>CAUVZT010000012.1:0-1200000 GCA_963556525.1 Cochlearia excelsa
CTATCCATCGTCCATGCCTCTTGTTCAGTTTCGTTGACCCTTAAGATGCTTGAGGGATTCACTGGTCGGTATGGATAGACGAGTGTTGTCGGGTTTAGAATGCCCTTCGGCCAAAGATACGTGTTGTCGGGTTTAGAATGCCCTCACCAACGCTATTGTTCTTTGTCATAGGTAGGATAGTTTAGCGTGGCTCCCCCTAATTTGTCACCGAAATAGGCTATTGGCTTCTTATCCTGCATAAAAATCGCACCAATACCTACACCAGAAGCGTCGCACTCAATCTCAAATGTTTTAAGAAAATCAGGAAGCATAAGTAAAGGGGAATTGATAAGCTTCTCTTTAAGGCTTTGGAAAGCCTGGTCTCGTGCTTCCCCCCACTTGAAGCCGACGTCCTTCTTGATGACTTCGTAAGTGGTGCCGCAAGTGTGCTTTGAAATCCTTGACAAAACGCCTATAGAAGCCGGTTTTGCTCGAGCATCGGGCTCCGGTTTTGCTCGGGCATCGGGCTCCGGGTTTGCTCGGGCATCGGGCTCCGGTTTTGCTCGGGCATCCGGCTCCGGTTTTGCTCGGGCATCCGGTTCCATGCTCATATCATCCCCTCCCTCTTAAAAAGGATTTGTCTTCAAATCGGAATCTGCAAAATAAGGAGACAAGTCAATAACATTGAACGAGTCCGAAATGGCATACTTACCTTGGAGGTCGATCTTTTAGGCATTGTCGTTGATCCGGCGGGTGACTTTGAAGGGCCCGTCTACTCGCGGCATTAGTTTGGACTTCCTCTCAGCCGGGAAGCGTTCCTTCCTCAAGTGGATCCACACCAAATCGCCTTCTTCAAACACCATCTCCTTGCGCCCCTTGTTGGCATGCTTGGCGTATTGCCCGGTCTTCTTCTCTATGTTTTCCCTGGCCCTTGCGCGCAATTTCCTAACCTGTTCAGCCTTCCTCTTGCCATCAAGACTAGACATTTCAGTCAAAGGTAAAGCAATTAGGTCGAGTGGATACATCGGATTGAAACCATAGACTAATTCAAAGGGGGAATAGAGGTTAGAAGAGGGCTTAGCGTGGTTGTAGACAAACTCAACATGGGGTAGACATTCTTCCTATGACTTGAGGTTGCTCCTTACCAATGTCCTCAAAAGGGTCGATAACGATCTGTTGACCACTTCGGTTTGCCCGTCGGTTTGCGGATGGCAGGTTGTCGAAAATGAGAGCTTGGTCCCTAGCTTCTCCCACAAAGTGCGCCAGAAGTGTCTTAGGAATTTGTTGTCACGGTCGGATACAATCACCCTAGGCATCCCATGCAGCCTGACCACCTCCCTGAAAAATAGATTAGCGACACTCACGGCATCATCGGTCTTATGGCGGCTATTAAGTGAGCCATCTTGCTAAACCTGTCCACCACAACAAAAATTTGTCTCTACCATTCCTGGTTCGAGGTAAGCCGATCACAAAATCCATAGAGATATCAGTCCATGGGTGAGAAGGTATAGGGAATGGAGTGTACAACCCATGCGGTTGAACCTTACTTTTGGCTTGCTTACACGTGATACACCTGAGACAGACTCTCTCCACATCCTTCCTCATGCGCGGCCAATAGAAGTAAGCCTGAAGGTTGGCTAATGTTTTGGCGACTCCAAAGTGTCTGGCTAATCCTCCACCATGAGCTTCTCGGACAAGTAGCTCTCTCACGGATCCATTGGGTATGCACAGTCTATTGTGAAAGAACAGGTATCCGTCCTGTCTAAAAAAATTCTCAAATGCAAACTTAGCACATTTTACATAGTACTCGCTAAACTCGTGGTCAGTCTTATACCACTCTCTAAGCATTTCAAACCCAATAAGTTTAGAGGATAATTCAGATATTAGAGTCTACCTCCGAGACAATGCGTCGGCAACGACATTGTCCTTACCTTTCTTATATTTGATCACATAGGGGAATGTCTCGATGAATTCTATCCATCGCTCATGCCTCTTGTTCAGTTTCTGTTGACCCTTAAGATGCTTGAGGGATTCATGGTCGGTATGGATGACAAACTCCTTCGGCCAAAGATCAGGTTTAGAATGCCCTCACCAACGCGTATAGTTCTTTGTCATAGGTAGGATAGTTTAGCGTGGCTCCCCCTAATTTCTCACTGAAATAGGCTATTGGCTTCTTATCCTGCATAAGAACCGCACCAATACCTACCCGGAAGCATCGCACTCAATCTCAAATGTTTTAAGAAAATCAGGAAGCATAAGTAAAGGGGAATTGATAAGCTTCTCTTTAAGGCTTTGGAAAGCCTGGTCCTGTGCTTCCCCCCACTTGAAGCCGACGTCCTTCTTGATGACTTCTGTAAGTGGTGCTGCAAGTGTGCTGAAATCCTTGACAAAACGCCTATAGAAGCCGGTTTTGCTCGGCCACCGGGCTCCGGTTTTGCTCGGGCATCGGGCTCCGGGTTTGCTCGGGCATCGGGTTCCGGTTTTGCTCGGGCATCCGGCTCCGGTTTTGCTCGGGCATCCGGTTCCATGCTCATATCATCCCCTCCCTCTTGAAAAGGATTTGTCCTCAAATCGGAATCTGCAAAATATGGAGACAAGTCAATAACATTGAACGAGTCCGAAATGTCATACTTACCTTGAAGGTCGATCTTGTAGGCATTGTCGTTGATCCGGCGGGTTACTTTGAAGGGCCCGTCTACTCGCGGCATTAGTTTGGACTTCTTCTCAGCCGGGAAGCGTTCCTTCCTCAAGTGGATCCACACCAAATCGCCTTCTTCAAACACCATCTCCTTGCGCCCCTTGTTGGCATGCTTGGCGTATTGCCCGGTCTTCTTCTCTATGTTTTCCCCGGCCCTTGCGTGCAATTTCCTAACCTGTTCAGCCTTCCTCTTGCCATCAAGACTAGACATTTCACTCAAAGGTAAAGCAATTAGGTCGAGTGGAGACATCGGATTGAAACCATAGACTAATTCAAAGGGGGAATAGAGGGTAGAAGAGTGCTTAGCGTGGTTGTAGGCAAACTCAACATGGGGTAGACATTTTTCCCATGACTTGAGGTTGCTCCTTACCAATGTCCTCAAAAGGGTCGATAACGATCCTGGATAACTCCGGGATAGGAGGTGGAGGTGGAGGTGGAGATGTGGAAGCGATGGATGGAAAAGGAACGTCTCAAGGAAGCTATGGAGCAACATCCTTGATGGATAGAAGAGACGCTTGGAAGCAACTAGGCTTGTAAGCGGCTCAAGTTCGCAAAGGAACCGGGAGGAGTCTACTAAGAGATTTTAGGGTAAAAGTTGACTAACTCTTAAGCCAAAGCGGCGTAACAAATATATAGAGGAAGATACAACACAACTCGTTCTCTTCCCTAGGTTTAAGCGCACATCCAAAAAAGGAAACAACCAAAACGACAAATCTTTTGCTAATAAAATAGAAACGGCATGATGTGCGAATTAAAACGACGAGTAGCGTGTATAGTGCCTCATCTCTTACACTCCTCAATGTAATGTGGCTAAGCAACCGCGTGGTGATCTCCTTAGCCTCGTTAAAACCCAGTGGGAAAGAGTACTAAGTTGAATCATCGAGTCGCTTAGCCTAATTACCTTGGTCTCGTCTCTAGACCATTGCATGTACGTTGAAGAGGCTCCCAGCTTGTCCTCCCCGTTCTTCTTCCATGATCATGGCTTGGGCTTCCTTAGCTAGTTCCTTGGCTTTCGATCGTGTGATCGCCCCTTCTAGTTTCTCGGCATCAGGCTCCGGTTTTGCTCGGGCATCGGGCTCCGGTTTTGCTCGGGCATCGGGCTCCGGTTTTGCTCGGGCATCCGGCTCCGGTTTTGCTCGGGCATCCGGTTCCATGCTCATATCAACCCCTCCCTCTTGAAAAGGATTTGTCCTCAAATCGGAATATGCAAAATAAGGAGACAAGTCAATAACATTGAACGAGTCCGAAATGGCATACTTACCTTGGAGGTCGATCTTGTAGGCATTGTCGTTGATCTGGCGGGTTACTTTGAAGGGACCGTCTACTCGCGACATTAGTTTTGACTTCCTCTCAGCCGGGAAGCGTTCCTTCCTCAAGTGGATCCACACCAAATCGCCTTCTTCAAACACCATCTCCTTGCGCCCCTTGTTGGCATGCTTGGCGTATTGCCCGGTCTTCTTCTCTATGTTTTCCCCGGCCCTTGCGTGCAATTTCCTAACCTGTTCAGCCTCCCTCGTGCCATCAAGACTAGACATTTCACTCAAAGGTAAAGCAATTAGGTCGAGTGGAGACATCGGATTGAAACCATAGACTAATTCAAAGGGGGAATAGAGGGTAGAAGAGTGCTTAGCGTGGTTGTAGGCAAACTCAACATGGGGTAGACATTCTTCCCATGACTTGAGGTTGCTCCTTACCAATGTCCTCAAAAGGGTCGATAACGATTTGTTGACCACTTCGATTTGCCCGTCGGTTTGCGGATGGCAGGTTGTCGAAAATGAGAGCTTGGTCCCTAGCTTCGCCCACAAAGTGCGCCAGAAGTCACTTAGGAATTTGGTGTCACGGTCGGATACAATCACCCTAGGCATCCCATGCAGCCCGACCACCTCCCTGAAAAATAGATTAGCGACACTCACGGCATCATCGGTCTTATGGCAGGCTATGAAGTGAGCCATCTTGCTAAACATGTACACCACAACAAAAATAGAGTCTCTACCATTCCTGGTTCGAGGTAATACGATCACAAAATCCATAGAGATATCAGTCCATGGGTGAGAAGGTATAGGGAGTGGAGTGTACAACCCATGCGGTTGAACCTTACTCTTGGCTTGCTTACACGTGATACACCTCAGTCAGACTCTCTCCACATCCTTCCTCATGCGCGTCCAATAGAAGTAAGCCTGAAGGCTGGCTAATGTTTTGGCGACTCCAAAGTGTTCGGCTAATCCTCCCCCATGAGCTTCTCTGACAAGTAGCTCTCTCACGGATCCATTGGGTATGCACAGTCTATTGTGAAAGAACAGGTATCCGTCATGTCTAAAAAAATTCTCAAATGCAAACTTAGCACATTTTACATAGTACTCGCTAAACTCGTGGTCAATCTTATACCACTCTCTAAGCATTTCAAACCCAATAAGTTTAGAGGATAATTCAGATATTAGAGTGTACCTCCGGGACAATGCGTCGGCAACGACATTGTCCTTACCTTTCTTATATTTGATCACATAGGGGAATGTCTCGATGAATTCTATCCATCGTCCATGCCTCTTGTTCAGTTTCTGTTGACCCTTAAGATGCTTGAGGGATTCATGGTCGGTATGGATGACGAACTCCTTCGGCCAAAGATAGTGTTGCCAGGTTTGCAATGCCCTCACCAACGTGTATAGTTCTTTGGCATAGGTAGGATAGTTTAGCGTGGCTCCCCCTAATTTATCACTGAAATAGGCTATTGGCTTTTTATCCTGCATAAGAACCGCACCAATACTTACACCAGAAGCATCGCACTCAATCTCAAATGTTTTAAGAAAATCAGGAAGCATAAGTAAAGGGGAATTGATAAGCTTCTCTTTAAGGCTTTGGAAAGCCTGATCCTGTGCTTCCCCCCACTTGAAGCCGACGTCCTTCTTGATGACTTCTGTAAGTGGTGCTGCAAGTGTGCTGAAATCCTTGACAAAACGCCTATAGAAGGCGGTTTTGCTCGGGCATCGGGCTCCAGTTTTGCTCGGGCATCGGGCTCCGGGTTTGCTCGGGCATCGGGCTCCGGTTTTTCTCGGGCATCCGGCTCCGGTTTTTCTCGGGCATCCGGTTCCATGCTCATATCATCCCCTCCCTCTTGAAAAGGATTTGTCCTCAAATCGGAATCTGCAAAATAAGGAGACAAGTCAATAACATTGAACGAGTCCGAAATGGCATACTTACCTTGGAGGTCGATTTTGTAGGCATTGTCGTTGATCCGGCGGGTTACTTTGAAGGGCCGTCTACTCGCGACATTAGTTTGGACTTCCTCTCACCCGGGAAGCGTTCCTTCCTCAAGTGGATCCACACCAAATCGCATTCTCCAAACACCATCTCCTTGCGCCCCTTTTTGGAATGCTTGGCGTATTGCCCGGTCTTCTTCTCTATGTTTTCCCTGGCCCTTGCGTGCAATTTCCTAACCTGTTCAGCCTTCCTCTTGCCATCAAGACTAGACATTTCACTCAAAGGTAAAGCAATTAGGTCGAGTGGAGACATCGGATTGAAACAATAGACTAATTCAAAGGGGGAATAGAGGGTAGAAGAGTGCTTAGCGTGGTTGTAGGCAAACTCAACATGGGGTAGACATTCTTCCCATGACTTGAGATTGCTCCTTAACAATGTCCTCAAAAGGGTCAATAACGATCTGTTGACCACTTCGGTTTGCCCGTCGGTTTGCGGATGGCAGGTTGTCAAAAATGAGAGCTTGGTCCCTAGCTTCGCCCACAAAGTGCGCCAGAAGTGACTTAGGAATTTGGTGTCACGGTCGGATACAATCACCCTAGGCATCCCATGCAGCCTGACCACCTCCCTGAAAAATAGATTAGCGACACTCACGACATCATCGGTCTTATGGCAGGCTATGAAGTGAGCCATCTTGCTAAACCTGTCCACCACAACAAAAATAGAGTCTCTACCATTCTTGGTTCGAGGTAAGCCGATCACAAAATCCATAGAGATATCAGTCCATGGGTGAGAAGGTATAGGGAGTGGAGTGTACAACCCATGCAGTTGAACCTTACTTTTGGCTTGCTTACACGTGATACACCTCAGACAGACTCTCTCCACATCCTTCCTCATGCGCGTACAATAGAAGTAAGCCTGAAGGCTGGCTAATGTTTTGGCGACTCCAAAGTGTTCGGCTAATCCTCCACCATGAGCTTCTCGGACAAGTAGCTCTCTCACGGATCCATTGGGTATGCACAGTCTATTGTGAAAGAACAGGTATCCTTCCTGTCTAAAAAAAAATTCTCAAATGCAAACTTAGCACATTTTACATAGTACTCGTTAAACTCGTGGTCTGTCTTATACCACTCTCTAAGCATTTCAAACCCAATAAGTTTAGAGGATAATTCAGATATTAGAGTGTACCTCCGGGACAATGCGTCGGTAACGACATTGTCCTTACCTTTCTTATATTTGATCACATAGGGGAATGTCTCGATGAATTCTATCCATCGTCCATGCCTCTTGTTCAGTTTCTGTTGACCCTTAAGATGCTTGAGGGATTCATGGTCGGTATGGATGACGAACTCCTTCGGCCAAAGATAGTGTTGTCAGGTTTAGAATGCCCTCACCAACGCGTATAGTTCTTTGTCATAGGTAGGATAGTTTAGCGTGGCTCCCCTAATTTTTCACTGAAATAGGCTATTGGCTTCTTATCCTGCATAAGAACCGCACCAATACCTACACCAGAAGCATCGCACTCAATCTCAAATGTTTTAAGAAAATCAGGAAGCATAAGTAAAGGGGAATTGATAAGCTTCTCTTTAAGGCTTTGGAAAGCCTGGTCCCCTGTGCTTCCCCCACTTGAAGCCGACGTCCTTCTTGATGACTTCTGTAAGTGGTGCTGCAAGTGTGCTGAAATCCTTGACAAAACGCCTATAGAAGCCGGCTAGACCATGGAAACTTCTGACTTCTCCCACGGTGGTAGGTCTCGGCCAATCCCCGATGGCTTTGATCTTCTCGTCATCAACTGCACTCCTTCTGCACTCACAACAAAACCTAAGAAGACAACCTGATTAGTACAAAAAGTGCATTTGTCAAAGTTGGCGAACAAATTTTCCTTCCTTAGGACTTCAAGGACGGCTCGTATGTGGTCAATGTGCTTGGCTAAGTTCTTGCTGAAGACCAGGATATCGTCAAAGTATACCACCACGAACACACCTATAAAAGATCTCAACACATGGTTCATTAGTCTCATAAAAGTACTAGGTGCGTTAGTTAGACCGAACGGCATTACAAGCCACTCATACAAGCCCTGCTTAGTTTTGAAGGCTGTCTTCCACTCATCACCCTCCTTCATCCTAATCTGATAACAACCACTCTTAAGATCTATCTTAGAGAAAAGGTTAGAACCACATAATTCATCAAGCATATCATCAAGTCTAGGAATAGGGTGGCGATACTTCACCGTGATGTTATTGATGGCTCGACAATCAACACACATGCGCCATGATCCGTCCTTCTTGGGCACAAGTAACACCGGTACGGCGCATGGACTCATGCTCTCTCTAATGTGCCCCTTCCTCATTAGCTCCTCCACCTGTTTCTGAAGTTCCTTGGTCTCCACCGGGTTGGTTCGGTAGGCTGGTCTATTGGGGAGTGCGGAACCCGGCACAAAATCAATCTGGTGCTCAATGTCGCGTATAGGAGGCAAGCATGGTGGGGTTTCCTGGGGAAAGACGTCACTATATTCCTGCAATAGCTTAGTCATTTCACTAGGAAGCTCTTGTGATGGGTTAGTACTAACAAGGCTTTCCTTGTACACAAATAACAACATAGAGCAATTGGAATTCAAAAGTTCAGAAACTTCTCTTTGGTTAATGTAGAGGTTGGCGTGTGGACCAGGCGCCTTTTCCTTATCTTCCTTGAGTTTGAGATAGAGCTGGTCTTGGTACACTTCACTCGGAGTAAGAGGGGTAAGCGTGATCTTGCGGCCATTGAATTCAAACGTGTGCTTGTTGGTGTAGCCATCATGTAGTACCTTCCCGGTCTAATTGCCACGGTCGGCCAAGCAGCACATGGCTGGATCCCATGGGTATTACATCACAAAGGACCTCATCTTCATACTTTCCTATGGACGAGTGAACCGGACTTGTTGTGTGACGGTGAGAGCACCACTATCGTTGAGCCATTGCGGCTTGTATGGCCGGGGAAGGGTGATGGTTTCTAGGCTCGGTTTCTGGACCATTAGTTCATTGGCGGCATTGGTACAGCTACGCCCATCGATGATCAAGCTGCATACCTTTCCTTTGACGAGGCAACGGGTATAGAAGAGGTGGTTTCTCTGAACTAGCTCCTCTGGCTGGTTCTGGACACTCAACGTCCTCCTGACCACCAACATCTCTCCAATAGTTGCGGCCTCTTCCTCCTCCTCCTCTTCGTCTTCTTGATCAGAGTAAGAGGCTTGGGCAACTACCTCTCCGTTGTCTAGAATCATGAATACCTTCTTGTTGGGGCGATCTCTCGAGTAGTGTCCCATTCCTTGACATCTAAAACACCTAACATTGCTTGAGGAGGTGTTGGTTCTGCCCTTAGGATCATACTTGACCTCCTCTTTAGCCGTGGAGGATGGCTTGGTGTCTTTGGAGAAGGGTGGCCGGGAGGGTGGAAAGTCCTTTGGTCGGTTTGGCGTGGAGGGGAAGCTAGGTCGGTGTATCTCCTCTTGTTCCGGGTTTCCACTAGTTCTGCCTTGTGCACCGGTTCCTCAAGGTCCACATAGGCTTGGAGCTCAACCTTGTCCTGAACGTCTCGGCTCGGTCCACCAATAAACCTCGCCATGGTGACTTCATCATCTTCCTCAAGGCCGGCTCGGATGAGGGAGAGTTTCCATCTCTTGGAAGTAGTCTCGGACGGATGTTGATCCACGGGTTAGCTTCCTAAGGTTATTAAGAACCTCTCGGTGATAGTGGCTCGGCACAAACCTTTTTCTCAAGTGGGTAGTGAGTTGGTGCCAGGTGGTGATTGGCAGCTCATTGTGGCGGTTCCGTGTGGTACAAAGCTGATCCCACCACAAAAGCGCATACTCACTGAATTCTGAGACCGCTATCTTTACCTTGTTGGAGGCGTAGGTGTCATGGCACAAGAAACTGGATTCCATCTTCCTTTCCCAGTCAAGGTAGGCCTCCGGATCATTCTTGCCGAGGAAGGGTGGAAACTTAGCCTTGATATGCTTCGGCTGCTGGCTCTCCGGGTCTCTTTGGGTCGTCTCTGTCACGCCTCTCACGTCTCGGCTACGCCTACTACGGTCCGAGGCGTTGACGCCATAATACTCGTCGCTAGAGCCGATGTAGACGCGTTGCCCGGCTATGGTGCGGGTGGGACGGCGTTGAGCGGCGTGTGGTCTACGCCCGGGAACTCTCTCCTCGGCTCGCTCGGTTCAGAATGTGCCCGTTGCCGTGGTACCCTCTAGACGTACGGGCGATGCCTTTGCCCTTGCAGATCCGCATGGCCTCGGATGGAGTTGGCGTTGAACCACCATCGAGTCCGAGGTTACCTTTGTGGCTTCCTTGGCTTGCTTCTCACGTTCTAAGGTGAGTTGTTGGGAGATTTTGTTGAGGAAGTAGCGGGGACATCGCCTCGGCTACTGCGTGGCGATGAGCTTCTTCAAGTCATCGAGTGCCTCCGGGGATAGGGCCATGGTACTGTTTCACGGACAAGCAACTCGCGATAAGTTGTTCACAATATGGATAACGAGGCCGAGAAAGTATTGTCAATACAAAGAACAAGCCAAGAAAACGCGTAAACAAACAAAGAAAGAAAAAAAAGGAAATCCGGATACACGGTTCGACAAAAAGGAAATCGATTTGATTTTTAATGAAACGCACGTTTTGGACAGAAAGGAAATTGTAACAACACGTTTTCAAAATACGCGCTTCGGTTTTTAAGATCTAAACCCTATTCGCCGCCGCACACTAATCAATCAACAAGAACACGAAACTAACACAACTTCAATACTAACAACAAACGAGATGCAACACACGATAAGTTCTAGTAAACATATTCGAAGTTGTAATATTTTAAAAGGGAAAGAAGCGACTCAACCTTTGGTACAAAGTTTGGCTCTCATACCACGTGATACGTCCTTAGTTCGGACCGAAACTCCCGTGACAAGGCGAGTACTACGATGAAGTGAAACCGTGGTGGATTCGAAGGGAAAACGGCGGATAACTCCCGGGATAGGAGGTGGAGGTGGAGATGTGGAAGCGATGGATGGAAAAGGAACGTCTCAAGGAAGCTATGGAGCAACCTCCTTGATGGATAGAAGAGACGCTTGGAAGCAACTAGGCTTGTAAGCGGCTCAAGTTCGCAAAGGAACCGGGAGGAGTCTACTAAGAGATTTTAGGGTAAAAGTTGACTAACTCTTAAGCCAAAGCGGCGTAACAAATATATAGGGGAAGAGACAACACAACTCGTTCTCTTCCCTAGGTTTAAGCGCACATCCAAAAAAGGAAACAACCAAAACGAGAAGTCTTTTGCTAATAAAATAGAAACGACATGATGTGCGAATTAAAAACGACGAGTAGCGTGTATAGTGCCTCGTCTCTTACACTCCTCAAGGTAATGTGGCTAAGCAACCGACGTGGTGATCTCCTTAGCCTCGTTAAAACCCAGTGGGAAAGAGTACTAAGTTGAATCACCGAGTCGCTTAGCCTAATTACCTTGGTCTCGTCTCTAGACCATTGCGTGTACGTTGAAGAGGCTCCCAGCTTGTCCTCCCCCGTTCTTCTTCCATGATCATGTCTTGGGCTTCCTTAGCTAGTTCCTTGGCTTTCGATCGTGTGATCGCCCCTTCTAGTTTCTCGGCATCGGGCTCCGGTTTTGCTCGGGCATCGGGGCTCCGGTTTTTGCTCGGGCATCGGGCTCCGGTTTTGCTCGGGCATCCGGCTCCGGTTTTGCTCGGGCATCCGGTTCCATGCTCATATCATAAGCACTCATGTTGCATGAAAATTGGTTTAGAGTCCTAGAAACGCGTTGTTAGATGTTTCATACGTTCTTCAAACTTGTACAAAGCTCATTGAGGAACTTATAAGCTCTCATATTGCATGAAACTTGGTTTAGAGTCCTAGAAACGCGTTGTTAGATGTTTCATACGTTCTTAAAACTTGTACAAAGCTCATTGAGGAACTTATAAGCTCTCATGTTGCATGAAACTTTGTTTAGAGTCCTAGAAACGGATTTTTAGATGTTTCATAAGTTCGTGAAACTTGTACAAAGCACATTGAGGAACTTATAAGGACTCATGTTGCATGAGACTTGGTTTAGAGTCCTAGAAACGCGTTGTTAGATGTTTCATAAGTTCGTCAAACTTGTATAAAGCTCATTGAGGAACTTAAAAGCTCTCATGTTGCACTAAACTTGGTTTAGAGTCCTAGAAACATGTTGTTAGATGTTTCATACGTTCGTCAAACTTGTACAAAGCTCATTGAGGAACTTATAAGCACTGATGTTGCATGAAACATGGTTTAGAGTCCTAGAAACGCGTTGTTAGATGTTTCATACGTTCGTCAAACTTGTACAAAGCTCAGTGAGGAACTTATAAGCTCTCATGTTGCATGAAACTTGGTTTAGAGTCCTAGAAACGCGTTGTTAGATGTTTCATAAGTTCGTAAAACTTATACAAAGATCATTGCGATACTTATAAGCACTCATGTTGTATGAAACTTGGTTTAGAGTCCTAGAAACACGTTTTTAGATGTTTCATAAGTTTGTCAAACTTGTACAAAGCTCATTGAGACACTTATAAGCATTCATGTTGCATGAAACTTGGTTTAGAGTCCTAGAAACGCGTTGTTAGATGTTTCATACGTTCTTCAAACTTGTACAAAGCTTATGGAGGAACTTATAAAGACTCATGTTGCATGAGACTTGGTTTAGAGTCCTAGAAACGCGTTGTTAGATGTTTCATAAGTTCGTGAAACTTGTACAAAGCTCATTGAGGAACTTACAAACACTCAATGTGGCATGAAACTTGGTTTAGAGTCCTAGAAACGCGTTGTTAGATGTTTCATACGTTCGTCAAATTTGTACAAACCTCATTGAGGAACTTATAAGCACTCATGTTGCATGAAACTTGGTTTAGAGTCTTAGAAACGCGTTGTTAGATGTTTCATACGTTCGTCAAACTTGATACAAAGCTCATTGAGGAACTTATAAGCTCTCATGTTACATGAAACTTGGTTTAGAGTCCTAGAAACGCGTTGTTAGATGTTTCATAAGTTCGTCAACTTGTACAAAGCTCATTGAGGCATTTATAATAACTCATGTTGCATGAAACTTGGTTTAGAGTCCTAGAAACACGTTGTTAGATGTTTCATAAGTTCGTCAAAGTTGTATGAAGCTCATTGAGGAACTTAAAAGCTCTCATGTTGCATTAAACTTGGTTTGGAGTCCTAGAATCACGTTGTTAGATGTTTCATACGTTCGTCAAAATTTTACAAAGCTCATTGAGGAACTTATAAGCACTCATGTTGCATGAAACTTGGTTTAGAGTCCTAGAAACGCGTTGCTAGATGTTTCATAAGTTCGTGAAACTTGTACAAAGTTCATTGAGGAACTTATAAGCACTCATGTTGCATGAAACTTGTTTTAGAGTCCTAGAAACGCGTTGTTAGATGTTTCATAAGTTCGTGAAACTTGTATAAAGCTCATTTAGATACTTATAAGCACTCATGTTGCATGAAACTTGGTTTAGAGTCCTAGAAACGTGTTGTTAGATGTTTCATACGTACGTCAAACTTGTACAAAGCTCATTGAGTAACTTATAAGCTCTCATGTTGCATGAAACTGTGTTTATAGTCCTAGAAACAAGTTGTTAGATGTTTCATAAGTTCGTCAAACTTATACAAAGCTCATTGAGATATTTATAAGCACTCATGTTGCATGAAACCTGGTTTAGATTCCTAGAAACGCGTTGTTAGATGTTTCATAAGTTCGACAAACTTGTACAAAGCTCATTCAAACACTTATAAGCATTCATGTTGCATGAAAATTGGTTTAGAGACCTAGAAACGCGTTATTAGACGTTTCATACGTTCTTCAAACTTGTACAAAGCTCATTGAGAAAATTATAAACTCTCATGTTGCATGAAACTTGGTTTAGAGTCCTAGAAACGCGTTGTTAGATGTTTCATAAGTTCGTGAAACTTGTACAAAGCTCATTTAGGAACTTATAAGCACTTATGTTGCATGAAACTTGGTTTAGAGTCCTAGTAACGCGTTGTTAGATGTTACATACGTTCGTCAAACTTGTACAAAGCTCATTGAGGAACTTGTAAGCTCTCATGTTGCATGAAACTTGGTTTAGAGTCCTACAAACTAGTTGTTAGATGTTTCTTGAGTTCGTCAAAGTTATACAAAGCTCATTGAGATACTTATAAGCACTCATGTTGCATGAAACTTGGTTTAGAGTCCTAGAAACGCGTTGTTAGATATTTTATAAGTTCGTAAAACTTGTACAAAACTCATTGAGACACTTATAAGCATTCATGTTGAATGAAACTTAGTTTATAGTCCTAGAAACGCGTTGTTAGATGTTTCATACGTTCTTCTAACTTGTACAAAGCTCATTGAGGAACTTATAAGCTCTCATGTTGCATGAAACTTGGTTTAGAGTCCTAGAAACGTGTTGTTAGATGTTTCATAAGTTCGTAAAACTTGTACAAAGCTCATTGAGGAACTTATAAGCACTCATGTTGCATGAAACTTGGTTTAGAGTCCAAGAAACGCGTTGTTAGATGTTACATACGTTCGTCAAACTTGTACAAAGCTCATTGAGGAACTTATAAGCTCTCATGTTGCATGAAACTTGTTTTAGAGTCCTAGAAACGCGTTGTTAGATGTTTCATAAGTTCGTGAAACTTGTACAAAGCTTATTGAGGAACTTATAAGCAGTCATGTTGCATGAAACATGGTTTAGAGTCCTAGAAACGCGTTGTTAGATTTTTCATACGTTCGTCAAACTTGTACAAAGCTCATTGAGATACTTATAAGAACTCATGTTGCATGAAACTTGGTTTAGAGTCCTAGAAACCCGTTGTTAGATGTTTCATAAGTTTGTCAAACTTGTACAAAGCTCATTAAGACAGTTATAATCATTCATGCTGCATGAGACTTGGTTTAGAGTCCTAGAAACGCGTTGTTAAATGTTTCATACGTTCGTCAAACTTGATACAAAGCTCATTGAGGAACTTATAAGCTCTCATGTTGCATAAAACTTGGTTTAGATTCCTAGAAACGCGTTGTTAGATGTTTCATAAGTTCGTCAACTTGTACAAAGCTTATTGAGACAGTTATAATCACTCATGTTGCATGAAACTTGGTTTAGAGTCCTAGAAACACGTTGTTAGATGTTTCATAAGTTCGTCAAACTTGTATGAAGCTCATTGAGGAACTTAAAAGCTCTAATGTTGCATTAAACTTGGTTTAGAGTCCTAGAAACACGTTGTTAGATGTTTCATACGTTCGTCAAACTTGTACAAAGCTCATTGAGGAACTTATAAGCATTCATGTTGCATGAAACTTTGTTTAGAGTCCTAGAAACGCGTTGTTAGATGTTTCATAAGTTCGTGAAACTTGTACAAAGCTTATTGAGGAACTTATTGATAAGTCCTTAGTTCGGACCGAAACTCCGTGACAAGGCGAGTACTACGATGAAGTGAAATCGTGGTGGATTCGAAGGGAAAACGGCGGATAACTCCGGGATAGGAGGTGGAGGTGGAGATGTGGAAGCGATGGATTGAAAAGGAACGTCTCAAGGAAGCTATGGAGCAACCTCCTTGATGGATAGAAGAGACGCTTGGAAGCAACTAGGCTTGTAAGCGGCTCAAGTTCGCAAAGGAACGGGGAGGAGTCTACTAAGAGATTTTAGGGTAAAGGTTGACTAACTCTTAAGCCAAAGCGGCGTAACAAATATATAGGGGAAGAGACAACACAACTCGTTCTCTTCCCTAGGTTTAAGAGCACATCCAAAAAAGGAAACAACCAAAACGACAAGTCTTTTGCTAATAAAATAGAAACGGCCCGTCTACTCGCGACATTAGTTTGGACTTTGAAGGGCCCGTCTACTCGCGGCATTAGTTTGGACTTCCTCTCAGCCGGGAAGCGTTCCTTCCTCAAGTGGATCCACACCAAATCGCCTTCTTCAAACACCATCTCCTTGCGCCCCTTGTTGGCATGCTTTGCGTATTGCCCGGACTTCTTCTCTATCTTTTCCCTGGCCCTTGCGTGCAATTTCCTAACCCTGTTCAGCCTTCCTCTTGCCATCAAGACTAGACATTTCACTCAAAGGTAAAGCAATTAGGTAGAGTGGAGACATCGGATTGAAACCATAGACTAATTCAAAGGGAGAATAGAGGGTAGAAGAGTGCTTAGCGTGGTTGTAGGCAAACTCAACATGGGGTAGACATTCTTCCCATGACTTGAGGTTGCTCCTTACCAATGTCCTCAAAAGGGTCGATAACGATCTGTTGACCACTTCGGTTTGCCCGTCGGTTTGCGGATGGCAGGTTGTCGAAAATGAGAGCTTGGTCCCTAGCTTCGCCCACAAAGTGCGCCGAAGTGACTTAGGAATTTGGTGTCACGGTCGGATACAATCACCCTAGGCATCCCATGCGGCCGACCACCTCCCTGAAAAATAGATTAGCGACACTCACGGCATCATCGGTCTTATGGAAGGCTATGAAGTGAGCCATCTTGCTAAACCTGTCCACCACCACAACAAAAATAGAGTCTCTACCATTCCTGGTTCGAGGTAAGCCGATCACAAAATTCATAGAGATATCAGTCCATGGGTGAGAAGGTATAGGGAGTGGAGTGTACAACCCATGCGGTTGAACCTTACTCTTGGCTTGCTTACACGTGATACACCTGAGACAGACTCTCTCCACATCCTTCCTCATGCGCGGCCAATAGAAGTAAGCTTGAAGGGCTGGCTAATGTTTTGGCGACTCCAACGTGTCCGACTAATCCTCCACCATGAGCTTCTCGGACAAGTAGCTCTCTCACGGATCCATTGGGTATGCACAGTCTATTGTGAAAGAACGGTATCCGTCTGTCTAAAAAAATTCTCAAATGCAAACTTAGCACATTTTACATAGTACTCGCTAAACTCGTGGCGTCTTATACCACTCTCTAAGCATTTCAAACCCAATAAGTTTAGAGGATAATTCAGATATTAGATTGTACCTCCGGGACAATGCGTCGGCAATAACATTGTCCTTACCTTTCTTATATTTGATCACATAGGGGAATGTCTCGATGAATTCTATCCATCGTCCATGCCTCTTGTTCAGTTTCTGTTGACCCTTAAGATGCTTGAGGGATTTATAGTCGGTATGGATGACGAACTCCTTCGGCCAAAGATAGTGTTGCCAGGTTTGCAATGCCCTCACCAACGCGTATAGTTCTTTGTCATAGGTAGGATAATTTAGCGTGGCTCCCCCTAATTTCTCACTGAAATAGGCTTTTGGCTTCTTATCCTGCATAAGAACCGCACCAATACCTACACCAGAAGCATCGCACTCAATCTCAAATGTTTTAAGAAAATAAGGAAGCATAATTAAAGGGGAATTGATAAGCTTCTCTTTAAGGCTTTGGAAAGCCTGGTCATGTGCTTCCCCCCACTTTAAGCCGACGTCCTTCCTGATGACTTCTGTAAGTGGTGCTGCAAGTGTGCTGAAATCCTTGACAATACGCCTATAGAAGCCGGCTAGACCATGGAAACTTCTGACTTCTCCCACGGTGGTAGGTCTCGGCCAATCCTTGATGGCCTTGATCTTCTCGTCATCAACCTGCATTCCTTCCGCACTCACAACAAAACCTAAGAAGGCAACCTGATTAGTACAAAAAGTGCATTTGTCAATGTTGGCGAACAAATTTTCCTTCCTTAGGACTTCAAGGACGGCTCGTATGTGGTCAATGTGCTCGGCTAAGTTCTTGCTGAAGATCAGGATATCGTCGAAGTATACCACCACGAACACACCTATAAAAGATCTCAACACATGGTTCATTAGTCTCATAAAAGTACTAGGTGCGTTACTTATACAAAGCTCATTGAGATACTGATAAGAACTCATGTTGCATGAAACATGGTTTTAGAGTCCTAGAAACGTGTTGTTAGATGTTTCATAAGTACGTCAAACTTGTACAAAGCTCATTGACACACTTATAAGCATTCACGTTGCATGAAACTTGGTTTAGAGTCCTCGAAACGCGTTGTTAGACGTTTCATACGTTCTTCAAACTTGTACAAAGCTCATTGAGGAACTTATAAGCTCTCATGTTGCATGAAACTTGGTTTAGAGTCCTAGAAACATGTTGTTAGATGTTTCATACGTTCGTCAAACTTGTACAAAGCTCATTGAGTAACTTATAAGCTCTCATGTTGCATGAAACTTGGTTTATAGTCCTAGAAACGAGTTGTAAGATGTTTCATAAGTTCGTCAAACTTATACAAACCTCATTGAGATACTTATAAGCACTCATGTTGCATGAAACTTGGTTTAAAGTCCTAGAAACCCGTTGTTAGATGTTTCATAAGTTCGTCAAACTTGTACAAAGCTCATTGAGACACTTATAAGCATTCACGTTGCACGAAACATGGTTTAGAGTCCTAGAAACGCGTTGTTAGACATTTCATACGTTCCTCAAACTTATACAAAGCTCATTGAGGAACTTATAAGCTCTCATGTTGCATGAAACTTGGTTTAGAGTCCTAGAAACGCGTTGTTAGATGTTTCATAAGTTCGTGAAACTTGTACAAAGCTCATTGAGGAACTTATAAGCACTCATGTTGCATTAAACTTGGTTTAGAGTCCTAGAAACACGTTGTTAGATGTTTCATACGTTCGTCAAACTTGTAAAAAGCTCATTGAGACACTTATAATCACTCATGTTGCATGAAACTTTGTTTAGAGTCCTAGAAACGCGTTGTTAGATGTTTCATAAGTTCGTCAACTTGTACAAAGCTCATTGAGACACTTATAATCACTCATGTTGCATGAAACTTGGTTTAGAGTCCTAGAAACACGTTGTTAGATGTTTCATAAGTTCGTGAAACTTGAAGAAAGCTCATTGAGGAACTTATAAGCACTCATGTTGCATGAAACTTGGTTTAGAGCCATAGAAACGCGTTGTTAGATGTTTCATAAGTTCGTCAACTTGTACAAAGCTCATTGAGACACTTATAATCACTCATGTTGCATGAAACTTGGTTTAGAGTCCTAGACACACGTTGTTAGATGTTTCATACGTTCGTGAAACTTGAACAAAGCTCATTGAAGAAGTTATAAGCACTCATGTTGCATGAAACTTGGTTTAAAGTCCTAGAAACGCGTTTTTAGATGTTTCATAAGTTCGTGAAACTTGTACAAAGTACATTGAGGAACTTATAAGCACCCATGTTGCATGAAACTTGGTTTAAATTCCTAGAAACGCGTTGTTAGATGTTTCATACGTTCGTCAAACTTGTACAAAGGTCATTGAGGAAGTTATAAGCTCTCATGTTGCATGAAACTTGGTTTAGAGTCTTAGAAACGCGTTGTTAGATGTTTCATAAGTTTGTGAAACTTGTACAAAGCTCATTGACGAACTTATAGGCACTCATGTTGCATGAAACTTGGTTTAGAGTCCTAGAAACACGTTGTTAGATGTTTCATAAGTTCGTCAACTTGTACAAAGCTCATTGAGGAATTATAAGCACTCATGTTGCATAAAACTTTGTTTATAGTCCTGGAAACACGATGTTAGAAGTTTCATAAGTTCGTGAAACTTTTACAAACTCATTGAGGAACTTATAAGTACTCATGTTGCACGGAACTTGGTTTAGAGTCCTAGAAACGCGTTGTTAGATGTTTCATAAGTTCGTGAAACTTGTACTAAGCTTATTGAGGAACTTATAAGCACTCATGTTGCATAAAACTTGGTTTAGAGTCCTAGAAACGCGTTGTTAGATGTTTCATACGTTCGTCAAACTTGTACATAGATCATTGAGGAACTTATAAGCTCTAATGTTGCATGAAACTTGGTTTAGAGGCCTAGAAACGAGTTGTTAGATGTTTCATAAGTTCGTCAAACTTGTAGAAATCTCATTGAGACACTTATAAACACTCGTGTTGCATGAAACTTGGTTTAGAGTCCTAGAAACGCGTTGTTAGATGTTTCATCATTCGTCAAACTTGTACAAAGCTCATTGAGGAACTTATAAGCACTCATGTTGCATGAAACTTGGTTTAGAGTCCTAGAAACGCGTTGTTAGAAGTTTCATACGTTCGTCAAACTTGATACAAAGCTAATCGAGGAGATTATAAGTTCTCATGTTGCATGAAACTTGGTTTAGAGTCCTACACTACTAGAAAAAAGTCATATAGCCACGGTCGATCCGTGGCTATAGAAAAAATCCGTGGCTATTTAGCCACGGTTTGCCACGGAAATTGTTAGCTACGACCGTATAGCCACGGATTTAACGTTATAGCCACGGATATGACCGTGGCTATATGATATTTTTCTTGTAGTGCTAGAAACGCGTTGTTAGATGTTTCATAAGTTCGTCAACTTGTACAAAGCTCATTGAGACACTTATAATCACTCATCTTGCACGAAACTTGATTTAGAGTCCTATAAACACGTTGTTAGATGTTTCATAAGTTCGTCAAACTTGTATAAAGCTCATTGAGGAACTTAAAAGCTCTCATGTTGCATTAAACTTGGTTTAGAGTCCTAGAAACACGCTGTTAGATGTTTCATACGTTCGTAAAACTTGTACAAAGCTCATTGAGGAACTTATAAGCACTCATGTTGCATAAAATTGGTTTAGAGTCCTAGAAACGTGTTGTTAGATATTTCATAAGTTCGTGAAACTTGTACAAAGCTCATTGAGGAACTTATAAGCACTCATGTTGCATGAAACTTGGTTTAGAGTCCTAGAAACACGTTGTTAGATGTTTCATACGTTCGTCAAAATTGTAAAAAGCTCATTGAGGAACTTATAAGCTCTCATGTTGCATGAAACTTTGTTTAGAGTCCTAGAAACGTGTTGTTAGATGTTTCATAAGTTTGTCAAACTTATACAAAGCTCATTGAGATACTTATATGCACTCATGTTGCATGAAACTTGGTTTAAAGTCCTAGAAATGCGTTGTTAGATGTTTCATAAGTTCGTGAAACTTGTACAAAGGTCATTGAGGAACTTATAAGCACTCATGTTGCATGAAACTTGGTTTAGAGTACTTGGGAAAGCGTTGTTAGAATTTTATAAGTTCGTGAAACTTGTACAAAACTAATTGAGGAACTTATAAGCACTCATGTTGCATGAAACTTGGTTTAGAGTCCTAGAAACACGTTGTTAGATGTTTCATAAGTTCGTCAAACTTGTACAAAGCTCATTGAGGAACTTATAAGCACTCATGTTGCTTGAAACTTGGTTTAGAGTCCTAGAAACGCGTTGTTAGATGTTTCATAATTTCGTTAAACTTGTACAAAGCTCATTGAGGAACTTATAAGCACTCATGTTGCATGAAACTTGGTTTAGAATCCTAGAAACGCGTTGTTAGATGTTTCATAAGTTTGTGAAACTTGTACAAAGCACATTGAGGAACTTATAATCACTCATGTTGCATGAAAATTGGTTTAGAGTCCTAGAAACGCGTTGTTAGATGTTTCATAAGTTCGTGAAACTTGTACAAAGCTCATTGAGGAACTTACAAGCTCTCATGTTGCATGAAATTTGGTTTAGAGTCCTAGAAACGCGTTGTTAGATGTTTCATACGTTCGTCAAACTTGTACATAGCTCATTGAAGAACTTATAAGCTCTAATGTTGCATGAAACTTGGTTTAGAGTCCTAGAAACGAGTTGTTAGATGTTTCATAAGTTCGTCAAACTTGTACAAAGCTCATTGAGACACTTATAAACACTCATGTTGCATGAAACTTGGTTTAGAGTCCTAGAAACGCGTTGTTAGATGTTTCATACGTTCGTCAAACATGATACAAAGCTCATTGAGGAACTTATAAGCTCTCATGTTGCATGAAACTTGGTTTAGAGTCCTAGAAACGCGTTGTTAGATGTTTCGTAAGTTCGTCAACTTGTACAAAGCTCATTGAGACACTTATAATCACTCATGTTGCATGAAACTTGGTTTAGAGTCCTAGAAACACGTTGTTAGATGTTTCATAAGTTCGTCAAACTTGTATAAAGCTCATTGAGGAACTTAAAGGCTCTCATGTTGCATTAAACTTGGTTTAGATTCCTAGAAACACGTTGTTAGATGTTTCATTCGTTCGTCAAACTTGTACAAAGCTCATTGAGGAACTTATAAGCACTCATGTTGCATGAAACTTGGTTTAGAATCCTAGAAATGCGTTGTTAGATGTTTCATACGTTCGTCAAACTTGTACATAGCTCATTGAGGAACTTATAAGCTCTAATGTTGCATGAAACTTGGTTTAGAGGCCTAGAAACGAGTTGTTAGATGTTTCATAAGTTCGTCAAACTTTTAGAAAGCTCATTGAGACACTTATAAACACTCATATTGCATGAAACTTGGTTTAGAGTCCTAGAAACGCGTTGTTAGATGTTTCATAAGTTCGTGAAACTTGTACAAAGCTAATTGAGGAACTTATAAGCACTCATGTTGCATGAAACTTGGTTTAGAATCCTAGAAACGCGTTGTTAGATGTTCCATACGTTCGTCAAACTTGTACATAGCTTATTGAGGAACTTATAAGCTCTAATGTTGCATGAAACTTGGTTTAGAGTCCTAGAAACGAGTTGTTAGATGTTTCATAAGTTCGTCAAACTTGTACAAAGCTCATTGAGACACTTATAAACACTCATGTTGCATGAAACTTGGTTTAGAGTCCTAGAAACGCGTTGTTAGATGTTTCATACGTTCGTCAAACATGATACAAAGCTCATTGAGGAACTTATAAGCTCTCATGTTGCATGAAACTTTGTTTAGAGTCCTAGAAACGCGTTGTTAGATGTTTCATAAGTTCGTGAAACTTGTACAAAGCTTATTGAGATACTTATATGCACTCATGTTGCATGAAACTTGGTTCGAGTCCTAGAAACGCGTTGTTAGATGTTTCATAAGTTCGTCAACTTGTACAAAGGTCATTGAGGAACTTATAAGCCCTCATGTTGCATGAAACTTTGTTTAGAGTCCTAGAAACGAGTTGTTAGATGTTTCATAAGTTCGTCAAACTTATACAAAGCTCATTGAGATACTTATATGCACTCATGTTGCATGAAACTTGGTTTAGAGTCCTAGAAACACGTTGTTAGATGTTTCATAAGTTCGTGAAACTTGTACAAAGCTCATTAAGGAACTAATAAGCACTCATGTTGCATGAAACTTTGTTTAAAGTCCTAGAAACGCGTTGTTAGATGTTTCATAAGTTCGTCAACTTGTACAAATCTCATTGAGACACTTATAATCACTCATGTTGCATGAAACTTGGTTTAGAGTCCTAGAAACGCGTTGTTAGATGTTTCATAAGTTCGTGAAACTTGTACAAAGCTCATTGAGGAACTTATAAGCACTCATGTTGCATGAAACTTGGTTTAGAGTCCTAGAAACGCGTTGTTAGATGTTTCATAAGTTCGTGAAACTTGTACAAAGTACATTGAGGAACTTATAAGCACCCATGTTGCATGAAACTGGGTTTAGAGTCCTATAAATGCGTTGTTAGATGTTTCATACGTTCGTCAAACTTGTACAAAGGTCATTGAAGAACTTATAAGCACTCATGTTGCATGAAACTTGGTTTTATTGTCCTAGAAACGCGTTGTTTGATGTTTCATAAGTTTGTCAACTTGTACAAAGCTCATTGAGGAACTTATAAGCACTCATGTTGCATGAAACTTGGTTTAGAGTCCTGGAAAGCGTTGTTAGAAGTTTCATAAGTTCGTGAAACTTGTACAAAACTCATTGAGGAACTTATAAGCACTCATGTTGCATGAAACATGGTTTAGACTCCTAGAAACGCGTTGTTAGATGTTTCATAAGTTCGTCAAACTTGTAAAAAGCTCATTAAGGAACTAATAAGAACTCATGTAGCATGAAACTTGGTTTAAAGTCCTAGAAACGCGTTGTTAGATGTTTCATAAGTTCGTCAACTTGTACAAAGCTCATTGAGACACTTATAATCACTCATGTTGCATGAAACTTGGTTTAGAGTCCTAGAAACGCGTTGTTAGATGTTTCATAAGTTCGTGAAACTTGTACAAAGCTCATTGAGGAACTTATAAGCACTCATGTTGCATGAAACTTGGTTTAGAGTCCTAGAAACGCGTTGTTAGATGTTTCATAAGTTCGTGAAACTTGTACAAAGTACATTGAGGAACTTATAAGCACCCATGTTGCATGAAACTGGGTTTAGAGTCCTAGAAATTCGTTGTTAGAGGTTTCATACGTTCGTCAAACTTGTACAAAGGTCATTGAGGAACTTATAAGCACTCATGTTGCATGAAACTTGGTTTAGAGTCCTAGAAACGCGTTGTTTGATGTTTCATAAGTTCGTTAACTTGTACAAAGCTCATTGAGGAACTTATAAGCACTCATGTTGCATGAAACTTGGTTTAGAGTACTGGGAAAGCGTTGTTAGAATTTTATAAGTTCGTGAAACTTGTACAAAACTAATTGAGGAACTTATAAGCACTCATGTTGCATGAAACTTGGTTTAGAGTCCTAGAAACACGTTGTTAGATGTTTCATAAGTTCGTCAAACTTGTACAAAGCTCATTGAGGAACTTATAAGCACTCATGTTGCTTGAAACTTGGTTTAGAGTCCTAGAAACGCGTTGTTAGATGTTTCATAATTTCGTTAAACTTGTACAAAGCTCATTGAGGAACTTATAAGCACTCATGTTGCATGAAACTTGGTTTAGAATCCTAGAAACGCGTTGTTAGATGTTTCATAAGTTTGTGAAACTTGTACAAAGCACATTGAGGAACTTATAATCACTCATGTTGCATGAAACTTGGTTTAGAGTCCTAGAAACGCGTTGTTAGATGTTTCATAAGTTCGTGAAACTTGTACAAAGCTCATTGAGGAACTTACAAGCTCTCATGTTGCATGAAATTTGGTTTAGAGTCCTAGAAACGATTTGTTAGATGTTTCATAAGTTCGTCAAACTTGTACAAAGCTCATTGAGATACTTATAAGCACTCATGTTGCATGGATATTGGTTTAGAGTCCTAGAGACGCGTTGTTAGATGTTTCATAACTTCATCAAACTTGTACAAAGCTCATTGAGATACTTATAAGCTCTCATGTTGCATGAAACTTGGTTTAAAGTCCTAGAAACGAGTTGTTAGATGTTTCATAAGTTCATCAAACTTGTACAAAGCTCATTGAGATAGTTATAAGCACTCATGTTGAATGAAACCTTGTTTAGAGTCCTAGACACGCGTTGTTAGATGTTTCCTACGTTCTTCAAACTTTTCAAACTTGTACAAAGCTCATAGATGAACTTATAAGCTCTCATGTTACACGAAACTTTCTCTAGAGTCCTATAAACGCGTTGTTAGATGTTTCATAAGTTAGTGAAACTTTTACAAAGCTCATTGAGGAACTTATAAGCACTCATGTTGCAAGAAACTTAGTTTAGAGTCGTAGAAACGTGTTGTTAGATGTTTCATACTTTCGTCAAACATGTACAAAGCTCATTGAGGAACTTATAAGCTCTCATGTTGCATGAAACTTGGTTTAGAGTCCTAGAAACGGGTTGTTAGATGTTTCATAAGTTCGTGAAACTTGTACAAAGCTCATTGAGGAACTTATAAGCACTCATGTTGCATGAAACTTGGTTTAGAGTCCTAGAAACACGTTGTTAGATGTTTCATACGTTCTTCAAACATGTACAAAGATCATTGAGGAACTTATAAGCTCTCATGTTGCATGAAACTTACTTTAGAGTCCTTGAAACACGTTGTTAGATGTTTCATACGTTCGTCAAACATGTACAAAGATCATTGAGGAACTTATAAGCTCTCATGTTGCATGAAACTTGGTTTAGAGTCCTAGAAACGAGTTGTTAGATGTTTCATAAATTCGTCAAACTTATACAAAGCTCATTGAGATACTTATAAGCACTCATGTTGCATGAAACGTGGTTTAGAGTCCTAGAAACTCGTTGTTAGATGTTTTATAAGTTCGTTATACTTGTACAAAGCTCATTGAGACACTTATAAGCATTCATGTTGCATGAAACTTGGTTTAGAGTCCTAGAAACGCGTTGTTAGACGTTTCATACGTTCTTCAAACTTGTACAAAGCTTATTTAGGAACTTATAAGCTCTCATGTTGCATGAAACTTCGTTTAGAATCCTAGAAACGCGTTGTTAGATGTTTCATAAGTTCGTCAACTTGTACAAAGCTCATTGAGACACTTATAATCACTCATGTTGTATGAAACTTTGTTTAGAATCCTAAAAACGCGTTGTTAGATGTTTCATAAGTTCGTGAAACTTGTACAAAGCTCATTGAGGAACTTATAAGCACTCATGTTGCATGAAACTTGGTTCAGAGTCCTAGAAACGCGTTGTTAGATGTTTCATAAATTCGTCAAACTTATACAAAGTTCATTGAGATACTTATAAGCACTCATGTTGCATGAAACTTGGTTTAGAGTCCTACAAATGCGTTGTTAGATGTTTCATAAGTTCGTGAAACTTGTACAAAGCTCATTGAGGAACTTATAAGCACTCATGTTGCATGAATCTTGGTTTCGAGTCCTTGAAACACGTTGTTAGTTGTTTCATACGTTCGTCAAACATGTACAAAGATCACTGAGGAACTTATAACCTCTCATGTTGCATGAAACTAGGTTTAGAGTCCTAGAAACGAGTTGTTAGATGTTTCATAAGTTCCTCAAACTTATACAAAGCTCATTGAGATACTTATAAGCACTCATGTTGCATGAAACGTGGTTTATAGTCCTAGAAACACGTTGTTAGACGTTTCATACGGTCTTCAAACTTGTACAAAGCTCATTGAGGAACTTATAAGCTCTCATGTTGCATGAAACTTGGTTTAGAATCTTAGAAACGCGTTGTTAGATTCTTCATAAGTTCGTGAAACTTGTACAAAGCTCATTGAGAAACTTATAAGCACTCATGTCGCATGAAACTTGGTTTAGAGTACAAGAAACGCGTTGTTAGATTTTGATCATACGTTCGTCAAACTTGTACAAAGCTCATTGAAGAAATTATAAGCTCTCATGTTGCATGAAACTTGGTTTAGAGTCCTAGAAACGCGTTGTTAGATGTTTCATAAGTTCATGAAAATTGTACAAAGCTCATTGAGGAATTTATAAGCACTCATGTTGCATTAAACTTGGTTTAGAGTCCTAGAAAGGCGTTGTTAGAAGTTTCATAAGTTCGTGAAACTTGTACAAAGCTCATTGAGGAACTTACAAGCTCTCATGTTGCATGAAACTTGGTTTAGAGTCCTAGAAACGATTTGTTAGATGTTTCATAAGTTCGTCAAACTCGTACAAAGCTCATTGAGATACTTATAAGCACTCATGTTGCATGGATATTGGTTTAGAGTCCTAGAAACGCATTGTTAGATGTTTCATAACTTCATCAAACTTGTACAAAGATCATTGAGATACTTATAAGCTCTCATGTTGCATGAAACTTGGTTTAAAGTCCTAGAAACGAGTTGTTAGATGTTTCATAAGTTCATCAAACTTGTACAAAGCTCATTGAGATAGTTATAAGCACTCATGTTGAATGAAACCTTGTTTAGAGTCCTAGACACGCGTTGTTAGATGTTTCCTACGTTCATTAAACTTTTCAAACTTGTACAAAGCTCATAGATGAACTTATAAGCTCTTATGTTACACGAAACTTTCTCTAGAGTCCTATAAACGCGTTGTTAGATGTTTCATAAGTTAGTGAAACTTTTACAAAGCTCATTGAGGAACTTATAAGCACTCATGTTGCAAGAAACTTAGTTTAGAGTCGTAGAAACGTGTTGTTAAATGTTTCATACTTTCGTCAAACCTGTACAAAGCTCATTGAGGAACTTATAAGCTCTCATGTTGCATGAAACTTGGTTTAGAGTCCTAGAAACGGGTTGTTAGATGTTTCATAATTTCGTGAAACTTGTACAAAGCTCATTGAGGAACTTATAAGCACTCATGTTGCATGAAACTTGGTTTAGAGTCCTAGAAACGCGTTGTTAAATGTTTCATAAGTTCGTCAAACTTGTACAAAGCTCATTGAGGAACTTATAAGCCCTCATGTTGCATGAAACTTGGTTTAGAGTCCTTGAAACACGTTGTTAGATGTTTCATACGTTCGTCAAACATGTACAAAGATCATTGAGGAACTTATAAGCTCTCATGTTGCATGAAACTTGGTTTAGAGTCCTAGAAACGAGTTGTTAGATGTTTCATAAATTCGTCGGACTTATACAAAGCTCATTGAGATACTTATAAGCACTCATGTTGCATGAAACGTGGTTTAGAGTCCTAGAAATTCGTTAGATGTTTTATAAGTTCGTCATACTTGTACAAAGCTCATAGAGACACTTATAAGCATTCATGTTGCATGAAACTTGGTTTAGAGTCCTAGAAACGCGTTGTTAGACATTTCATACGTTCTTCAAACTTGTACAAAGCTCATTTAGGAACTTATAAGCTCTCATGTTGCATAAAAATTGGTTTCGAATCCTAGAGACGCGTTGTTAGATGTTTCATAAGTTCGTGAAACTTGTACAAAGCTCATTGAGAAACTTATAAGCACTCATGTTGCTTGAAATTTGGTTTAGAGTCCTAGAAACGCGTTGTTAGATTTTACATACGTTCGTCAAACCCGTACAAAGCTCATTGAAGAAGTTATAAGCTCTCGTGTTGCATGAAACTTGGTTTATAGTCATAGAAACGCGTTGTTAGATGTTTCATAAGTTCGTGAAACTTGTACAAAGCTCATTGAGGAATTTATAAGCACTCATGTTGCATGAAACCTTTATTTAGAGTCCTAGAAACGCGTTGTTAGAAGTTTCATAACTTCTTCAACTTGTACAAAGCTCATTGATACACTTATAATCACTCATGTTGCATGAAACTTGGTTCTGAGTCCTAGAAACGCGTTGTTAGATGTTTCATAAGTTCGTCAACTTGTACAAAGCTCATTGAGACACTTATAATCTCTCATGTTGCATGAAACTTGGTTTAGAGTCCTAGAAACGTGTTGTTAGATGTTTCATAAGTTCGTCAAACTTGTACAAAGCTCATTGAGGAACTTATAAGCACTCATGTTGCATGAAACATGGTTTAGAATCCTAGAAACGCGTTGTTAGATGTTTCATAAATTCTTCAAACTTGTACAAAGCTCATTGAGGAACTTATAAGCACTCATGTTGCATGAAACTTGGTTTAGAGTCCTAGAAACGCGTTATTAGATGTTTAATACGTTTGTTAAACTTGTCCAAATCTCATTGAGGAACTTATAAGCTCTCATGTTGCATGAAACTTGGTTTAGAGTCCTAGAAACGAGTTGTTAGATGTTTCATACGTTCGTCAAACTTGTACAAAGCTCATTGAGGAACTTATAAGCACTCATGTTGCATGAAACTTGGTTTAGAGTCCTAGAAACGCGTTGTTAGATGTTTCATAATTTCGTCAAACTTGTACAAAGCTCATTGAGGAACTTATAAGCACTCATGTTGCTTGAAACTGTGTTTAGAATCCTAGAAACGCGTTGTTAGATGTTTCATAATTTCGTGAAACTTGTACAAAGCTCATTGAGGAACTTATAAGCACTCATGTTGCATGAAACTTGGTTTAGAATCTTTGAAACGCGTTGTTAGATGTTTCATAAGTTCGTGAAACTTGTACAAAGCTCATTGAGGAACTTATAATCACTCATGTTGCATGAAACTTGGTTTAGAGTCCTAGAAACGCGTTGTTAGATGTTTCATAAGTTCGTGAAACTTGTACAAAGCTCATTGAGGAACTTATAAGCTCTCATGTTGCATGAAACTTGGTTTAGAGTCCTAGAAACGATTTGTTAGATGTTTCATAAGTTCGTCAAACTTGTACAAAGCTCATTGAGATACTTATAAGCACTCATGTTGCTCGGGCATCCGGCTCCGGTTTTTCTCGGGCATCCGGTTCCATGCTCATATCATCCCCTCCCTCTTGAAAAGGATTTGTCCTCAAATCGGAATCTGCAAAATAAGGAGACAAGTCAATAACATTGAACGAGTCCGAAATGGCATACTTACCTTGGAGGTCGATTTTGTAGGCATTGTCGTTGATCCGGCGGGTTACTTTGAAGGGCCGTCTACTCGCGACATTAGTTTGGACTTCCTCTCAGCCGGGAAGCGTTCCTTCCTCAAGTGGATCCACACCAAATCGCATTCTCCAAACACCATCTCCTTGCGCCCCTTTTTGGCATGCTTGGCGTATTGCCCGGTCTTCTTCTCTATGTTTTCCCTGGCCCTTGCGTGCAATTTCCTAACCTGTTCAGCCTTCCTCTTGCCATCAAGACTAGACATTTCACTCAAAGGTAAAGCAATTAGGTCGAGTGGAGACATCGGATTGAAACAATAGACTAATTCAAAGGGGGAATAGAGGGTAGAAGAGTGCTTAGCGTGGTTGTAGGCAAACTCAACATGGGGTAGACATTCTTCCCATGACTTGAGATTGCTCCTTACCAATGTCCTCAAAAGGGTCAATAACGATATGTTGACCACTTCGGTTTGCCCGTCGGTTTGCGGATGGCAGGTTGTCAAAAATGAGAGCTTGGTCCCTAGCTTCGCCCACAAAGTGCGCCAGAAGTGACTTAGGAATTTGGTGTCACGGTCGGATACAATCACCCTAGGCATCCCATGCAGCCTGACCACCTCCCTGAAAAATAGATTAGCGACACTCACGACATCATCGGTCTTATGGCAGGCTATGAAGTGAGCCATCTTGCTAAATCTGTCCACCACAACAAAAATAGAGTCTCTACCATTCTGGGTTCGAGGTAAGCCGATCACAAAATCCATAGAGATATCAGTCCATGGGTGAGAAGGTATAGGGAGTGGAGTGTACAACCCATGCGGTTGAACCTTACTTTTGGCTTGCTTACACGTGATACACCTCGGACGGACTCTCTCCACATCCTTCCTCATGCGCGTACAATAGAAGTAAGCACGAAGGCTGGCTAATGTTTTGGCGACTCCAAAGTGTTCGGCTAATCCTCCACCATGAGCTTCTCGGACAAGTAGCTCTCTCACGGATCCATTGGGTATGCACAGTCTATTGTGAAAGAACAGGTATCCTTCCTGTCTAAAAAAATTCTCAAATGCAAACTTAGCACATTTTACATAGTACTCATTAAACTCGTGGTCTGTCTTATACCACTCTCTAAGCATTTCAAACCCAATAAGTTTAGAGGATAATTCAGATATTAGAGTGTACCTCCGGGACAATGCGTCGGTAACGACATTGTCCTTACCTTTCTTATATTTGATCACATAGGGGAATGTCTCGATGAATTCTATCCATCGTCCATGCCTCTTGTTCGAGTTCTGTTGACCCTTAAGATGCTTGAGGGATTCATGGTCGGTATGGATGACGAACTCCTTCGGCCAAAGATAGTGTTGTCAGGTTTAGAATGCCCTCACCAACGCGTATAGTTCTTTGTCATAGGTAGGATAGTTTAGCGTGGCTCCCCCTAATTTCTCACTGAAATAGGCTATTGGCTTCTTATCCTGCATAAGAACCGCACCAATACCTACACCAGAAGCATCGCACTCAATCTCAAATGTTTTAAGAAAATCAGGAAGCATAAGTAAAGGGGAATTGATAAGCTTCTCTTTAAGGCTTTGGAAAGCCTGGTCCTGTGCTTCCCCACTTGAAGCCGACGTCCTTCTTGATGACTTCGTAAGTGGTGCTGCAAGTGTGCTGAAATCCTTGACAAAACGCCTATAGAAGCCGGCTAGACCATGGAAACTTCGACTTCTCCCACGGTGGTAGGTCTCGGCCAATCCACGATGGCTTTGATCTTCTCGTCATCAACTTTGCACTCCTTCGCACTCACAACAAAACCTAAGAAGACAACCTGATTAGTACAAAAAGTGCATTTGTCAAAGTTGGCGAACAAATTTTCCTTCCTTAGGACTTCAAGGACGGCTCGTATGTGGTCAATGTGCTCGTCTAAGTTCTTGCTGAAGACCAGGATATCGTCAAAGTATACCACCACGAACACACCTATAAAAGATCTCAACACATGGTTCATTAGTCTCATAAAAGTACTAGGTGCGTTAGTTAGACCGAACGGCATTACAAGCCACTCATACAAGCCCTGCTTAGTTTTGAAGGCTGTCTTCCTCTCATCACCCTCCTTCATCCTAATCTGATGACAACCACTCTTAAGATCTATCTTAGAGAAAAGGTTAGAACCACATAATTCATCAAGCATATCATCAAGTCTAGGAATAGGGTGACGATACTTCACCGTGATGTTATTGATGGCTCGGCAATCAACACACATGCGCCATGATCCGTCCTTCTTGGGCACAAGTAACACCGGTACGGCGCATGGACTCATGCTCTCTCTCTAATGTGCCCCTTCCTCATTAGCTCCTCCACCTGTTTCTGAAGTTCCTTGGTCTCCACCGGGTTGGTTCGGTAGGCTGGTCTATTGGGGAGTGCGGAACCCGGCACAAAATCAATCTGGTGCTCAATGTCGCGTATAGGAGGCAAGCATGGTGGGGTTTCCTGGGGAAAGACGTCACTATATTCCTGCAATAGCTTAGTCATTTCACTAGGAAGCTCCTGTGATGGGTTAGTACTAACAAGGCTTTCCTTGTACACAAATAACAACATAGAGCAATTGGAATTCAAAAGTTCGAAACTTCTCTTTGGTTAATGTAGAGGTTGGCGTGTGGACCGGCGCCTTTTCCTTATCTTCCTTGAGTTTGAGATAGAGCTGGTCTTGGTACACTTCACTCGGAGTAAGAGGGGTAAGCGTGATCTTGCGGCCATTGAATTCAAACGTGTGCTTGTTGGTGTAGCCATCATGTAGTACCTTCCGGTCTAATTGCCACGGTCGGCCAAGCAGCACATGGCTGGATCCCATGGGTATTACATCACAAAGGACCTCATCTTCATACTTGCCTATGGACGAGTGTGAACCGGACTTGTTGTGTGACGGTGAGAGCACCACTATCGTTGAGCCATTGCGGCTTGTATGGCCGGGGAAGGGTGATGGTTTCTAGGCTCGGTTCTGGACCATTAGTTCATTGGCGGCATTGGTACAGCTACGCCCATCGATGATCAAGCTGCATACCTTTCCTTTGACGAGGCAACGGGTATAGAAGAGGTGGTTTCTCTGAACTAGCTCCTCTGGCTGGTTCTGGACACTCAACGTCCTCCTGACCACCAGCATCTCTCCAATAGCTGCGGCCTCTTCCTCCTCCTCCTCTTCGTCTTCTTGATCAGAGTAAGAGGCTTGGGCAACTACCTCTCCGTTGTCTAGAATCATGAATACCTTCTTGTTGGGGCGATCTCTCGAGTAGTGTCCCATTCCTTGACATCTAAAACACCTAACATTGCTTGAGGAGGTGTTGGTTCTGCCCTTAGGATCATACTTGACCTCCTCTTTAGCCGTGGAGGATGGCTTGGTGTCTTTGGAGAAGGGTGGCCGGGAGGGTGGAAAGTCCTTTGGTCGGTTTGGCGTGGAGGGGAAGCTAGGTCGGTGTATCTCCTCTTGTTCGGGTTTCCACTAGTTACGCCTTGTGCACCAGTTCCTCAAGGTCCACATAGGCTTGGAGCTCAACCTTGTCCTGAACGTCTCGGCTCAGTCCACCAATAAACCTCGCCATGGTGACTTCATCATCTTCCTCAAGGCCGGCTCGGATGAGGAGAGTTTCCATCTCTTGGAAGTAGTCTCGGACAGATGTTGATCCCTGGGTTAGCTTCCTAAGCTTATTAAGAACCTCTCGGTGATAGTGGCTCGGCACAAACCTTTTTCTCAAGTGGGTAGTGAGTTGGTGCCAGGTGGTGATTGGCAGCTCATTGTGGCGGTTCCGTGTGGTACAAAGCTGATCCCACCACAAAAGCGCATACTCACTGAATTCTGAGACCGCTATCTTTACCTTGTTGGAGGCGTAGGTGTCATGGCACAAGAAACTGGATTCCATCTTCCTTTCCCAGTCAAGGTAGGCCTCCGGATCATTCTTGCCGAGGAAGGGTGGAAACTTAGCCTTGATATGCTTCGGCTGCTGGCTCTCCGGGTCTCTTGGGTCGTCTCTGTCACGCCTCTCACGTCTCTGGCTACGCCTACTACGGTCCGAGGCGTTGACGCCATAATACTCGTCGCTAGAGCCGATGTAGACGCGTTGCCCGGCTATGGTCTGGGTGGGACGGCGTTGAGCAGCGTGTGGTCTACGCCTGGGAACTCTCTCCTCTGGCTCGCTCAGTTCAGAATGTGCCCGTTGCCGTGGTACCCTCTAGACGTACAGGCGATGCCTTTGCCCTTGCAGATCCGCATGGCCTCGGATGGAGTTGGCGTTGAACCACCATCAGAGTCTGAGGTTACCTTTGTGGCTTCCTTGGCTTGCTTCTCACGTTCTAAGGTGAGTTGTTGGGAGATTTGTTGAGGAAGTAGCAGGGACATCGCCTCGGCTACCTGCGTGGCTCCGGGGATAGGGCCATGGTACCTGTTTCACGGACAAGCAACTCGCAGTAAGTTGTTCACAATATGGATAACAGGCCGAGAAAGTATTGTCAATACAAAGAACAAGCCAAGAAAACGCGTAAACAAACAAAGAGAGAAAAAAAAGGAAATCTGGATACACGGTTCGACAAAAAGGAAATCGATTTGATTTTTAATGAAACGCACGTTTTGGACAGAAAGGAAATTGTAACAACACGTTTTCAAAATACGCGCTTCGGTTTTTAAGATCTAAACCCTATTCGCCGCCGCACACTAATCAATCAACAAGAACACGAAACTAACACAACTTCAATACTAACAACAAACAGATGCAACACACGATAAGTTCTAGTAAACAGATTCGAAGTTGTAATAGTTTAAAGGAAAAAGAAGCGACTCAACCTTTGGTACAAAGTTTGGCTCTCATACCACGTGATACGTCCTTAGTTCGGACCGAAACTCCGTGACAAGGCGAGTACTACGATGAAGTGAAACCGTGGTGGATTCGAAGGGAAAACGGCGGATAACTCCGGGATAGGAGGTGGAGGTGGAGATGTGGAAGCGATGGATGGAAAAGGAACGTCTCAAGGAAGCTATGGAGCAACCTCCTTGATGGATAGAAGAGACGCTTGGACGCAACTAGGCTTGTAAGCGGCTCAAGTTCGCAAAGGAACCGGGAGGAGTCTACTAAGAGATTTTAGGGTAAAAGTTGACTAACTCTTAAGCCAAAGCGGCGTAACAAATATATAGGGGAAGAGACAACACAACTCGTTCTCTTCCCTAGGTTTAAGCGCACATCCAAAAAAGAAAACAACCAAAACGAGAAGTCTTTTGCTAATAAAATAGAAACGACATGATGTGCGAATTAAAACGACGAGTAGCGTGTATAGTGCCTCGTCTCTTACACTCCTCAAGGTAATGTGGCTAAGCAACCGACGTGGTGATCTCCTTAGCCTCGTTAAAACCCAGTGGGAAAGAGTACTAAGTTGAATCACCGAGTCGCTTAGCCTAATTACCTTGGTCTCGTCTCTAGACCATTGCGTGTACGTTGAAGAGGCTCCCAGCTTGTCCTCCCCGTTCTTCTTCCATGATCATGTCTTGGCCTTCCTTAGCTAGTTCCTTGGCTTTCGATCGTGTGATCGCCCCTTCTAGTTTCTCGGCATCGGGCTCCGGTTTTGCTCGGGCATCGGGCTCCGGTTTTGCTCGGGCATCGGGCTCCGGTTTTGCTCGGGCATCCGGCTCCGGTTTTGCTCGGGCATCCGGTTCCATGCTCATATCATAAGCACTCATGTTGCATGAAAATTGGTTTAGAGTCCTAGAAACGCGTTGTTAGATGTTTCATACGTTCTTCAAACTTGTACAAAGCTCATTGAGGAACTTATAAGCTCTCATATTGCATGAAACTTGGTTTAGAGTCCTAGAAACGTGTTGTTAGATGTTTCATACGTTCTTAAAACTTGTACAAAGCTCATTGAGGAACTTATAAGCTCTCATGTTGCATGAAACTTTGTTTAGAGTCCTAGAAACGGATTTTTAGATGTTTCATAAGTTCGTGAAACTTGTACAAAGCACATTGAGGAACTTATAAGGACTCATGTTGCATGAGACTTGGTTTAGAGTCCTAGAAACGCGTTGTTAGATGTTTCATAAGTTCGTCAAACTTGTATAAAGCTCATTGAGGAACTTAAAAGCTCTCATGTTGCACTAAACTTGGTTTAGAGTCCTAGAAACATGTTGTTAGATGTTTCATACGTTCGTCAAACTTGTACAAAGCTCATTGAGGAACTTATAAGCACTGATGTTGCATGAAACATGGTTTAGAGTCCTAGAAACGCGTTGTTAGATGTTTCATACGTTCGTCAAACTTGTACAAAGCTCAGTGAGGAACTTATAAGCTCTCATGTTGCATGAAACTTGGTTTAGAGTCCTAGAAACGCGTTGTTAGATGTTTCATAAGTTCGTAAAACTTATACAAAGATCATTGCGATACTTATAAGCACTCATGTTGTATGAAACTTGGTTTAGAGTCCTAGAAACACGTTTTTAGATGTTTCATAAGTTTGTCAAACTTGTACAAAGCTCATTGAGACACTTATAAGCATTCATGTTGCATGAAAGTTGGTTTAGAGTCCTAGAAACGCGTTGTTAGATGTTTCATACGTTCTTCAAACTTGTACAAAGCTTATGGAGGAACTTATAAAGACTCATGTTGCATGAGACTTGGTTTAGAGTCCTAGAAACGCGTTGTTAGATGTTTCATAAGTTCGTGAAACTTGTACAAAGCTCATTGAGGAACTTATAAACACTCAATGTGGCATGAAACCTGGTTTAGAGTCCTAGAAACGCGTTGTTAGATGTTTCATACGTTCGTCAAATTTGTACAAACCTCATTGAGGAACTTATAAGCACTCATGTTGCATGAAACTTGGTTTAGAGTCTTAGAAACGCGTTGTTAGATGTTTCATACGTTCGTCAAACTTGATACAAAGCTCATTGAGGAACTTATAAGCTCTCATGTTACATGAAACTTGGTTTAGAGTCCTAGAAACGCGTTGTTAGATGTTTCATAAGTTCGTCAACTTGTACAAAGCTCATTGAGGCATTTATAATAACTCATGTTGCATGAAACTTGGTTTAGAGTCCTAGAAACACGTTGTTAGATGTTTCATAAGTTCGTCAAAGTTGTATGAAGCTCATTGAGGAACTTAAAAGCTCTCATGTTGCATTAAACTTGGTTTGGAGTCCTAGAATCACGTTGTTAGATGTTTCATACGTTCGTCAAAATTTTACAAAGCTCATTGAGGAACTTATAAGCACTCATGTTGCATGAAACTTGGTTTAGAGTCCTAGAAACGCGTTGCTAGATGTTTCATAAGTTCGTGAAACTTGTACAAAGTTCATTGAGGAACTTACAAGCACTCATGTTGCATGAAACTTGTTTTAGAGTCCTAGAAACGCGTTGTTAGATGTTTCATAAGTTCGTGAAACTTGTATAAAGCTCATTTAGATACTTATAAGCACTCATGTTGCATGAAACTTGGTTTAGAGTCCTAGAAACGTGTTGTTAGATGTTTCATACGTTCGTCAAACTTGTAAAAAGCTCATTGCGTAACTTATAAGCTCTCATGTTGCATGAAACTGTGTTTATAGTCCTAGAAACAAGTTGTTAGATGTTTCATAAGTTCGTCAAACTTATACAAAGCTCATTGAGATATTTATAAGCACTCATGTTGCATGAAACCTGGTTTAGATTCCTAGAAACGCGTTGTTAGATGTTTCATAAGTTCGACAAACTTGTACAAAGCTCATTCAAACACTTATAAGCATTCATGTTGCATGAAAATTGGTTTAGAGACCTAGAAACGCGTTATTAGACGTTTCATACGTTCTTCAAACTTGTACAAAGCTCATTGAGGAAATTATAAACTCTCATGTTGCATGAAACTTGGTTTAGAGTCCTAGAAACGCGTTGTTAGATGTTTCATAAGTTCGTGAAACTTGTACAAAGCTCATTTAGGAACTTATAAGCACTTATGTTGCATGAAACTTGGTTTAGAGTCCTAGTAACGCGTTGTTAGATGTTACATACGTTCGTCAAACTTGTACAAAGCTCATTGAGGAACTTGTAAGCTCTCATGTTGCATGAAACTTGGTTTAGAGTCCTAGAAACTAGTTGTTAGATGTTTCTTGAGTTCGTCAAAGTTATACAAAGCTCATTGAGATACTTATAAGCACTCATGTTGCATGAAACTTGGTTTAGAGTCCTAGAAACGCGTTGTTAGATATTTTATAAGTTCGTAAAACTTGTACAAAACTCATTGAGACACTTATAAGCATTCATGTTGAATGAAACTTAGTTTATAGTCCTAGAAACGCGTTGTTAGATGTTTCATACGTTCTTCTAACTTGTACAAAGCTCATTGAGGAACTTATAAGCTCTCATGTTGCATGAAACTTGGTTTAGAGTCCTAGAAACGTGTTGTTAGATGTTTCATAAGTTCGTGAAACTTGTACAAAGCTCATTGAGGAACTTATAAGCACTCATGTTGCATGAAACTTGGTTTAGAGTCCAAGAAACGCGTTCTTAGATGTTACATACGTTCGTCAAACTTGTACAAAGCTCATTGAGGAACTTATAAGCTCTCATGTTGCATGAAACTTGTTTTAGAGTCCTAGAAACGCGTTGTTAGATGTTTCATAAGTTCGTGAAACTTGTACAAAGCTTATTGAGGAACTTATAAGCAGTCATGTTGCATGAAACATGGTTTAGAGTCCTAGAAACGCGTTGTTAGATTTTTCATACGTTCGTCAAACTTGTACAAAGCTCATTGAGATACTTATAAGAACTCATGTTGCATGAAACTTGGTTTAGAGTCCTAGAAACCCGTTGTTAGATGTTTCATAAGTTTGTCAAACTTGTACAAAGCTCATTGAGACAGTTATAATCATTCATGTTGCATGAGACTTGGTTTAGAGTCCTAGAAACGCGTTGTTAAATGTTTCATACGTTCGTCAAACTTGATACAAAGCTCATTGAGGAACTTATAAGCTCTCATGTTGCATAAAACTTGGTTTAGATTCCTAGAAACGCGTTGTTAGATGTTTCATAAGTTCGTCAACTTGTACAAAGCTTATTGAGACAATTATAATCACTCATGTTGCATGAAACTTGGTTTAGAGTCCTAGAAACACGTTGTTAGATGTTTCATAAGTTCGTCAAACTTGTATGAAGCTCATTGAGGAACTTAAAAGCTCTAATGTTGCATTAAACTTGGTTTAGAGTCCTAGAAACACGTTGTTAGATGTTTCATACGTTCTTCAAACTTGTACAAAGCTCATTGAGGAACTTATAAGCATTCATGTTGCATGAAACTTTGTTTAGAGTCCTAGAAACGCGTTGTTAGATGTTTCATAAGTTCGTGAAACTTGTACAAAGCTTATTGAGGAACTTATTGATAAGTCCTTAGTTCGGACCGAAACTCCGTGACAAGGCGAGTACTACGATGAAGTGAAACCGTGGTGGATTCGAAGGGAAAACGGCGGATAACTCCGGGATAGGAGGTGGAGGTGGAGATGTGGAAGCGATGGATTGAAAAGGAACGTCTCAAGGAAGCTATGGAGCAACCTCCTTGATGGATAGAAGAGACGCTTGGAAGCAACTAGGCTTGTAAGCGGCTCAAGTTCGCAAAGGAACGGGGAGGAGTCTACTAAGAGATTTTAGGGTAAAAGTTGACTAACTCTTAAGCCAAAGCGGCGTAACAAATATATAGGGGAAGAGACAACACAACTCGTTCTCTTCCCTAGGTTTAAGAGCACATCCAAAAAAGGAAACAACCAAAACGACAAGTCTTTTGCTAATAAAATAGAAACGGCCCGTCTACTCGCGACATTAGTTTGGACTTTGAAGGGCCCGTCTACTCGCGGCATTAGTTTGGACTTCCTCTCAGCCGGGAAGCGTTCCTTCCTCAAGTGGATCCACACCAAATGGCCTTCTTCAAACACCATCTCCTTGCGCCCCTTGTTGGCATGCTTGGCGTATTGCCCGGACTTCTTCTCTATCTTTTCCCTGGCCCTTGCGTGCAATTTCCTAACCTGTTCAGCCTTCCTCTTGCCATCAAGACTAGACATTTCACTCAAAGGTAAAGCAATTAGGTCGAGTGGAGACATCGGATTGAAACCATAGACTAATTCAAAGGGAGAATAGAGGGTAGAAGAGTGCTTAGCGTGGTTGTAGGCAAACTCAACATGGGGTAGACATTCTTCCCATGACTTGAGGTTGCTCCTTACCAATGTCCTCAAAAGGGTCGATAACGATCTGTTGACCACTTCGGTTTGCCCGTCGGTTTGCGGATGGCAGGTTGTCGAAAATGAGAGCTTGGTCCCTAGCTTCGCCCACAAAGTGCGCCAAGAAGTGACTTAGGAATTTGGTGTCACGGTTGGATACAATCACCCTAGGCATCCCATGCAGCCTGACCACCTCCCTGAAAAATAGATTAGCGACACTCACGGCATCATCGGTCTTATGGAAGGCTATGAAGTGAGCCATCTTGCTAAACCTGTCCACCACAACAAAAATAGAGTCTCTACCATTCCTGGTTCGAGGTAAGCCGATCACAAAATTCATAGAGATATCAGTCCATGGGTGAGAAGGTATAGGGAGTGGAGTGTACAACCCATGCGGTTGAACCTTACTCTTGGCTTGCTTACACGTGATACACCTGAGACAGACTCTCTCCACATCCTTCCTCATGCGCGGCCAATAGAAGTAAGCTCGAAGGCTGGCTAATGTTTTGGCGACTCCAACGTGTCCGACTAATCCTCCACCATGAGCTTCTCGGACAAGTAGCTCTCTCACGGATCCATTGGGTATGCACGGTCTATTGTGAAAGAACAGTATCCGTCCCGTCTAAAAAAATTCTCAAATGCAAACTTAGCACATTTTACATAGTACTCGCTAAACTCGTGGCGCCTTATACCACTCTCTAAGCATTTCAAACCCAATAAGTTTAGAGGATAATTCAGATATTAGATTGTACCTCCGGGACAATGCGTCGGCAACAACATTGTCCTTACCTTTCTTATATTTGATCACATAGGGGAATGTCTCGATGAATTCTATCCATCGTCCATGCCTCTTGTTCAGTTTCTGTTGACCCTTAAGATGCTTGAGGGATTCATAGTCGGTATGGATGACGAACTCCTTCGGCCAAAGATAGTGTTGCCAGGTTTGCAATGCCCTCACCAACGCGTATAGTTCTTTGTCATAGGTAGGATAATTTAGCGTGGCTCCCCCTAATTTCTCACTGAAATAGGCTTTTGGCTTCTTATCCTGCATAAGAACCGCACCAATACCTACACCAGAAGCATCGCACTCAATCTCAAATGTTTTAAGAAAATAAGGAAGCATAATTAAAGGGGAATTGATAAGCTTCTCTTTAAGGCTTTGGAAAGCCTGGTCATGTGCTTCCCCCCACTTTAAGTCGACGTCCTTCCTGATGACTTCTGTAAGTGGTGCTGCAAGTGTGCTGAAATCCTTGACAATACGCCTATAGAAGCCGGCTAGACCATGGAAACTTCGACTTCTCCCACGGTGGTAGGTCTCGGCCAATCCTTGATGGCCTTGATTTTCTCGTCATCAACCTGCATTCCTTCCGCACTCACAACAAAACCTAAGAAGGCAACCTGATTAGTACAAAAAGTGCATTTGTCAATGTTGGCGAACAAATTTTCCTTCCTTAGGACTTCAAGGACGGCTCGTATGTGGTCAATGTGCTCGGCTAAGTTCTTGCTGAAGATCAGGATATCGTCGAAGTATACCACCACGAACACACCTATAAAAGATCTCAACACATGGTTCATTAGTCTCATAAAAGTACTAGGTGCGTTACTTATACAAAGCTCATTGAGATACTTATAAGAACTCATGTTGCATGAAACATGGTTTAGAGTCCTAGAAACGTGTTGTTAGATGTTTCATAAGTACGTCAAACTTGTACAAAGCTCATTGACACACTTATAAGCATTCACGTTGCATGAAACTTGGTTTAGAGTCCTCGAAACGCGTTGTTAGACGTTTCATACGTTCTTCAAACTTGTACAAAGCTCATTGAGGAACTTATAAGCTCTCATGTTGCATGAAACTTGGTTTAGAGTCCTAGAAACATGTTGTTAGATGTTTCATACGTTCGTCAAACTTGTACAAAGCTCATTGAGTAACTTATAAGCTCTCATGTTGCATGAAACTTGGTTTATAGGCCTAGAAACGAGTTGTAAGATGTTTCATAAGTTCGTCAAACTTATACAAACCTCATTGAGATACTTATAAGCACTCATGTTGCATGAAACTTGGTTTAAAGTCCTAGAAACCCGTTGTTAGATGTTTCATAAGTTCGTCAAACTTGTACAAAGCTCATTGAGACACTTATAAGCATTCACGTTGCACGAAACATGGTTTAGAGTCCTAGAAACGCGTTGTTAGACATTTCATACATTCCTCAAACTTATACAAAGCTCATTGAGGAACTTATAAGCTCTCATGTTGCATGAAACTTGGTTTAGAGTCCTAGAAACGCGTTGTTAGATGTTTCATAAGTTCGTGAAACTTGTACAAAGCTCATTGAGGAACTTATAAGCACTCATGTTGCATTAAACTTGGTTTAGAGTCCTAGAAACACGTTGTTAGATGTTCCATACGTTCGTCAAACTTGTACAAAGCTCATTGAGACACTTATAATCACTCATGTTGCATGAAACTTTGTTTAGAGTCCTAGAAACGCGTTGTTAGATGTTTCATAAGTTCGTCAACTTGTACAAAGCTCATTGAGACACTTATAATCACTCATGTTGCATGAAACTTGGTTTAGAGTCCTAGAAACACGTTGTTAGATGTTTCATAAGTTCGTGAAACTTGAAGAAAGCTCATTGAGGAACTTATAAGCACTCATGTTGCATGAAACTTGGTTTAGAGCCATAGAAACGCGTTGTTAGATGTTTCATAAGTTCGTCAACTTGTACAAAGCTCATTGAGACACTTATAATCACTCATGTTGCATGAAACTTGGTTTAGAGTCCTAGACACACGTTGTTAGATGTTTCATACGTTCGTGAAACTTGAACAAAGCTCATTGAAGAAGTTATAAGCACTCATGTTGCATGAAACTTGGTTTAAAGTCCTAGAAACGCGTTTTTAGATGTTTCATAAGTTCGTGAAACTTGTACAAAGTACATTGAGGAACTTATAAGCACCCATGTTGCATGAAACTTGGTTTAGATTCCTAGAAACACGTTGTTAGATGTTTCATACGTTCGTCAAACTTGTACAAAGGTCATTGAGGAACTTATAAGCTCTCATGTTGCATGAAACTTGGTTTAGAGTCTTAGAAACGCGTTGTTAGATGTTTCATAAGTTTGTGAAACTTGTACAAAGCTCATTGACGAACTTATAGGCACTCATGTTGCATGAAACTTGGTTTAGAGTCCTAGAAACACGTTGTTAGATGTTTCATAAGTTCATCAACTTGTACAAAGCTCATTGAGGAATTATAAGCACTCATGTTGCATAAAACTTTGTTTAGAGTCCTGGAAACACGATGTTAGAAGTTTCATAAGTTCGTGAAACTTTTACAAACTCATTGAGGAACTTATAAGCACTCATGTTGCACGGAACTTGGTTTAGAGTCCTAGAAACGCGTTGTTAGATGTTTCATAAGTTCGTGAAACTTGTACTAAGCTTATTGAGGAACTTATAAGCACTCATGTTGCATAAAACTTGGTTTAGAGTCCTAGAAACGCGTTGTTAGATGTTTCATACGTTCGTCAAACTTGTACATAGATCATTGAGGAACTTATAAGCTCTAATGTTGCATGAAACTTGGTTTAGAGGCCTAGAAACGAGTTGTTAGATGTTTCATAAGTTCGTCAAACTTGTAGAAATCTCATTGAGACACTTATAAACACTCGTGTTGCATGAAACTTGGTTTAGAGTCCTAGAAACGCGTTGTTAGATGTTTCATCATTCGTCAAACTTGTACAAAGCTCATTGAGGAACTTATAAGCACTCATGTTGCATGAAACTTGGTTTAGAGTCCTAGAAACGCGTTGTTAGAAGTTTCATACGTTCGTCAAACTTGATACAAAGCTAATCGAGGAGATTATAAGCTCTCATGTTGCATGAAACTTGGTTTAGAGTCCTAGAAACGCGTTGTTAGATGTATCATAAGTTCGTCAACTTGTACAAAGCTCATTGAGACACTTATAATCACTCATCTTGCATGAAACTTGATTTAGAGTCCTATAAACACGTTGTTAGATGTTTCATAAGTTCGTCAAAGTTGTATAAAGCTCATTGAGGAACTTAAAAGCTCTCATGTTGCATTAAACTTGGTTTAGAGTCCTAGAAACACGCTGTTAGATGTTTCATACGTTCGTAAAACTTGTACAAAGCTCATTGAGGAACTTATAAGCACTCATGTTGCATAAAATTGGTTTAGAGTCCTAGAAACGTGTTGTTAGATATTTCATAAGTTCGTGAAACTTGTACAAAGCTCATTGAGGAACTTATAAGCACTCATGTTGCATGAAACTTGGTTTAGAGTCCTAGAAACACGTTGTTAGATGTTTCATACGTTCGTCAAAATTGTAAAAAGCTCATTGAGGAACTTATAAGCTCTCATGTTGCATGAAACTTTGTTTAGAGTCCTAGAAACGTGTTGTTAGATGTTTCATAAGTTTGTCAAACTTATACAAAGCTCATTGAGATACTTATATGCACTCATGTTGCATGAAACTTGGTTTAGAGTCCTAGAAATGCGTTGTTAGATGTTTCATAAGTTCGTGAAACTTGTACAAAGGTCATTGAGGAACTTATAAGCACTCATGTTGCATGAAACTTGGTTTGAGTCCTAGAAACGCGTTGTTAGATGTTTCATACGTTCGTCAAACTTGTACATAGCTCATTGAAGAACTTATAAGCTCTAATGTTGCATGAAACTTGGTTTAGAGTCCTAGAAACGAGTTGTTAGATGTTTCATAAGTTCGTCAAACTTGTACAAAGCTCATTGAGACACTTATAAACACTCATGTTGCATGAAACTTGGTTTAGAGTCCTAGAAACGCGTTGTTAGATGTTTCATACGTTCGTCAAACATGATACAAAGCTCATTGAGGAACTTATAAGCTCTCATGTTGCATGAAACCTTGTTTAGAGTCCTAGAAACGCGTTGTTAGATGTTTCGTAAGTTCGTCAACTTGTACAAAGCTCATTGAGACACTTATAATCACTCATGTTGCATGAAACTTGGTTTAGAGTCCTAGAAACACGTTGTTAGATGTTTCATAAGTTCGTCAAACTTGTATAAAGCTCATTGAGGAACTTAAAGGCTCTCATGTTGCATTAAACTTGGTTTAGATTCCTAGAAACACGTTGTTAGATGTTTCATTCGTTCGTCAAACTTGTACAAAGCTCATTGAGGAAATTATAAGCACTCATGTTGCATGAAACTTGGTTTAGAATCCTAGAAATGCGTTGTTAGATGTTTCATACGTTCGTCAAACTTGTACATAGCTCATTGAGGAACTTATAAGCTCTAATGTTGCATGAAACTTGGTTTAGAGGCCTAGAAACGAGTTGTTAGATGTTTCATAAGTTCGTCAAACTTTTAGAAAGCTCATTGAGACACTTATAAACACTCATATTGCATGAAACTTGGTTTAGAGTCCTAGAAACGCGTTGTTAGATGTTTCATACGTTCGTCAAACTTGTACAAAGCTCATTGAGGAACTTATAAGCACTCATGATGCATGAAACTTGGTTTACAGTCCTAGAAACGCGTGGTTAGATGTTTCATACGTTCGTCAAACTTGATACAAAGCTCATCGAGGAGATTATAAGCTCTCATGTTGCATGAAACTTGGTTTAGAGTCCTAGAAACGCGTTGTTAGATGTTTCATAAGTTCGTGAAACTTGTACAAAGCTAATTGAGGAACTTATAAGCACTCATGTTTCATGAAACTTGGTTTAGAATCCTAGAAACGCGTTGTTAGATGTTCCATACGTTCGTCAAACTTGTACATAGCTTATTGAGGAACTTATAAGCTCTAATGTTGCATGAAACTTGGTTTAGAGTCCTAGAAACGAGTTGTTAGATGTTTCATAAATTCGTCAAACTTGTAAAAAGCTCATTGAGACACTTATAAACACTCATGTTGCATGAAACTTGGTTTAGAGTCCTAGAAACGCGTTGTTAGATGTTTCATACGTTCGTCAAACTTGTACAAAGCTCATTGATGAACTTATAAGCATTCATGTTGCATGAAACTTTGTTTAGAGTCCTAGAAACGCGTTGTTAGATGTTTCATAAGTTCGTGAAACTTGTACAAAGCTTATTGAGGAACTTATTGATAAGTCCTTAGTTCGGACCGAAACTCCGTGACAAGGCGAGTACTACGATGAAGTGAAACCGTGGTGGATTCGAAGGGAAAACGGCGGATAACTCCGGGATAGGAGGTGGAGGTGGAGATGTGGAAGCGATGGATTGAAAAGGAACGTCTCAAGGAAGCTATGGAGCAACCTCCTTGATGGATAGAAGAGACGCTTGGAAGCAACTAGGCTTGTAAGCGACTCAAGTTCTCAAAGGAACCGGGAGGATTCTACTAATAGATTTTTGGGTAAAAGTTGACTAACTCTTAAGACAAAGCGGCGTAACAAATATAGGGGAAGAGACAACACAACTCGTTCTCTTCCCTAGGTTTAAGCGCACATCCAAAAAAGGAAACAACCAAAACGACAAGTCTTTTGCTAATAAAATAGAAACTGCATGATGTGCGAATTAAAACGACGAGTAGCGTGTATAGTGCCTCGTCTCTTACACTCCTCAAGGTAATGTGGCTAAGCAACCGACGTGGTGATCTCCTTAGCCTCGTTAAAACCCAGTGGGAAAGAGTACTAAGTTGAATCACCGAGTCGCTTAGCCTAATTACCTTGGTCTCGTCTCTAGACCATTGCGTGTACGTTGAAGAGGCTCCCATCTTGTCCTCCCCGTTCTTCTTCCATGATCATGGCTTGGGCTTCCTTAGCTAGTTCCTTGGTTTTTGATCGTGTGATCGCCCCTTCTAGTTTCTCGTCATCGGGCTCCGGTTTTGCTCGGGCATCGTGCTCCGGTTTTGCTCGGGCATCGGGCTCCGGTTTTGCTCGGGCATCCGGCTCCAGTTTTGCTCGGGCATCCGGTTCCATGCTCATATCATCCCCTGCCTCTTGAAAAGGATTTGTCCTCAAATCGGAATCTGCAAAATAAGGAGACAAGTCAATAACATTGAACGAGTTCGAAATGGCATACTTACCTTGGAGGTCGAACTTGTAGGCATTGTCGTTGATCCGGCGGGTTACATTGAAGGGCCCGTCTACTCGCGGCATTAGTTTGGACTTCCTCTCAGCCGGGAAGCGTTCCTTCCTCAAGTGGATCCACACCAAATCGCCTTCTTCAAACACCATCTCCTTGCGCCCCTTGTTGGCATGCTTGGCGTATTGCCCGGACTTCTTCTCTATGTTTTGCCTGGCCCTTGCGTGTAATTTCCTAACCTGTTCAACCTTCCTCTTGCCATCAAGATTAGACATTTCAGTCAAAGGTAAAGCAATTAGGTCGAGTGGAGACATCGGATTGAAACCATAGACTAATTCAAAGGGGGAATAGAGGGTAGAAGAGTGCTTAGCGTGGTTGTAGGCAAACTCAACATGGGGTAGACATTCTTCCCATGACTTGAGGTTGCTCCTTACCAATGTCCTCAAAAGGGTCGATAACGATCTGTTGACCACTTCGGTTTGCCCGTCGGTTTGCGGATGGCAGGTTGTCGAAAATGAGAGCTTGGTCCCTAGCTTCGCCCACAAAGTGCGCCAGAAGTGACTTAGGAATTTGGTGTCACGGTCGGATACAATCACCTTAGGCATCCCATGCAGCCTGACCACCTCCCTGAAAAATAGATTAGCGACACTCACGGCATCATCGGTCTTATGGAAGGCTATGAAGTGAGCCATCTTGCTAAACCTGTCCACCACAACAAAAATAGAGTCTCTACCATTCCTGGTTCGAGGTAAGCCGATCAAAAAATTCATAGAGATATCAGTCCATGGGTGAGAAGGTATAGGGAGTGGAGTGTACAACCCATGCGGTTGAACTTTACTCTTGGTTTGCTTACACTTGATACACCTGAGACAAACTCTCTCCACATCCTTCCTCATGCGCGGCCAATAGAAGTAAGCCTAAAGGCTGGCTAATGTTTTGGCGACTCCAACGTGTCCAGCTAATCCTCCACCATGAGCTTCTCGGACAAGTAGCTCTCTCACGGATCCATTGGGTATGCACAATATATTGTGAAAGAACAGGTATACGTCCTGTCTAAAAAAATTCTCAAATGCAAACTTAGCACATTTTACATAGTACTCGCTAAACTCGTGGCAAGTCTTATACCACTCTCTAAGCATTTCAAACCCAATAAGTTTAGAGGATAATTCAGATATTAGAATGTACCTCCGGGACAATGCGTCGGCAACGACATTGTCCTTACCTTTCTTATATTTGATCACATAGGGGAATGTCTCGATGAATTCTATCCATCGTCCATGCCTCTTGTTCAATTTCTGTTGACCCTTAAGATGCTTGAGGGATTCATGGTCGGTATGGATGACGAACTCCTTCGGCCAAAGATAGTGTTGCCAGGTTTGCAATGCCCTCACCAACGCGTATAGTTCTTTGTCATAGGTAGGATAGTTTAGCGTGGCTCCCCCTAATTTCTCACTGAAATAGGCTATTGGCTTCTTATCCTGCATAAGAACCGCACCAATACCTACACCAGAAGCATCGCACTCAATCTCAAATGTTTTAAGAAAATCAGGAAGCATAAGTAAAGGGGAATTGATAAGCTTCTCTTTAAGGCTTTGGAAAGCCTGGTCATGTGCTTCCCCCCACTTGAATCCGACGTCCTTCTTGATGACTTCTGTAAGTGGTGCTGCAAGTGTGCTGAAATCCTTGACAAAACGCCTATAGAAGCCGGCTAGACCATGGAAACTTCTGACTTCTTCCACGGTGGTAGGTCTCGGCCAATCCCTGATGGCCTTGATCTTCTCGTCATCAACCTGCATTCCTTCCGCACTCACAACAAAACCTAAGAAGACAACCTGATTAGTACAAAAAGTGCATTTGTCAATGTTGGCGAACAAATTTTCCTTCCTTAGGACTTCAAGGACGGCTCGTATGTGGTCAATGTGCTCGACTAAGTTCTTGCTGAAGATCAGGATATCGTCGAAGTATACCACCACGAACACACCTATAAAAGATCTCAACACATGGTTCATTAGTCTCATAAAAGTACTAGGTGCGTTACTTATACAAAGCTCATTGAGATACTTATAAGAACTCATGTTGCATGAAACATGGTTTAGAGTCCTAGACACGTGTTGTTAGATGTTTCATAAGTTCGTCAAACTTGTACAAAGCTCATTGACACACTTATAAGCACTCATGTTGCATGAAACTTGGTTTAAAGTCCTAGAAACGCGTTGTTAGATGTTTCATAAGTTCTTCAAACTTGTACAAAGCTCATTGAGACACTTATAAGCATTCACGTTGCACGAAACATGGTTTAGAGTCCTAGAAACGCGTTGTTAGACGTTTCATACGTTCCTCAAACTTGTACAAAGCTCATTGAGGAACTTATAAGCTCTCATGTTGCATGAAACTTGGTTTAGAGTCCTAGAAACGCGTTGTTAGATGTTTCATAAGTTCGTGAAACTTGTACAAAGCTCATTGAGGAACTTATAAGTACTCATGTTGCATTAAACTTGGTTTAGAGTGCTAGAAACACGTTGTTAGATGTTTCATACGTTCGTCAAACTTGTACAAAGCTCATTGAGACACTTATAATCACTCATGTTGCATGAAACTTTGTTTAGAGTCCTAGAAACGCGTTGTTAGATGTTTCATAAGTTCGTCAACTTGTACAAAGCTCATTGAGACACTTATAATCACTCATGTTGCATGAAACTTGGTTTAGAGTCCTAGAAACACGTTGTTAGATGTTTCATAATGTCGTGAAACTTGAACAAAGCTCATTGAGGAACTTATAAGCACTCATGTTGCATGAAACTTGGTTTAGAGCCCTAGAAACGCGTTGTTAGATGTTTCATAAGTTCGTCAACTTGTACAAATCACATTGAGACACTTATAATCACTCATGTTGCATGAAACTTGGTTTAGAGTCCTAGACACACGTTGTTAGATGTTTCATACGTTCGTGAAACTTGAACAAAGCTCATTGAAGAACTTATAAGCACTCATGTTGCATGGAACTTGGTTTAAAGTCCTAGAAACGCGTTGTTAGATGTTTCATAAGTTCGTGAAACTTGTACAAAGTACATTGAGGAACTTATAAGCACCCATGTTGCATGAAACTTGGTTTAGATTCCTAGAAACGCGTTGTTAGATGTTTCATACGTTCGTCAAACTTGTACAAAGGTCATTGAGGAACTTATAAGCTCTCATGTTGCATGAAACTTGGTTTAGAGTCTTAGAAACGCGTTGTTAGATGTTTCATAAGTTTGTGAAACTTGTACAAAGCTCATTGACGAACTTATAGGCACTCATGTTGCATGAAACTTGGTTTAGAGTCCTAGAAACACGTTGTTAGATGTTTCATAAGTTCGTCAAATTGTACAAAGCTCATTGACGAACTTATAAGCACTCATGTTGCATAAAACTTTGTTTAGAGTCCTGGAAACACGATGTTAGAAGTTTCATAAGTTCGTGAAACTTGTACAAACTCATTGAGGAACTTATAAGCACTCATGTTGCACGGAACTTGGTTTAGAGTCCTAGAAACGCGTTGTTAGATGTTTCATAAGTTCGTGAAACTTGTACTAAGCTTATTGAGGAACTTATAAGCACTCATGTTGCATAAAACTTGGTTTAGAGTCCTAGAAACGCGTTGTTAGATGTTTCATACGTTCGTCAAACTTGTACATAGCTCATTGAGGAACTTATAAGCTCTAATGTTGCATGAAACTTGGTTTAGAGGCCTAGAAACGAGTTGTTAGATGTTTCATAAGTTCGTCAAACTTTTAGAAAGCTCGTTGAGACACTTATAAACACTCGTGTTGCATGAAACTTGGTTAAGAGTCCTAGAAACACGTTGTTAGATGTTTCATAAGTTCGTCAAACTTGTATAAAGCTCATTGAGGAACTTAAAAGCTCTCATGTTGCATGAAACTTGGTTTAGAGTCCTAGAAACACGCTGTTAGATGTTTCATACGTTCGTCAAACTTGTACAAAGCTAATCGAGGAGATTATAAGCACTCATGTTGCATGAAATTGGTTTAGAGTCCTAGAAACGTGTTGTTAGATGTTTCATAAGTTCGTCAACTTGTACAAAGCTCATTGAGACACTTATAATCACTCATGTTGCATGAAACTTGGTTTAGAGTCCTAGAAACACGTTGTTAGATGTTTCATACGTTCTTCAAAATTGTACAAAGCTCATTGAGGAACTTATAAGCTCTCATGTTGCATGAAACTTTGTTTAGAGTCCTAGAAATGCGTTGTTAGATGTTTCATAAGTTCGTGAAACTTGTACAAAGGTCATTGAAGAACTTATAAGCACTCATGTTGCATGAAACTTGGTTTAGAGTCCTAGAAACGCGTTGTTAGATGTTTCATACGTTCGTCAAACTTGTACATAGCTCATTGAAGACAGTTATAAACACTCATGTTGCATGAAACTTGGTTTAGAGTCCTAGAAACGCGTTGTTAGATGTTTCATACGTTCGTCAAACATGATACAAAGCTCATTGAGGAACTTATAAGCTCTCATGTTGCATGAAACTTGGTTTAGAGTCCTAGAAACGCGTTGTTAGATGTTTCGTAAGTTCGTCAACTTGTACAAAGCTCATTGAGACACTTATAATCACTCATGTTGCATGAAACTTGGTTTAGAGTCCTAGAAACACGTTGTTAGATGTTTCATAAGTTCGTCAAACTTGTATAAAGCTCATTGAGGAACTTAAAGGCTCTCATGTTGCATTAAACTTGGTTTAGATTCCTAGAAACACGCTGTTAGATGTTTCATTCGTTCGTCAAACTTGTACAAAGCTCATTGAGGAACTTATAAGCATTCATGTTGCATGAAACTTGGTTTAGAATCCTAGAAATGCGTTGTTAGATGTTTCATACGTTCGTCAAACTTGTACATAGCTCATTGAGGAACTTATAAGCTCTAATATTGCATGAAACTTGGTTTAGAGGCCTAGAAACGCGTTGTTAGATGTTTCATAAATTCGTCAAACTTGTAAAAAGCTCATTGAGACACTTATAAACACTCATGTTGCATGAAACTTGGTTTAGAGTCCTAGAAACGCGTTGTTAGATGTTTCATACGTTCGTCAAACTTGTACAAAGCTCATTGATGAACTTATAAGAACTCATGTTTCATGAAACTTGGTTTAGAGTCCTAGAAACGCGTTGTTAGATGTTTCATACGTTCGTCAATCTTGATACAAAGCTCATTGAGGAACTTATAAGCTCTCATGTTGCATGAAACTTGGTTTAGAGTCCTAGAAACGCGTTGTTACATGTTTCGTAAGTTCGTCAACTTGTACAAAGCTCATCTAGACACTTATAATCACTCATGTTGCATGAAACTTGGTTTAGAGTCCTAGAAACACGTTGTTAGATGTTTCATACGTTCGTCAAAATTGTACAAAGCTCATTGAGGAACTTATAAGCTTTCATGTTGCATGAAACTTTGTTTAGAGTCCTAGAAACGAGTTGTTAGATGTTTCATAAGTTCGTCAAACTTATACAAAGCTCATTGAGATACTTATATGCACTCATGTTGCATGAAACTTGGTTTAGAGTCCTAGAAATGTGTTGTTAGATGTTTCATAAGTTCGTGAAACTTGTACAAAGCTAATTGAGGAACTTATAAGCACTCATGTTGCATGAAACTTGGTTTAGAGTCCTAGAAACGCGTTGTTAGATGTTCCATACATTCGTCAAACTTGTACATAGCTCATTGAGGAACTTATAAGCTCTAATGTTGCATGAAACTTGGTTTAGAGTCCTAGAAACGAGTTGTTAGATGTTTCATAAATTCGTCAAACTTGTAAAAAGCTCATTGAGACACTTATAAACACTCATGTTGCATGAAACTTGGTTTAGAGTCCTAAAAAGGCGTTGTTAGATGTTTCATACGTTCGTCATACTTGTACAAAGCTCATTGATGAACTTATAAGCACTCATGTTGCATGAAACTTGGTTTAGAGTCCTAGAAACGCGTTGTTAGATATTTCATACGTTCGTCAAACTTGATACAAAGCTCATTGAGGAGCTTATAAGCTCTCATGTTGCATGAAACTTGGTTTAGAGTCCTAGAAACGCGTTGTTAGATGTTTCGTAAGTTCGTCAACTTGTACAAAGCTCATTGAGACACTTATAATCACTCATGTTGCATGAAACTTGGTTTAGAGTCCTAGAAACACGTTGTTAGATGTTTCATAAGTTCGTCAAACTTGTAAAACCTCATTGAGGAACTTAAAGGCTCTCATGTTGCATTAAACTTGGTTTAGAGTCCTAGAAACACGTTGTTAGATGTTTCATTCGTTCGCCAAACTTGTACAAAGCTCATTGAAGAACTTATAAGCACTCATGTTGCATGAAACTTGGTTTAGAGTCCCAGAAATTGCGTTGTTAGATGTTTCATAAGTTCGTGAAACTTGTACAAAGCTCATTGAGGAACTTATAAGCACTCATGTTGCATGAATCTTGGTTTCGAGTCCTTGAAACACGTTGTTAGTTGTTTCATACGTTCGTCAAACATGTACAAAGCTCATTGAGATACTTATAAGAACTCATGTTGCATGAAACATGGTTTAGAGTCCTAGACACGTGTTGTTAGATGTTTCATAAGTTCGTCAAACTTGTACAAAGCTCATTGACACACTTATAAGCACTCATGTTGCATGAAACTTGGTTTAAAGTCCTAGAAACGCGTTGTTAGATGTTTCATAAGTTCTTCAAACTTGTACAAAGCTCATTGAGACACTTATAAGCATTCACGTTGCACGAAACATGGTTTAGAGTCCTAGAAACGCGTTGTTAGACGTTTCATACGTTCCTCAAACTTGTACAAAGCTCATTGAGGAACTTATAAGCTCTCATGTTGCATGAAACTTGGTTTAGAGTCCTAGAAACGCGTTGTTAGATGTTTCATAAGTTCGTGAAACTTGTACAAAGCTCATTGAGGAACTTATAAGTACTCATGTTGCATTAAACTTGGTTTAGAGTGCTAGAAACACGTTGTTAGATGTTTCATACGTTCGTCAAACTTGTACAAAGCTCATTGAGACACTTATAATCACTCATGTTGCATGAAACTTTGTTTAGAGTCCTAGAAACGCGTTGTTAGATGTTTCATAAGTTCGTCAACTTGTACAAAGCTCATTGAGACACTTATAATCACTCATGTTGCATGAAACTTGGTTTAGAGTCCTAGAAACACGTTGTTAGATGTTTCATAATGTCGTGAAACTTGAACAAAGCTCATTGAGGAACTTATAAGCACTCATGTTGCATGAAACTTGGTTTAGAGTCCTAGAAACGCGTTGTTAGATGTTTCGTAAGTTCGTCAACTTGTACAAATCACATTGAGACACTTATAATCACTCATGTTGCATGAAACTTGGTTTAGAGTCCTAGACACACGTTGTTAGATGTTTCATACGTTCGTGAAACTTGAACAAAGCTCATTGAAGAACTTATAAGCACTCATGTTGCATGGAACTTGGTTTAAAGTCCTAGAAACGCGTTGTTAGATGTTTCATAAGTTCGTGAAACTTGTACAAAGTACATTGAGGAACTTATAAGCACCCATGTTGCATGAAACTTGGTTTAGATTCCTAGAAACGCGTTGTTAGATGTTTCATACGTTCGTCAAACTTGTACAAAGGTCATTGAGGAACTTATAAGCTCTCATGTTGCATGAAACTTGGTTTAGAGTCTTAGAAACGCGTTGTTAGATGTTTCATAAGTTTGTGAAACTTGTACAAAGCTCATTGACGAACTTATAGGCACTCATGTTGCATGAAACTTGGTTTAGAGTCCTAGAAACACGTTGTTAGATGTTTCATAAGTTCGTCAAATTGTACAAAGCTCATTGACGAACTTATAAGCACTCATGTTGCATAAAACTTTGTTTAGAGTCCTGGAAACACGATGTTAGAAGTTTCATAAGTTCGTGAAACTTGTACAAACTCATTGAGGAACTTATAAGCACTCATGTTGCACGGAACTTGGTTTAGAGTCCTAGAAAAGCGTTGTTAGATGTTTCATAAGTTCGTGAAACTTGTACTAAGCTTATTGAGGAACTTATAAGCACTCATGTTGCATAAAACTTGGTTTAGAGTCCTAGAAACGCGTTGTTAGATGTTTCATACGTTCGTCAAACTTGTACATAGCTCATTGAGGAACTTATAAGCTCTAATGTTGCATGAAACTTGGTTTAGAGGCCTAGAAACGAGTTGTTAGATGTTTCATAAGTTCGTCAAACTTTTAGAAAGCTCGTTGAGACACTTATAAACACTCGTGTTGCATGAAACTTGGTTAAGAGTCCTAGAAACACGTTGTTAGATGTTTCATAAGTTCGTCAAACTTGTATAAAGCTCATTGAGGAACTTAAAAGCTCTCATGTTGCATGAAACTTGGTTTAGAGTCCTAGAAACACGCTGTTAGATGTTTCATACGTTCGTCAAACTTGTACAAAGCTAATCGAGGAGATTATAAGCACTCATGTTGCATGAAATTGGTTTAGAGTCCTAGAAACGTGTTGTTAGATGTTTCATAAGTTCGTCAACTTGTACAAAGCTCATTGAGACACTTATAATCACTCATGTTGCATGAAACTTGGTTTAGAGTCCTAGAAACACGTTGTTAGATGTTTCATACGTTCTTCAAAATTGTACAAAGCTCATTGAGGAACTTATAAGCTCTCATGTTGCATGAAACTTTGTTTAGAGTCCTAGAAATGCGTTGTTAGATGTTTCATAAGTTCGTGAAACTTGTACAAAGGTCATTGAAGAACTTATAAGCACTCATGTTGCATGAAACTTGGTTTAGAGTCCTAGAAACGCGTTGTTAGATGTTTCATACGTTCGTCAAACTTGTACATAGCTCATTGAAGACAGTTATAAACACTCATGTTGCATGAAACTTGGTTTAGAGTCCTAGAAACGCGTTGTTAGATGTTTCATACGTTCGTCAAACATGATACAAAGCTCATTGAGGAACTTATAAGCTCTCATGTTGCATGAAACTTGGTTTAGAGTCCTAGAAACGCGTTGTTAGATGTTTCGTAAGTTCGTCAACTTGTACAAAGCTCATTGAGACACTTATAATCACTCATGTTGCATGAAACTTGGTTTAGAGTCCTAGAAACACGTTGTTAGATGTTTCATAAGTTCGTCAAACTTGTATAAAGCTCATTGAGGAACTTAAAGGCTCTCATGTTGCATTAAACTTGGTTTAGATTCCTAGAAACACGCTGTTAGATGTTTCATTCGTTCGTCAAACTTGTACAAAGCTCATTGAGGAACTTATAAGCACTCATGTTGCATGAAACTTGGTTTAGAATCCTAGAAATGCGTTGTTAGATGTTTCATACGTTCGTCAAACTTGTACATAGCTCATTGAGGAACTTATAAGCTCTAATATTGCATGAAACTTGGTTTAGAGGCCTAGAAACGCGTTGTTAGATGTTTCATAAATTCGTCAAACTTGTAAAAAGCTCATTGAGACACTTATAAACACTCATGTTGCATGAAACTTGGTTTAGAGTCCTAGAAACGCGTTGTTAGATGTTTCATACGTTCGTCAAACTTGTACAAAGCTCATTGATGAACTTATAAGAACTCATGTTTCATGAAACTTGGTTTAGAGTCCTAGAAACGCGTTGTTAGATGTTTCATACGTTCGTCAATCTTGATACAAAGCTCATTGAGGAACTTATAAGCTCTCATGTTGCATGAAACTTGGTTTAGAGTCCTAGAAACGCGTTGTTACATGTTTCGTAAGTTCGTCAACTTGTACAAAGCTCATCTAGACACTTATAATCACTCATGTTGCATGAAACTTGGTTTAGAGTCCTAGAAACACGTTGTTAGATGTTTCATACGTTCGTCAAAATTGTACAAAGCTCATTGAGGAACTTATAAGCTTTCATGTTGCATGAAACTTTGTTTAGAGTCCTAGAAACGAGTTGTTAGATGTTTCATAAGTTCGTCAAACTTATACAAAGCTCATTGAGATACTTATATGCACTCATGTTGCATGAAACTTGGTTTAGAGTCCTAGAAATGTGTTGTTAGATGTTTCATAAGTTCGTGAAACTTGTACAAAGCTAATTGAGGAACTTATAAGCACTCATGTTGCATGAAACTTGGTTTAGAGTCCTAGAAACGCGTTGTTAGATGTTCCATACATTCGTCAAACTTGTACATAGCTCATTGAGGAACTTATAAGCTCTAATGTTGCATGAAACTTGGTTTAGAGTCCTAGAAACGAGTTGTTAGATGTTTCATAAATTCGTCAAACTTGTAAAAAGCTCATTGAGACACTTATAAACACTCATGTTGCATGAAACTTGGTTTAGAGTCCTAAAAAGGCGTTGTTAGATGTTTCATACGTTCGTCATACTTGTACAAAGCTCATTGATGAACTTATAAGCACTCATGTTGCATGAAACTTGGTTTAGAGTCCTAGAAACGCGTTGTTAGATATTTCATACGTTCGTCAAACTTGATACAAAGCTCATTGAGGAGCTTATAAGCTCTCATGTTGCATGAAACTTGGTTTAGAGTCCTAGAAACGCGTTGTTAGATGTTTCGTAAGTTCGTCAACTTGTACAAAGCTCATTGAGACACTTATAATCACTCATGTTGCATGAAACTTGGTTTAGAGTCCTAGAAACACGTTGTTAGATGTTTCATAAGTTCGTCAAACTTGTAAAACCTCATTGAGGAACTTAAAGGCTCTCATGTTGCATTAAACTTGGTTTAGAGTCCTAGAAACACGTTGTTAGATGTTTCATTCGTTCGCCAAACTTGTACAAAGCTCATTGAGGAACTTATAAGCACTCATGTTGCATGAAACTTGGTTTAGAGTCCCAGAAATTGCGTTGTTAGATGTTTCATAAGTTCGTGAAACTTGTACAAAGCTCATTGAGGAACTTATAAGCACTCATGTTGCATGAATCTTGGTTTCGAGTCCTTGAAACACGTTGTTAGTTGTTTCATACGTTCGTCAAACATGTACAAAGATCACTGAGGAACTTATAAGCTCTCATGTTGCATGAAACTTGGTTTAGAGTCCTAGAAACGAGTTGTTAGATGTTTCATAAGTTCGTCAAACTTATACAAAGCGCATTGAGATACTTATAAGCACTCATGTTGCACGAAACGTGGTTTAGAGTCCTAGAAACTCGTTGTTAGATGTTTTATAAGTTCGTCAAACTTATACAAAGCTCATTGAGACATTTATAAGCATTCATGTTGCATGAAACTTGGTTTAGAGTCCTAGAAACGCGTTGTTAGACGTTTCATACGGTCTTCAAACTTGTACAAAGCTCATTGAGGAACTTATAAACTCTCATGTTGCATGAAACTTGGTTTAGAATCTTAGAAATGCGTTGTTAGATTCTTCATAAGTTCGTGAAACTTGTACAAAGCTCATTGAGAAACTTATAAGCACTCATGTCGCATGAAACTTGGTTTAGAGTACTAGAAACGCGTTGTTAGATTTTACATACGTTCGTCAAACTTGTACAAAGCTCATTGAAGAAATTATAAGCTCTCATGTTGCATGAAACTTGGTTTAAAGTCCTAGAAACGCGTTTTCTAGATGTTTCATAAGTTCGTGAAACTTGTACAAAGCTCATTGAGGAATTTATAAACACTCATGCTGCATGAAACTTGGTTTAGAGTCCTAGAAAGGCGTTGTTAGAAGTTTCATAAGTTCGTCAGCTTGTACAAAACTTATTGAGACAATTATAATCACTCATGTTGCATGAAACTTGGTTCAGAGTCCTAGAAACGCGTTGTTAGATGTTTCATAAGTTCGTCAACTTGTACAAAGGTCATTGAGGAACTTATAAGCACTCATGTTGCATGAAACTTTTTTTAGAGTCCTAGAAACGAGTTGTTAGATGTTTCATAAGTTCGTCAAACTTATACAAAGCTCATTGAGATACTTATATGCACTCATGTTGCATGAAACTTGGTTTAGAGTCCTAGAAACACGTTGTTAGATGTTTCATAAGTTCGTGAAACTTGTACAAAGGTCATTAAGGAACTAATAAGCACTCATGTTGCATGAAACTTTGTTTAAAGTCCTAGAAACGCGTTGTTAGATGTTTCATAAGTTCGTCAACTTGTACAAATCTCATTGAGACACTTATAATCACTCATGTTGCATGAAACTTGGTTTAGAGTCCTAGAAACGCGTTGTTAGATGTTTCATAAGTTCGTGAAACTTGTACAAAGCTCATTGAGGAACTTATAAGCACTCATGTTGCATGAAACTTGGTTTAGAGTCCTAGAAACGCGTTGTTAGATGTTTCATAAGTTCGTGAAACTTGTACAAAGTACATTGAGGAACTTATAAGCACCCATGTTGCATGAAACTGGGTTTAGAGTCCTAGAAATGCGTTGTTAGATGTTTCATACGTTCGTCAAACTTGTACAAAGGTCATTGAGGAACTTATAAGCACTCATGTTGCATGAAACTTGGTTTATTGTCCTAGAAACGCGTTGTTTGATGTTTCATAAGTTTGTCAACTTGTACAAAGCTCATTGAGGAACTTATAAGCACTCATGTTGCATGAAACTTGGTTTAGAGTCCTGGGAAAGCGTTGTTAGAAGTTTCATAAGTTCGTGAAACTTGTACAAAACTCATTGAGGAACTTATAAGCACTCATGTTGCATGAAACTTGGTTTAGAGTCCTAGAAACGCGTTGTTAGATGTTTCATAAGTTCGTCAAACTTGTAAAAAGCTCATTGAGGAACTAATAAGAACTCATGTAGCATGAAACTTGGTTTAAAGTCCTAGAAACGCGTTGTTAGATGTTTCATAAGTTCGTCAACTTGTACAAAGCTCATTGAGACACTTATAATCACTCATGTTGCATGAAACTTGGTTTAGAGTCCTAGAAACGCGTTGTTAGATGTTTCATAAGTTCGTGAAACTTGTACAAAGCTCATTGAGGAACTTATAAGCACTCATGTTGCATGAAACTTAGTTTAGAGTCCTAGAAACGCGTTGTTAGATATTTCATAAGTTCGTGAAACTTGTACAAAGTACATTGAGGAACTTATAAGCACCCATGTTGCATGAAACTGGGTTTAGAGTCCTAGAAATTCGTTGTTAGAGGTTTCATACGTTCGTCAAACTTGTACAAAGGTCATTGAGGAACTTATAAGCACTCATGTTGCATGAAACTTGGTTTAGAGTCCTAGAAACGCGTTGTTTGATGTTTCATAAGTTCGTTAACTTGTACAAAGCTCATTGAGGAACTTATAAGCACTCATGTTGCATGAAACTTGGTTTAGAGTACTGGGAAAGCGTTGTTAAAATTTTATAAGTTCGTGAAACTTGTACAAAACTAATTGAGGAACTTATAAGCACTCATGTTGCATGAAACTTGGTTTAGAGTCCTAGAAACGCGTTGTTAGATGTTTCATAAGTTCGTCAAACTTGTACAAAGCTCATTGAGGAACTTATAAGCACTCATGTTGCTTGAAACTTGGTTTAGAGTCCTAGAAACGCGTTGTTAGATGTTTCATAATTTCGTTAAACTTGTACAAAGCTCATTGAGGAACTTATAAGCACTCATGGTGCATGAAACTTGGTTTAGAATCCTAGAAACGCGTTGTTAGATGTTTCATAAGTTTGTGAAACTTGTACAAAGCACATTGAGGAACTTATAATCACTCATGTTGCATGAAACTTGGTTTAGAGTCCTAGAAACGCGTTGTTAGATGTTTCATAAGTTCGTGAAACTTGTACAAAGCTCATTGAGGAACTTACAAGCTCTCATGTTGCATGAAATTTGGTTTAGAGTCCTAGAAACGATTTGTTAGATGTTTCATAAGTTCGTCAAATTTGTACAAAGCTCATTGAGATACTTATAAGCACTCATGTTGCATGGATATTTGTTTAGAGTCCTAGAGACGCGTTGTTAGATGTTTCATAACTTCATCAAACTTGTACAAAGCTCATTGAGATACTTATAAGCTCTCATGTTGCATGAAACTTGGTTTAAAGTCCTAGAAACGAGTTGTTAGATGTTTCATAAGTTCATCAAACTTGTACAAAGCTCATTGAGATAGTTATAAGCACTCATGTTGAATGAAACCTTGTTTAGAGTCCTAGACACGCGTTGTTAGATGTTTCCTACGTTCTTCAAACTTTTCAAACTTGTACAAAGCTCATAGATGAACTTATAAGCTCTCATGTTACACGAAACTTTCTCTAGAGTCCTATAAACGCGTTGTTAGATGTTTCATAAGTTAGTGAAACTTTTACAAAGCTCATTGAGGAACTTATAAGCACTCATGTTTCAAGAAACTTAGTTTAGAGTCGTAGAAACGTGTTGTTAGATGTTTCATACTTTCGTCAAACATGTACAAAGCTCATTGAGGAACTTATAAGCTCTCATGTTGCATGAAACTTGGTTTAGAGTCCTAGAAACGGGTTGTTAGATGTTTCATAAGTTTGTGAAACTTGTACAAAGCTCATTGAGGAACTTATAAGCACTCATGTTGCATGAAACTTGGTTTAGAGTCCTAGAAACACGTTGTTAGATGTTTCATACGTTCTTCAAACATGTACAAAGATCATTGAGGAACTTATAAGCTCTCATGTTGCATGAAACTTACTTTAGAGTCCTTGAAACACGTTGTTAGATGTTTCATACGTTCGTCAAACATGTACAAAGATCATTGAGGAACTTATAAGCTCTCATGTTGCATGAAACTTGGTTTAGAGTCCTAGAAACGAGTTGTTAGATGTTTCATAAATTCGTCAAACTTATACAAAGCTCATTGAGATACTTATAAGCACTCATGTTGCATGAAACGTGGTTTAGAGTCCTAGAAACTCGTTGTTAGATGTTTTATAAGTTCGTTATACTTGTACAAAACTCATTGAGACACTTATAAGCATTCATGTTGCATGAAACTTGGTTTAGAGTCCTAGAAACGCGTTGTTAGACGTTTCATACGTTCTTCAAACTTGTACAAAGCTTATTTAGGAACTTATAAGCTCTCATATTGCATGAAACTTCGTTTAGAATCCTAGAAACGCGTTGTTAGATGTTTCATAAGTTCGTCAACTTGTACAAAGCTCATTGAGACACTTATAATCACTCATGTTGTATGAAACTTTGTTTAGAATCCTAAAACGCGTTGTTAGATGTTTCATAAGTTCGTGAAACTTGTACAAAGCTCATTGAGGAACTTATAAGCACTCATGTTGCATGAAACTTGGTTCAGAGTCCTAGAAACGCGTTGTTAGATGTTTCATAAATTCGTCAAACTTATACAAAGTTCATTGAGATACTTATAAGCACTCATGTTGCATGAAACTTGGTTTAGAGTCCTACAAATGCGTTGTTAGATGTTTCATAAGTTCGTGAAACTTGTACAAAGCTCATTGAGGAACTTATAAGCACTCATGTTGCATGAATCTTGGTTTCGAGTCCTTGAAACACGTTGTTAGTTGTTTCATACGTTCGTCAAACATGTACAAAGATCACCGAGGAACTTATAACCTCTCATGTTGCATGAAACTAGGTTTAGAGTCCTAGAAACGAGTTGTTAGATGTTTCATAAGTTCCTCAAACTTATACAAAGCTCATTGAGATACTTATAAGCACTCATGTTGCATGAAACGTGGTTTATAGTCCTAGAAACACGTTGTTAGACGTTTCATACGGTCTTCAAACTTGTACAAAGCTCATTGAGGAACTTATAAGCTCTCATGTTGCATGAAACTTGGTTTAGAATCTTAGAAACGCGTTGTTAGATTCTTCATAAGTTCGTGAAACTTGTACAAAGCTCATTGAGAAACTTATAAGCACTCATGTCGCATGAAACTTGGTTTAGAGTACAAGAAACGCGTTGTTAGATTTTGATCATACGTTCGTCAAACTTGTACAAAGCTCATTGAAGAAATTATAAGCTCTCATGTTGCATGAAACTTGGTTTAGAGTCCTAGAAACGCGTTGTTAGATGTTTCATAAGTTCATGAAAATTGTACAAAGCTCATTGAGGAATTTATAAGCACTCATGTTGCATTAAACTTGGTTTAGAGTCCTAGAAAGGCGTTGTTAGAAGTTTCATAAGTTCGTGAAACTTGTACAAAGCTCATTGAGGAACTTACAAGCTCTCATGTTGCATGAAACTTGGTTTAGAGTCCTAGAAACGATTTGTTAGATGTTTCATAAGTTCGTCAAACTCGTACAAAGCTCATTGAGATACTTATAAGCACTCATGTAGCATGGATATTGGTTTAGAGTCCTAGAAACGCATTGTTAGATGTTTCATAACTTCATCAAACTTGTACAAAGATCATTGAGATACTTATAAGCTCTCATGTTGCATGAAACTTGGTTTAAAGTCCTAGAAACGAGTTGTTAGATGTTTCATAAGTTCATCAAACTTGTACAAAGCTCATTGAGATAGTTATAAGCACTCATGTTGAATGAAACCTTGTTTAGAGTCCTAGACACGCGTTTTTAGATGTTTCCTACGTTCATTAAACTTTTCAAACTTGTACAAAGCTCATAGATGAACTTATAAGCTCTCATGTTACACGAAACTTTCTCTAGAGTCCTATAAACGCGTTGTTAGATGTTTCATAAGTTAGTGAAACTTTTACAAAGCTCATTGAGGAACTTATAAGCACTCATGTTGCAAGAAACTTAGTTTAGAGTCGTAGAAACGTGTTGTTAAATGTTTCATACTTTCGTCAAACTTGTACAAAGCTCATTGAGGAACTTATAAGCTCTCATGTTGCATGAAACTTGGTTTAGAGTCCTAGAAACGGGTTGTTAGATGTTTCATAATTTCGTGAAACTTGTACAAAGCTCATTGAGGAACTTATAAGCACTCATGTTGCATGAAACTTGGTTTAGAGTCCTAGAAACGCGTTGTTAAATGTTTCATAAGTTCGTCAAACTTGTACAAAGCTCATTGAGGAACTTATAAGCCCTCATGTTGCATGAAACTTGGTTTAGAGTCCTTGAAACACGTTGTTAGATGTTTCATACGTTCGTCAAACATGTACAAAGATCATTGAGGAACTTATAAGCTCTCATGTTGCATGAAACTTGGTTTAGAGTCCTAGAAACGAGTTGTTAGATGTTTCATAAATTCGTCGACTTATACAAAGCTCATTGAGATACTTATAAGCACTCATGTTGCATGAAACGTGGTTTAGAGTCCTAGAAATTCGTTAGATGTTTTATAAGTTCGTCATACTTGTACAAAGCTCATTGAGACACTTATAAGCATTCATGTTGCATGAAACTTGGTTTAGAGTCCTATAAACGCGTTGTTAGACATTTCATACGTTCTTCAAACTTGTACAAAGCTCATTTAGGAACTTATAAGCTCTCATGTTGCATAAAAATTGGTTTCGAATCCTAGAGACGCGTTGTTAGATGTTTCATAAGTTCGTGAAACTTGTACAAAGCTCATTGAGAAACTTATAAGCACTCATGTTGCTTGAAATTTGGTTTAGAGTCCTAGAAACGCGTTGTTAGATTTTACATACGTTCGTCAAACTTGTACAAAGCTCATTGAAGAAGTTATAAGCTCTCGTGTTGCATGAAACTTGGTTTATAGTCATAGAAACGCGTTGTTAGATGTTTCATAAGTTCGTGAAACTTGTACAAAGCTCATTGAGGAATTTATAAGCACTCATGTTGCATGAAACCTTTATTTAGAGTCCTAGAAACGCGTTGTTAGAAGTTTCATAAGTTCTTCAACTTGTACAAAGCTCATTGATACACTTATAATCACTCATGTTGCATGAAACTTGGTTCTGAGTCCTAGAAACGCGTTGTTAGATGTTTCATAAGTTCGTCAACTTGTACAAAGCTCATTGAGACACTTATAATCTCTCATGTTGCATGAAATTTGGTTTAGAGTCCTAGAAACGTGTTGTTAGATGTTTCATAAGTTCGTCAAACTTGTACAAAGCTCATTGAGGAACTTATAAGCACTCATGTTGCATGAAACATGGTTTAGAATCCTTGAAACGCATTGTTAGATGTTTCATAAATTCTTCAAACTTGTACAAAGCTCATTGAGGAACTTATAAGCACTCATGTTGCATGAAACTTGGTTTAGAGTCCTAGAAACGCGTTATTAGATGTTTAATACGTTTGTTAAACTTGTCCAAATCTCATTGAGGAACTTATAAGCTCTCATGTTGCATGAAACTTGGTTTAGAGTCCTAGAAACGAGTTGTTAGATGTTTCATACGTTCGTCAAACTTGTACAAAGCTCATTGAGGAACATATAAGCACTCATGTTGCATGAAACTTGGTTTAGAGTCCTAGAAACGCGTTGTTAGATGTTTCATAATTTCGTCAAACTTGTACAAAGCTCATTGAGGAACTTATAAGCACTCATGTTGCTTGAAACTGTGTTTAGAATCCTAGAAACGCGTTGTTAGATGTTTTATAATTTCGTGAAACTTGTACAAAGCTCATTGAGGAACTTATAAGCACTCATGTTGCATGAAACTTGGTTTAGAATCCTTGAAACGCGTTGTTAGATGTTTCATAAGTTCGTGAAACTTGTACAAAGCTCATTGAGGAACTTATAATCACTCATGTTGCATGTAACTTGGTTTAGAGTCCTAGAAACGCGTTGTTAGATGTTTCATAAGTTCGTGAAACTTGTAAAAAGCTCATTGAGGAACTTATAAGCTCTCATGTTGCATGAAAGTTGGTTTAGAGTCCTAGAAACGATTTGTTAGATGTTTCATAAGTTCGTCAAACTTGTACAAAGCTCATTGAGATACTTATAAGCACTCATGTTGCATGCATATTGGTTTAGTGATACGTCCTTGACTGCAGGATCCTCGCTCTGGAGCAAAGGAAACTCTCGGTGAGGTTAGGTGGTGAGATTTGGGCTCGGTGATGTGTGGTATGTTTGCGGTAAACAGAACAGAACAGAGGGGTTGGAAGGCTAACGAAGATAGAGGTGGAAAGTGGTCGCTTAACAAGCTATGGATTGTCTTGTCAAGAGGCGCATAAACTCTTGGAAGTAAATACACTTGTAAGCGTCTCGGATTCAAGAAGAATCGGTGTTGTGTAACTTGAGTCGAAACTTGTAAAAAGTTTTTGATTGAAAGCTTGACTGCCGAACAAAAGAGGAGGCGCACCCTTTATATAGAGATAGCACATGTCTCTTTTCTCTTTATGGTTTTGCGCAAAAACAAAAAGGAAATCTCGGCCAAAATGGAAATCTCGACAAAAAGGAAAAACTCGACAAAAAGGAAATCGCCTAAAAAACGCGGCGTTTTTAACAAGATAAAACAACGAGTAGTTTAAAGTGCCTCGTCTCTTACACTATTCAAGCTAATGTCCCTAGGAAACCGACGTAGTGCTCTTCTTGGCCTCGTTAAAACCCTTGCGTAGTAAACCCAATGGGACAAACCTACGCAAAGGGAAAGAGTACCGAGTCGAAACACTTAGTTACCTAGTTTCATTAGCTTGGTCTTCTTTCTAAGCTTTGGTGAAGACGTTGAAGAAGCTCCTAACTGCTCCTCCAAGCTCCTACATGATCATCGTATGGACATCTTGAGCTAGCTTCTTAGATATTGCCCGCGTAACCACGCCTTCGTGTTGTTCGATGCTCGGCGCGTGGTCGGTGTCGAGTGGTCGGGCGCCGGGTTGGTCGGTGCCGTGTGGTCGAGCGATTTGTTGCTCGGTATCCGGCTCCTCGATCATATCATCCCCTCCCTCTTGAAAAGGATTTGTCCTCAAATCTGAGTCTGCAAAATATGGAGACAAGTCAATAACGTTGAACGACTCGATATTGCGTACTTACCTTGGAGATCAATTTTATAAGCATTGTTGTTGATCCGCTTGGTAACTTTGAAGGGCCCATCGACTCGCGGCATCAGCTTGGACTTCCTCTCTGCTGGGAAACGTTCCTTCCTCAAGTGGACCCACACCAAGTCGCCTTCCTAAAACAGCATCTCCTTGCGGCCTTTGATCGCCTGCTTAGCGTATTGCTCGATCTTCTTCTCGATGTTCGCATTGGCCTTCTCGTGTAACTTCTTAACCTGTTCGGCCTTCTTTTTGCCATCAAAACTAGACACTTCACTCAAAGGCAACGCAATTAGATCAAGGGGAGACATAGGGTTAAATCCATAAACCAATTCAAAAGGAGAGTATAGGGTAGTAGAATGCTTAGCGTGATTGTAAGCGAACTCAGCATGGGGTAGACAATCCTCCCATGACTTGAGATTGCTTCTTACCAAGGTCCTCAAAAGTGTGGATAAGGACATGTTGACTACCTCGGTCTGGTCGTCAGTCTGTGGATGGCAGGTGGTGGAAAATGAGAGTTTGGTTCCTAGCTTGGCCCATAAGGTGCGCCAGAAGTGACTCGGGAACTTGGTGTCACGATCGGAGACAATCACCCGAGGCATACCGTGCAACCTAACCACTTCCCTGAAAAAAAAATTAGCTATGCTAACCGCGTCATCGGTCTTGTGGCAAGCTATTAAGTGGTCCATTTTGCTAAACTTGTCTATAACAACAAATATAGAGTCTCTACCATTCCTGGTTCGAAGTAAGCCAATCACAAAATCCATAGAAATTTATGTCCAAGGGTGAGAAGGTATTGGTAAAGGTGTGTACAAACCGTGAGGTTGCACCTTACTCTTGGCTTGCTTGCACGTAACACAAGCATGGCAGATCCTTTCGACGTCTCTTCTCATTTGAGGCCAATAGAAGTAGGCTTGAAGGCTGGCAAGCGTCTTGGCTTGGCCGAAGTGCCCAGCAAGCCCTCCTCCGTGTGCTTCTCTAATCAACAACTCTCTCACTGAACCGCCGGGTATACACAGCTTGTTGTTGCAAAAGAGATATCCATCCTGTCTAAAGTAATTCTCAAAACCAAACTTAGAGCACTTTGCATAGTAATCACTAAACTTAGAATCAGTCTCATATAACGTTTTAATCACTTCAAATCCGAGAAGTCTAGAAGTCAATTCAGAAATAAGGGTGTACTTCCGGGACAATGCGTCGGCTACGACATTGTCCTTACCTTTCTTATATTTGATCACGTAGGGAAAAGTCTCTATGAACTCTATCCAGCGGCCATGTCTCTTGTTCAGCTTTTGTTGGCCCTTAAGATGCTTGAGAGACTCATGATCGGTGTGGATAACAAACTCTTTCGGCCAAAGGTAGTGCTGCCAGGTCTGCAAGGCTCTCACCAGCGCGTAAAGCTCGTTGTCGTATGTGGGATAGTTCAGCGTGGCTCCACCTAGCTTCTCACTGAAGTAAGCTATAGGTCTCCCATCCTGCATCAAAACAGCCCCAATACCTACACCAGACGCATCACATTCAATCTCAAAAGTCTTAAGGAAATCAGGTAATATGAGAAAACGAGAATTGATAAGATTCTCTTTAAGGCATTCGAAAGCCTTGTCTTGTGCTTCTCCCCATTTGAATCCCACATCCTTCTTGATCACTTCGGTCAATGGTACGGCAATGGAGCTAAAGTCCCGGACAAAACGCCAGTAGAAGCCTGCCAGTCCATGAAAGCTTCGGACTTCTCCAATGGTGGTCGGCTTTGGCCAATCCCTGATAGCCTTGATCTTCTCTTCATCGACCTGTACTCCCTCTGCACTCACAACAAAGCCTAAGAATACAACCTGGTTAGTACAACATGTGCATTTATCGATGTTAGCAAACAGGTTTTCCCTCCTTAGAACTTCAAAAACGGCTCGGACATGGTCAAGGTGCTCGGCTAAACTCTTGCGGAAGACCAGGATATCATCAAAATACACCACCACAAATACACCTATAAAAGATCTCAAAACACGGTTCATTAAACGCATAAATGTACTCGGTTCATCGGTAAGACCAAAAGGCATGATTAGCCACTCATATAGGCCTTGCATGGTCTTGAAAGCCGTCTTCCATTCATCACCCTCCTTCATCCTAATCTGATGGTAACCGCTCTTAAGATCAATCTTAGAGAAAATATTAGAACCGCACAATTCATCAAACATATCATCAAGTCTAGGGATAGGATGGCGATACTTCACAGTCATGTTGTTGATGGCTCGAAAATCAACACACATCCTCCACGACCCGTCCTTCTCCGGCACGAGGAGAACCGGCACGACACACGGGCTCATGCTCTCGCGGATATGTCCCTTGGTCATAAGCTCCTCCACTTGCTTTTGAAGTTCCTTGGTCTCCACCGGATTGGTCCTATAGGCTGGTCGGTTTGGAAAAGCTGAACTGGATACTAAGTCAATCTGGTGCTCAATGCCTCGGATGGGTGGTAGACCTAGGGGTATCTCCTGAGGAAAAACATCACTAAAATCCTGCAATAGCTTAGACATATCACTAGGGAGATCATGTGTGGGGTTAGTACTAACAAGGTTCTCCTTGTACACAAATAACAGAATAGAACAATCGGAAGCTAGAAGTTGAGAAACTTCTCTTTGATTTATGTAGAGGCTTGTGGATGGAACATGCGCCTTCTCTTTATCTTCTTTGAGCTTGAGATAGAGCTGATCTTGGTAGACTTCACTGGGTGTGAGAGGAGCCAAAGTTATCTTTCAGCCTTTGACTCAAAAGAATGCTTGTTGGTGTATCCGTCATGCATAACCCTCCTAGCTGATTGCCAAGGTCTACCAAGGAGCACATGGCTCGATCCCATGGGTATCACATCACACAGAACTTCATCCTCGTACTTACCAATGGCGAGAGTAAACCAGACCTGATGTGTTACCGTGAGAGCTCCACTCTCGTTAAGCCACTGCAGCTTATAGGGCCGGGGGTGGGAAATGGTGTCTAGACTTAGCTTTTTCACCATAAGCTCACTAGCGACATTGGTGCAGCTACCACCATCTATGATCAAACTACAAACCTTCCCCTTGATGAGACACGCTGCACAAGCTCCTCAGGTTGGTTCTGGACTCTTAACGTCCTCCGGGCTACCAACATCTCTCCAATGGCGGTTGTCTCTTCTTCTTCTTCTTCTTGCTCAGAATCAGAGTCTTGGGGTACCACCTCACCATTATCAAGTAACATAAACACCTTCTTGTTGGGGCAATCTCTCGATTAATGGCCCATGCCCTGACACCGAAAGAACCTGATGTTGCTAGAAGAGGTGTTACCGCGACTCTTAGGATCATACTTAGTCTCTTCTTTACCCGCATAAGTTGGTTTGAGGTCTTTGATGAAGGGTGTCCGGGTGGGTGTGAAGTCCTTTGGCTTGTTTGGTGTGGAAAAACTAGGCTTGGCATACCTTCTCTTGTTCTGGCTCTCCACTAGCTCTGCCTTGTGCACAAGCTCCTCAAGGTCCTCATAGGTGTGAAGCTCTACTTTTTTCCTGGATGTCTCGGCTAAGTCCACCAATGAACCGAGCTAAAGTGACCTCTTCATCCTATTCTAGGTTAGGCCTAATCAAGAGGGTTTCCATCTCTTGGAAATAATCACGTACGGAGCTTGATCCTTGGGTAAGCTTCCTGAGCTTGTTGAGAACCTCTCGATGGTAATGACTAGGAACAAACCGCTTCCTCATGTGTGTGGAGAGCTGAGGCCAAGTCTGGATAGGCGATTCATTGTGGCGGCTCCGAGAGGTGCACAGTTGATCCCACCAAAGCAAGGCATAGTCACTGATTTCTGAGATGTTTATCTTCACCTTGTTGGCCGCATAGGTATCATTGCATAAGAAGCTAGACTCCATTTTTCTTTCCCAATCCAGATAGGCTTTCGGGTCATTCTTGCCTTGGAAAGGGGGAAACTTGTCCTTGATGTGTTTCTGCTGTTGCCTCTCGGGATCTCTCATGTCATCTCGGTCACGTCTCTCGTTTCTACGACTTCGTCTACTACGATCCGAGTGGTTGTAGTACTCGTCGTCTGAATCCACATAGACTCGGTGGCCGGCGATGGTTTCAGTTCGGCGCGGAGCATGTCCTCGACGCCGGGGAGCATCCTGCTCATGCATATCAGGCTCTCCGTGTGCTCGACGCCTTGGTGCCTGATCTTCTTCCTCCGCATCAAGATTGAGGAAGTCTCAGACCGTCTGGGTCTTCTGGGTACCGGCTGGAAAGATGTTGCGGATGGCCCAGAACTTGGAAGTACCAGCAACACCCTTCCCTTTGGCAATTCAGATGGCTTCTGATGGGGTAGGAGTGGGGTCACTCTCGGATTCTGACGACACAACTGTGGCCTTCTTGGTTTGTTGTTCACGTTCCTAGGTAAGGTGTTGAGAGATCTGCTGAGGAAGCATCTGTTGAAGAGTTGCGGCGATTTGGTCCGCGATGAGTTTTTGCAGATCCTCCGATGCTTCTGTGGGGAGCGCCATGTACCTGATACACGAACAGGGAACTCGCAGTAAGTTGTTCACAACACTGATTAACAGGCAATGAGTAGTACAACTGATACGTCCTTAGTTCTAGACCGATACTCCGTGACAAGGCGAGTACTACGATGAAGTGAAAACCGTGGTGGGTCGAAGGGAAAACGGCGGATAACTTCGGGATAGGAGGTGGGAATGGAGATGTGGAAGCGATGGATGGAATGGGAACGTCTCAAGGAAGCTATGGGGCAACCTCCTTGATGGATAGAAGAGACGCTTGTAAGCAAATAAGCTTGTAAGCGACTCAAGTTCGCAAAGGAACCGAGAGGAGTCGACTATAAGAAGTTTTTAGGTAAAAGTTGACTAAAGAAGAAGAAGGTGCGGCGCAACCCTTATATAGAGGAGGCACAAGTCGCAACTCTCTTTTAGGGTTGTGCGTTTAACAAAAAGGAAATCCGAGAAAAGGAAATCCGCACAAAAATGGAAAAACGCAAAGAGAAAAGGAAATCGCCAAAACAACACGGCGTTCCTTAAAGAAAAGATAGAACAACGAGTAGTGTGAAAATGCCTCGTCTCTTACATTCTTCAAGCCATGATCACTAATGGACGACGTGGTGTTCTTCTTGACCTCATTAAAACCCGGTGGGAAAAAGAGTATCAAGCGAGACACCTAGTCCGCTTAGCTCTCATAGCTTGGTCTTCTTACGTGGTGGCGGAGAATATGTTGAAGTAGCTCCTAGGTGATACTTCCTTGTCCATGGTACTTGATAAAGCTATCTTGGCTAACTCCTCAGCTTTGGACCGGGTGATCACGCCTTCCCGTCCTTCGGTGATTGGTGCACGTGCGCCTTGTTGATCGGCATCGATGTCGAGTGGTCGAGGTTGATCGGCATCGGTATCGAGTGGTCGATGTTGATCGGCATCGGCATCCGATTCTACGCTCATATCATCCCCTCCTTCTTGAAAAGGATTTGTCCTCAAATCTGCATCATAAATAAAGGGAGACAAATCAGATACATTGAAGGAATCCGATATCGTGTACTTACCTTGGAGGTCGATCTTGTAGGCGTTGTCGTTGATCCGCCGGACCACCTTGAAAGGTCCGTCTACTCGGGGCATGAGTTTGGACTTCCTCTCGGCTGGGAACCGTTCTTTCCTCGATGGATCCACACCAAGTCGCCTTCTTGAAACACCATTTTCTTCCGGCCCTTGTTGGCATGCTTGGCGTATTGCTCGGTTCTCCTCTCAATGTTCTCCTTGGCCTTCTCATGCATTTTCCTAACCTGTTCCGCTTTTTTCTTGCCATCAACACTAGACATTTCACTCAAAGGTAAAGCGATTAGATCTAAGGGAGACATGGGATTAAATCCGTATACTAGTTCAAAAGGAGAGTAGAGAGTCGAAGAATGCTTAGCGTGGTTATAGGCGAACTCAACATGGGGTAGACACTCTTCCCATGACATAATGTTGCTCTTCACCATGGTTCTCAAGAGCGTGGATAACGACCTGTTCACCACCTCGGTTTGACCGTCCGTTTGCGGATGACATGTGGTGGAAAAGGATAGTTTGGTTCCTAGCTTGGCCCATAACGTACGCCAAAAATGGCTCAAGAACGTGGTGTCACGGTCGGAGACAATGACTTGTGGCATGCCGTGTAGCCTTACCACTTCCCGGAAAAACAGATTAGCTACACCCACGGCGTCATCCGTCTTGTGGCATGCAATGAAATGGGCCATTTTGCTGAACCCGTCTACAACCGTAAAGATGGAGTCTCTACCATTTCTGGTTCGAGGTAAGCCAACTACAAAGTCCATAGATATATGAGTCCAAGGGTGAGAAGGAATGGGTAACGGGGTATACAAACCGTACGGCTGAACCTTACTCTTGGCTTGCTTACAAGTGACACACCTAAGACATATTCTTTCCACATCTCTTCTCATACGCGGCCAATAGAAGTGGGCTTGAAGACTTGCCAAGGTCTTGGCCACTCCGAAGTGTCCGGCTAGTCCCCCACCGTGGGCTTCTCGGACAAGTAGTTCCCTAACCGAGCCGGTAGGTATGCACAGCCGATGGTGAAAGAACAGGTAGCCGTCCTGTCTCCGAGACAATGCGTCGGCTACGACATTGTCTTTACCTTTCTTGTATTTGATCACGTAGGGGAAAGTCTCTATGAACTCTATCCAGCGGCCATGTCTTTTGTTCAGCTTCTGTTGGCCCTTAAGATGCTTGAGAGACTCATGATCGGTGTGGATAACAAACTCCTTCGGCCAAAGGTAGTGTTGCCAAGTCTGCAAGGCTCTCACCAGCGCGTAGAGCTCCTTGTCGTATGTGGGATAGTTCAGCGTGGCTCCACCTAACTTCTCACTGAAGTAAGCTATAGGTCTCCGTTCCTGCATTAGAACGCCCCAATCCCTACACCGTACGCATCACATTCAATCTCAAAAGTCTTAAGGAAATCAGGTAATAAAAGCAAAGGGGAATTGATAAGCTTCTCTTTAAGGCATTCGAAAGCCTTGTCTTGTGCTTCTCCCCACTTAAATCCCACATCCTTCTTGATCACTTCCGTCAATGGTGCAGCAATGGTGCTAAAGTCCCGGACAAATCGGCGGTAGAACCCGGCAAGCCCGTGAAAGCTCCGGACTTCTCCAATGGTGGTCGGCTTAGGCCAATCTCGGATAGCCTTGATCTTCTCCTCATCGACCCGTACTCCTTCGCACTCACAACAAAGCCTAAGAATACAACCTGGTTAGTACAAAAAGTGCATTTGTCTATGTTGGCAAACAGGTTTTCCCTCCTTAGAACTTCAAGAACGGCTCGGACGTGGTCAATGTGCTCGGCTAAGCTCCTACCGAAGATCGGGATGTCATCGAAGTATACCACCACGAATACACCTATAAAAGATCTCAAAACATGGTTCATTAGACGCATAAATGTGCTCGGTGCATTAGTAAGTCCAAAAGGCATGACTAGCCACTCATAGAGGCCTTGCTTGGTCTTGAAAGCCGTCTTCCATTCATCACCTTCCTTCATCCTAATCGATGATAACCGCTCTTAAGATCAATCTTAGAGAAAATGTTAGAACCGCACAATTCATCAAGCATATCATCAAGTCTAGGGATAGGATGGCGATACTTAACCGTGATGTTGTTGATGGCTCGGCAATCAACACACATCCTCCATGATCCGTCCTTCTTTGGCACGAGAAGAACCGGCACGGCACACGGACTCATGCTCTCACGAATGTGTCCCTTGCTCATAAGTTCTTCTACTTGCTTTTGAAGTTCCTTGGTCTCCACCGGATTGGTCCTATAAGCTGGTCGATTTGGTAGTGCTGAACCGGGTACCAAGTCAATCTGGTGCTCAATGCCTCGGATGGGTGGTAGGCCAGGGGGTATCTCCTGGGGAAAGACATCACTAAAATCCTGCAATAGCTTAGACATATCACTAGGGAGATCCCGTGTGGGGTTAGTACTAACAAGGCTTTCCTTGTACACAAACAATAACATAGCGCAATTTGAATTCATAAGTTCAGACACTTCTCTTTGGTTAATGTAGAGGTTGGCGTGTGGGCCAGGTGTCTTCTCCTTTTCTTCCTTGAGTTTGAGATAGAGCTGGTCTTGGTACACTTCACTTGGAGTAAGAGGAACCGAGTGATCTTGCGGCCCTTGAACTCAAACGTGTGCTTGTTTGTGTATCCGTCATGGAGTACTTTCCGGTCGGATTGCCACGGTCGGCCAAGCGGCACATGGCTGGATCCCATGGGTATGACATCACACAGGACCTCATCTTCATATTTGCCTATGGACGGCGTGAAACGGACTGTTGTGTGACGGTGAGAGCACCACTATCGTTGAGCCACTGCAGCTTGTATGGCCGGGGATGGGTGATGGGTTCTAGGCTTAGCTTCTGGACCATTAGCTCACTGGCGGCATTGGTGCAGCTACCCCCATCTATGATCAGGCTGCATACCTTTCCTTTGACCAGGCAGCGTGTGTGGAAGAGGTGGTTTCTCTGCACTAACTCCTCCGGCTGGTTCTGGACACTCAACGCCCTCCTGACTACCAGCATCTCTCCAACAGCTGCGGCTTCCTCCTCCTCTCCATCTTCTGGTTCTGACTCAGAATCCTGTGGAACTACCTCTCCATTGTCCAGAATCATGAAGACTTTCTTGTTGGGACAATCTCTCGAGTAGTGTCCCATCCCTTGGCATCTAAAACACCTAACATTGCTGGAGGAGGTGTTGGTTCGGCCCTTGGGATCAAACTTGACCTCTTCTTTCGTCGTGGAAGAAGGCTTGGCATCCTTGGAGAAAGGTGGCCGAGAAGGTAGGAATTCCTTGGGTTTATTGGTCGTGGAGGAGAAGCTCGGCTTTGCGTACCTTCTTTTGTTTTGACTCTCCACTAGTTCTGCCTTGTGCACGAGTTCCTCAAGGTCCATATAAGTCTGGAGCTCCACCTTGTCCTGGATGTCCCGGCTGAGTCCACCAATGAACCGTGCCATGGTTACTTCATCATCTTCCTCTAGTCCGGCTCGGATGAGAAGGGTTTCCATCTCTTGGAAGTAGTCTCGGACTGTGGTGGACCCTTGGGTGAGCTTCCTCGGCTTGTTGAGAACTTCCGGTGGTAATGGCTCGGCACAAACCTTTTTCTCAAGTGGGTGGTGAGTTGGTGCCAAGTGGTGATGGGCTGCTCATTATGACGGTTCCGTGTGGTGCAAAGCTGATCCCACCACAAAAGTGCGTACTCACTAAATTCGAGACGGCTATCTTTACCTTGTTGGAGGCATACGTATCATGGCACAAGAAGCCGGACTCCATCTTCCTTTCCCGGTCCGGATAGGCTTCCGGATCATTCTTGCCGAGGAATGGTGGGAACTTGGCCTTGATATGCTTTAGGCTGCTGGCTCTCCGCGTCTCTCGGGTCGTCCCTGTCTCGTCTCTCACGTCTCCGGCTTCGCCTACTACGGTCCGAGACGTTGACGCCGTAATACTCGTCGCTAGAGCCGATGTAGACGCGTTGCCGGCTATGGTCTGCGTAGGACGGCGTGGAGCAGCGTGTGGCCTACGCCCGGGTGCTCGTCCTCTCGGCTCGCTCAGCTCAGCATGCACCCGTTGCCGTGGTTCCCTCTCGCTCGTTTGCGTTGGTTGAACGGATGTTGCGGACGCTTGGAACCTAGATGTACCGGCAACGCCCTTACCTTTGCAAATCCGCATGGCATCGGATGGAGTTGGAGTTGACCCACCCTCGCAGTCCGAGGTTCCCTTTGCGGTTTCCTTGGTTTGCCGCTCACGTTCCGAGTAAGTTGTTGGGCAATCTGCGAGGCAGCACTTGGGCCATTGCTTCAGCCACCTGCGTTGCTATGAGTTTTTTGAGGTCGTCAATCGCTTCGGGCGATAGGGACATGGTACCTGTTGCAAAAGCGGGTAGCTCGCAGTAAGTTGTTCTCAACACAAAACACAAGCTACAAAGAGTAAAAGGAGTTCGGGTACGCGGCAAAAAGGAAAATGGCTACGCGGTTTTGAAACAAGGAAAAAGGAAATCGGATTTTTAAGTAAAACGCGAGTTTTGTTCAAAAAGGAAATCTTTCACAACACGTTTTCAAAATATGCAATCAGGTTTTGAAGATCTAAACCCTATTCGCCGCCGCACACTAATCAATCAACAAGAACACGAAACTAACACAACTTCAATACTAACAACAAACAGATGCAACACACGACAAGTTCTAGTAAACATATTCGAAGTTGTAATAGTTTAAAGGGAAAAGAAGCGACTCGGCCTTTGGTACGAGTTGGCTCGATACCACATGATACGTCCTTAGTTCTAGACCGATACTCCGTGACAAGGCGAGTACTACGATGAAGTGAAAACCGTGGTGGGTCGAAGGGAAAACGGCGGATAACTTCGGGATAGGAGGTGGGAATGGAGATGTGGAAGCGATGGATGGAATGGGAACGTCTCAAGGAAGCTATGGGGCAACCTCCTTGATGGATAGAAGAGACGCTTGTAAGCAAATAAGCTTGTAAGCGGCTCAAGTTCGCAAAGGAACCGAGAGGAGTCGACTATAAGAAATTTTTAGGTAAAAGTTGACTAAAGAAGAAGAAGGTGCGGCGCAACCCTTATATAGAGGAGGCACAAGTCGCAACTCTCTTTTAGGGTTGTGCGTTTAACAAAAAGGAAATCCGAGAAAAGGAAATCCGCACAAAAATGGAAAAACGCAAAGAGAAAAGGAAATCGCCAAAACAACACGGCGTTCCTTAAAGAAAAGATAGAACAACGAGTAGTGTGAAAATGCCTCGTCTCTTACATTCTTCAAGCCATGATCACTAATGGACGACGTGGTGTTCTTCTTGACCTCATTAAAACCCGGTGGGAAAAAGAGTATCAAGCGAGACACCTAGTCCGCTTAGCTCTCATAGCTTGGTCTTCTTACGTGGTGGCGGAGAATATGTTGAAGTAGCTCCTAGGTGATACTTCCTTGTCCATGGTACTTGATAAAGCTATCTTGGCTAACTCCTCGGCTTTGGACCGGGTGATCACGCCTTCCCGTCCTTCGGTGATTGGTGCACGTGCGCCTTGTTGATCGGCATCGATGTCGAGTGGTCGAGGTTGATCGGCATCGGTATCGAGTGGTCGATGTTGATCGGCATCGGCATCCGATTCTACGCTCATATCAACAACGCAAGTAACAACACAAGAAAAGAACGGAGGCGTACACGAGAAAAGGAAATTCGGGGAAAAACGCGGTTTTGAAAAAAAGGAAATCGGGGTTTTAATTGAAACGCAAGTTTTACTCAAAAAGGAATTCCTTGACAACACGTTTTCAAAAGATGCGCTAGGGTTTTAATCGATCTAAAACTAGTACCGCCGCCGCAAATTAACAAGCATCAAGAACACAAAGATTAACACCAAATTCTATACTAGCGACAATCTTGGGCAACGCAACGACGAGTTATATCAAAGCAATTTCGAATTGTAATACCTTAAAGGGAAAGAGAGGGACTCAGCATTTGGTACAGAGTCGGCTCTGATACCACGTGATACGTCCTTGACTGGAGGATCCTCGCTCTGGAGCAATGGCAACTCTCGGTGAGGTTAGGTGGTGAGATTTGGGCTCGGTGATGTGGTATGTTTGCGGTAAACAGAACAGAACAAAGGGTTTGGAAGGGGAATGAAGATAGAGGTGGAAAGTGTTCGCTTAACAAGCTATGGATTGGGTTGTCAAGAGGCGCAAAAATGCTTGGAAGTAAATACACTTGTAAGCGTCTCAGATTCAAGAAGAATCGGTGTTGTGTAACTTGAGTCGAATATTGTAAAGAGTTTTTGAATGAAAGCTTGACTGCCGAACAAAAGAGGAGGCGCACCCTTTATATAGAGATAGCACATGTCGCTTTTCTCTTTAGGGTTTTGCGCAAAAACAAAAAGGAAATCTCGGCCAAAATGGAAATCTAGGCAAAAAGGAAAAACTCGACAAAAAGGAAATCGCCTAAAACAACGCGGCGTTTTTAACAAGATAAAACAACGAGTAGTTTAAAGTGCTCGTCTATTACACTCTTCAAACTAATGTCCCTAGGAAACCGACGTAGTGCTCTTCTTGGCCTCGTTAAAACCCTTGCGTAGTAAACCCAATGGGATAGACCTACGCAAAGAGAAAGAGTACCGAGTGGAAACACTTAGTTACCTAGTTTCATTAGCTTGGTCTTCTTTCTAAGCTTTGGTTAAGACGTTGAAGAAGCTCCTAGCTGCTCCTCCAAGCTCCTCCATGATCATCGTATGGACATCTTGAGCTAGCTTATTAGCCATTGCCCGCGTAACCACGCCTTCGTGTTGTTCGGTGCTCGGCGCGTGGTCGGTGTCGAGTGGTCGGGCGCCGGGGTGGTCGGTGCCGAGTTGTTGTGCACTTTGTTGCTCGGTATCCGGCTCCTCGCTCATATCATTTAGAGTCCTAGACACGCGTTGTTAGATGTTTCATAAGTTCGTCAAACTTGTAAAAAGCTCATTGAGATACTTATAAGCTCTCATGTTGCATGAAACTTGGTTTACAATCCTAGAAACGAGTTTTTAGATGTTTCATAAGTTTGTCAAATTTGTACAAAGCTCATTGAGATACTTATAAGCACACATGTTGCATGAAACTTGGTTTAGAGTCCTAGACACGCGTTGTTAGATGTTTCATACGTTCTTCAAACTTGTAAAAAGCTCATAGAGGAACTTATAAGCTCTCATGTTGCATGAAACTTGCTTTAGAGTCCTATAAACGCGTTGTTCGATGTTTCATAAGTTAGTGAAACTTGTACAAAGCTTATTGAGGAACTTATAAGCACTCATGTTGCATAAAAATTAGTTTAGAGTCTTAGAAACGCGTTGTTAGATGTTTCATACGTTCGTAAAACTTGTACAAAGCTCATTGAGGAACTTATAAGCTCTCATGTTGCATGAAACTTGGTTTAGAGTCCTAGAAACGGGTTGTTAGATGTTTCATAAGTTCGTGAAACTTGTACAAAGCTCATTGTGGAACTTATAAGCACTCATGTTGCTTGAAACTTGGTTTAGAGTCCTAGAAACGCGTTGTTAGATGTTTCATACGTTCGTCAAACTTGCACAAAGCTCATTGAGGAACTTATATGCTCTCATGTTGCATGAAACTTGGGTTAGAGTCCTATAAACGCGTTGTTAGAAGTTTCATAAGTTCGTGAAACTTGTACAAAGTTCATTGAGGAACTTATAAGCATTTATGTTGCATGAAACTTGGTTTAAAGTCCTAGAAACGTGTTGTTAGATCTTTCAAACAATCGTAAAACTTGTACAAAGCTCATTGAGGAACTTATAAGCTCTCATGTTGCATGAAACTTGGTTTAGAGTCCTAGAAACGCATTGTTAGATGTTTCATAATTTCGTGAAACTTGTACAAAACTCATTGAGACACTTATAAACCCTCATGTTGCTTGAAACTTGGTTTAGAGTCCTTGAAACACGTTGTTAGATGTTTTATAAGTTAGTGATACTTGTACCAAGCTCATTGAGACACTTATAGACACTTATGTTGCATAAAACATGGTTTAGAGTACTAGAAAAGCGTTGTTAAATGTTTCATAAGTTCGTCAACTTGTACAAAGCTCATTGAGACACTTATAATCACTCATGTTGCATGAAACTTGGATTAAAGTCCTAGAAACCCGTTGTTAGATGTTTCATACGTTCGTCAAACTTGTATAAAGCTCATTGAGGAACTTATAGGCACTCATGTTGCATAAAACTTGGTTTAGAGTCCTAGAAACGCGTTGTTAGATGTTTCAAAAGCTCGTGAAACTTGTACAAAGCTCATTGGGGAACTTATAAGCACTCATGTTGCACGAAACTTTGTTTAGAATCCTAGAAACGCGTTGTTAGATTTTTCATACGTTCGTCAAACTTGTAAAAAGCTCATTGAGGAACTTATAAGCTCTCATGTTGCATGAAACTTGGTTTAGAGTCCTAGAAACGAGTTGGTAGATGTTTCATAATTTCGTCAAACTTGTATAAAGCTCATTGAGACACTTATAAGCATTCATGTTGTATGAAACTTGGATTAGAGTCCTAGAAACGCGTTGTTAGATGTTTCATAAGTTCGTCAAACTTGTATAAAGCTCATTGAGGAACTTATAGGCACTCATGTTGCATAAAACTTGGTTTAGAGTCCTAGAAACGCGTTGTTAGATCACTACAAGAAATCACGACTTTTACCACGATTTAACGACAATTTCCATTTCGTCGTTAATCGATCGAAGTAAAAACTAAATCGTCGTAAAATCGTCGTAAAATTTACGACGAACCAAATTCCTTGTAAATTCGTGGTAAAATATTTGTTGTAAAATCGTTGTAACAATTACAATTTCAAAATACAAAATAAAAAAATTTAGCCGCCTAAATTGAAATCAGGCCCGAAATAGTCCTGCGTCGCGTTCTCGGGATCTACGTTGCCTGTTCCAGCCTGCTCAGTCGACGGACGGTCGGGATGTGTCTGCATCGCCCGAAGTAGTTCCGGGTTAGATGCAGAAAGCACCGTCAGCATGATGTTGTAGAACCCCATGTTCTTCACCTGAGTCGCATGCATGTTCTGAATCTCAGCCTCCAACTCAGCCGGAGATCGGTAAGAGGTAGGAGCAAGTGGGACGTCCTGCATGGATCCCATGCCTTGAACCCGTCCTTTTTTCTTAGGAGCAACCTATAAAATTAAACAATTAGTAAATGAACGTTTAAAAAAATAATTTTAGAGAAAATTTTAGAGTAAAATTTTACCTCATGATATATTTGATCGAGCTCGGCGGTAGTAAGCGGCTCGCCAGGATTTTGAGTGCCTCCCGGGGATCTCTGAGATCGTTGAGTCTCGATCTTCGTCTTCCGAGCTTCAAGATCGTTGAATATCCGCTCGGAATGGGAGTCAACGAACTCGCCGGTCTTTTTCCTGTGCGTCTTCTTGAAGACGACACTGACGGCCGGTTTGTGACCTAGCTGCTTGGCCTACAAACAAATACTAAAAACATGTGCATTAGTATAATATTAGTAATTTGAAAATAAAAATAATTTGAAAGAGTAAGTAAGAAAGACTTACCATTTCGTGCGCTCGACCCGCGAACGGGATTTGTCCGGATGTGTGAGCCATCTGCTTCGGCGTCCCGTCAGGTAGCTTCGCGTTCCTGATGTGGAACACTTCTCAGCTACGGTCGGGATGTGGCCATCCGTCCAATATTTCTTCAAGCCGTCCCAGATCGCGATCGAGAGATATTCTGGCTTCCCCGCGTCGCCGATGACTCTCCACTTGTCCTTCCAGTCGGAGACCGTGTTGACGAGACGAAATTTCGCCGTCTTGTTGAACTCCGTCCTCACGGTCTCGTTGATCGAGACATCCCAATGCCACTTTTGCTACAAAATATGAGAAATTATATATATAACATTAGTAAAGTTACGTTTACGAGAGTAATATATAATAAAAAATTTAAAGTTAAATAAATAAATTTAATTGAAATTAAATCAGAACATTACCGCAAAACATTTGAACCACGTTCTCTTGATGTGCTCGGGTGTCTTGCTCCAATTGGGATGCGACTCGGTGAAGTATCCTTTGATTATGTCCGCGATAAAAATTATTAAGTATTTTAAAAACTAAACATTATATAAGTATTTTAATGACATTAGTATTTTAAAAACTAAATATTATGTATTTTAATATTAATTATGTATTTTAAAAACTAAGATTAAAAATTAATTATGTTAAATAATAAGTTTTAATTATTTTAAAAACTAAACATTAAGTATTTTAATAATTAATTGTATGTTCTGAACATAAATCTTAAATCTGAATCCTAAAACTAAAATCCGAGCATAAAACTAATTCCAAATCCTAAAATTAATTCCAAATCCTAAAATTAATTCCAAATCCTAAAACGTAAAGTGAGACGTCTCCTCTGTAATACTACCCGCAACGATTGAACCCTCGACTTTAGCAAGATTCTTCGCCTTCCCTTTTAGATGTTTCATAAATCGTTCGAAAGGGTACATCCTTCGGAAGTGAACGGGCCCCCCTAGTTCTGCTTCGTGTGGGAGATGTACTGGTAGGTGCTCCATAACATCAAAAAAGGATGGGGGAAATATCTTCTCCAAATTGCACAAAATGAGAGGAATGTTCTCGTCGAGTTGTCTTATTACTTCATCGTTCAACGTTCTTGTGGAAAGATCACGAAAGAACAACCCAACACCTACACAAATTAAATCAAACGTACGTATTACGATATATTCAGTTATGAAATATTTTATTAATTAATTAGACATTACGTACCAGCAATTGCTTCGTGCACATTTTGTGGAACAAGTTCGGCCAAGACAAATGGTAGCGATCGTTGCATGAACACATGACAATCGTGACTTTTCATACACAGTGAATTTACTACCATCTACACACCGAGAAATATTAGAAACAAAACCATCGGGAAACTTAACTTCGAGAGATCACCCACTGGAACAACGACGTCTTCGCTGCACTCGATAATCTGAATATAGGTATTGGCGCTTTTCCGTCATTATCAATGTGCAATTCGGATCTCGCACATAACTCAGCCAAGTCAAGACGTGATTTAAAATTGTCTTTTGTCTTTCCCTGCACATTCAAAAGAGTGTTCATAATGTTATCGAAAAAGTTCTTCTCTATGTGCATCACGTCAAGATTGTGTCGGAGTAGATGATTTTTCCAGTATGGAAGCTCCCAGAAAATGTTTTTCTTATGCCAATTATGTTCCGTAAGATAACCATCATGCAGATTAGGCGGGACATGCCAGTTTCCTCCTTGGGGGAACTGTGTAATTCGCATAGTAATGATCCATATGCTCCTCAACTTGTTCGCCCGTGTAATACACTGGTGGAGGATCACGAACCACTTTGTTCTTTTTAAACATTCGTTTGTTTTTCCGATAAGGGTGGCGCAGACTAATAAACTTACGGTGACAATCGAACCAGCTAGTTTTCCTTCCATGCTTCAATTGGAAGGCGTCAGTACGATGCATGTAGTAAGGACAAGAGAGTCGTCCGTGTGTAGTCCAACCCGACAACATTCCATAAGCGGGAAACTCGCTAATCGTCCATAGAAGCACTGCACGCATTGTAAAATTCTGTTTCCTCGAACAACCGTAAGTCTTTACTCCAGTGTGCCATAACTCCTTCAACTCTTCCACCAAAGGGTGTAGAAAAACATCAAGGGATCTTTTTGGATGTTTAGGTCGAGGGACTAAAATACTCAGAAATAAAAATTCCCTTTGCATACACATCTCTGGTGGGAGGTTATAAGGGGTGACGATGACGGGCCATAAAGAATACGCACACGACATACCAAATGGACTAAATCCATTCGTACATAGACCAAGGTAGACGTTACCTTTTCGTCTAGCAAAATCGGGGTACACCGAGTTAAAGTGTTTCCACGCTTTCGCATCGGATGGGTGGGTCACCTCTCCAGGATTCTCTGTATGTTATGCATGCCACCTCATCGAAGAAGTTGTCCTCTCCGAGTGATACATCGTTTGTAGCCTGTCTGTTATAGGCAGATACCACATCTTCTGGTACTGTACCCTCTTCCGACCTACTCCTTCTGGCCTATATCTTGGTTTTTTGCAAAAACGACATTCCTCAAGAATGTCGTCTTCTTTCCAAAATATCATACAAATTTCTACACAAACATCAATTGACTGATACGAAAAACCAAGACTGATAACCAATTTTTGAACCTCATAAAACGTTTCAGCAGCTAAATTATCAAAGGGTAGATATTCTTTTTACAATGAAGCCCAATCATCCATGCAAACCTCAGATAAGTTATGGTATGTTTTAATATTCATCATTCTAGCAGCTAATGACAATTTAGAGTGTCCTTTTCTACAATTATCATATATTGGTTGATTTGCAGCATTTAACATGTCGTAGAATTTTTTAGCATCTAAATTAGGTTCTTCAACTAAATTTCCATCAGATGCAACTTCAGGACGAAATGCATCGCTAACCATGTCATTTATCCTATCCGGTTCATTTCCATGATCATGATGAAAATTATAAAAATCATACTCATTTTCTACATGCTGGTCATAGTTTACAGATTCCTGATGATAATTACTACTATTAGCAACATTACCAGAATAACCTTCCCCATGTTGAAACCATATATAATATTGTGGTGTAAATCCTCTATTTAACAAATGCTTCCAAACATTTTCAACCAAAATGAACCGTCTATTGTCGAATTTGATACAAGGACAAAACATCTTACCGCTTTCGATAGTGACAGGTAGATTTGTGGCTTGCTGCATGAATACTTCAACCCCGTCGAGGAACTCCCATGTCACCGATCCGTCATCGCCTCGATGTATGTACATCCATTTTCGGATTTCGTAAATATCTCCTCCGGACATTTTTTTTTTATAAAAAGAGTTTTTTTTTTGTATGTGAGAGAGATAGAAAGATATAAAATTGATGGTGTGATTTATGGTGAAAGATGAGGAGTTATTTATAGGATTTTTTAAAATTTTCCAACTTTTTACCAAGGAAATTAACTACTAATTTACAACGATTCATAATTTAACAAGGGATTTACAACGATTTAACAACGATTTAACGACTAAAATGAAAGTTGTAAATAATTAGGTGCAACAATAAATACACGTTTTCGACTACCAAATTAAATGTCTTTAAATCGTTGTTAAAATGTCCCAAAATCAGAAGTTGTAAATTCGTTGTAAATTAGCAACGATTTAGCGATGAAATATTCTTATATATCAAAACGTCGGTAAATCGTTGTAAATTTACAACGAATTTACAACGATTTGGTGTTTAATCGGAAAATCGTTGTAAAATCGTCGTAAATTTACGACGATTTTAATCGTTGTAAAGTTTACGACGATTTTACGACGATTACAAAAATCGTCGTACAATCGTCGTAATGTCGTCGTAAGTTTACGACGATTAAAATCGTTGTAAATTTTTCGTGGTAATTTGTGCAGATTCTTGTAGTGGATGTTTCATAAGTTCGTGAAACTTGTACAAAGCTCATTGAGACACTTATAAACACTCATGTTGCATGAAACTTGGTTTAGAGTCCTAGAAACGCGTTGTTTGATGTTTCATACGTTCGTGAAACTTCTACAAAGCTCATTGAGACACTTATAATCACTCATGTTGCATGAAACTTGGATTAGAGTCCTAGAAACGCGTTGTTAGATGTTTCATAAGTTTGTCAAACTTGTACAAAGCTCATTGATACACTTATAAGAACTCATGTTGCATGAAACTTGGTTTAGAGTCCTAGAAACGCGTTGTTAGATGTTTCATAAGTTCGTGAAACTTGTACAAAGCTCATTGACACACATATAAACACTCATGTTGCATGAAACTTGGTTTAGAGTCCTTGAAACACGTTGTTAGATGTTTTATAAGATAGTGATACTTGTACCAAGCTTATTGAGACACTTATAGACAATTATGTTGCTTAAAACTTGGTTTAGAGTACTAGAAAAGCGTTGTTAAATGTTTCATAAGTTAGCCAACTTGTACAAAGCTCATTGAGACACTTATAATCACTCATGTTGCATGAAACTTGGATTAGAGTCCTAGAAACGCGTTGTTAGATGTTTCATAAGTTCGTCAAACTTGTATAAAGCTCATTGAGGAACTTATAAGCACTCATGTTGCATGAAACTTGGTTTAGAGTCCTAGAAACGCGTTGTTAGATGTTTCATAAGTTCGTGAAACTTGTACAAAACTCATTGGGGAACTTATAAGCACTCATGTTGCACGAAACTTGGTTTAGAGTACTAGAAACGCTTTTTTAAATGTTTCATAAGTTCGTGAAACTTGTACAAAGCTCATTGAGGAACTTATAAGCTCACATGTTGCATGAACCTTGGTTTAGAGTCCTAGAAACTAGTTGTTAGATGTTTCATAAGTTCGTCAAACTTGTACAAAGCTCATTGAGATACTTATAAGCACTCATGTTGCATGAAACTTGGTTTAGAGTCCTAGAAATGCGTTGATAGATGTTTCATAAGTTCGTCAAACTTGTATAAAGCTCGTTGAGACACTTATAAGCATTCATGTTGTATGAAACTTGGTTTAGAGTCCTCGAAACATGTCGTTAGATGTTTCATAAGTTCCTGAAACTTGTACAAAGCTCATTGAGGAACTTATAAGCACTCATGTTGCATGAAACTTGGTTTAGAGTCCTAGAAACGTGTTGTTAGATGTTTCATACGTTCGTCAAACTTGTACAAAGCTCATTGAGGAACTTATAAGCTCTCATGTTGCATGAAACTTGGTCTAGAGTCCTAGAAACGAGTTGGTAGATGTTTCATAAGTTCGTCAAACTTGTATAAAGCTCATTGAGACACTTATAAGCATTCATGTTGTATGAAACTTGGATTAGAGTCCTAGAAATGCGTTGTTAGATGTTTCATAAGTTCGTCAAACTTGTATAAAGCTCATTGAGGAACTTATAGGCATTCATGTTGCATAAAACTTGGTTCAGAGTCCTAGAAACGCGTTGTTAGATGTTTCATAAGTTCGTGAAACTTGTACAAAGCTCATTGGGGAGCTTATAAGCACTCATGTTGCACGAAACTTGGTTTAGATTCCAAGAAACGCGTTGTTAGATGTTTCATACGTTCGTTAAATTTGCACAAAGCTCATTGGGACACTTATAAACACTGATGTTGCATGAAACTTGGTTTAGAGTCCTAGAAACGAGTTGTTTGATGTTTCATACGTTCGTGAAACTTCTACAAAGCTCATTGAGACACTTATAATAATCATGTTGCATGAAACTTGGATTAGAGTCCTAGAAACGCGTTGTTAGATGTTTCATAAGTTCGTCAAACTTGTACAAAGCTCATTGAGACACTTATAACCACTCATGTTGCATGAAACTTGGTTCAGAGTACTAGAAAAGCGTTGTTTGATGTTTCATACGTTCGTGAATCTTCTACGAAGCTCATTGAGGAACTTATAAGAACTCATGTTGCATGAAACTTGGTTTAGAGTCCTAGAAACGCGTTGTTAGATGTTTCATAAGTTCGTGAAACTTGTACAAAGCTCATTGAGACACTTACATACACTCATGTTGCATGAAACTTGTTTTAGAGTCCTTGAAACACGTTATTAGATGTTTTATAAGATAGTGATACTGGTACCAAGCTTATTGAGACACTTATAGACACTTATGTTGCGTAAAACTTGGTTTAGAGTACTAGAAAAGCGTTGTTAAATGTTTCATAAGTTCGCCAACTTGTACAAAGCTCATTGAGACACTTATAATCACTCATGTTGCATGAAACTTGGATTAGAGTCCTAGAAACGAGTTGTTAGATGTTTCATAAGTTCGTCAAACTTGTATAAAGCTCATTCAGGAACTTATAAGCACTCATGTTGCATGAAACTTGGTTTAGAGTCCTAGAAACGCGTTGTTAGATGTTTCATAAGTTCGTGAAACTTGTACAAAGCTCATTGGGGAACTTATAAGCTCTCATGTTGCATGAACCTTGGGTTAGAGTCCTAGAAACTAGTTGTTAGATGTTTCATAAGTTCGTCAAACTTGTACAAAGCTCATTGAGATACTTATAAGCACTCATGTTGCATGAAACTTGGTTTAGAGTCCTCGAAACACGTTGTTAAATGTTTCATAAGTTCGTGAAACTTGTACAAAGCTCATTGAGGAACTTATAAGCACTCATGTTGCATGAAACTTGGTTTGGAGTCCTAGAAACGCGTTGTTAGATGTTTCATAAGTTCGTGAAACTTGTACAAAGCTCATTGAGGAACTTATAAGCTCTCATGTTGCATGAAACTTGGTTTAGAGTCCTAGAAACGCGTTGTTAGATGTTTCATAAGTTCGTGAAACTTGTACAAAGCTCATTGAGGAACTTATAAGCACTCATGTTGCATGAAACTTGGTTTAGAGTCCTAGAAACGCGTTGTTAGATGTTTCATAAGTTCGTGAAACTTGTACAAATTAAGCTAATTGAGGAACTTATAAGCACTCATGTTGCATGAAACTTGGTTTAGAGTCCTAGAAACGCGTTGTTAGATGTTTCATAAGTTTGTGAAACTTGTACAAAGCTCATTGAGGAACTTATAAGCTCTCATGTTGCATGAAACTTGGTTTAGAGTCCTAGAAACGCGTTGTTAGATGTTTCATAAGTTCTTCAAACTTGTACAAAGCTCATTGAGATACTTACAAGCACTCATGTTGCATGAAACTTGGTTTAGTGTCCTAGAAACGCGTTGTTAGATGTTTCATAAGTTCGTAAAACTTGTACAAAGCTCATTGAGGAACTTATAAGCACTCATGTTGCGTGAAACTTGGTTTAGAGTCCTAGAAACGCGCTGTTAGATGTTTCATAAGTTCGTGAAACTTGTACAAAGCTCATTCAGGAACTTATAAGCACTCAAGTTGCATGAAACTTGGTTTAGAGTCCTAGAAACGCCTTGTTAAATGTTTCATAAGTTCGTCAACTTGTACAAAGCTCATTGAGACACTTATAATCGCTCATGTTGCATGAAACTTGGTTTAGAGTCCTAGACACACGTTGTTAGATGTTTCATAAGTTCGTGAAACTTGTACAAAGCTCATTGAGGAACTTATAAGCACTCATGTTGCATGAAACTTGGTTTAGAGTCCTAGAAACGCAGTGTTAGATCTTTCATACGTTCGTAAAACTTGTACAACGCTCATTGACGAACTTATAAGCTCTCATGTTGCATGAAACTTGGGGTAGAGTCCTAGAAACGAGTTGTTAGATGTTTCATAAGTTCGTGAAACTTGTACAAAGCTAATTGAGGAACTTATAAGATCTCAATTTGCATGAAACTTGGTTTAGAGTCCTAGAAACGAGTTTTTAGATGTTTCATAAGTTCGTCAAACTTGTACAAAGCTCATTGAGACACTTATAAACACTCATGTTGCATGAAACTTGGTTGAGAGTCCTAGAAACGCATTGTGAGATGTTTCATACGTTCGTCAAACTTGTACAAAGCTCATTGGAGAATTTATAAGCACTCATGTTGCATGAAACTTTGTTTAGATTCCTAGAAACGCGTTGTTTGATGTTTCATACGTTCGTGAAACTTCTACAAAGCTCATTCAGGAACTTATAAGCACTCATGTTGCATGAAACTTGGTTTAGAGTCCTAGAAACGCGTGGTTAAATGTTTCATAAGTTCGTCAACTTGAACAAAGCTCATTGAGACACTTATAATCACTCATGTTGCATGAAACTTGGTTTAGAGTCCTAGACACACGTTGTTAGATGTTTCATAAGTTCGAGAAACTTGCACAAAGCTCATTGAGGAACTTATAAGCACTCATGTTGCATGAAACTTGGTTTAGAGTCCCAGAAACGCATTGTTAGATCTTTCATACGTTCGTAAAACTTGTACAAAGCTCATTGAGGAACTTATAAGCTCTCATGTTGCATGAAACTTGGTGTAAAGTCCTAGAAACACGTTGTTAGATGTTTCATAATTTCAAGAAACTTGTACAACGCTCATTGAGGAACTTATAAGCACTCATGTTGCATGAAACTTGGTTTAGAGTCCCAGAAACGCGTTGTTAGATGTTTCATAAGTTCGTGAAACTTGTACAAAGCTCATTAAGGAACTTATAAGATCTCAAGTTGCATGAAACTTGGTATCGAGTCCTAGAAACAAGTTCTTAGATGTTTCATAAGTTCGTCAAACTTGTTCAAAGCTCATTGAGACACTTATAAACACTCATGTTGCATGAAACTTGGTTGAGAGTCCTAGAAACGCATTGTGAGAAGTTTCATACGTTCGTCAAACTTGTACAAAGCCCATTGAGGAATTTATAAGCACTCATGTTGCATGAAACTTGGTTTAGAGTCCTAGAAACGCGTTGTTTGATGTTTCATACGTTTGTGAAACTTCTACAAAGCTCATTAAGGAACTTATAAGTACTCATGTTGCATGAAACTTGGTTTAAAGTCCCAGAAACGCGTTGTTAAATGTTTCATAAGTTCGTTAACTTGTACAAAGCTCATTGAGACACTTATAATCACTCATGTTGCATGAAACATGGTTTAGAGTCCTAGACACACGTTGTTAGATATTTCATAAGTTCGTGAAACTTGCACAAAGCTCATTGAGGAACTTATAAGCACTCATGTTGCTTGAAACTTGGTTTAGAGTCCCAGAAACGCGTTGTTAGATGTTTCATAAGTTCGTGAAATTTGTACAAAGCTCATTGAGGAACTTATAAGATCTCAAGTTGCATGAAACTTGGTTTAGAGTCCTAGAAAAGAGTTTTTAGATGTTTCATAAGTTTGTCAAACTTGTACAAAGCTCATTGAGACATTTATAAACACTCATGTTGCATGAAACTTGGTTGAGAGTCCTAGAAACGCATTGTGAGATGTTTCATACGTTCGTCAAACTTGCACAAAGCTCATTGGAGAATTTATAAGCACTCATGTTGCATGAAACTTTGTTTAGATTCCTAGAAACGCGTTGTTTGATGTTTCATACCTTCGTGAAACTTCTACAAAGCTCATTCAGGAACTTATAAGCACTCATGTTGCATAAAACTTGGTTTAGAGTCCTAGAAACGCGTTGTTAAATGTTTCATAAGTTCGTCAACTTGTACAAAGCTCATTGAGACACTTATAATCACTCATGTTGCATGAAACTTGGTTTAGAGTCCTAGACACACGTTGTTAGATGTTTCATAAGTTCGAGAAACTTGCACAAAGCTCATTGAGGAACTTATAAGCACTCATGTTGCATGAAACTTGGTTTAGAGTCCCAGAAACGCATTGTTAGATCTTTCATACGTTCGTAAAACTTGTACAAAGCTCATTGAGGAACTTATAAGCTCTCATGTTGCATGAAACTTGGTGTAAAGTCCTAGAAACACGTTGTTAGATGTTTCATAATTTCAAGAAACTTGTACAACGATCATTGAGGAACTTATAAGCACTCATGTTGCATGAAACTTGGTTTAGAGTCCCAGAAACGCGTTGTTAGATGTTTCATAAGTTCGTGAAACTTGTACAAAGCTCATTAAGGAACTTATAAGATCTCAAGTTGCATGAAACTTGGTATCGAGTCCTAGAAACAAGTTCTTAGATGTTTCATAAGTTCGTCAAACTTGTTCAAAGCTCATTGACACACTTATAAACACTCATGTTGCATGAAACTTGGTTGAGAGTCCTAGAAACGCATTGTGAGATGTTTCATACGTTCGTCAAACTTGTACAAAGCCCATTGAGGAATTTATAAGCACTCATGTTGCATGAAACTTGGTTTAGAGTCCTAGAAACGCGTTGTTTTTTTGTTTCATACGTTTGTGAAACTTCTACAAAGCTCATTGAGGAACTTATAAGCACTCATGTTGCATGAAACTTGGTTTAGAGTCCTAGAAACGCGTTGTTAGATGTTTCATACGTTCGTGAAACTTGTACAAAGCTCATTGAGGAAGTTATAAGCACTCATGTTGCATGAAACTTGGTTTAGAGTCCTAGAAACGCGTTGTTAGATGTTTCATAAGTTCGTGAAACTTGTACAAAGCTCATTGAGACACTTATAAACACTCATATTGCATGAAACTTGGTTTAGAGTCCATGAAACACATTGTTAGATGTTTTATAAGATAGTGATACTTGTACCAAGCGCATTGAGACACTTATAGACACTTATGTTGCGTAAAACTTGGTTTAGAGTACTAGAAAAGTGTTGTTATATGTTTCATATGTTCGCCAACTTTTATAAAGCTCATTGAGACACTTATAAGCATTCATATTGTATGAAACCTGGTTTAAAGTCCTAGAAACGCGTTGTTAGATGTTTCATAAATTCGTGAAACTTGTACAAAGCTCATTGATAAACTTATAAGCACTCATGTTGCATGAAACTTGGTTTAGAGTCCTAGAAACACGTTGATAGATGTTTCATACGTTCGTGAAACTCGTACAAAGCTCATTGAGGAACTTATAAGCACTCATGTTGCATGAAACTTGGTTTAAAGTCCTAGAAACGCGTTGTTAGATGTTTCATAAGTTCTTGAAACTTGTACAAAGCTCATTGAGACACTTATAAACACTCATGGTGCATGAAACTTTGTTTTGAGTCCTTGAAACAAGTTGTTAGATGTTTTATAAGATAGTGATACTTGTACCAAGCTCATTGAGACACTTATAGACACTTATGTTGCGTAAAACTTGGTTTAGAGTACTAGAAAAGTGTTGTTAAATGTTTCATAAGTTCGCCAACTTGTACAAAGCTCATTGAGACACTTATAATCACTCATCTTGCATTAAACTTGGATTAGATTTCTAGAAACGCGTTGTTAGATATTTCATAAGTTCCTCAAACTTGTATGAAGCTCATTGAGGATCTTATAAGCATCATATTGCATGAAAGTTGGTTTAGAGTCCTAGAAACGCGTTGTTAGATGGTTCATAAGTTCGTGAAACTTTTACAAAGCTCATTGGGGAACTTATACGCACTCATGTTGCACGAAACTTGGTTTAGAATCCTAGAAACACGTTGTTAGATGTTTCATACGTTCGTCAAACTTGTACAAAGCTCATTGAGGAACTTATAAGCTCTCATGTTGCATGAAACTTGGTTTAGATTCCTTGAAACACATTGTTAGATGTTTTATAAGATAGTGATACTTGTACCAAGCTCATTGAGACACTTATAGACACTTATGTTGCGTAAAAATTGGTTTAGAGTACAAGAAAAGTGTTGTTAAATGTTTCATAAGTTCGCCAACTTGTACAAAGCTCATTGAGACACTTATAATCACTCATCTTGCATTAAACTTGGATTAGAGTCCTACAAACGCGTTGTTAGATATTTCATAAGTTCGTCAAACTTGTATAAAGCTCATTGAGGAACTTATAAGCATCATGTTGCATGAAAGTTGGTTTAGAGTCCTAGAAACGCGTTGTTAGATGTTTCATAAGTTCGTGAAACTTGTACAAAGCTCATTAGGGAACTTATATGCACTCATGTTGCACGAAACATGGTTTAGAGTCCTAGAAACGCGTTGTTAGATGTTTCATACGTTCGTCAAACTTGTACAAAGTTCATTGAGGAACTTATAATCTCTCATGTTGCATGAAACTTGGTTTAGAGTCCTAAAAAAGAGTTGTTAGATGTTTCATAAGTTCGTTAAACTTGTACAAAGCTCATTGAGATACTTATAAGCACTCATGTTGCATGAAACTTGGTTTAGAGTCCTAGAAACGCGTTGTTAGATGTTTCATAAGTTCGTCAAACTTGTATAAAGCTCATTGAGACACTTATAAGCATTCATGTTGTATGAAACTTGGTTTAGAGTCTTAGAAACGCGTTGTTAGATGTTTCATAAGTTCGTGAAACTTGTACAAAGCTCATTGAGGAACTTATAAGCACTCAAGTTGCATCAAACTTGGTTTAGAGTCCTAGAAAAGCGTTGTTAGATGTTTCATATGTTCGTCAAACTTGTACAAAGCTCATTGAGGAACTTATAAGCTCTCATGTTGGATTAAACTTGGTTTAGAGTCCTAGAAACGTGTTGTTAGATGTTTCATAAGTTCGTGAAACTTGTACAAAGCTCATTGAGACCCTTATAAACACTCATGTTGCATGAAACTTGGTTGAGAGTCCTAGAAACGCATTTTGAGATGTTTCATACGTTCGTCAAACTTGTACAAAGCTCATTGAGGAATTTATAAGCACTCATGTTGCATGAAACTTGGTTTAGAGTCCTAGAAACGCGTTGTTTGATGTTTCATACGTTCGTGAAACTTCTACAAAGCTCATTGAGGAACTTATAAGCACTCATGTTGCCTGAAACTTGGTTTAGAGTCCAAGAAACACGTTGTTAGATGTTTCATACGTTCGTGAAACTTGTACAAAGCTCATTGAGGAACTTATAAGCATTCATGTTGCATGAAACTTGGTTTAGAGTCCTAGAAACGCGTTGTTAGATGTTTCAGAAGTTCGTGAAACTTGTACAAAGCTCATTGAGACACTTATAAACACTCATATTGCACGAAACATGGTTTAGAATCCTTGAAACACGTTGTTATAAGATAGTGATACTTGTACCAAGCTCATTGAGACACTTATAGACACTTATGTTGTGTAAAACTTGGTTTAGAGTACTAGAAAAGTGTTATTAAATGTTTCATAAGTTCACCAACTTGTACAAAGCTCATAGAGACACTTATAATCACTCATGTTGCATGAAACTTGGATTAGAGTCCTAGAAACGCGTTGTTAGATATTTCATAAGTTCGTCAAACTTGTATAAAGCTCATTGAGGAACTTATAAGCACTCATGTTGCATGAAAGTTGGTTTAGAGTCCTATAAACGCGTTGTTAGATGTTTCATAATTTCAAGAAACTTGTGTACAACGCTCATTGAGGAACTTATAAGCACTCATGTTGCATGAAACTTGGTTTAGAGTCCCAAAAACGCGTTGTTAGATGTTTCATAAGTTCGTGAAACTCGTACAAAGCTCATTGAGGAACTTATAAGATCTCAAGTTGCATGAAACTTGGTTTAGAGTCCTAGAAACGCGTTGTTAGATGTTTCATACGTTCGTCAAACTTGTACAAAGCTCATTGAGGAACTTATAAGCACTCATGTTGCATGAAACTTGGTTTAGAGTCCTAGAAACGCGTTGTTAGATGTTTCAGAAGTTCGTGAAACTTGTACAAAGCTCATTGAGACACTTATAAACACTCATATTGCATGAAACATGGTTTAGAATCCTTGAAACACGTTGTTATAAGATAGTGATACTTGTACCAAGCTCATTGAGACACTTATAGACACTTATGTTGCGTAAAACTTGGTTTAGAGTACTAGAAAAGTGTTGTTAAATGTTTCATAAGTTCACCAACTTGTACAAAGCTCATAGAGACACTTATAATCACTCATGTTGCATGAAACTTGGATTAGAGTCCTAGAAACGCGTTGTTAGATATTTCATAAGTTCGTCAAACTTGTATAAAGCTCATTGAGGAACTTATAAGCACTCATGTTGCATGAAAGTTGGTTTAGAGTCCTAGAAACGCTTTGTTAGATGTTTCATAAGTTCGTGAAACTTGTACAAAGATCATTGGGGAACTTATAAGCACTCATGTTGAACGAAACTTTGTTTAGAGTCCTAGAAACGCGTTGTTAGATGTTTCATACGTTCGTCAAACTTGTACAAAGCTCATTGAGGAACTTATAAGCTCTCATGTTGCATGAAACTTGGTTTAGAGTCCTAGAAACGAGTTGTTAGATGTTTCATAAGTTCGTCAAACTTGTACAAAGCTCATTGAGATACTTATAAGCACTCATGTTGCATGAAACTTGGTTTAGTGTCCTAGAAACGCGTTGTTATATGTTTCCTAAGTTCGAAAAACTTGTATCACTACAAGAAAAACGGCAAATAGCAACGCCGTTTTTCGTCGCTAAATCGTCGCTATTGGCAAATAGCGACGATTTAGCGACGAGAATATTTTCGTCGCTATACGCTCGTCGCTATTCAATATTCGTCGCTAAAACGTCGCCATTTTCAAATCGTCGCTATTTTGTCGCCAATGTTTCGTCGCTAATTTAGCGACGAATTAGCGACGTTTGTCGTAAAATATTAGCGACGAATTAGCGACGTTGGTCGTAAAATATTAGCGACGAATTAGCGACGTTGGTCGTAAAATATTAGCGACGAATAAGCGACGGTATAAAAAATAAATTTCCAAATTAAATATTTTGCGAAAACAAATCCTTGCTAATTCGTTGCTAAATTAGCGACGAATTAGCAACGATTATAAAACACATCGTTGCTAATTCGTCGCTAATTTAGCAACGAATTAGCAAGGATGGCTTGACACGTCCTTGCTAATTCGTCGCTATATTAGCGACGAATTAGCGACGATTTAAAAAAAAAAAAATTAAAAAAAAAAAATTTAAAAAAAACAAATTTTAAAAAAAACAATTATAAAAATATTAAAAAAATACAAAATATTTTAAAAATATAATAAATTAAAACTAAACAGCGGGATCAGCGGGATCATCGGGATCGACGACGTAATCATCAATCCCGATATCACGTCCGAGGTCTTGAGCTGCCGCTGCCGCTACATCCGGAGGGATCACCGGTGGCTGAGTTGGTTGGACTCCCCGCTGCTGCATCAACCTCGCGAGGTTTGGACTTTCCATCGCGATGATGGAGAAGAAGTCCGTGATGTTCTGATAGCGGACTTCTTGTGCCGCGAGCTGCTCCCTCAACCGAACATTCTCTTCGGCGTGATCTTGGGCGGTGGGACGAGGCTGCGAAGAAGAAGCGGCGGGAACCGTCTCAATCGAACCGACTCCAAAAGTGCGGTTCTTCTTCGTCTTCGGGGCCACCTATATAGACAATTTAAAATCGTTAGATATTAATAAAATAAATATTATTTTGAATTAAATTAAATTATTTAAAATTATTACCTCATAGTAGATCTTGTCGCACTCGGTGACCGACAGTGTCCCGAGGAGTTGACCGAACTACCTTCGGTCGACGTCGAACCACGACTAAGCCGCTCGGCGACTCTAGCCTCATATGCGTTCACGATCTTTTCAGATCGTGAACTCACATAGGTCCCGTCCTTCCTCTTCGGACCTTCTTCAAAATTTCTACAATGGGCGGAAGTTCGCCCATCTCCTCGCGCTATTGAAAATTATAATTAAATTATATATTTTTTAAATTTTATATTATTTGAAAAAATAATGAAATTTTAAATATATATTAATTAATACCATCTTTATACGCCGTTCGGCGTAAGAAGTCGGTCCGAGGTGTGGACATATGGACCGGTCTCGTCGATCGGTGTGAGTCGGGACTTGGAGCGACTACCCGCAACTTGAACCGAATGCGGGTTCGTCCAATAGTCGCAAAGGCCCTTCCACACCGCCCCATCCATTGCTATGGGTTTCGCCTCGTCTCCCTTCTTCAGCCACTTCGTCTTCCATTTGTTGATAATCTCAGTAAGACGATGCATGGCTTTCTCCTCGAAACCCTTGCGGACTTCAAACATGTCTTCCTCCCGCCAATGCCATTTTTGCTATTTGAGTTTTTTAAAATATTAAAATAAATTTTAAATAATAAAAAAATAAATTTTGTAATAATTATTACATTTTATATAATATATATGTTATTTTATTACAATAAATATTTATATATTAACTTTTTATAATGTTTAATTTTTTAAATTTAAATAATTAAAAATTTTACTTACCACAAAAGATTCGAACCAGATGTCCTTGATATAAGGAGGGGTCTGCGACCACTTGACGTGCGGCTCCACGAAATACGTCTTCATCACATCCGAGACACTCCTACTAACCTTGTTATCGCAAAACCTACGAAAAATAAATTTATCGTTAGCAATTATTATATTTGAAAATCAATTAATTAAATAATATAAAAATCAATTAATTAAAATAAATCAATTAATTAAATAATATAAAAATCAATTAATTATTAAAATCAATTAAATAATTACCAAAATGTCCCTTGTGGCCGCTTGGAATGGAGCAACGGTAGGTACTGGTGGCTCTCTGCCGAAGAAAGTCGAGGATCCGCTGCATGTGCGGTCCAAGATGCTGAGGTGGTGGTAAATCGACGGGGGGATCAGCTGGAGCATCGGGAATAGGATCTTGACTTGGGTTTTGTTGGGGTGGGTCTTGTTGGGGTGGGTTTTGTTGGGATGGGTTTTGTTGGGATGGGTTTGAAGTAGAGGTGGAACCAGATCGGTTCCTTATGAAATTATAGTAATGAGGGGGTTGGTTATTTTGAGACATGTTTTTGAAGTTGGGGTTTGGAATTGGGTTTTTTTAGAGAGATAAAATATTTTAGAGAGAGAGAGAATGAGATTGTGGGAAAAAATGAGAAGTGTCGTCGGGTATATATAGGATTTTGTGTCGTTGCTAATTCGTCGCTAAATTAGCGACGAATTAGCAACGATTCGTCGCCATTTCGTCGCTTCTTTTGGTTCAAACCTTTTGGTTTCCCACCCGCGGCAAACGAAAAAAAGGCGACGATTTAGCGACGATACAATATAGCGACGATTTAGCAACGATTGGTTGCTATTTCGTCGCTATATGGTAACGTGACACGAAGCGATTTACATCGTATTTAATAAGTACATGCATGTCAGAATTCGTTGCTATTTCGTCGCTATGTATATTTAGCGACGATTTAGCAACGAATCGTTGCCAATTCGTTGTTAATTCGTAGCTATATGTTAACATGACACGAAACGACATTCATCGTATTTCCAAGTACGAGGATGTAAGGAGGTTTAACATTAGCGACGAAATAGCAACGATTCGTTGCTAAATCGTCGCTAATGCTAAACCCTTATTTTAGGGTTTGGAACCCTAAATTCGGTTTGTATCGTTTTTTTACCACTTTTTCGTTAAAACGAGTTTATAACATTGATCATATGAAGTCACAAACTCAATATATGACAAAAAAACTTGTAAACTAGTTTATTATGAACTTTATAGTATAAACTCTTATAAGTTATGGTTTACTTAGCTTAAATGTGTTAAGTATAATTTTGTAATCTATAATTTTTATTGGTTTATACAAATATATTACTAGTTTTGTACACTTTATTAGTTAAGTAAAACTCGTATAAATTGATATTAAGTGGTGTTTTAGGGGTTTAAAGTTCGAAGGATTGCAACGACTTAGCAACGAATTGGCAAGGAATCATGGTTAGCAACGAAATGGCGACGATTTAGCAACGAAATGTAATTAAGTTTAGCGACGATTTAGCAACGATCTTGAACCCCTAAATCTGTAATCCATCGAAAATTAGATTTTTTATAAATCGTTGCCAATTCTTCGCTATATTAGCGACGAAATGGCAACGAAAGAAGCGTAGCGTTGCTAAATCCTCGCTTATTAGCGACGACTTGGCAACGAAAGAAGCGTAGCGTTGCTAAATCCTCGCTAATTAGCGACGATTTAGCAACGGAAATTACAAATCCTGGCTATTTCGTTGCTAAATTAAATATTATTTTAAAAAAAAATAATTACAAAAACACACACAATTATTACAAAAACACACAAAGATTACGAAACACACACAAATATTACAACTAACACATGTACACAATTATATTACAAAAACACAAAGAAAATTAATTATTCATTATTATCGGAATCAACGATTCGATTTCGCTACTTTCATCGAATTCATCCGCACCTCCGTCGTCTTCATCATCCACAATATCTTCAACAACTTGATTATCGGGGTCGACAAGAAATACATCTTCCGTCGATTGATTTGTTGGAATGATTGTCCCACTAATGACATCTTGTTGCATAGGAACTTCATCGTTACCCATAATTAAACCTCTTGGAACGATTCGGACTACTGCACTCCATGCTATACCGCTAGTCTTAACCCGAGGATAAGGTATGAAAGTAACTTGTTCAGCTTGCGATCCAAGGATAAAAGGTTCAAACTTCCGATATCGTCGTGACCGGTTGACGTCAATCACACCAAATTTGTTGTACCGAACACCACGACCGAGTGTTGGATCAAACCAATCACATTTGAAGAGGGTTGTTCGTAAATTGACTAATCCCGGATACGCACTTCAATAATATCCGTTAGAAGACCATAAAAAACTGAATCACACGACACGGTTACCCCATAATTCGCGGTTGCTCGACGTTGACCATGACTTAAGGTGTGGAACACGTAACCACGAGTGAAATACATAGGAGAAGTTGTGATCTTTCCGAGCGGTCCTTGTATTAACTCGCGAAACCACACTGGATACGTTGTGTCACCATATGCGATCTGCGTTTTCAGCCAAGCTGCAAAATCTCGTTCTTTAAGAGCGGTTACTTCGTCTTTTGAAAGCCCTGGATAAACCTCATCCACTTGCTCCTCAAACATTCTAAAACAACGCAGAAAACTGAATCAAAATTAAATATTTATGCATATATAATGGGTTTGCGAATGAATAGTTTCATGCATACCTTTCAAAAGGTCGGGCATATTCACAATTAAGGAGGATGTAAGTATGTGCGCTTTGCCGATGTTGATCACTTTCCCACCAAACTTCTTTTATTTTTCCGGCAGCTCTTCCGATTGGTGAAAATATATCAGGTACCCCTTCCATTCCATACATTGCGCCAACACCTCCATCATCGTAGCGTCGTGTTGTTGTTCTACGTGTTTTTACATTGGAACCGAAATAATATGAGGCGAAATGAGACGTCTCTTGAGTTAAAGATCCAGCAACAATAGATCCTTCAACCCTTGCAAGGTTTTTCGCCTTTCCTTTCAAATATCCCATAAATCGTTCGAAAGGATACATCCACCGAAAGCTGCACGAGGCCCTCCTAATTCTGCCTCGTGAGGAAGATGTATTGGAAGGTGTTCCATAACATCGAAAAAGGATGGAGGGAAAATCTTCTCCAAGTTGCACAACACAATCGGGATCTTGTCACGTAACTGTTCAATGACCTCTTCGTAAGCGTACGAGTGCATAGATCTCGGAAAAATGCACCGATCTCGGAAAATTTTAAACATTATATTAATTATTATATATATATATATACTTAATCAAAATTAAAATATAAACATTTTAGGGTTCAATGATACCTGCTATTGCTTGTGTGTGCGGGTTCGGGTAAAAGCTCATCGAAAGCAAAAGGTAAAAGTCGTTGCATAAACACATGACGGTCGTGACTTTTCATACCTGAAAACTTTTGACCATTCTCAACACATGCAGATAACTTGGAAACATATCCGTCGGGAAACTTGACATCGAAGTGACCCATTTGAATAACGCGTTTTTTGCTTCGGGTTTCAATCGTAGATTGGGACCGGAGCCTTACCATCGTTCGTGATATGCAACTCACTTCTAAAACATATTTCGGGCAAATCTAGTCTTGTCTTCAAATTGTCTTTAGTTCTCCCCTGTACATTCAACAATGTGTTTATAATATTATCAAAAAGTTTTTTTCAATGTGCATAACGTCGAGGTTATGTCTCAACAAGTGATTTTTCCGGTACGGGAGTTCCCAAAAAATGCTTTTCTTGTGCCAGTTATGGCTTTCTCCGTATCCATCGGGTAAATTAGAAACATGCCAATTACCACCCCGTCTACATGTTTTTTGCGCCCCATAATTATCCAACTCCTCCAATAACTCGCCCCCGTCGGATAAAGTAGGGGTGGATGTTTAACGACTCGATTCTTCTTAAATAACCTTTGTTCTTTCGATATGGATGATTGATTGGAAGGAAACGTCGGTGACAATCAAACCAACTTGTTTTCCTTCCATGTGGGAGTTGAAACGCATCAGTCCGATGACGACAATATGGACAAGACAATCGTCCATGCGTTGTCCAACTTGCTAACATGCCATAAGCGGGAAAGTCACTAATAGTCCACATGAGCAACGCACGCATCGTAAAATTTCTCTTGCGTGAGATATCATACGTACGAACCCCGGTGGACCATAGCTCTTTTAACTCATGTATCAAAGGTTGCGAGAAAAACATCAAGAGCTCTCTTTGGGTGCTTCGGACACAGTACTAAAATGCTTAAGAAAAGAAATTCTCTTTGCATGCACATATTGGGAGGTAGATTATACGGAGTTAGTATAACTGGCCACAAAGAGTACTGTCTACCAGACATATCGAATGGACTAAATCCGTCAGTGCATAAACCAAGGTATACATTACGAACCTCTCTCGCGAAATCAGAGTATACCGTGTTGAAGTGCTTCCAAGCCTTTGCATCTGACGGATGAGTGACTTCCCCATCTTCAACTGAGTGTTCTGCATGCCATCTCATCGAATCAGATGTCCTCTCTGATTGATACAATCTTTTGAGTCTGTCTGTGATGGGTAAGTACCACATCCGTTGATACGGGACTTTACTCCCCTTCCCTTGGACCTTATATCTCGGTTGACGGCAAAAACGACATTCAAGCAATTCATCATCATCTTTCCAATAAATCATACAATTGTTAACACAAATATCAATCATTTCAGAAGGCAATCCAAGACTAAAAACCAACTTTTGTATTTCGTAATACGACTCGGCGACTACATTACCCTCGGGCAGATATTCTTTCAGTAACTCCGCCCATGAGTCCATGCAAAACTCACTCAAATTATTATCAGATTTTATATTCATCATCCTAGATGCTAATGATAGTTTTGACAATCCAACTTTACATCCCTCGTAAATTGGTTTATTCGCGGCGTCTAACATATCATAAAATCGTTTAGCATCTAGGTTAGGTTCCTCAACTACATTTTCGGATAAATACTCCCTCGTATCATGAAATGCATCGGCAACCATTTCATGATATCTATTATCATCTACATGCACGGAACCACCGCCCTGATCATGATCATAGTTACTATCAAAATGAGGCGGTAAATTAGCGAGGTTCGTTACTAACATGATCACTAACGGGAAACGTATAACTACTATCTCCAACTTCGGTATTATAATTAGAGTTATACCCTTCCCCATGTTGAAACCAAACAAAATACTGCGACATAAAACCTCTATTAAAAAGATGTTTCCATACGGTTTCAACAAACACGTATTTAGTGTTAACGCACTTCTTACATGGACAATACATTTTACCGGTATCTTGCGTATTCGCATGTTTCCGGCCTGCTGCATGAATGCTTGAAGTCCCTCCGTAAATTCGTCGTAACTACCCCCGATCGATCTTTATGCCGATACATCCAAGACCGTAACTCGTATATATTGTTATTACCGTGAGACATATTGAAATTTTTAGAGTGTTTATATTTTTATAGAGTTATTGATTTTGTATTGTGTTGTGGTGTGATTTTTTGAAGAGTGTAGATGGGTTTATATAGATGGAAAATTAGCAACGAATTAGCAAGGAAATCAAATTAGCAACGATTTAGCAACGTTTTTGAAAACGTGCTTACCTACTTAGCGACCCTCCTCGCTAATTCGTCGCTAATTAGCAAGGATATATATTCGTCGCTAAAAATCGTCGCTAAATCGTAGCCAATTAGCAAGGATATATATTCGTCGCTAAATCGTCGCTAAGTAGCGACGATTTAGCGACGCGGCTCTCTAATTCGTCGCCAAAATCGTCGCTAAATCGTAGCCAATTTAGCGAGGAAAACATACCTCGCTAAATAGCGACGATTTAGCGACGACATTATTCTCCGTTGCTATTTCGTCGCCAATTCGTTGCTATTTCGTTGCTATATTTATTCGTCGCTATTTCCTTGCTAAATTTCGTTGCTAAAAGCCCAGTTTCTTGTAGTGTATAAAGCTCATTGAGACACTTATAAGCATTCATGTTGTCTGAAACTTGGTTTAGAGTCTTAGAAACGCGTTGTTAGATGTTTCATAAGTTCGTGAAACTTGTACAAAGCTCATTGAGGAACTTATAAGCACTCATGTTGCATGAAACTTGGTTTAGAGTCCTAGAAACGCGTTGTTAGATATTTCATACGTTCGTGAAACTTGTACAAAGCTCATTGAGGAACTTATAAGCACTCATGTTGCATAAAACTTGGTTTAGAGTCCTAGAAACGCGTTGTTAGATGTTTCATAAGTTCGTGAAACTTGTACAAAGCTCATTGAGACCCTTATAAACACTCATGTTGCATGAAACTTTGTTGAGAATCCTTGAAAGACGTTGTTAGATGTTTTATAAGATAGTAATACTTGTACCAAGCTCATTGAGACACTTATAGAAACTTATGTTGCGTAAAACTTGGTTTAGAGTACTAGAAAAGTGTTGTAAAATTTTCATAAGTTCGTCAACTTGTACAAAGCTCATTTAGACACTTATAATCACTCATGTTGCATGAAACTTGGATTAGAGTCCTAGAAACGCGTTGTTAGATATTTCATATGTTCGTCAAACTTGTATAAAGCTCATTGAGGAACTTATAAGCATCATGTTGTATGAAAGTTGGTTTAGAGTCCTAGAAACGCGTTGTTAGATGTTTCATAAATTCGTGAAACTTGTACGAAGCTCATTGGGAAACTTATAAGCACTCATGTTGCACGAAACTTGGTTTAGAGTCCTAGAAACGCGTTGTTAGATGTTTCATACGTTCGTCAAACTTGTACCAAGCTCATTGAGACACTAATAGACACTTATGTTGCGTAAAACTTGGTTTAGAGTACTAGAAAAGTGTTGTTAAATATTTCATAAGTTCGTCAACTTGTACAAAGCTCATTGAGACACTTATAATCACTCATGTTGCATGAAACTTGGATTAGAGTCCTAGAAACGCGTTGTTAGATATTTCATAAGTTCGTCAAACTTATATAAAGCTCATTGAGGAACTTATAAGCATCATGTTGCATGAAAGTTGGTTTAGAGTCCTAGAAACGCGTTGTTAGATGTTTCATAAATTCGTGAAACTTGTACAAAGCTCATTGAGGAACTTATAAGCACTCATGTTGCATGAAACTTGGTTTAGAGTCCTAGAAAACGCGTTGTTAGATGTTTCATAAATTCGTGAAACTTGTACAAAGCTCATTGAGACACTTATAAACACTCATGTTGCATGAAACTTTGTTTTGAGTCCTTGAAACACTTTGTTAGATGTTTTATAAGATAGTGATACTTGTACCAAGCTCATTGAGACACTTATAGACACTTGTACAAGTGTTGTTAAATGTTTCATAAGTTCGCCAACTTGTACAAAGCTCATTGAGACACTTATAATCACTCATCTTTGATTAAACTTGGATTAGAGTCCTAGAAACGCGTTGTTAGATATATCATAAGTTCGTCAAACTTGTATAAATCTCATTGAGGAACTTATAAGCATCATGTTGCATGAAAGTTGGTTTAGAGTCCTAGAAACGCGTTGTTAGATGTTTCATAAGTTCGTGAAACTTGTGCAAAGCTCATTAGAGAACTTATACGCACTCATGTTGCACGAAACTTGGTTTAGAGTCCTAGAAACGCGTTGTTAGATGTTTCATACATTCGTCAAACTTGTACAAAGCTCATTGAGGAACTTATAAGCTCTCATGTTGCCTGAAACTTGGTTTAGAGTCCTAAAAAAGAGTTGTTAGGTGTTTCATAAGTTCGTTAAACTTGTACAAAGCTCATTGAGATACTTATAAACACTCATGTTGCATGAAACTTGGTTGAGAGTCCTAGAAACACATTGTGAGATGTTTCATACGTTCGTCAAACTTGTACAAAGCTCATTGAGGAATTTATAAGCACTCATGTTGCATGAAACTTGGTTTAGAGTCCTAAAAACGCGTTGTTAGATGATTCATAAGTTCGTCAAACTTGTACAAAGCTCATTGAGACACTTATAAACACTCATGTTGCATGAAACTTGGTTGAGAGTCCTAGAAACGCATTGTGAGATGTTTCATACGTTCGTCAAACTTGTACAAAGCTCATTGAGGAATTTATAAGCACTCATGTTGCATGAAACTTGGTTTAGGGTCCTAGAAACGCGTTGTTTGATGTTTCATACGTTCGTGAAACTTCTACAAAGCTCATTGAGGAACTTATAAGCACTCATGTTGCCTGAAACTTGGTTTAGAGTCCAAGAAACGCTTTGTTAGATGTTTCATACGTTCGTGAAACTTGTACAAAGCTCATTGTGGAACTTATAAGCACTCATGTTGAACGAAACTTTGTTTAGAGTCCTAGAAACGCGTTGTTAGATGTTTCATACGTTCGTCAAACTTGTACAAAGCTCATTGAGGAACTTATAATCTCTCATGTTGCATGAAACTTGGTTTAGAGTCCTAAAAAAGAGTTGTTAGATGTTTCATAAGTTCGTTAAACTCGTACAAAGCTCATTGAGATACTTATAAGCACTCATGTTGCATGAAACTTGGTTTAGAGTCCTAGAAACGCGTTGTTAGATGTTTCATAAGTCCGTGAAACTTGTACAAAGCTCATTGAGGAACTTATAAGCACTCAAGTTGCACGAAACTTGGTTTAGAGTCCTAGAAAACCGTTGTTAGATGTTTCATATGTTCGTCAAACTTGTACAAAGCTCATTGAGGAACTTATAAGCTCTCATGTTGGATGAAACTTGGTTTAGAGTCCTAGAAACGCGTTGTTAGATGTTTCATAAGTTCGTGAAACTTGTACAAAGCTCATTAATGAACTTATAAGCTCTCATGTTGCATGAAACTTGGTTTAGATTCCTAGAAACGCATTGTTAGATCTTTCATACGTTCGTAAAACTTGTACAAAACTCATTGAGGAACTTATAAGCTCTCATGTTGCATGAAACTTGGTTTAGAGTCCCAGAAACGCGTTGTTAGATGTTTCATAAGTTCGTGAAACTTGTACAAAGCTCATTGAGGAACTTATAAGATCTAAAGTTGCATGAAACTTGGTTTAGAGTCCTAGAAACGAGTTGTTAGATGTTTCATAAGTTCGTCAAACTTGTACAAAGCTCACTGAGACACTTATAAACACTCATGTTGCATGAAACTTAGTTGAGAGTCCTAGAAACGCATTGTGAGATGTTTCATACGTTCGTCAAACTTGTACAAAGCTCATTGAGGAATTTATAAGCACTCATGTTGCATGAAACTTGGTTTAGAGTCCTAGAAACGCGTTGTTTGATGTTTCATACGTTCGTGAAACTTCTACAAAGCTCATTGAGGAACTTATAAGCACTCATGTTGCCTGAAACTTGGTTTAGAGTCCAAGAAACGCGTTGTTAGATGTTTCATACGTTCGTGAAACTTGTACAAAGCTCATTGAGGAACCTATAAGCACTAATGTTGCATGAAAGTTTGTTTAGAGTCCTAGAAACGCTTTGTTAGATGTTTCATAAGTTCGTCAAACTTGTACAAAGATCATTGGGGAACTTATAAGCACTCATGTTGAACGAAACTTTGTTTAGAGTCCTAGAAACGCGTTGTTAGATGTTTCATACGTTCGTCAAACTTGTACAAAGCTCATTGAGGAACTTATAAGCTCTCATGTTGCATGAAACTTGGTTTAGAGTCCTAGAAACGAGTTGTTAGATGTTTCATAAGTTCGTCAAACTTGTACAAAGCTCATTGAGATACTTATTAGCACTCATGTTGCATGAAACTTGGTTTAGTGTCCTAGAAACGCGTTGTAAGATGTTTCATAAGTTCGACAAACTTGTATAAAGCTCATTGAGACACTCATAAGCATTCATGTTGTATGAAACTTGGTTTAGAGTCTTAGAAACGCGTTGTTAGATGTTTCATAAGTTCGTGAAACTTGTACAAAGCTCATTGAGGAACTTATAAGCACTCATGTTGCATGAAACTTGGTTTAGAGTCCTAGAAACGCGTTGTTAGATATTTCATACGTTCGTGAAACTTGTACAAAGCTCATTGAGACACTTATAAACACTCATGTTGCATGAAACTTTGTTTAGAGTCCTTGAAAGACGTTGTTAGATGTTTTATAAGATAGTGATAGTTGTACCAAGCTCATTGAGACACTTATATAAACTTATGTTGCGTAAAACTTGGTTTAGAGTACTAGAAAAGTGTTGTTAAATATTTCATAAGTTCGTCAACTTGTACAAAGCTCATTGAGACACTTATAATCACTCATGTTGCATGAAACTTGGATTAGAGTCCTAGAAACGCGTTGTTAGATATTTCATATGTTCGTCAAACTTGTATAAAGCTCATTGAGGAACTTATAAGCATCATGTTGCATGAAAGTTGGTTTAGAGTCCTAGAAACGCGTTGTTAGATGTTTCATAAGTTCGTGAAACTTGTACGAAACTCATTGGGGAACTTATACGCACTCATGTTGCACGAACCTTGGTTTAGAGTCCTAGAAACGCGTTGTTAGATGTTTCATACGTTCGTCAAACTTGTACAAAGCTCATTGAGGAACTTATAAGCTCTCATGTTGCATGAAACTTGGTTTAGAGTCCTAAAAAAGAGTTGTTAGATGTTTCATAAGTTCGTTAAACTTGTACAAAGCTCATTTAGATACTTATAAACACTCATGTTGCATGAAACTTGGTTGAGAGTCCTAGAAACGCATTGTGAGATGTTTCATACGTTCGTCAAACTTGTACAAAGCTCATTGAGGAATTTATAAGCACTCATGTTGCATGAAACTTGGTTTAGAGTCCTAGAAACACGTTGTTAGAAGTTTCATAAGTTCGTCAAACTTGTACAAAGCTCATTGAGACACTTATAAACACTCATGTTGCATGAAACTTGGTTGAGAGTCCTAGAAACGCATTGTGAGATGTTTCATACGTTCGTCAAACTTGTACAAAGCTCATTGAGGAATTTATAAGCACTCATGTTGCATGAAACTTGGTTTAGAGTCCTAGAAACGCGTTGTTTGATGTTTCATACGTTCGTGAAACTTCTACAAAGCTCATTGAGGAACTTATAAGCACTCATGTTGCCTGAAACTTGGTTTAGAGTCCAAGAAACGCGTTGTTAGATGTTTCATACGTTCGTGAAACTTGTACAAAGCTCATTGAGGAACTTATAAGCACTCATGTTGCATGAAACTTGGTTTAGAGTCCTAGAAACGCGTTGTTAGATGTTTCGAAGTTCGTGAAACTTGTACAAAGCTCATTGAGACACTTATAAACACTCATATTGCATGAAACATGGTTTAGAATCCTTGAAACACGTTGTTATAAGATAGTGATACTTGTACCAATCTCATTGAGACACTTATAGACACTTATGTTGCGTAAAACTTGGTTTAGAGTACTAGAAAAGTGTTGTTAAATGTTTCATAAGTTCACCAACTTGTACAAAGCTCATTGAGGCACTTATAATCACTCATGTTGCATGAAACTTGGATTAGAGTCCTAGAAACGCGTTGTTAGATATTTCATAAGTTCGTCAAACTTGTAAAAAGCTCATTGAGGATCTTATAAGATCTCAAGTTGCATGAAACTTGGTTTAGAGTCCTAGAAACGAGTTGTTAGATGTTTCATAAGTTCGTCAAACTTGTACAAAGCTCATTGAGACACTTATAAACACTCATGTTGCATGAAACTTGGTTGAGAGTCCTAGAAACGCATTGTGAGATGTTTCATACGTTCGTCAAACTTGTACAAAGCTCATTGAGGAATTTATAAGCACTCATGTTGCATGAAACTTGGTTTAGAGTCCTAGAAACGCGTTGTTTGATGTTTCATACGTTCGTGAAACTTCTACAAAGCTCATTGAGGAACTTATAAGCACTCATGTTGCCTGAAACTTGGTTTAGAGTCCAAGAAACGCGTTGTTAGATGTTTCATACGTTCGTGAAACTTGTACAAAGCTCATTGAGGAACTTATAAGCACTCATGTTGCATGAAACTTGGTTTAGAGTCCTAGAAACGCGTTGTTAGATGTTTCAGAAGTTCGTGAAACTTGTACAAAGCTCATTGAGACACTTATAAACACTCATATTGCATGAAACATGGTTTAGAATCCTTGAAACACATTGTTATAAGATAGTGATACTTGTACCAAGCTCATTGAGACACTTATAGACACTTATGTTGCGTAAAACTTGGTTTAGAGTACTAGAAAAGTGTTGTTAAATGTTTCATAAGTTCACCAACTTGTACAAAGCTCATAGAGACACTTATAATCACTCATGTTGCATGAAACTTGGATTAGAGTCCTAGAAACGCGTTGTTAGATATTTTATAATTTCGTCAAACTTGTATAAAGCTCATTGAGGAACTTATAAGCACTCATGTTGCATGAAAGTTGGTTTAGAGTCCTATAAACGCGTTGTTAGATGTTTCATAATTTCGTGAAACTTGTACAAAGCTCATTGGGGAACTTATAAGCACTTATGTTTCACGAAACTTGGTTTAGAGTCCTAGAAACGCGTTGTTAGATGTTTCATACGTTCTTCAAACTTGTACAAAGCTCATTGAGGAACTTATAAGCTCTCATGTTGCATGAAACTTGGTTTAGAATCCTAGAAACGAGTTGTTAGATGTTTCATAAGTTCGTCAAACTTGTACAAAGCTCATTGAGATACTTATAAGCACTCATGTTGGATGAAACTTGGTTTAGAGTCCTAGAAACGCGTTGTTAGATGTTTCATAAGTTCGTCAAACTTGTATAAAGCTCATTGAGACACTTATAAGCATTCATGTTGTATGAAACTTGGTTTAGAGTATTAGAAACGAGTTGTTAGATGTTTCATAAGTTCGTGAAACTGGTACAAACCTCATTGAGGAACTTATAAGCACTCATGTTGCATGAAACTTGGTTTAGAGTCCTAGAAACGCGTTGTTAGATGTTTCATACGTTCGTCAAACTTGTACAAAGCTCAATGAGGAACTTATAAGCTCTCATGTTTCATGAAACTTGGTTTAGAGTCCTAGAAACGCGTTGTTAGATGTTTTATAAGTTCGTGAAACTTGTACAAAGCTCTTTGAGGAACTTATAAGCTCTCATGTTGCATGAAACTTGGTTTAGATTCCTTGAAACACGTTGTTAGATGTTTTATAAGATAGTGATACTTGTACCAAGCTCATTGAGACACTTATAGACACTTATGTTGCGGAAAACTTGGTTTAGAGTACTAGAAAAGTGTTGTTAAATATTTCATAAGTTCGTCAACTTGTACAAAGCTCATTGAGACAGTTATAATCACTCATGTTGCATGAAACTTGGATTAGATTCCTAGAAACGCGTTGTTAGATATTTCATATGTTCGTCAAACTTGTATAAAGCTCATTGAGGAACTTATAAGCATCATGTTGCATGAAAGTTGGTTTAGAGTCCTAGAAACGCGTTGTTAGATGTTTCATAAGTTCGTGAAACTTGTACAAAGCTCATTGGGGAACTTATAAGCACTTATGTTTCACGAAACATGGTTTAGAGTCCTAGAAACGCGTTGTTAGATGTTTCATACGTTCGTCAAACTTGTACAAAGCTCATTGAGGAACTTATAAGCTCTCATGTTGCATGAAACTTGGTTTAGAATCCTAGAAACGAGTTGTTAGATGTTTCATAAGTTCGTCAAACTTGTACAAAGCTCATTGAGATACTTATAAGCACTCATGTTGGATGAAACTTGGTTTAGAGTCCTAGAAACGCGTTGTTAGATGTTTCATAAGTTCGTCAAACTTGTATAAAGCTCATTGAGACACTTATAAGCATTCATGTTGTATGAAACTTTGGTTTAGAGTCTTAGAAACGAGTTGTTAGATGTTTCATAAGTTCGTGAAACTTGTACAAAGCTCCTAGAAACGCGTTGTTAAATGTTTCATATGTTCGTCAAACTTGTACAAAGCTCATTGAGGAACTTATAAGCTCTCATGTTGCATGAAACTTGGTTTAGAGTCCTAGAAACGCGTTGTTAGATGTTTCATAATTTCAAGAAACTTGTACAACGCTCATTGAGGAACTTATAAGCACTCATGTGTCATGAAACTTGGTTTAGAGTCCCAGAAACGCGTTGTTAGATGTTTCATAAGTTCGTGAAACTTGTACAAAGCTCATTGAGGAACTTATAAGATCTCAAGTTGCATGAAACTTGGTTTAGAGTCCTAGAAACGAGTTGTTAGATGTTTCATAAGTTCGTCAAACTTGTACAAAGCTCATTGAGACAATTATAAACACTCATGTTGCATGAAACTTGGTTTAGAGTCCTAGAAACGCGTTGTTTGATGTTTCATACGTTCGTGAAACTTCTACAAAGCTCATTGAGGAACTTATAAGCACTCATGTTGCATGAAACTTGGTTTAGAGTCCTAGAAACGCGTTGTTAGATGTTTCATACGTTCGTGAAACTTGTACAAAGCTCATTGAGGAACTTATAAACACTCATATTGCATGAAACATGGTTTAGAGTCCTTGAAACACGTTGTTAGATGTTTTATAAGATAGTGATACTTGTACCAAGCTCATTGAGACACTTATAGACATTTATGTTGCGTAAAACTTGGTGTAGAGTACTAGAAAAGTGTTGTTGAATGTTTCATAAGTTCGCCAATTTTTTCAAAGCTCCTTGAGACACTTATAATCACTCATGTTGCATGAAACTTGGATTAGAGTCCTAGAAACGCGTTGTTAGATATTTCATAAGTTCGTCAAAATTGTATAAAGCTCATTGAGGAACTTATAAGCACTCATGTTGCATGAAAGTTGGTTTAGAGTCCTAGAAACGCGTTGTTAGATGTTTCATACGTTCGTCAAACTTGTACAAAGCTCATTGAGGAACTTATAAGCATTCATGTTGTATGAAACTTGGTTTAGAGTCTTAGAAACGAGTTGTTAGATGTTTCATAAGTTCGTGAAACTTGTACAAAGGTCATTGAGGAACTTATAAGCACTCATGTTGCATGAAACTTGGTTTAGAGTCCTAGAAACGTGTTGTTAGATGTTTCATACGTTCGTCAAACTTGTACAAAGCTCATTGAGGAACTTATAAGCTCTCGTGTTGCATGAAACTTGGTTTAGAGTCCTTGAAACGCGTTGTTAGATGTTTCATAAGTTCGTGAAACTTGTACATAGCTCATTGAGGAATTTATAAGCTCTCATGTTGCATGAAACTTGGTTTAGATTCCTAGAAACGCGTTGTTAGATGTTTCATAAGTTCGTGAAACTTGTACAAAGCTCATTGAGGAACTTATAAGCACTCATGTTGCATGAAACTTGGTTATGAGTCCTAGAAACGCGTTGTTAGATTTTTCATAAGTTCGTCAAACTTGTACAGAGCTCACCGAGACACTTATAAACACTCATGTTGCATGAAACTTGGTTTAGAGTCCTAGAAACACGTTGTTAGATGTTTCATAATTTAGTTAAACTTGTACATAGCTCATTGAGAAATTATGGACACTTATGTTAAATAAAACTTGGTTTAGAGTACTAGAAAACCGTTGTTAAATGTTTCATAAGTTTGTGAAACTTGTACAAAGCTCATTGAGACACTTATAAACACTCATGTTGCATGAAACTTGGTTTAGAGTCATTGAAACACGTTGTTAGATGTTTATAAGATAGTGATACTTGTACCAAGCTCATTAAGACACTTATAATCACTCATGTTGCATGAAACTTGGATTAGAGTCCTAGAAACGCGTTGTTAGATGTTTCATAAGTTCGTCAAACTTGTATAAAGCTCATTGAGGAACTTATAAGCACTCATGTTGCATGAAACTTGGTTTAGATTCCTAGAAACGTGTTGTTAGATGTTTCATAAGTTCATGAAACTTCTACAAAGCTCATTGGGGAACTTATAAGCACTCATGTTGCACGAAACTTGGTTTAGAGTCCTAGAAACGCGTTGTTAGATGTTTCATACGTTCGTCAAACTTGTACAATGCTCATTGAGGAACTTATAAGCTCTCATGTTGCATGAAAGTTGGTTTAGAGTCCTAGAAACGAGTTGTTAGATGTTTCATAAGTTCGTCAAACTTGTACAAAGCTCATTGAGATACTTATAAGCACTCATGTTGCATGAAACTTGGTTTAGAGTCCTAGAAACGCGTTGTTAGATGTTTCATAAGTTCGTCAAACTTGTATAAAGCTCATTGAGACACTTATAAGCATTCATGTTGTATGAAACTTGGTTTAGAGTCCTAGAAACGCGTTGTTAGATTTTTCACAAGTTTGTCAAACTTGTACAAAGCTCACTGAGACACTTATAAACACTCATGTTGCATGAAACTTGGTTTAGAGTCCTAGAAACACGTTGTTAGATGTTTCATAAGTTCATGTTGCATGAAACTTGGTATAGATTCCTAGAAACGCGTTGTTAGATGTTTCATAAGTTCGTGAAACTTGTACAAAGCTCATTGAGGAACTTATAAGCACTCATGTTGCATGAAACTTGGTTATGAGTCCTAGAAACGCGTTGTTAGATTTTTCATAAGTTCGTCAAACTTGTACAAAGCTCACTGAGACACTTATAAACATTCATGTTGCATGAAACTTGGTTTAGATTCCTAGAAACACGATGTTAGATGTTTCATAAGTTAGTTAAACTTGTACATAGCTCATTGAGAAACTTATAGACACTTATGTTAAATAAAACTTGGTTTAGAGTACTAGAAAAGCGTTGTTAGATGTTTCATAAGTTCGTGAAACTTGTACTAAGCTCATTGAGGAATTTATAAGCACTCAATGTTGCATGAAACTTGGTTTAGAGTCCTAGAAACTCGTTGTTAGATGTTTCATACGTTAGTCAAAATTGTACATAGCTCATTGAGGAACTTATAAGCTCTAATGTTGCATTAAACTTGGTTTAGAGTCCTAGAAACGCGTTGTTAGATGTTTCATACGTTCTTCAAACTTGTACAAAGCTCATTGAGGAACTTATAAGCACTCATGTTGCATGAAAATTGGTTTAGAGTTCTAGAAACGCGTTGTTAGATGTTTCATACGTTGGTAAAACTTGATACAAAACTCATTGAGGAACTTATAAGCTCCCATGTTGCATGAAACTTTGTTTAGAGTCCTAGAAACGCGTTGTTAGATGTTTCATAAGTTCTTCAACTCGTACAAAGCTCATTGAGACACTTATAATCACTCATGTTTCATGAAACTTGGATTAGAGTCCTAGAAACGCGTTGTTAGATGTTTCATAAGTTCGTTAAACTTGTACGAACCTCATTGAGCCACTTATAAGAATTCATGTTACATGAAACTTGGTTTAGAGTACTAGAAAAGCGTTGTTAAATGTTTCATAAGTTCGTCAACTTGTACAAAGCTCATTCACGAACTTATAAGCACTCATGTTGCATGAAACTTGGTTTAGAGTCCTAGAAACGCGTTGTTAGATGTTTCATAAGTTCGTCAAACTTGTATAAAGCTATTTGGGGAACTTATAAGCACTCATGTTGCATGAAACTTGGTTTAGAGTCCTAGAAACGCATTGTTAGATGTTTCATACGTTCGTCAAACTTGTACAAAGCTCATTGAGGAACTTATAATCTCTCATGTTGTATGAAACTTGGTTTAGAGTCCTAGAAACGAGTGTTAGATGTTTCATAAGGTCGTCAGACTTGTACAAAGCTCATTGAGATACTTATAAGCACTCATGTTGCATGAAAGTTGGTTTAGAGTCCTAGAAACGCGTTGTTAGATGTTTCATAAGTTCGTCAAACTTGTATAAAGCTCATTGAGACACTTATAAGCATTCATGTTGCATGAAACTTGGTTTAGAGTCCTAGAAACGCGTTGTTAGATGTTTCATAAGTTCGTGAAAATTGTACAAAGCTCATTGAGGAACTTATTAGCACTCATGTTGCATGAAACTTGGTTTAGAGTCCTAGAAACGCGTTGTTAGATGTTTCATAAGTTCGTCAAACTTGTACAAAGCTCATTGAGATACTTATAAGCACTCATGTTGCATGAAACTTGGTTTAGAGTCCTAGAAACGCGTTTTAGATGTTTCATTAGTTCGTCAAACTTGTATAAAGCTCATTGTGACACTTATAAGCATTCATGTTGCATGAAACTTGGTTTAGAGTCCTAGAAACGTGTTGTTAGATATTTCATAAGTTCGTGAAACTTGTACAAAGCTCATTGACCAACTTATAAGCACTCATGTTGCATGAAACTTGGTTTTGAGTCCTAGAAACGCGTTGTTAGATGTTTCATAATTTCGTGAAACTTGTACAAAGCTCATTGAGACACTTATAAGCACTCATGTTGCATGAAACTTGGTTTAGAGTCCTAGAAACGCGTTGTTAGATGTTTCATAAGTTCGTCAAACTTGTATAAAGCTATTTGGGGAACATATAAGCACTCATGTTGCATGAAACTTGGTTTAGAGTCCTAGAAACGCATTGTTAGATGTTTCATACGTTCGTCAAACTTGTACAAAGCTCATTGAGGAACTTATAATCTCTCATGTTGTATGAAACTTGGTTTAGAGTCCTAGAAACGAGTGTTAGATGTTTCATAAGGTCGTCAAACTTGTACAAAGCTCATTGAGATACTTATAAGCACTCATGTTGCATGAAAGTTGGTTTAGAGTCCTAGAAACGCGTTGTTAGATGTTTCATAAGTTCGTCAAACTTGTATAAAGCTCATTGAGACACTTATAAGCATTCATGTTGCATGAAACTTGGTTTAGAGTCCTAGAAACGCGTTGTTAGATGTTTCACAAGTTCGTGAAACTTGTACAAAGCTCATTGAGGAACTTATAAGCACTCATGTTGCATGAAACTTGGTTTAGAGTCCTAGAAACGCGTTGTTAGATGTTTCATAAGTTCGTGAAAATTGTACAAAGCTCATTGAGGAACTTATTAGCACTCATGTTGCATGAAACTTGGTTTAGAGTCCTAGAAACGCGTTGTTAGATGTTTCATAAGTTCGTCAAACTTGTACAAAGCTCATTGAGATACTTATAAGCACTCATGTTGCATGAAACTTGGTTTAGAGTCCTAGAAACGCGTTTTAGATGTTTCATTAGTTCGTCAAACTTGTATAAAGCTCATTGTGACACTTATAAGCATTCATGTTGCATGAAACTTGGTTTAGAGTCTTAGAAACGTGTTGTTAGATATTTCATAAGTTCGTGAAACTTGTACAAAGCTCATTGACCAACTTATAAGCACTCATGTTGCATGAAACTTGGTTTAGAGTCCTAGAAACGCGTTTTAGATGTTTCATTAGTTCGTCAAACTTGTATAAAGCTCATTGTGACACTTATAAGCATTCATGTTGCATGAAACTTGGTTTAGAGTCCTAGAAACGTGTTGTTAGATATTTCATAAGTTCGTGAAACTTGTACAAAGCTCATTGACCAACTTATAAGCACTCATGTTGCATGAAACTTGGTTTTGAGTCTTAGAAACGCGTTGTTAGATGTTTCATAATTTCGTGAAACTTGTACAAAGCTCATTGAGACACTTATAAGCACTCATGTTGCATGAAACTTGGTTTAGAGTCCTAGAAACGCGTTGTTAGATGTTTCATAAGTTCGTCAAACTTGTATAAAGCTATTTGGGGAACTTATAAGCACTCATGTTGCATGAAACTTGGTTTAGTGTCCTAGAAACGCATTGTTAGATGTTTCATACGTTCGTCAAACTTGTACAAAGCTCATTGAGGAACTTATAATCTCTCATGTTGTATGAAACTTGGTTTAGAGTCCTAGAAACGAGTGTTAGATGTTTCATAAGGTCGTCAAACTTGTACAAAGCTCATTGAGATACTTATAAGCACTCATGTTGCATGAAAGTTGGTTTAGAGTCGTAGAAACGCGTTGTTAGATGTTTCATAAGTTCGTCAAACTTGTATAAAGCTCATTGAGACACTTATAAGCATTCATGTTGCATGAAACTTGGTTTAGAGTCCTAGAAACGCGTTGTTAGATGTTTCACAAGTTCGTGAAACTTGTAAAGCTCATTGAGGAACTTATAAGCACTCATGTTGCATGAAACTTGGTTTAGAGTCCTAGAAACGCGTTGTTAGATATTTCATAAGTTCGTGAAAATTGTACAAAGCTCATTGAGGAACTTATTAGCACTCATGTTGCATGAAACTTGGTTTAGAGTCCTAGAAACGCTATGTTAGATGTTTCATAAGTTCGTCAAACTTGTACAAAGGTCATTGAGATACTTATAAGCACTCATGTTGCATGAAACTTGGTTTAGAGTCCTAGAAACGCGTTTTAGATGTTTCATTAGTTCGTCAAACTTGTATAAAGCTCATTGAGACACTTATAAGCATTCATGTTGCATGAAACTTGGTTTAGAGTCCTAGAAACGTGTTGTTAGATATTTCATAAGTTCGTGAAACTTGTACAAAGCTCATTGACCAACTTATAAGCACTCATGTTGCATGAAACTTGGTTTTGAGTCCTAGAAACGCGTTGTTAGATGTTTCATAATTTCGTGAAACTTGTACAAAGCTCATTGAGACACTTATAATCACTCATGTTTCATGAAACATGGTTTAGAGTCCCAGACACGCGTTGTTAGATGTTTCATAAGTTCGTGAAACTTGTACAAAGCTCATTGAAGAACTTATAAGCACTCATGTTGCATGAAACTTGTTTTAGAGTCCTACAAACGCGTTGTTAGATTTTCATAAGTTATGGAAACTTGTACAAAGCTCATTGAGGAACTTATAAGAACTCATGTTGCAGGAAACTTTGTTTAGAGTCCAAGAAACGCGTTGTTAGATGTTTCATACGTTCGTGAAACTTGTACAAAGCTCATTGAGGAACTTATAAGCACTCATGTTGCATGAAACTTGGTTTAGAGTCCTAGAAACGCGTTGTTAGATGTTTCAGAAGTTCGTGAAACTTGTACAAAGCTCATTGAGACACTTATAAACACTCATATTGCATGAAACATGGTTTAGAATCCTTGAAACACATTGTTATAAGATAGTGATACTTGTACCAAGCTCATTGAGACACTTATAGACACTTATGTTGCGTAAAACTTGGTTTAGAGTACTAGAAAAGTGTTGTTAAATGTTTCATAAGTTCACCAACTTGTACAAAGCTCATAGAGACACTTATAATCACTCATGTTGCATGAAACTTGGATTAGAGTCCTAGAAACGCGTTGTTAGATATTTTATAATTTCGTCAAACTTGTATAAAGCTCATTGAGGAACTTATAAGCACTCATGTTGCATGAAAGTTGGTTTAGAGTCCTATAAACGCGTTGTTAGATGTTTCATAATTTCGTGAAACTTGTACAAAGCTCATTGGGGAACTTATAAGCACTTATGTTTCACGAAACTTGGTTTAGAGTCCTAGAAACGCGTTGTTAGATGTTTCATACGTTCTTCAAACTTGTACAAAGCTCATTGAGGAACTTATAAGCTCTCATGTTGCATGAAACTTGGTTTAGAATCCTAGAAACGAGTTGTTAGATGTTTCATAAGTTCGTCAAACTTGTACAAAGCTCATTGAGATACTTATAAGCACTCATGTTGGATGAAACTTGGTTTAGAGTCCTAGAAACGCGTTGTTAGATGTTTCATAAGTTCGTCAAACTTGTATAAAGCTCATTGAGACACTTATAAGCATTCATGTTGTATGAAACTTGGTTTAGAGTATTAGAAACGAGTTGTTAGATGTTTCATAAGTTCGTGAAACTGGTACAAACCTCATTGAGGAACTTATAAGCACTCATGTTGCATGAAACTTGGTTTAGAGTCCTAGAAACGCGTTGTTAGATGTTTCATACGTTCGTCAAACTTGTACAAAGCTCAATGAGGAACTTATAAGCTCTCATGTTTCATGAAACTTGGTTTAGAGTCCTAGAAACGCGTTGTTAGATGTTTTATAAGTTCGTGAAACTTGTACAAAGCTCTTTGAGGAACTTATAAGCTCTCATGTTGCATGAAACTTGGTTTAGATTCCTTGAAACACGTTGTTAGATGTTTTATAAGATAGTGATACTTGTACCAAGCTCATTGAGACACTTATAGACACTTATGTTGCGGAAAACTTGGTTTAGAGTACTAGAAAAGTGTTGTTAAATATTTCATAAGTTCGTCAACTTGTACAAAGCTCATTGAGACAGTTATAATCACTCATGTTGCATGAAACTTGGATTAGATTCCTAGAAACGCGTTGTTAGATATTTCATATGTTCGTCAAACTTGTATAAAGCTCATTGAGGAACTTATAAGCATCATGTTGCATGAAAGTTGGTTTAGAGTCCTAGAAACGCGTTGTTAGATGTTTCATAAGTTCGTGAAACTTGTACAAAGCTCATTGGGGAACTTATAAGCACTTATGTTTCACGAAACATGGTTTAGAGTCCTAGAAACGCGTTGTTAGATGTTTCATACGTTCGTCAAACTTGTACAAAGCTCATTGAGGAACTTATAAGCTCTCATGTTGCATGAAACTTGGTTTAGAATCCTAGAAACGAGTTGTTAGATGTTTCATAAGTTCGTCAAACTTGTACAAAGCTCATTGAGATACTTATAAGCACTCATGTTGGATGAAACTTGGTTTAGAGTCCTAGAAACGCGTTGTTAGATGTTTCATAAGTTCGTCAAACTTGTATAAAGCTCATTGAGACACTTATAAGCATTCATGTTGTATGAAACTTTGGTTTAGAGTCTTAGAAACGAGTTGTTAGATGTTTCATAAGTTCGTGAAACTTGTACAAAGCTCCTAGAAACGCGTTGTTAAATGTTTCATATGTTCGTCAAACTTGTACAAAGCTCATTGAGGAACTTATAAGCTCTCATGTTGCATGAAACTTGGTTTAGAGTCCTAGAAACGCGTTGTTAGATGTTTCATAATTTCAAGAAACTTGTACAACGCTCATTGAGGAACTTATAAGCACTCATGTGTCATGAAACTTGGTTTAGAGTCCCGAAACGCGTTGTTAGATGTTTCATAAGTTCGTGAAACTTGTACAAAGCTCATTGAGGAACTTATAAGATCTCAAGTTGCATGAAACTTGGTTTAGAGTCCTAGAAACGAGTTGTTAGATGTTTCATAAGTTCGTCAAACTTGTACAAAGCTCATTGAGACAATTATAAACACTCATGTTGCATGAAACTTGGTTTAGAGTCCTAGAAACGCGTTGTTTGATGTTTCATACGTTCGTGAAACTTCTACAAAGCTCATTGAGGAACTTATAAGCACTCATGTTGCATGAAACTTGGTTTAGAGTCCTAGAAACGCGTTGTTAGATGTTTCATACGTTCGTGAAACTTGTACAAAGCTCATTGAGGAACTTATAAACACTCATATTGCATGAAACATGGTTTAGAGTCCTTGAAACACGTTGTTAGATGTTTTATAAGATAGTGATACTTGTACCAAGCTCATTGAGACACTTATAGACATTTATGTTGCGTAAAACTTGGTGTAGAGTACTAGAAAAGTGTTGTTGAATGTTTCATAAGTTCGCCAATTTTTTCAAAGCTCCTTGAGACACTTATAATCACTCATGTTGCATGAAAGTTGGATTAGAGTCCTAGAAACGCGTTGTTAGATATTTCATAAGTTCGTCAAAATTGTATAAAGCTCATTGAGGAACTTATAAGCACTCATGTTGCATGAAAGTTGGTTTAGAGTCCTAGAAAATCGTTGTTAGATGTTTCATAAGTTCGTGAAACTTGTACAAAGCTCATTGGGGAACTTATAAGCACTCATGTTGAACGAAACTTGGTTTAGAGTCCTAGAAACGCGTTGTTAGATGTTTCATACGTTCGTCAAACTTGTACAAAGCTCATTGAGGAACTTATAAGCATTCATGTTGTATGAAACTTGGTTTAGAGTCTTAGAAACGAGTTGTTAGATGTTTCATAAGTTCGTGAAACTTGTACAAAGGTCATTGAGGAACTTATAAGCACTCATGTTGCATGAAACTTGGTTTAGAGTCCTAGAAACGTGTTGTTAGATGTTTCATACGTTCGTCAAACTTGTACAAAGCTCATTGAGGAACTTATAAGCTCTCATGTTGCATGAAACTTGGTTTAGAGTCCTTGAAACGCGTTGTTAGATGTTTCATAAGTTCGTGAAACTTGTACATAGCTCATTGAGGAATTTATAAGCTCTCATGTTGCATGAAACTTGGTTTAGATTCCTAGAAACGCGTTGTTAGATGTTTCATAAGTTCGTGAAACTTGTACAAAGCTCATTGAGGAACTTATAAGCACTCATGTTGCATGAAACTTGGTTATGAGTCCTAGAAACGCGTTGTTAGATTTTTCATAAGTTCGTCAAACTTGTACAGAGCTCACTGAGACACTTATAAACACTCATGTTGCATGAAACTTGGTTTAGAGTCCTAGAAACACGTTGTTAGATGTTTCATAATTTAGTTAAACTTGTACATAGCTCATTGAGAAATTATGGACACTTATGTTAAATAAAACTTGGTTTAGAGTACTAGAAAACCGTTGTTAAATGTTTCATAAGTTTGTGAAACTTGTACAAAGCTCATTGAGACACTTATAAACACTCATGTTGCATGAAACTTGGTTTAGAGTCATTGAAACACGTTGTTAGATGTTTATAAGATAGTGATACTTGTACCAAGCTCATTAAGACACTTATAATCACTCATGTTGCATGAAACTTGGATTAGAGTCCTAGAAACGCGTTGTTAGATGTTTCATAAGTTCGTCAAACTTGTATAAAGCTCATTGAGGAACTTATAAGCACTCATGTTGCATGAAACTTGGTTTAGATTCCTAGAAACGTGTTGTTAGATGTTTCATAAGTTCATGAAACTTGTACAAAGCTCATTGGGGAACTTATAAGCACTCATGTTGCACGAAACTTGGTTTAGAGTCCTAGAAACGCGTTGTTAGATGTTTCATACGTTCGTCAAACTTGTACAATGCTCATTGAGGAACTTATAAGCTCTCATGTTGCATGAAAGTTGGTTTAGAGTCCTAGAAACGAGTTGTTAGATGTTTCATAAGTTCGTCAAACTTGTACAAAGCTCATTGAGATACTTATAAGCACTCATGTTGCATGAAACTTGGTTTAGAGTCCTAGAAACGCGTTGTTAGATGTTTCATAAGTTCGTCAAACTTGTATAAAGCTCATTGAGACACTTATAAGCATTCATGTTGTATGAAACTTGGTTTAGAGTCCTAGAAACGCGTTGTTAGATTTTTCACAAGTTTGTCAAACTTGTACAAAGCTCACTGAGACACTTATAAACACTCATGTTGCATGAAACTTGGTTTAGAGTCCTAGAAACACGTTGTTAGATGTTTCATAAGTTCATGTTGCATGAAACTTGGTATAGATTCCTAGAAACGCGTTGTTAGATGTTTCATAAGTTCGTGAAACTTGTACAAAGCTCATTGAGGAACTTATAAGCACTCATGTTGCATGAAACTTGGTTATGAGTCCTAGAAACGCGTTGTTAGATTTTTCATAAGTTCGTCAAACTTGTACAAAGCTCACCGAGACACTTATAAACATTCATGTTGCATGAAACTTGGTTTAGATTCCTAGAAACACGATGTTAGATGTTTCATAAGTTAGTTAAACTTGTACATAGCTCATTGAGAAACTTATAGACACTTATGTTAAATAAAACTTGGTTTAGAGTACTAGAAAAGCGTTGTTAGATGTTTCATAAGTTCGTGAAACTTGTACTAAGCTCATTGAGGAATTTATAAGCACTCAATGTTGCATGAAACTTGGTTTAGAGTCCTAGAAACTCGTTGTTAGATGTTTCATACGTTAGTCAAAATTGTACATAGCTCATTGAGGAACTTATAAGCTCTAATGTTGCATTAAACTTGGTTTAGAGTCCTAGAAACGCGTTGTTAGATGTTTCATACGTTCTTCAAACTTGTACAAAGCTCATTGAGGAACTTATAAGCACTCATGTTGCATGAAAATTGGTTTAGAGTTCTAGAAACGCGTTGTTAGATGTTTCATACGTTCGTTAAACTTGTACAAAGCTCATTGAGGAACTTATAAGCACTCATGTTGCATGAAACTTGGTTTAGAGTCCTAGAAACACGTTGTTAGATGTTTCATACGTTCGTCAAACTTGTACAAAGCTCATTGAGGAACTTATAATCTCTCATGTTGCATGAAACTTGGTTTAGAGTCCTAGAAACGCGTTGTTAGATGTTTCATAAGTTCGTCAAACTTGTATAAAGCTCATTGAGACACTTATAAGCATTCATGTTGTATGAAACTTGGTTTAGAGTCCTAGAAACGCGTTGTTAGATTTTTCACAAGTTTGTCAAACTTGTACAAAGCTCACTGAGACACTTATAAACACTCATGTTGCATGAAACTTGGTTTAGAGTCCTAGAAACACGTTGTTAGATGTTTCATAAGTTCATGTTGCATGAAACTTGGTATAGATTCCTAGAAACGCGTTGTTAGATGTTTCATAAGTTCGTGAAACTTGTACAAAGCTCATTGAGGAACTTATAAGCACTCATGTTGCATGAAACTTGGTTATGAGTCCTAGAAACGCGTTGTTAGATTTTTCATAAGTTCGTCAAACTTGTACAAAGCTCACCGAGACACTTATAAACATTCATGTTGCATGAAACTTGGTTTAGATTCCTAGAAACACGATGTTAGATGTTTCATAAGTTAGTTAAACTTGTACATAGCTCATTGAGAAACTTATAGACACTTATGTTAAATAAAACTTGGTTTAGAGTACTAGAAAAGCGTTGTTAGATGTTTCATAAGTTCGTGAAACTTGTACTAAGCTCATTGAGGAATTTATAAGCACTCAATGTTGCATGAAACTTGGTTTAGAGTCCTAGAAACTCGTTGTTAGATGTTTCATACGTTAGTCAAAATTGTACATAGCTCATTGAGGAACTTATAAGCTCTAATGTTGCATTAAACTTGGTTTAGAGTCCTAGAAACGCGTTGTTAGATGTTTCATACGTTCTTCAAACTTGTACAAAGCTCATTGAGGAACTTATAAGCACTCATGTTGCATGAAAATTGGTTTAGAGTTCTAGAAACGCGTTGTTAGATGTTTCATACGTTGGTAAAACTTGATACAAAACTCATTGAGGAACTTATAAGCTCCCATGTTGCATGAAACTTTGTTTAGAGTCCTAGAAACGCGTTGTTAGATGTTTCATAAGTTCTTCAACTCGTACAAAGCTCATTGAGACACTTATAATCACTCATGTTTCATGAAACTTGGATTAGAGTCCTAGAAACGCGTTGTTAGATGTTTCATAAGTTCGTTAAACTTGTACGAACCTCATTGAGCCACTTATAAGAATTCATGTTACATGAAACTTGGTTTAGAGTACTAGAAAAGCGTTGTTAAATGTTTCATAAGTTCGTCAACTTGTACAAAGCTCATTCACGAACTTATAAGCACTCATGTTGCATGAAACTTGGTTTAGAGTCCTAGAAACGCGTTGTTAGATGTTTCATAAGTTCGTCAAACTTGTATAAAGCTATTTGGGGAACTTATAAGCACTCATGTTGCATGAAACTTGGTTTAGAGTCCTAGAAACGCATTGTTAGATGTTTCATACGTTCGTCAAACTTGTACAAAGCTCATTGAGGAACTTATAATCTCTCATGTTGTATGAAACTTGGTTTAGAGTCCTAGAAACGAGTGTTAGATGTTTCATAAGGTCGTCAGACTTGTACAAAGCTCATTGAGATACTTATAAGCACTCATGTTGCATGAAAGTTGGTTTAGAGTCCTAGAAACGCGTTGTTAGATGTTTCATAAGTTCGTCAAACTTGTATAAAGCTCATTGAGACACTTATAAGCATTCATGTTGCATGAAACTTGGTTTAGAGTCCTAGAAATGCGTTGTTAGATGTTTCACAAGTTCGTGAAACTTGTACAAAGCTCATTGAGGAACTTATAAGAACTCATGTTGCATGAAACTTGGTTTAGAGTCCTAGAAACGCGTTGTTAGATGTTTCATAAGTTCGTGAAAATTGTACAAAGCTCATTGAGGAACTTATTAGCACTCATGTTGCATGAAACTTGGTTTAGAGTCCTAGAAACGCGTTGTTAGATGTTTCATAAGTTCGTCAAACTTGTACAAAGCTCATTGAGATACTTATAAGCACTCATGTTGCATGAAACTTGGTTTAGAGTCCTAGAAACGCGTTTTAGATGTTTCATTAGTTCGTCAAACTTGTATAAAGCTCATTGTGACACTTATAAGCATTCATGTTGCATGAAACTTGGTTTAGAGTCCTAGAAACGTGTTGTTAGATATTTCATAAGTTCGTGAAACTTGTACAAAGCTCATTGACCAACTTATAAGCACTCATGTTGCATGAAACTTGGTTTTGAGTCCTAGAAACGCGTTGTTAGATGTTTCATAATTTCGTGAAACTTGTACAAAGCTCATTGAGACACTTATAAGCACTCATGTTGCATGAAACTTGGTTTAGAGTCCTAGAAACGCGTTGTTAGATGTTTCATAAGTTCGTCAAACTTGTATAAAGCTATTTGGGGAACTTATAAGCACTCATGTTGCATGAAACTTGGTTTAGAGTCCTAGAAACGCATTGTTAGATGTTTCATACGTTCGTCAAACTTGTACAAAGCTCATTGAGGAACTTATAATCTCTCATGTTGTATGAAACTTGGTTTAGAGTCCTAGAAACGAGTGTTAGATGTTTCATAAGGTCGTCAAACTTGTACAAAGCTCATTGAGATACTTATAAGCACTCATGTTGCATGAAAGTTGGTTTAGAGTCCTAGAAACGCGTTGTTAGATGTTTCATAAGTTCGTCAAACTTGTATAAAGCTCATTGAGACACTTATAAGCATTCATGTTGCATGAAACTTGGTTTAGAGTCCTAGAAACGCGTTGTTAGATGTTTCACAAGTTCGTGAAACTTGTACAAAGCTCATTGAGGAACTTATAAGCACTCATGTTGCATGAAACTTGGTTTAGAGTCCTAGAAACGCGTTGTTAGATGTTTCATAAGTTCGTGAAAATTGTACAAAGCTCATTGAGGAACTTATTAGCACTCATGTTGCATGAAACTTGGTTTAGAGTCCTAGAAACGCGTTGTTAGATGTTTCATAAGTTCGTCAAACTTGTACAAAGCTCATTGAGATACTTATAAGCACTCATGTTGCATGAAACTTGGTTTAGAGTCCTAGAAACGCGTTTTAGATGTTTCATTAGTTCGTCAAACTTGTATAAAGCTCATTGTGACACTTATAAGCATTCATGTTGCATGAAACTTGGTTTAGAGTCTTAGAAACGTGTTGTTAGATATTTCATAAGTTCGTGAAACTTGTACAAAGCTCATTGACCAACTTATAAGCACTCATGTTGCATGAAACTTGGTTTAGAGTCCTAGAAACGCGTTTTAGATGTTTCATTAGTTCGTCAAACTTGTATAAAGCTCATTGTGACACTTATAAGCATTCATGTTGCATGAAACTTGGTTTAGAGTCCTAGAAACGTGTTGTTAGATATTTCATAAGTTCGTGAAACTTGTACAAAGCTCATTGACCAACTTATAAGCACTCATGTTGCATGAAACTTGGTTTTGAGTCTTAGAAACGCGTTGTTAGATGTTTCATAATTTCGTGAAACTTGTACAAAGCTCATTGAGACACTTATAAGCACTCATGTTGCATGAAACTTGGTTTAGAGTCCTAGAAACGCGTTGTTAGATGTTTCATAAGTTCGTCAAACTTGTATAAAGCTATTTGGGGAACTTATAAGCACTCATGTTGCATGAAACTTGGTTTAGTGTCCTAGAAACGCATTGTTAGATGTTTCATACGTTCGTCAAACTTGTACAAAGCTCATTGAGGAACTTATAATCTCTCATGTTGTATGAAACTTGGTTTAGAGTCCTAGAAACGAGTGTTAGATGTTTCATAAGGTCGTCAAACTTGTACAAAGCTCATTGAGATACTTATAAGCACTCATGTTGCATGAAAGTTGGTTTAGAGTCGTAGAAACGCGTTGTTAGATGTTTCATAAGTTCGTCAAACTTGTATAAAGCTCATTGAGACACTTATAAGCATTCATGTTGCATGAAACTTGGTTTAGAGTCCTAGAAACGCGTTGTTAGATGTTTCACAAGTTCGTGAAACTTGTAAAGCTCATTGAGGAACTTATAAGCACTCATGTTGCATGAAACTTGGTTTAGAGTCCTAGAAACGCGTTGTTAGATATTTCATAAGTTCGTGAAAATTGTACAAAGCTCATTGAGGAACTTATTAGCACTCATGTTGCATGAAACTTGGTTTAGAGTCCTAGAAACGCTATGTTAGATGTTTCATAAGTTCGTCAAACTTGTACAAAGGTCATTGAGATACTTATAAGCACTCATGTTGCATGAAACTTGGTTTAGAGTCCTAGAAACGCGTTTTAGATGTTTCATTAGTTCGTCAAACTTGTATAAAGCTCATTGAGACACTTATAAGCATTCATGTTGCATGAAACTTGGTTTAGAGTCCTAGAAACGTGTTGTTAGATATTTCATAAGTTCGTGAAACTTGTACAAAGCTCATTGACCAACTTATAAGCACTCATGTTGCATGAAACTTGGTTTTGAGTCCTAGAAACGCGTTGTTAGATGTTTCATAATTTCGTGAAACTTGTACAAAGCTCATTGAGACACTTATAATCACTCATGTTTCATGAAACATGGTTTAGAGTCCCAGACACGCGTTGTTAGATGTTTCATAAGTTCGTGAAACTTGTACAAAGCTCATTGAAGAACTTATAAGCACTCATGTTGCATGAAACTTGTTTTAGAGTCCTACAAACGCGTTGTTAGATTTTCATAAGTTCTGGAAACTTGTACAAAGCTCATTGAGGAACTTATAAGAACTCATGTTGCAGGAAACTTTGTTTAGAGTCCTAGAAACGCGTTGTTAGATGTTTCATAAGTTCGTCAAACTTGTATAAAGCTCATTGAGACACTTATAAGCATACATGTTGCATGAAACTTGGTTTAGAATCCTAGAAACGCGTTGTTAGATGTTTTATAAGTTCGTGAAACTTGTACAAAGTTCATTGAGGAACTTATAAGCACTCATGTTGCATGAAACTTGGTTTAGAGTCCTAGAAATGCGTTGTTAGATGTTTAATACGTTCGTCAAACTTGTACAAAGCTCATTGAGGAACTTATAAGCTCTCATGTTGCATGAAATTTGGTTTAGAGTCCTAGAAACGAGTTAGATATTTCATAAGTTCGTCAAACTTATACAAAGCTCATTGAGATACTTATAAGCACTCATGTTCCATGAAACTTTGTTTAGAGTCCTAGAAACGCGTTGTTAGATGTTTCATAAGTTCGTCAAACTTGTATAAAGCTCATTGAGACACTTATAAGCATTCATGTTGCATGAAACTTGGTTTAGAGTCCTAGAAACGCGTTGTTAGATGTTTCATAAGTTTGTCAAACTTGTATAAAGCTCATTGAGACATTTATAAGCATTCATGTTCCATGAAACTTGGTTTAGAGTTCTAGAAACGCGTTGTTAGATGTTTCATAAGTTCGTGAAACTTGTACAAAGCTCATTGAGGAAATTATAAGTACTCATGTTGCATGAAACTTGGTTAAGAGTCTTAGAATCGCGTTGTTAGATGTTTCATACGTTTGTCAAACTTGTACAAAGCTCATTGAGAAACTTAGACCAACTCCAGAGGAGTGTCTTTCTTTTATTTTGTGGAGGTCTTATTTTAAAAATATGGGGAAAAATGCAGATTTGATAAAAACAAATAAGACTAGTGTTTTTTATTAGGGAAATAGGAACTCCAATAAGAACTACACGTGTCGCAAGGTAACATTTTCCAATTTTTTTTTGTTTTTTTTTAATTATTTTTTACTCTCTCTCTTCTTCTTCCCCTTCTTTTTATCCTTCGGCTTCTTCTTCTTCTTCGATGCAATGAGATTCTCCATCTTTTTATAGATTCCACCATCCAAATCTCCTCCGATCTCTATATTATTATTCGGGCTCTTCCCGTTCCGTCACACCTCTCCGCCTCAGATATGGATCTTCTTCTTCCTCCTCCTCCTCCTCTTATTCTCTCAAGGTACTGATCAAAACCCTTATGTATCTATAATTTTGAATCCTCCATAAGCAATTTTGTAAGGAAGACCTTATAGCCATACTATCACTAGCTGTTGATTTTATATAAAACATCTGCTCATTTTTTCGCTATGCAGCTCTCTCTCACAAGGCATTTGATGATGTAAATCTCTTTTTAAAAACTCTAATTTTTATATTAGTATATTTGGTTTGGCTTTGTTGCTACTATCATGTTTTTGTGCCATTATACTTACTTCACTACTTGCCTCTCTTTTGTTTTTTATTTGGATGCTATTTGGTATTAAAAATTGCGTCTTTTGTTTGAGCTTTATTATGAAATATGTGTGTTGTTTATGTCTATTTTTAAGGAACCGAAAGGTTAAGAGAATCAAGAAGAGTATGAAAGAAGGAAATAGCTTAGCTTTCCTCTATCAAGATATCAATGAACTTGAGCATTCTAGACAGGTTAAACTTCCAAGGGAAATAGCTTAACTTTCTTTTACTTCTAAATGTATGTTCATTCATTGGCATTTTCTAAGTTCAATTGCTTTTCTGTTTCATGAATATTGGAGTTGAGAAAATGCAGAAAAATACCAAATATGTATTGTTATTGGACGATGATATTATGGTTTGCTTTGAAGCAGAGAAAGGTGTGTGAAAGGTGTTACTTTTCTAAGTTTATGTTTCTCATCATGCTTTACTTGATCCTGGTTTAAACTTATCTTTCCCAAAGATAATGATTACGATGATGTTGTTGTTTTGGGCTCTATTGCTTGATATATCTTTTTCTTTATGAATTTTATATGCATATCATTATCCTTATTGTTTACTTTTTGATTATGGTTTGATCATGGACATTTTGATTATGTACAATTTTGTTATCTCATCAATTGGCTTCTTACCAATGGAGGGTAAAAAACATCAAGTGTCTTTGAAAGTGTCTTTAAACTAAATAAATATAAAAAATGTGTAAATATGGTTTAAGAAGACCTTAAAGTGTCTATCTGATGGAGATGTTCTTATAAGCACTCATGTTGCATGAAACTTGGTTCAAAGTCCTAGAAACGCATTGTTAGATGTTTCATACTAATATGACACTAAGCATAAGGATCTCGTCCCTGAATGATTCTCCAATGATTGTGATGATGGTAACACTAAGTGGATTGAATTGATACTTCTCAGAGGTGCGGAAAGAATCTTAGACTATAACGAAGATTGCTTGTAGACGCAGAAACGAATTCTGACCAAGAACAAGACAAACAATGATCAAACAAGATTCAAGAGAGAGTTCTTAAGTTTTAGAAAAGTGTTTGATATTAGAATTTGGTAAGAATAGAAGAGATTTAAGAGATTGTGTTCTTGAGTTCCATGAAGAACATCAAGAACAAGAGAGATAGAGAGTAAAGAGGGAGAGTTTAATCCGAAAGTTTTGTGTATTAGATTAATGATTTTTGTTGTTACAAAGGTATTATTATACAAAGGAATCGCCTAAAATGGCATCTTAGGAATATCCCAAATCTGTCCACATCCACCTTGGTTAGCCGCGCCTTAGGGAAGTTCGTGACCTGTACGGCCGAGTGGTGTCCACGTTCCTTAGAGCGCGCACGTGACTGTACGGACAGCTTGCACTCCAGTCTCCTAACGACTCTATTTGGCAACGGCTACTTGGCTTCAAGATCCTTCCTCTTATCCTCTTTGTAACGGTAACAAGAGAGCTTGTGACATTGCCTTTGATCACACGCTAGGTCTTTGCCTTGATGAACAAGTATGTCCGGGCAAAACCTTGGTCTCTTTAACATTTGATGATCTTATTAATAGATTTTTGTCCATATTATAAAGAGAAGGAGGTTGTACATGCACAACTCCTTGGAAAAAGATACACTAATAAATACAGAATATGCCTTGGAAATATAATCAAGACCAAGGTTTAAATTCAAAAACTAAGATAGAAATGGGCCTAAACTTCACCACGATAGTGTAGAGAAGTTGGAGTAGTGCTTGATGAAATCTGGCTTATCTTGATCTAGTCATTGGACCAATTGATATGCTCAAGTCTTTGTTCCTTGTTTCCTCACGTTCAAGTTGCTCCATGGTTCTTTCTTCAGCTTCATCTTCCTTTGGTTAAAGCTCCTCCATCTCTTTAGTTCCATTGCTGGCCAAGATCATATCATCCTTTCCCACTTGTGAAGGATTTGACCTCAAATATGTTTCCTCTGCACAATAAGGAACCAAATCATTAACATTAAAGCTTGAACTTACATTGTACTTACCTTGGATATCCGGTTGATAAACGTTGTTGTTTATCTTCTTGATGACTCTGAAGGGACCTTGGATTTTCTCTCATTAGGAAATCTGTCCTTCCTTAAGTGTATCCAAACTAAGTCTCCTTCCTCAAAAATCATTTCCTTTCTTCCTTTGTTGGCTTGCTTGGCATAGAGTTTGGTCTTATTCTCTATATTGATTCGGGCCTTCTCATGTATCTGCTTGACAAATTCAGCTTTCTTTTTCCCATCTAGACTAACTCTTTCACTCAAAGGTAAAGGCATTAGATCCAAAGGTGATAATGGTTTAAACCCATAAACAATTTCAAATGGAGAGAACTTAGATGCAGAATGTTTAGCATGATTATAAGCAAATTCTACAAGTGGCAAACATTCTTCCCAAGTTTTAAGGTTCTTTTTAATCAATGCACGCAACAAAGTAGATAAGGTTCTACTGACAACTTCAGTTTTTCCATCCTATTATGGATGACAAGTAGTAAAGAAACACAATTTAGTTCTTAGTTTTGACCATAATGTTTTCCAAAAGAAACTAAGAAACTTTGTGTCCCTATCAGAAACAATTGTCCTAGGCATTCCATGAATTCTAACAATCTCTTTAAAGAACAAATTAACAACATTCACAGCATTATCAGTCTTATGGCATGGAATGAAATGAGCTATTTTAGAAAACCTATCAACAACTACAAAAACAGAATTTTTTCCAGTGTTAGTTCTAGGTAACCCAACAACACTACAAGAAAAACGGCAAATAGCAACGCCATATTTCGTCGCTAAATCGTCGCTATTGGCCAATAGCGACGATTTAGCGACGAGAATATTTTCGTCTCTATACGCTCGTCGCTATTCAAAAATCGTCGCCATTTTGCAATCGTCGCTATTTCGTCGCCAATGTAGCGACGCCGTATAATCGTCGCTAATGATATTTCGTCGCTAATTCGTCGCTAATTTAGGGACGAATTAGCGACGATATATAAAAAATAAATTTCCAATTTAAAGATTTTGCGAAAACAAATCGTTGCTAATTCGTCGCTAATTTAGGGACGAATTAGCAACGATGTGTTAAAAAGTCGTTGCTAATTCGTCTCTAAATTAGCTACGAATTAGCAAGGATGGCTTGACACGTCCTTGCTAATTCGTTGCTAATTTAGCGACGAATTAGCAACGATTTAAAAAAAAAAAATTAAAAAAAACAAATTTTAAAACCAAATTTTAAAAAAAACAATTATAAAAATATTAAAAAAATACAAAATATTTTAAAAATACAATAAATTAAAACTAATCAGCGGGATCAGCGGGATCATCGGGATCGACGACGTAATCATCAATCCCGATATCACGTCCAAGGTCTTGACCCGCCGCCGCCGCTACATCCGGAGGGATCACCGGTGGCCGAGTTGGTTGGACTCCCCGCTCGCCGCATCAACCTCGCGAGGTTTGGACTTTCCATCGCGATGATGGAGAAGAAGTCCGTGATGTTCTGATAGCGGACTTCTTGTGCCGCGAGCTGCTCCCTCAACCGAACATTTTCTTCGGCGTGATCTTGGCCAGTGGGACGAGGCTGCGAAGAAGAAGCAGCGGGAACCGTCTCAATCGAACCGACTCCAAAAGTGCGGATCTTCTTCGTCTTCGGGGCCACCTATATAGACAATTTAAAATCGTTAGATATTATAATAAATATTATTTTGAATTAAATTAAATTATTTTAAATTATTACCTCATAGTAGATCTGGTCGCACTCGGTGACCGACAGCTGTCCCGAGGAGTTGACCGAACTACCCTCGGTCGACGTCGAACCCTGACTAACCCGCTCGGCGACTCTAGCCTCATATGCGTTCACGATATTTTCATATCGTGAACTCACATAGGTCCCGTCCTTCCTCTTCTGGACCTTCTTCAAAATTTCCACAATGGACGGAAGCTCGCGCATCTCCTCGCGCTATTGAAAATTATAATTAAATTATATATTTTAAAATTTTATATTATTTGAAAAAGTAATTAAATTTTAAATATATATTAATTAATACCATCCGTATACGCCGTCCGGCGTAAGAAGTCGGTCCCGAGGTGTGGACATATGGACCGGTCTCGTCGATCGGTGTGAGTCGGGACTTGGAGCGCCTACCGCAACTTGAACCGAATGCGGGTTCGTCCAATAGTCGCAAAGGCCCTTCCACACCGCCCCATCCATTGCTATGGGTTTCGCCTCGTCTCCCTTCTTCACCACTTAGTCTTCCATTTGTTGATAATCCCGGTGAGGCGATGCATGGCTTTCTCCTCGAAACCCTTGCGGACTTTAAACATGTCTTCCTCCCGCCAATGCCATTTTTGCTATTTGAGTTTTTTAAAATATTAAAATAAATTTTAAATAATAAAAAAATAAATTTTGTAATAATTATTACATTTTATATAATATATTTGTTATTTTATTACAATAAATATTTATATTAATTTTTTATAATGTTTAATTTTTAAAATTTAAATAATTAAAAATTTTACTTACCGCAAAAGATTCGAACCAGATGTCCTTGATATAAGGAGGCGTCTGCGACCAGTTGACGTGCGGCTCCACGAAATACGTCTTCATCACATCCGAGACACTCCTACTAACCTTGTTATCGCAAAACCTACGAAAAATAAATTTATCGTTAGCAATTATTATATTCGAAAATCAATTAATTAAATAATATAAAAATCAATTAATTAAAATAAATCAATTAATTAAATAATATAAAAATCAATTAATTATAAAAATCAATTAATTAATTACCAAAATGTCCCATCTGGCCGTCCGGAATGGAGCAACGGTAGGTACCGGTGGCTCTCCCGCCGAAGAAAGTCGAGGATCCGCCGCATGTGCGGTCCAAGATGCCGAGGTGGTGGTAAATCGACGGGGGGATCGGCTGGAGCATCGGGAATAGGCTCTTGTCTTGGGTTTTGTTGGGGTGGGTCTTGTTGGGGTGGGTTTTGTTGGGGTGGGTTTTGTTGGGATGGGTTTGAATTAGAGGTGGAACCGGATCGGTTCCTTAAGAAATTATAATAATGAGGGGGTTGGTTATTTTGAGACATGTTTTTGGATTTAGGTTTTTGAATTGGGTTTATTTAGAGATAATGAAATGTTTAGAGAGAGAGAGAATGAGTTTGTGTGAAATGAGGGAAAAACTCGTCGGGTATATATAGTATTTTGTGTCGTCGCTAATTCGTCGCTATATTAGCGACGAATAAGCGACGAATCGTCGCCATTTCGTCGCCTCTTTTGGTTCAAACCTTTTGTTCAAACCTTTTGGTTTCCCACCCGCGGCAAACGAAATAAAGGCGACGATTTAGCGACGATACAATATAGCGACGATTTAGCAACGAATCGTTGCTAATTCGTCGCTATATGGTAACGTGACACGAAGCGACTTACATCGTATTTAATAAGTACATGCATGTCAGAATTCGTTGCTATTTCGTCGCTATATATATTTAGCGACGATTTAGCAACGAATCGTTGCCAAATCGTCGCTAATTCGTAGCTATATGTTAACATGACACGAAACGACATTCATCGTATTTCCAAGTACGAGAATGTAAGGAGGTTTAAATTTAGCAACGAAATAGCAACGATTCGTTGCTAAATCGTCGCTAAATGTTAATAGCGACGAAATAGCAACGATTCGTCGCTAAATCGTCGCTAATGCTAAACCCTTATTTTAGGGTTTGGAACCCTAAATTCGGTTTGTATCGTTTTTTTACCACTTTTTCGCCAAAACGAGTTTATAACATTGATCATATGAAGTCACAAACTCAATATATGACAAAAAACTTGTAAACTAGTTTATTATGAACTTTATAGTATAAACTCTTATAAGTTATGGTTTAGTTAGCTTAAATGTGTTAAGTATAATTTTGTAATCTATAATTTTTATTGTTTTATACAAATATATTACTAGTTTTGTACACTTTTTTAGTTAAGCAAAACTCGTATAAATCGATATTAAGTGGTGTTTTAGGGGTTTAAAGTTCGAAGGCTTGCAACGACTTAGCAACGAATTGACAAGGAATATTGGTTAGCAACGAAATGGCGACGATTTGGAAACGATATGTCATTAAGTTTAGCGACGATTTAGCAACGATCTTGAACCCCTAAATCCGTAATCCATCGAAAATTAGATTTTTTTTTATAAATCGTTGCAAATTCGTCGCTATATTAGCGACGAATTGGCAACGAAAGTAGGTTAGCGTTGCTAAATCCTCGCTAATTAGCGACGATTTAGCAACGACAATTACAAATCCTGGCTATTTCGTTGCTAAATTAAATATTATTTTAAAAAAAAATAATTACAAAACACAAACAATTATTACAAAAACACACAAAGATTACAAAAACACACACAAATATTACAACTAACACATGTACACAATTATATTACAAAAACACAAAGAAAATTATTCATTATTATCGGAATCAACAGATTCGACTTCGCTACTTTCATCGAATTCATCTGCACCTCCGTCGTCTTCATCATCCACAATATCTTCAACAACTTGATTATCGGGGTCGACAAGGAATACATCTTCTGTCGATTGATTTGTTGGAATGATTGTCCCACCAATGACATCTTGTTGCATAGGAACTTCATCTTTACCCATAATTAAACCTCTTGGAACGATTCGGACTACGCACTCCATGCTATACCGCTAGTCTTAACCCGAGGATAAGGAATGAAAGTAACTTGTTCAGCTTGCGATCCAAGGATAAAAGGTTCAAACTTCCGATATCGTCGTGACGGTTGACTTCGATCACACCAAATTTGTTGTACCGAACACCACGACCGAGTGTTGGATCAAACCAATCACATTTGAAGAGGGTTGTTCGTAAATTGACTAATCCCGGATACCGCACTTCAATAATATCCGTTAAAAGACCATAAAAAACCGAATCACCCGACACAGTTACCCCATAATTCGCGGTTGCTCGACGTTGACCATGACTTAAGGTGTGGAACACGTAACCACGAGTGAAATACATAGGAGAAGTTGTGATCTTTCCGAGCGGTCCTTGTATTAACTCGCGAAACCACACTGGATACGTTGTGTCACCATATGCGATCTGCGTTTTCAACCAAGCTGCAAAATCTCGTTCTTTAAGAGCGGTTACTTCGTCTTTTGAAAGTCGTGGATAAACCTCATCCACTTGCTCCTCAAACATTCTAAAACAGCGCAGGAAACTGAATCAAAATTAAATATTTATTTTGTTTATGCATGATGGGTTTGCGAATGAATAGTTGCATGCATATACCATTCAAAAGGTCGGGCATATTCACAATTAAGGAGGATGTAAGTATGTGCGCTTTGCCGATGTTGATCACTTTCCCACAAAACTTCTTTTATTTTTCCGGCAGCTCTTCCGATTGGTGAAAATATATCGGGTACCCCTTCCATTCCATACACCGCGCCAACACCTCCATCATCGTAGCGTCGTGTTGTTGTTCTACGTGTTTTTACATTGGAACCGAAATAATATAAGGCGAAATGAGACGTCTCTTGAGTTAAAGATCCAGCAACAATAGATCCTTCAACCCTTGCAAGGTTTTTTGCCTTTCCTTTCAAATGTCCCATAAATCGTTCGAAAGGATACATCCACCGAAACCGCACGAGCCCTCCTAATTCTGCCTCGTGAGGAAGATGTATTGGAAGGTGTTCCATAACATCAAAAAAGGATGGAGGGAAAATCTTCTCCAAGTTGCACAACACAATCGGGATACTTGTCACGTAACCGTTCAATGACCTCTTCGTAAGCGTACGAGTGCATAGATCTCGGAAAAATGCACCGATCTCTGGAAAATTTTAAACATTATATTAATTAAATTATATATATACTTAATCAAAATTAAAATATAAACATTTTAGGGTTCAATGATACATGCTATTGCTGTGTGTGCGGGTTCAGGTAAAAGCTCATCGAAAGCAAAAGGTAAAAGTCGTTGCATAAACACATGACAGTCGTGACTTTTCATACCTGAAAACTTTTGACCATTCTCAACACATGCAGATAACTTGGAAACATATCCGTCGGGAAACTTGACATCCGAAGTGACCCATTTGAATAACGCGTTTTTTGCTTCGAGGGTTTCAATCAGAGATTGGGACCGGATCGCCTTACCATCGTTCGTGATATGCAACTCACTTCTAAAACATATTTCGGGCAAATCTAGTCTTGTCTTCAAATTGTCTTTAGTTCTCCCCCGTACATTCAACAATGTGTTTATAATATTATCAAAAAAGTTTTTTTCAATGTGCATAACGTCGAGGTTATGTCTCAACAAGTGATTTTTCCAAAGTACGGGAGTTCCCAAAAAATGCTTTTCTTGTGCCAGTTATGGCTTTCTCCGTATCCATCGGGTAAATTAGAAACATGCCAATTACCACCCCGTCTACATGTTTTTTGCGCCCCATAATTATCCAACTCCTCCAATAACTCTGCCCCCGTCGGATAAAGTAGGGGTGGATGTTTAACGACCCGATTCTTCTTAAATAACCTTATGTTCTTTCGGTATGGATGATTGATTGGAAGGAAACGTCGGTGACAATCAAACCAACTTGTTTTCCTTCCATGTGGGAGTTGAAACGCAGCAGTCCGATGACGGCAATATGGACAAGACAATCGTCCATGTGTTGTCCAACCTGCTAACATGCCATAAGCAGGAAAGTCACTAATAGTCCACATGAGCACTGCACGCATCGTAAAATTTCTCTTGCATGAGATATCATACGTACGAACCCCAGTGGACCATAGCTCTTTTAACTCATGTATCAAAGGTTGCAGAAAAACATCAAGAGCTCTCTTTGGGTGCTTCGGACTCGGTACTAAAATGCTTAAGAAAAGAAATTCTCTTTGCATGCACATATTGGGAGGTAGATTATACGGAGTTAGTATAACTGGCCACAAAGAGTACTGTCTACCGTACATACCGAATGGACTAAATCCGTCGGTGCATAAACCAAGGTATACATTACGAACCTCTCTCGCGAAATCAGAGTATACCGTGTTGAAGTGCTTCCAAGCCTTTGCATCTGACGGATGAGTGACTTCCCCATCTTCAACTGAGTGTTATGCATGCCATCTCATCGAATCAGATGTCCTCTCTGAGTGATACAATCTTTTGAGTCTGTCTGTGATGGGTAAGTACCACATCCGTTGATAGGGGACTTTACTCCCCTTCCCTTGGACCTTATATCTCGGTTGACGACAAAAACGACATTCAAGCAGCTCATCATCATCTTTCCAATAAATCATACAATTGTTAACACAAATATCAATAATTTCAGAAGGCAATCCAAGACTAAAAACCAACTTTTGTATTTCGTAATACGACTCAGCAGCTACATTACCCTCAGACAGATATTCTTTCAGTAACTCCGCCCATGAGTCCATACAAAACTCACTCAAATTATTATCAGATTTTATATTCATCATCCTAGATGCTAATGATAGTTTTGACAATCCAACTTTACATCCCTCGTAAATTGGTTTATTCGCAGCGTCTAACATATCATAAAATCGTTTAGCATCTAGGTTAGGTTCCTCAACTACATTTTCGGATAAATACTCCCTCGTATCATGAAATGCATCAGCAACCATTTCATGATATCTATTGTCATCTACATGCACATAACCACCGGCCTGATCATGATCATAGTTACTATCAAAATGATGCGGTAAATTAGCAGGTTCGTTACTAACATGATCACTAACAGGAAACGTATAACTACTATCTCCAACTTCAGTATTATTAGAGTTATACCCTTCCCCATGTTGAAACCAAACAAAATATTGCGACATAAAACCTCTATTAAAAAGATGGTTCCATACGGTTTCAACAAACACGTATTTAGTGTTAACGCACTTCTTACATGGACAATACATTTTACCGTATCCTGCGTATTCGCATGTTTCCGGCCCGTCGCATGAATGCTTGAAGTCCCTCCGTAAATTCGTTTGTAACTACCCCCGATCGATCTTTATGCTGATACATCCAAGACCGTAACTCGTATATATTGTTATTACCTTGAGACATATTGAAATTTTTAGAGTGTTTATATTTTTATAGAGTGAATGTTTTTGTATTGTGTTGTGGTGTGATTTTTTGAAGAGTGTAGATGGGTTTATATAGTCCCATTCTAAAATTTTTGCAACCATTTAGCAAGGAAAATTAGCAACGAATTAGAAAGGAAATAAAATTAGCGACGATTTAGCGACGCGGAACTCATTCGTCGCCAAAATCGTCGCTAAATCATCGCCAATTTTGCGACGAAAACATACCTCGCTAAATAGCGACGATTTAGCGACGACAATATTCTCCGTTGCTATTTCGTCGCTATTTCGTTGCTATAATTATTCGTCGCTATTTCCTTGCTAAATTTCGTTGCTAAAAGCCCAGTTTCTTGTTGTGCAACAAAATCCATTGAAATATCATGCCATGGATGCAAAGGAATGGGTAAAGGAGTATACAGACCGTGGTTTTGGACTTTGGACTTCGCCTGTTTGCAAGTGATACATCTTTCACAAGCTTTTTTTACATCTCTTCTCATATGTGGGCAAAAGAAGTGCTCTTGTATCACACTAATAGTCTTGGCTACCCCAAAATGTCCCATAAGTCCACCTTCATGAGCTTCTTTGACAAACAAATCTCTTGATGCGGAAATGACCAAGGAAGGGATCTCTAAGGAGGTTGAAGGGATAATCCTCGACTTTGATGAACTCGCGAAGCACAAACCTAAGGTATATTAAACCTTAGACCCAATACTCTCTTAAAACGCTTCAACAAAACAAGGCGGTGGACCTTAGTTCGAAGAACTTGGTAAGTACAAACCTTAGGTATATTAAACCTAAGACCCAATACTCTCAACAAGAAACAACTAACTTTGGTAATGAAAGGCGCCACAAACAGGGATGAAGAACTGTTTGATAAGCCGGTTGATCACTCGGAATCACACCGAAGATCGAAAAGTTCACAAGGAACTAAATGAGAATCACTCTCACAAAAAGATAGAAAAAATATATTTGTTTAAAAAGTTGGATGTCTTTCTCCAATGGAGATTACATGTATTTAAAGGGAAATAAAACTTGTAGAGAAAGAAAGAAGTTCAAAGGATGTAGTAAACATAATTAAAGATAGAATTAAAAGATGTGTTGAATGACTCTTGGACTCCAAATATGACTCTTGATCTTTCATTTTCGTCACTCTTCTTTGACCATAATTTAAGTGCTTCATTTTGGGCTTTTTTGGGCTTTAATCATGTTTAGAAGTGGTTGGACTTGATGTATATCATACCCAATGGTCTTGTGAATGTGTTCTTTGTCTAAAAGCTCTTGAATCAGCCCGTTAAGTGCCTCCTTGATCTTCTTTGCTCTCGCTCTTGTCATTGGTCCAGCGGGTACTTGCAAAGGATCCTCTTGATCATCCTTGCTGCTTTGGATGTCCTCATCATTCCCCATAGGCTTCTTCATGCTCTCTTTGTCTAAAATGTCTTGAAACAACCCATCAAATCTGTCTTTGATCTTCTTTTCTTGTGATATTGTAAATGGTTCAATGGCTAGCTGAGGTGTTTCCACATCCCTTTGTGTGTTGCTCCTTAGAATCGTATCATACTCCTCCACTTGAAAATGATTTGTCCTCAAATCATGCCTGTCCCCTACATCAAATGGAAACAATGGATGTTTTGAACCAAAATAAACTCGAACTTGCCTCGACACCTTTACTTCACCACCATTATTCAAACGTTGCATCTTGTAAAATCGTTTCTTTTTTGTCACACCTCGTCCACTTTTTACCTTATCAACCAAAGGATCAAGTTTTTGAGCTCCTTTTCGAGTACGAAATGTTTTTGCAACTCCATTCTCTCCAAACAAACTGGAACTCAATGTGACATTTTCTTTTGCATATAAAGTTCATTCCTTTTGTTTGCTTGTAGTTCACAACTCTCTCATTCGGACTTAGGTTCAAAATCTGAAGTAAAACAAACCTATTCTCGTTCTTTGCTTGCCAAAATGTTGAATCTCCAAAGACAAAATCAACATCTTCGGTTTTCTCCTTGTAAGATAGTGGATTGAAAATCGAATCAAGGTCCACCAACTTCAAGCTCTCACTTAACCACGTGTGCCTTTGATTCGCCGCACAAATCTCAAAATCCCCTAACTTGATACCCTCGAGATGTGATCCTTGAAATTCGTCTTGTAATGCACATAGCTCCCTCTTATCCCAAAAATCTATCTTTTCCAACAATTCAAAGGATAGAATATATGGATCAGGATCAAGAAACAGAGGATACCTTCTTGAAAGTGCACAAACTTCACTTTCAGCCTTTCTTTGAATTATGCTTTGAGGTTGAAATATCATCTCATGTTGCACTTCCACCATAGGATCAAAATGTGAAAAAACCTTATGCACATCTTCAAAATCAGATTCTTCGACAACCTCTTCAACTTCTTCTTCATACCTTCCAATGGAAAATGGAACCAGAACTTGACTTGTCACCTTCACTTCTCCACTATCATTTAACCATTGCAACCTGTAAGGTTTTGAATGCATTGTGGTTTTCAAACTCAGTTTCTCCACAAGAGTAGTACTTGCCATGTTTGTACAACTCCCACCATCAATAGTCAAGCTACACACCTTGTTCTGAATGTGACACCTTGTGTGAAATAGATTCTCACGTTGTACCTCTTGTTCTTCTTTAGCTTGCACACTCAATGATCTCCTTGTAACCAATAAGTCTCCCTTGGCAGCAACCTCTTCACTATCTTCTATTAATGATGGCATAGAATCGAATCCCCTTCTTCTTCTTCAGTTTCTACATCACCATTATCTCTAATCACCATTGTCCTTTTGTTTGGACACTCATTAGCATAATGACCTCTGCCATGACACTTAAAGCATTGCACATCGCGGTTATGCGTATTAGAAGACTCCGTTCTTCCTTTGATTTCATGGCTGGTAGTGGATGGCTTTGTTTCGACCTTTGGTTTTGGGGTTGTCTTCTCTTCATAACAGAAATTATGATGATACTTTAACTTGTAAGAAGAAGTATCATGCCTTGTAGATGATGGTGTATCTTCTTTGTTTCTTTCTCTCGGTTGAATACTTTCTCTTCTAAAAATATGAGAAACACGTTGTTGTTTCCTTTCTTGTGTTCTCTCTTGAATTTGATCCAACCTTTTGTTTAAAACTTGCACTTCACCTCTCAATAACTTTTGAAACTCTTCCATCAAATCTTTAATTTGAAGTTTTGAGAAACTCGGTTGATGATTCTTCTTCATTATCCCCATAGTAATCAAATAGAAGATACCAAAGAAATCGAAAATCTCAAAGGGAGTATGGGCAATGGGAATAACAGAAGGTTATAAATGTTATAAGAGTTATAAGGGTTATAAGGGTTATAAGAGTTATAAGGGTTATAAGGGTTATAAGGATTATAAGGGTTATAACAAAAGAAAAATGAAAGAAATTTAAGAACAAAGAAAGAGTAATCCAGAACTTTTATGATCTTTTTTTTTTTTTTTTTTTTTTGATTTTCGTTTTTTTTTTTTTTTTTTTTTTTTTTTTTTTTCAAATCTGGATTTTCAGAAAATTAATAAAACAAAAACAGAAATAGAAGATGATAGAAAGAAGATGAAAAGATTTGAAAATGATAGAAAGAAGATGAATGATAAAAAGATAAAACCAAGCTTAGAGATGGCTCTGATACCAAATGATGCGGAAATGACCAAGGAAGGGATCTCTAAGGAGGTTGAAGGGATAATCCTCGACTTTGATGAACTCGCGAAGCACAAACCTAAGGTATATTAAACCTTAGACCCAATACTCTCTTAAAACGCTTCAACAAAACAAGGCGGTGGACCTTAGTTCGAAGAACTTGGTAAGTACAAACCTTAGGTATATTAAACCTAAGACCCAATACTCTCAACAAGAAACAACTAACTTTGGTAATGAAAGGCGCCACAAACGAGGGATGAAGAACTGTTTGATAAGCCGGTTGATCACTCGGAATCACACCGAAGATCGAAAAGTTCACAAGGAACTAAATGAGAATCACTCTCACAAAAAGATAGAAAAAATATATTTGTTTAAAAAGTTGGATGTCTTTCTCCAATGGAGATTACATGTATTTAAAGGGAAATAAAACTTGTAGAGAAAGAAAGAAGTTCAAAGGATGTAGTAAACATAATTAAAGATAGAATTAAAAGATGTGTTGAATGACTCTTGGACTCCAAATATGACTCTTGATCTTTCATTTTCGTCACTCTTCTTTGACCATAATTTAAGTGCTTCATTTTGGGCTTTTTTGGGCTTTAATCATGTTTAGAAGTGGTTGGACTTGATGTATATCATACCCAATGGTCTTGTGAATGTGTTCTTTGTCTAAAAGCTCTTGAATCAGCCCGTTAAGTGCCTCCTTGATCTTCTTTGCTCTCGCTCTTGTCATTGGTCCAGCGGGTACTTGCAAAGGATCCTCTTGATCATCCTTGCTGCTTTGGATGTCCTCATCATTCCCCATAGGCTTCTTCATGCTCTCTTTGTCTAAAATGTCTTGAAACAACCCATCAAATCTGTCTTTGATCTTCTTTTCTTGTGATATTGTAAATGGTTCAATGGCTAGCTGAGGTGTTTCCACATCCCTTTGTGTGTTGCTCCTTAGAATCGTATCATCTCTCAAAGAAAAGTTAGGTACGCATAGTCTATTTTCAAAGAAGAGAAATCCATCATTCTTGAAATACTTACCATGTCCAAACATCTCACAAGAAGCATATATTTCTTTAAAATCAGAATCAGTGGTGTATAAGTTTTTTATTTGTTCAAAGCCAAGTAATTTAGTTTCAAGAGTGGACAAGAGAACATACCTTCGAGATAGTGCATCAGCCACTATGTTTTCCTTACCTTTCTTGTACTTTATCGCGTAGGGAAATGTCTCAATGAATTCAATCCATCTAGCATGCCTCTTGTTCAGTTTCTGTTGTCCTTTGAGGTGCTTGAGAGACTCATGATTTGTGTGGATAACAAACTCCTTGGGCCAGAGATAGTGTTGCCATGTTTGTAGTGCCCTTACAAGTGCATAGAGTTCTTTGTCATATGTTGGATAATTCAGAGTAGCTCCTCCTAGCTTTTCACTAAAGAAAGCAATAGGTTTCTTCTTCTACATAAGCACAACACCTATACCAACACCAGATGCATCACATTCTATTTCAAATGTTTTAGAAAAATCAGGAAGAGACAAGATTGGTGAGTTTGTGAGCTTTTCTTTCAAGGCTTGGAATGCTTCTTCTTGTGCTTGTTCCCACTTGAACCCTACATTCTTCTTGATTACTTTTGTAAGGGGTGCAGCCAAGGTACTAAAATCCTTAACGAATTTTCTGTAGAACCCAGCTAAGCCATGGAAACTTCTCACTTCTCCAACGGTTCTCGGACTTGGCCATTCTCTAATAGCCTTGACCTTTTCTTTATCAACTTTGATTCCATCTATACTAACAACAAAGCCTAAAAAGACAATGTTATCTGCCCCAAAAGTGCATTTCTTCAAATTAGCAAACAAAGATTCATTTCTAAGCACTTCTAAAACCTTTCTAAGATGTTCAACATGTTCATCTAAGTTCTTATTATAGATCATAATGTCATGAAAGTAAACTACAACAAAATGACCTATGAATGATCTAAGAACATGGTTCATTAGCCTCATGAAAGTGCTAGGTGCATTAGTCAGCCCAAATGGCATAATTAACCATTCATATAACCCTTGTTTTGTTTTAAATGCAGTTTTCCATTCATCACCCTCCTTCATTCTAATTTGATGATAACCACTTTTCAAATCAACCTTAGAAAAGATGCTAGAACCATGTAATTCATCAAGCATGTCATCTAATCTAGGAATAGGGCGTCGATACTTTACAGTGATATTGTTGATGACTCTGCAATCAACACACATTCTCCAATTCCCATCTTTCTTTGGTACAAGAAAAACTGGAACTACACATGGACTCATACTCTCACGGATATGACATTTCTCCATAAGTTCAATGACTTGTTGTTGAAGCTCTTTGATCTCCAATGGATTAGTCCTATAGGCTGGCTTATTTGGAAGTGAAGCGCCGGGAATTAAATCGATTTGATGCTCTATTCCTCTGATTGGTGGCAGTCCTTGTGGAGCTTCTTCTGGAAAAATATCTTTGAACTCCTGCAAAAGAGATTGTATTTTGCTAGGAAGGTCCTGCATTGGTTTGGTTATGTTCAAACATTCCTTCAAAACAAATAGTAAGTGGGGTAAAGAACTTCCCTCAGGATGAAGCAATAGATTAGCAGGCTGTTTGGCTTTTGATTTTGATGTCTCTTTATTTTTCTTCAAAGCTTGTTGATCTAGATGAACTTCTTGAGGCGTCAAAGGAGCAAAAACGATCTTCTTACCCTTGAATTCAAATGAGTATTTGTTTGTGAATCCATCATGAATGGTTCTTCTATCAGAATGCCAAGGTCTCCCAAGAAGTATGTGCCCAGCATCTATTGGTAATATATCACACAATACTTCATATCTCCCAATAGACAATGGTACCTTAACTTGGTGCTTCACTTCTAGCTCCCCCTCATCATTAAGCCAATGTAACTTATAGGGTATTGGTCTTTTTATGAGTTTCAGACCAAGTTTTTCTACGATGGTTTCACTTGCCGCATTTGTACAACTTCCTTCGTCTATCACTAAGCTACAAACCTTGTCTTGAACCAAACAACGAGTATGAAATAGATTTTCTCTTTGCTCATCCCCAACAGTCTTGGTTTGTAGGTTCAATGCTCTTCTTACAACAAGTAACTCTCGTTGGAGTGGCATTTCAAGTCTTTCTTCTTCTTCTTCTAAATCTGACAACTCTCCTTTGAATTCCATCTCTCCATTTTCTCTAATGATTATCGCTCGTTTGTTGGTACAAGTGCTGGCGTAATGACCATATCCTTTAGATATGTAGCATTGAATGTCTCGGGCTCTAGAGGTAGTAGTTGCTTCTTTTCCTTTCGCACTTTGTTCTTCTATCTTTGGTTTGGAAAAAACTTTTGCATCCTTTGGCTTATCATCTCTTTGGTAGATTGGTTTGTTGGACCCGTAGCTAGTCTTATAACCCTTTCGTTTGATTTGTTTTTCAGACATGATTGCCTTCTGGAGAAGTTCTTCCATCTCCAAGTAATGATGAACTTCTAGTCTGTCAATGATATTTTTGTTCAGCCCTCCCATGAATCTAGCCATTGGTGCTTCTCTATCTTCTTGAATATCAGCTCTTAACATAAGAGTCTCCAACTCCTTGTAATACTCTTCAACAAACCTACTTCCATGGGACAAGGTTCTGAGTTTTAAATGCAGTTCTCTATGATAATAGCTTGGCACAAATCTCTTCCTCATGATTATCTTCATATGATTCCATGTCTCAATAGGAAAATCTCATGCTCTTCTTCTTGTAGTAACCAAGTTATCCCACCAACTCAAAGCATAGTCTTTAAACTCAGTAGTTGCAAGCTTTAGTTTGTACTCTGTGGTGTAGTTTCTACAATTGAAAACAAGTTCAATCTTCTTTTCCCACTCTAGATACTCTTCAGGATCATCAGTCCCTCTAAACTCAGGAATCTTAAGCTTTAAACCACCAAGAGAGTCATTGGTTTGTGTTTTATCTCCTCTTTCTTGTCGCCTTGTTTTAGATCCACTAGATCGGTTTGAATGGTTGTAGTAACTTTCTGTTTCTGATTGGTTAGAATTCCTTCTTGGTCTAACACGATCTGAATGTTCAGCCACGAAGCTCTCTAGTCTCTGATCCATCAAAGAAGTCATACGAGCAGTCAAAGCGTCAAGTAGAAGTTTATTCGCTTCATTGGGCTCGTTGCTTTCTTCTTCCATGGTTCCTGATCAAATTCAAATACTAAACAAGTAAAGAGATTCACAGAAACACACTATCACAGAAAGCAAAAGAAATTGATTCAAATTCTATCAGTTTTATCGAGAACCATAATTTTTTTCTCTTGTAATTTCGTGATTCAAATCAAGTTATCTAGCAATTTAACACTTGTTCTAAGTAGATTTGACCTTAATAAACGTAATTTTAACAAGATTAAAACTTTAGAACATATATGATTTAAGAATCTGAAAAGTCAAAAACTATAAAACAAGAAAAAACACAACCTTTTGATGGAGATCTGCTCTGATACCACATAATATGACCCTAAGCATAAGGATTTTGTCCCTGAATGATTCTCAAATGATTGTGATGATGGTAACACGAAGTGGATTGAATTGATACTTCTAAGAGGTGCGAAAAGACTCTTAGACTACCGAAGATTGCTTGTAGACGCAGAAACGAATTCTGATCAAGAACAAGACAATCAATGATCAAACAAGATTCAAGAGAGAGTTCTTAAGTTTTAGAAAAGTGTTTGATGATCTTATTGATAGATTTTCGTCCATATTATAAAGAGAAGGAGGTTGTACATTCACAACTCCTTGGAAAAAGAGAAACTAATAAAAACAGAAACTGCCTTGGAAATATAATCAAGACCAAGGTTTAAATTCAAAAACTAAGATAGAAATGGACATAAACTTCACCAAGAGACAAATGTATAAGTGTTGTGGACAAGCCTCATTAAAAACCTTGTTTGGAAAACCCAATGGGACAAAACAAAACCAAGGAAAAGAGCGCGAGTCACAACACCTCTCTTGATGAATGTCTAGGTAGCTTGTATCACAACCAATGTGGTTGGATTAGCATACACTAGACTGCCCTGGATAGTGTATAGAAGTTGATGTAGTTAGATGTTTCATAAGTTAGTTAAACTTGTACCAAGCTCATTGAGACACTTATAGACACTTATGTTGCATAAAACTTGGTTTAGAGTACAATAAAAGCGTTGTTAAATGTTTCATAAGTTCGTCAACTTGTACAAAGCTCATTGAGGAATTTATAAGCACTCATGTTGCATGAAACTTGGTTTGGAGTCCTAGAAACACGTTGTTTGATGTGTCATACATTCGTGAAACTTCTACAAAGATCATTGAGGAAGTTAAAAGCACTCATGTTGCATGAAACTTGGTTTAGAGTCCTAGAAAAGTGTTGTTATATGTCTCATACGTTCGAGAAACTTGTACAAAGCTCACTGAGGAACTTATAAGCACTCATGTTGCATGAAACTTGGTTTAGAGTCCTAGAAACGCGTTGTTAGATGTTTCATAAGTTCGTGAAACTTGTACAAAGCTCATTGAGACACTTATAAACACTCATGTTGCATGAAACTTGGTTTAGAGTCCTTGAAACACGTTGTTAGATGTTTATAAGATAGTAATACTTGTACTAAACTCATTGAGACACTAATAGACACTAATGTTGCATAAAACTTGGTTTAGAGTACTAGAAAAGCATTGTTAAATGTTTCATAAGTTCGTCAACTTGTACAAAGCTCATTGAGACACTTATAATCACTCATGTTGCATGAAACTTGGATTAGAGTCCTAGAAACGCGTTGTTAGATGTTTAATAAGTTCGTCAAAATTGTATAAAGCTCATTGAGGAACTTATAAGCACTCATGTTGCATGAAACTTGGTTTAGTGTCCTAGAAACGCGTTGTTAGATGTTTCATAAGTTCTTGAAACTTGTACAAAGCTCATTGGGGAACTAATAAGCACTCATGTTGCACGAAACTTGGTTTAGATTCCTAGAAACGCGTTGTTAGATGTATCATACGTTCGTCAAACTTGTACAAAGCTCATTGAGGAACTTATAAGTTCTCATGTTGCATGAAACTTGGATTAGAATCCTAGAAACGAGTTGTTAGATGTTTCATAAGTTCGTTAAACTTGTACAAAGCTCATTGAGATACTTATAAGCACTCATGTTGCATGAAACTTAGTTTAGAGCCCTAGAAACGCGTTGTTAGATGTTTCATAAGTTCGTAAAACTTGTATAAAGCTCATTGAGACACTTATAAGCATTCATGTTGTATGAAACGCGTTGTTAGATATTTCATAAGTTCGTGAAACTTGTACAAAGCTCATTGAGGAACTTAGAAGTACTCATGTTGCGTGAAACTTGGTTTAGAGTCCTAGAAACGCGTTGTTAGATGTATCATACGTTCTTCAAACTTGTAAAAAGCTCATTGAGGAACTTATAAGCTCTCATGTTGCATGAAATTTGGTTTAGAGTCCTAAAACCGCGTTGTTAGATGTTTCATAAGTTCGTGAAACTTGTACAAATCTCATTGAGTAACTTATAAGCTCTCATGTTGCATGAAACTTGGTTTAGATTCCTAGAAACGCGTTGTTAGATGTTTCATAATTCGTGAAACTTGTAGAAAGCTCATTGAGGAACTTATAAGCACTCATGTTGCATGAAACTTGGTTATGAGTCCTAGAAACGCGTTGTAAGATGTTACATAAGTTCGTCAAACTTGTACAAAGCTCATTGAGACACTTATACACACTCATGTTGCATACAACTTGGTTTAGAGTACTAGAAAAGTGTTGTTAAATGTTTCATAAGTTCGTAAACTTGTACAAAGCTCATTGAGACACTTATAATCACTTATGTTGCATGAAACTTGGATTAGATTCCTAGAAGCGCGTTGTTCGATGTTTCATACGTTCGTCACACTTGTACAAAGCTCATTGAGACAGTTATAGACACTTATTTTTTCATAAAACTTGGTTTAGGGTCCTAGAAAACCGTTGTTAAATGTTTCATAAGTTTGTCAACTTGTACAAAGCTCATTGAGACACTCATAATAACTCATGTTGCATGAAACTTGGATTAGAGTCCTCATAAGTTCGTCAAACTTGTATGAACCTCATTGAGCCAATTATAAGAATTCATGTTACATGAAACTTGGTTTAGAGTACTAGAAAAGCGTTGTTAAATGTTTCATAAGTTCGTCAACTTGTACAAAGCTCATTGAGACACTTATAATCATTCATGTTGCATGAAACTTGGATTAGAGTCCTAGAAAAGCGTTGTTAAATATTTCATAAGTTCGTCAAACTTGTATAAAGCTCATTGACGAACTTATAAGCACTCATGTTGCATGAAACTTGGTTTAGAGTCCTAGAAACGCGTTGTTAGATGTTTCATAAGTTCGTGAAACTTTTAAAAAGCTCATTGGTGAAGTTATAACCACTCATGTTGCATGAAACTTGGTTTAGAGTCCTAGAATCGCGTTGTTAGATATTTCATACGTTCGTCAAACTTGTACAAAGCTCATTAAGGAACTTATAAGCTCTCATGTTGCATGAAACTTGGTTTAGAGTCCTAGAAACGAGTTGTTAGATGTTTCATAAGTTCGTCAAACTTGTACAAAGCTCATTGAGATACTTATAAGCACTCATGTTGCATGAAACTTGGTTTAGAGTCCTAGAAACGCGTTCTTAGATGTTTCATAAGTTCGTAAAACTTGTATAAAGCTCATTGAGACACTTATAAGCATTCATGTTGCATGAAAATTGGTTTAGAGTCCTAGAAACGCGTTGTTAAATGTTTCATAAGTTCTTGAAACTTGTACAAAGCTCATTGAGGAACTTATAAGCACTCATGTTGCATGAAACTTAGTTTAGAGTCCTAGAAACGCGTTGTTAGATGTTTCATATGTTCGTCAAACTTGTAGAAAGCTCATTGAGGAACTTATAAGCTCTCAAGTTGCATGAAACTTGGTTTAGAGTCCTAGAAACGCGTTGTTAGATGTTTCATAAGTTCGTGAAACTTGCACAAAGTTCATTGAGGAACTTATAAGCATTTATGTTGCATGAAACCGTGTTTAAAGTCCTAGAATTGCGTTGTTAGATGTTTCATACGTTCGTCAAACTTGTACAAATCTCATTCAGGAACTTATAAGCTCTCATGTTGCATGAAACTTTGTTTAGAGTCCTAGAAACGAGTTGTTAGATGTTTCATAAGTTCGTCAAACTTGTACAAAGCTCATTTAGATACTTATAAGGACTCATGTTGCATGAAACTTGATTTAGAGTCCTAGAAACACGTTGTTAGATGTTTCAGAAGTTTTTGAAATTTGTACCAAGCTCATTGAGACACTTATAGAAACTTATGTTGCATGAAACTTGGTTTAGAGTCCTTGAAACACGTTGTTAGATGTTTCTAAGATAGTAATACTTGTACCAAGCTCATTGAGACACTTATAGACACTTATGTTGCATAAGACTTGGTTTAGAGTACTAGAAAAGCGTTCTTAAATGTTTCATAAGTTCGTCAACTTGTACAAAGCTCATTGAGACACTTATAATAACTCATGTTGCATGAAACTTGGATTAAAGTCCTAGAAACACGTTGTTAGATGTTTCATAAGTTTGTCAAACTTGTATAAAGTTCATTGAGGAACTTATAAGCACTCATGCTGTATGAAACTTGGTTTAGAGTCCTAGAAACACCTTGTTAAATGTTTCATAAGTTCTTGAAACTTGTACAAAGCTCATTGGGGGAACTTATAACCACTCATGTTGGATGAAACTTTGTTTAGAGTCCTAGAAACGCGTTGTTAGATGTTTCATACGTTCGTCAAACTTGTACAAAGCTCATTGAGGAACTTATAAGCTCTCATGTTGCATGAAACTTGGTTTATAATCCTAGAAACGAGTTGTTAGATGTTTCATAAGTTCGTCAAACTTGTACAAAGCTCATTGAGACACTTATAAACACTCATGTTGCATGAAACTTGATTTAGAGTCCTAGAAACACGTTGTTAGATGTTTCAGAAGTTTGTAAAATTTGTACCAAGCTCATTGAGACACTTATAGACACTTATGTTGCATAAAACTTGGTTTAGAGTACTAGAAAAGCGTTGTTAAATGTTTCATACGTTTGTCAACTAGTACAAAGCTCATTGAGACACTTATAATCACTCATGTTGCATGAAACTTGGATTAGAGTCCCAGAAATGCGTTGTTAGATGTTTCATAAGTTCGTCAAACTTGTATAAAGCTCATTGACGAACTTATAAGCACTCATGTTGCATGAAACTTGGTTTAGAGTCCTAGAAACGGGTTGTTAGATGTTTAATAAGTTTGTCAAGCTTGTATAAAGCTCATTGAGACACTTATAAACACTCATGTTGCATGAAACTTGGTTTAGAGTCCTTGAAACACGTTGTTAGATGTTTATAAGATAGTAATACTTGTACCAAGCTCATTGAGACACTTATAGACACTTATGTTGCATAAGACTTGGTTTAGAGTACTAGAAAAGCGTTGTTAAATGTTTCATAAGTTCGTCAACTTGTACATAGCTCATTAAGACACTTTTAAAAACTCATGTTGCATGAAACTTGGATTAAAGTCCTAGAAACGCGTTGTTAGATGTTTCATAAGTTCGTCAAACTTGTATAAAGCTCATTGAGGAACTTATAAGCACTCATGTTGCATGAAACTTGGTTTAGAGTCCTAGAAACGCATTGTTAGATGTTTCATAAGTTCTTGAAACTTGTACAAAGCTCATTGGGGAACTTATAACCACTCATGTTGCATGAAACTTTGTTTAGAGTCCTAGAAACGCGTAGTTAGATGTTTTATAGGTTCGTCAAACTTGTACAAAGCTCATTGAGGAACTTATAAGCTCTCATGTTGCATGAAACTTGGTTTAGAATCCTAGAAACGAGTTGTTAGATGTTTCATAAGTTCGTCAAACTTGTACAAAGCTCATTGAGATACTTATAAGCACTCATGTTGCATGAAACTTGGTTTAGAGTCCTAGAAACGCGTTGTTAGATGTTTCATACGTTCGTCAAACTTGTACAAAGCTCATTGAGGAACTTATAAGCTCTCATGTTGCATGGAAATTGGTTTTGAGTCCTAGAAACGCGTTGTTAGATGTTTCATAAGTTCGTGAAACTTGTACAAAGCTCATTGAGGAACTTATAGGCTCTCATGTTGCATGAAACTTGGTTTAGATTCCTAGAAACGCGTTGTTAGATGTTTCATAAGTTCGTGAAACTTGTACAAAGCTCATTGAGGAACTTATAAGCACTCATGTTGCATGAAACTTGGTTAGGAGTCTTAGAAACGCGTTGTTAGATGTTTCATAAGTTCGTCAAACTTGTACAAAGCTCATTGAGACAATTATAAACACTCATGTTGCATGAAACTTGATTTAGAGTCCTAGAAACACGTTGTTAGATGTTTCATAAGTTAGTGAAATTTGTACCAAGCTCATTGAGACACTTATAGACACTTATGTTGCATAAAACTTGGTTTAGAGTACTAGAAAAGCGTTGTTAATTGTTTCATAAGTTCGTCAACTTGTACAAAGCTCATTGAGACACTTATAATCACTAATGTTGCATGAAACTTGGATTAGAGTCCTAGAAACGCGTTGTTAGATGTTTCATAAGTTCGTCAAACTTGTATAAAGCTCATTGACGAACTTATAAGCACCCATGTTGCATGAAACTTGGTTTAGAGTCCTAGAAACGCGTTGTTAGATGTTTCATAAGTTCGTGACACTTGTAAAAAGCTCATTGGGGAACTTATAACCACTCATGTTGCATGAAACTTGGTTTAGAGTCCTAGAAACGCGTTGTTAGATGTTTCATACGTTCGTCAAACTTGTACAAAGCTCATTAAGGAACTTATAAGCTCTCATGTTGCATGAAACTTGGTATAGAGTCCTAGAAACGAGTTGTTAGATGTTTCATAAGTTCGTCAAACTTGTATAAAGCTCATTGAGGAACTTATAAGCACTCATGTTGCATGAAACTTGGTTTAGAGTCCTAGAAACGCGTTGTTAGATGTTTCATAAGTTCTTGAAACTTGTACAAAGCTTATTGGGGAACTTATAATCACTCATGTTGCATGAAACTTTGTTTAGAGTCGTAGAAACGCGTTGTTAGATGTTTCATACGTTCGTCAAACTTGTACAAAGCTCATTGAAAAACTTATAAGCTCTCATGTTGCATGAAACTTGGTTTAGAGTCCTAAAAACGAGTTGTTAGATGTTTCATAAGTTCGTCAAACTTGTACAAAGCTCATTGAGATACTTATAAGCACTCATGTTGCATGAAACTTGGTTTAGAGTCCTAGAAACGCGTTGTTAGATGTTTCATACGTTCGTCAAACTTGTACAAAGCTCATTGAGGAACTTATAAGCTCTCATGTTGCATGGAACTTGGTTTAGAGTTCTAGAAAAGCGTTGTTAGATGTTTCATAAGTTCGTGAAACTTGTACAAAGCTCATTGAGGAACTTATAAGCACTCATGTTGCATGAAACTTGGTTAGGAGTCCTAGAAACGCGTTGTTAGATGTTTCATAAGTTCGTCAAACTTGTACAAAGCTCATTGAGACACTTATAAACACTCATGTTGCATGAAACTTGATTTAGATTCCTAGAAACGCGTTGTTAGATTTTTCATAAGTTCGTGAAACTTGTACAAAGCTCATTGAGGAACTTATAAGCACTTATGTTGCATGAAACTTGGTTAGGAGTCTTAGAAACGCGTTGTTAGATGTTTCATAAGTTCGTCAAACTTGTACAAAGCTCATTGAGACACTTATAAACACTCATGTTCCATGAAACTTGATTTAGAGTCCTAGAAACACGTTGTTAGATGTTTCATAAGTTAGTGAAATTTGTACCAAGCTCATTGAGACACTTATAGACACTTATGTTGCATAAAACTTGGTTTAGAGTACTAGAAAAGCGTTGTTAATTGTTTCATAAGTTCGTCAACTTGTAAAGCTCATTGAGACACTTATAATCACTCATGTTGCATGAAACTTGGATTAGAGTCCTAGAAACGCGTTGTTAGATGTTTCATAAGTTCGTCAAACTTGTATAAAGCTCATTGACGAACTTATAAGCACCCATGTTGCATGAAACTTGGTTTAGAGTCCTAGAAACGCGTTGTTAGATGTTTCATAAGTTCGTGAAACTTGTAAAAAGCTCATTGGGGAACTTATAACCACTCATGTTGCATGAAACTTGGTTTAGAGTCCTAGAAACGCGTTGTTAGATGTTTCATACGTTCGTCAAACTTGTACAAAGCTCATTAAGGAACTTATAAGCTCTCATGTTGCATGAAACTTGGTTTAGTGTCCTAGAAACGAGTTGTTAGATGTTTCATAAGTTCGTCAAACTTGTACAAAGCTCATTGAGATACTTATAATCACTCATGTTGCATGAAACTTGGTTTAGAGTCCTAGAAACGCGTTGTTAGATGTTTCATAAGTTCGTCAAACTTGTATAAAGCTCATTGAGACACTTATAAGCATTCATGTTGCATGAAAATTGGTTTAGAGTCCTAGAAACGCGTTGTTAAATGTTTCATAAGTTCTTGAAACTTGTACAAAGCTCATTGAGGAACTTATAAGAACTCATGTTGCATGAAACAGTGTTTAGATTCCTAGAAACGCGTTGTTAGATGTTTCATACGTTCGTCAAACTTGTACAAATCTCATTGAGGAACTTATAATCTCTCATGTTGCATGAAACTTGGTTTAGAGTCCTAGAAACGAGTTGTTAGATATTTCATAAGTTCGTCAAACTTGTACAAAGCTCATTGAGATACTTATAAGCACTCATGTTGCCTGAAACTTGGTTTAGAGTCCTAGAAACGCGTTGTTAGATGTTTCATAAGTTCTTCAACTTGTACAAACCTCATTGAGACACTTGTAATAACTCATGTTGCATGAAACTTGGATTAAAGTCCTAGAAACGCGTTGTTAGATGTTTCATAGGTTCGTCAAACTTGTATAAAGCTCATTGAGGAACTTATAAGCACTCATGTTGCATGAAACTTGGTTTAGAGTCCTAGAAACGCGTTGTTAGATGTTTCATAAGTTCTTGAAACTTGTACAAAGCTTATTGGGGAACTTATAACCACTCATGTTGCATGAAACTTTGTTTAGAGTCCTAGAAACGCGTTGTTAGATGTTTCATACGTTCGTCAAACTTGTACAAAGCTCATTGAGGAACTTATAAGCTCTCATGTTGCATGAAACTTGGTTTAGAGTCCTAGAAACGAGTTGTTAGATGTTTCATAAGTTCGTCAAACTTGTACAAAGCTCATTGAGATACTTATAAGCACTCATGTTGCATGAAACTTGGTTTAGAGTCCTAGAAACGCGTTGTTAGATGTTTCATACGTTCGTCAAACTTGTACAAAGATCATTGAGGAACTTATAAGCTCTCATGTTGCATGGAACTTGGTTTAGAGTCCTAGAAAAGCGTTGTTAGATGTTTCATAAGTTCGTGAAACTTGTACAAAGCTCATTGAGGAACTTATAAGCACTCATGTTGCATGAAACTTGGTTAGGAGTCCTAGAAACGCGTTGTTAGATGTTTCATAAGTTCGTCAAACTTGTACAAAGCTCATTGAGACACTTATAAACACTCATGTTGCATGAAACTTGATTTAGAGTCCTAGAAACACGTTGTTAGATGTTTCATAAGTTAGTGAAATTTGTGCCAAGCTCATTGAGACACTTATAGACACTTATAATCACTCATGTTGCATAAAACTTGGTTTAGAGTACTATAAAAGCGTTGTTAAATGTTTCATAAGTTCGTCAACTTGTACAAAGCTCATTGAGACACTTATAATCACACATGTTGCATGAAACTTGGATTAGAGTCCTAGAAACGCGTTGTTAGATGTTTCATAAGTTCGTCAAACTTGTATAATGCTCATTGACGAACTTATAAGCACTCATGTTGCATGAAACTTGGTTTAGAGTCCTAGAAACGCGTTGTTAGATGTTTCATAAGTTCGTGAAACTTGTAAAAAGCTCATTGGGGAACTTATAACCACTCATGTTGCATGAAACTTGGTTTAGAGTCCTAGAAACGCGTTGTTAGATGTTTCATACGTTCGTCAAACTTGTACACAGCTCATTAAGGAACTTATAAGCTCTCATGTTGCATGAAACTTGGTTTAGAGTCCTAGAAACGAGTTGTTAGATGTTTCATAAGTTCGTCAAACTTGTACAAAGCTCATTGAGATACTTATAAGCACTCATGTTGCATGAAAGTTTGTTTAGAGTCCTAGAAACGCGTTGTTAAATGTTTCATACGTTCGTCAAACTTGTACAAAGCTCATTGAGGAACTTATAAGCTCTCATGTTGCATGAAACTTGGTTTAGAGTCCTAGAAACGAGTTGTTAGATGTTTCATAAGTTCGTCAAACTTGTACAAAGCTCATTGAGATACTTATAAGCACTCATGTTGCATGAAACTTGGTTTAGAGTCCTAGAAACACGTTGTTAGATGTTTCACAAGTTCGTCAAACTTGTATAAAGCTCATTGAGACACTTATAAGCATTCGTGTTGCATGAAACTTGGTTTAGAGTCCTAGAAACGCGTTGTTAAATGTTTCATAAGTTCTTGAAACTTGTACAAAGCTCATTGAGGAACTTATAAGCACTCATGTTGCATGAAACTTGGTTTAGAGTCCTAGAAACGCGTTGTTAGATGTTTCATATGTTCGTCAAACTTGTAGAAAGCTCATTGACTAACTTATAAGCTCTCAAGTTGCATGAAACTTGGTTTAGAGTCCTAGAAACACGTTGTTAGATGTTTCATAAGTTCGTGAAACTTGTACAAAGTTCATTAAGGAACTTATAAGCATTTATGTTGCATGAAACCGTGTTTAAAGTCCTAGAAACGCGTTGTTAGATGTTTAATAATTTCGTCAAACTTGTACAAATCTCATTGAGGAACTTATAAGCTCTCATGTTGCATGAAACTTGGTTTAGAGTCCTAGATATGAGTTGTTAGATGTTTTATAAGTTTCTCAAACTTGTACAAAGTTCATTGAGATACTTATAAGTACTCATGTTGCATGAAACTTGGTTTAGAGTCCTAGAAACGGGTTGTTAGATGTTTAATAAGTTCGTCAAGCTTGTATAAAGCTCATTGAGACACTTATAAACAATCATGTTGCATGAAACTTGGTTTATAGTCCTTGAAACACGTTGTTAGATGTTTAGAAGATAGTAATACTTGTACCAAGCTCATTGAGACGCTTATAGACACTTATGTTGCATAAAACTTGGTTTAGAGTACTAGAAAAGCGTTGTTAAATGTTTCATAAGTTCGTCAACTTGTACAAAGCTCATTAAGACATTTATAATAACTCATGTTGCATGAAACTTGGATTAGAGTCCAAGAAACGCGTTTTTAGATGTTTCATAAGTTCGTCAAACTTGTATAAAGCTCATAGAGGAACTTATAAGCACTCATGTTGCATGAAACTTGGTTTAGAGTCCTAGAAACGCGTTGTTAGATGTTTCATAAGTTCTTGAAACTTGTACAAAGCTCATTGGGGAACTTATAAGCACTCATGTTGCACGAAACTTGGTTTAGAGTCCTAGAAACGGGTTGGTAGATGTATCATACGTTCGTCAAACTTGTACAAAGCTCATTGAGGAACTTATAAGCTCTCATGTTGCATGAAACTTGGTTTAGAGTCCTAGAAACGAGTTGTTAGATGTTTCATAAGTTCGTCAAAATTGTACAAAGCTCATTGAGATACGTATAAGCATTCATGTTGCATGAAACTTGGTTTAGAGTCCTAGAAACGCGTTGTTAGATGTTTCATATGTTCGTCAAACTTGTAGAAAGCTCATTGAGGAACTTATAAGCTCTCAAGTTGCATGAAACTTGGTTTAAAGTCCTAGAAACGCGTTGTTAGATGTTTCATAAGTTCGTGAAACTTGTACAAAGTTCATTGAGGAACTTATAAGCATTTATGTTGCATGAAACCGTGTTTAAAGTCCTAGAAACGCTTGTTAGATGTTTCATACGTTCGTCAAACTTGTACAAATCTCATTGAGGAACTTATAAGCTCTCATGTTGCATGAAACTTGGTTTAGAGTCCTAGAAACAAGTTGTTAGATGTTTCATAAGTTCGTCAAACTTGTACAAAGCTCATTGAGATACTTATAAGCACTCATGTTGCATGAAACTTGGTTTAGAGTCCTAGAAACGCGTTGTTAGATGTTTCATACTTTCGTCAAGCTTGTATAAAGCTCATTGAGACACTTATAAACACTCATGTTGCATGAAACTTGGTTTAGAGTCCTTGAAACACGTTCTTAGATGTTTATAAGATAGTAATACTTGTACCAAGCTCATTGAGACACTTATAGACACTTATGTTGCATAAAACTTGGTTTAGAGTACTAGAAAAGCGTTGTTAAATGTTTCATAAGTTCGTCAATTTGTACAAAGCTCATTGAGACATTTATAATAACTCATGTTGCATGAAACTTGGATTAGAGTCCGAGAAACGCGTTTTTAGATGTTTCATAAGTTCGTCAAACTTGTATAAAGCTCGTTGAGGAACTTATAAGCACTCATGTTGCATGAAACTTGGTTTAGAGTCCTAGAAACGCGTTGTTAGATGTTTCATAAGTTCTTGAAACTTGTACAAAGCTCATTGGGGAACTTATAAGCACTCATGTTGCACGAAACTTGGTTTAGAGTCCTAGAAACGGGTTGTTAGATGTATCATACGTTCGTCAAACTTGTACAAAGCTCATTGAGGAACTTATAAGCTCTCATGTTGCATGAAACTTGGTTTAGAGTCCTAGAAACGAGTTGTTAGATGTTTCATAAGTTCGTCAAACTTGTACAAAGCTCATTGAGATACTTATAAGCACTCATGTTGCATGAAACTTGGTTTAGAGTCCTAGAACCGCGTTATTAGATGTTTCATATGTTCGTCAAACTTGTAGAAAGCTCATTGAGGAACTTATAAGGTCTCAAGTTGCATGAAACTTGGTTTAAAGTCCTAGAAACGCGTTGTTAGATGTTTCATAAGTTCGTGAAACTTGTACAAAGTTCATTGAGGAACTTATAAGCATTTATGTTGCATGAAACCGTGTTTAAAGTTCTAGAAACGCGTTGTTAGATGTTTCATACGTTCGTCAAACTTGTACAAATCTCATTGAGGAACTTATAAGCTGTCATGTTGCATGAAACTTGGTTTAGAGTCCTAGAAACAAGTTGTTAGATGTTTCATAAGTTCGTCAAACTTGTACAAAGCTCATTGAGATACTTATAAGCACTCATGTTGCATGAAACTTGGTTTAGAGTCCTAGAAACGCGTTGTTAGATGTTTCATACGTTCGTCAAGCTTGTAGAAAGCTCATTGAGGAACTTATAAGCTCTCAAGTTGCATGAAACTTGGTTTAGAGTCCTAGAAACGCGTTGTTAGATGTTTCATAAGTTCGTCAAACTTGTACAAAGCTCATTGAGATACTTATAAGCACTCATGTTGCATGAAACTTGGTTTAGAGTCCTAGAAACGGGTTGTTAGATGTATCATACGTTCGTCAAACTTGTACAAAGCTCATTGAGGAACTTATAAGCTCTCATGTTGCATGAAACTTGGTTTAGAGTCCTAGAAACGAGTTGTTAGATGTTTCATAAGTTCTTGAAACTTGTACAAAGCTCATTGAGATACTTATAAGCACTCATGTTGCATGAAACTTGGTTTAGAGTCCTAGAAACGCGTTGTTAGATGTTTCATATGTTCGTCAAACTTGTAGAAAGCTCATTGAGTAACTTATAAGCTCTCAAGTTGCATGAAACTTGGTTTAGAGTCCTAGAAACGCGTTGTTAGATGTTTCATAAGTTCGTGAAACTTGTACAAAGTTCATTGAGGAACTTATAAGCATTTATGTTGCATGAAACCGTGTTTAAAGTCCTAGAAACGCGTTGTTAGATGTTTCATACGTTCGTCAAACTTGTACAAATCTCATTGAGGAACTTATAAGCTCTCATGTTGCATGAAACTTGGTTAAGAGTCCTAGAAACAAGTTGTTAGATGTTTCATAAGTTTGTCAAATTTGTACAAAGCTCATTGAGATACTTATAAGCACTCATGTTGCATGAAATTTGGTTTAGAGTCCTAGAAACGCGTTGTTAGATGTTTCATACGTTCGTCAAGCTTGTATAAAGCTCATTGAGACACTTATAAACACTCATGTTGCATGAAACTTGGTTTAGAGTCCTTGAAACACGTTGTTAGATGTTTATACGATAGTAATACTTGTACCAAGCTCATTGAGACACTTATAGACACTTATGTTGCATGAAACTTGGATTAGAGTCCTAGAAACGCGTTGTTAGATGTTTCATAAGTTCGTCAAACTTGTATAAAGCTCATTGACGAACTTATAAGAACTCATGTTGCATGAAACTTGGTTTAGAGTCCTAGAAACGCGTTGTTAGATGTTTCATAAGTTCGTGAAACTTGTAAAAAGCTCATTGGGGAACTTATAACCACTCATGTTGCATGAAACTTGGTTTAGAGTCCTAGAAACACGTTGTTAGATGTGTCATACGTTCATCAAACTTGTACAAAGCTCATTGAGGAACTTATAAGCTCTCATGTTGCATGAAACTTGGTTTAGAGTCCTAGAAACGAGTTGTTAGATGTTTCATAAGTTCGTCAAACTTGTACAAAACTCATTGAGATACTTATAAGCACTCATGTTGCATGAAACTTGGTTTAGAGTCCTAGAAACGAGTTGTTAGATGTTTCATAACTTCGTCAAACTTGTACAAAGCTCATTGAGATACTTATAAGCACTCATATTGCATGAAACTTGGTTTAGAGTCCTAGAAACGCGTTGTTAGATGTTTCATAAGTTCGTCAAACTTGTATAAAGTTCATTGAGACACTTATAAGCATTTATGTTGTATGAAACGCGTTGTTATATGTTTCATAAGTTCGTGGAACTTGTACAAAGCTCATTGAGGAACTTATAAGCTCTCATGTTGCATGAAACTTGGTTTAGATTCCTAGAAACGCGTTGTTAGATGTTTCATAAGTTCGTCAAACTTGTACAAAGCTCATTGAGACACTTATAAACACTCATGTTGCATGAAACTTGATTTAGAGTCCTAGAAACACGTTGTTAGATGTTTCATAAGTTATTGAAATTTGTACCAAGCTAATTGAGACACTTATAGACACTTATGTTGCATAAAACTTGGTTAGAGTACTAGAAAAGCAATGTCAAATTTTCATAAGTTCGTAAACTTGTACAAAGCTCATTGAGACACTTATAATCACTCATGTTGCATGAAACTTGGATTAGAGTCCTAGAAACGCGTTCTTAGAAGTTTCATAAGTTCGTCAAACTTGTATGAACCTCATTGAGCCACTTATAAGAATTCAAGTTACATGAAACTTGGTTTTGAGTACTAGAAAAGCGTTGTTAAATGTTTCATAAGTTCGTCAACTTGTACAAAGCTCATTGAGACACTTATAATCACTCATGTTGCATGAAACTTGGATTAGAGTCCTAGAAACGCGTTGTTAGATGTTTCATAATTTCGTCAAACTTGTACAAAACTCATTGAGATACTTATAAGCACTCATGTTGCATGAAACTTGGTTTAGAGTCCTAGAAACGAGTTGTTAGATGTTTCATAACTTCGTCAAACTTGTACAAAGCTCATTGAGATACTTATAAGCACTAATATTGCATGAAACTTGGTTTAGAGTCCTAGAAACGCGTTGTTAGATGTTTCATAAGTTCGTCAAACTTGTATAAAGTTCATTGAGACACTTATAAGCATTTATGTTGTATGAAACGCGTTGTTATATGTTTCATAAGTTCGTGGAACTTGTACAAAGCTCATTGAGGAACTTATAAGCACTCATGTTGCATGAAACTTGGTTTAGAGTCCTAGAAACGCGTTGTTAGATGTTTCATAATTTCGTCAAACTTGTATAAAGCTCATTGACGAACTTATAAGAACTCATGTTGCATGAAACTTGGTTTAGAGTCCTAGAAACGCGTTGTTAGATGTTTCATAAGTTCGTGAAACTTGTAAAAAGCTCATTGGGGAACTTATAACCACTCATGTTGCATGAAACTTGGTTTAGAGTCCTAGAAACACGTTGTTAGAAGTTTCATACGTTCGTCAAACTTGTACAAAGCTCATTGAAGAACTTATAAGCTCTCATGTTGCATGAAACTTGGTTTAGAGTCCTCGAAACGAGTTGTTAGATGTTTCATAAGTTCGTCAAACTTGTACAAAGCTCATTGAGATACTTATAAGCACTCATGTTGCATGAAACTTGGTTTAGAGTCCTAGAAACCCGTTGTTAGATGTTTCATACGTTCGTCAAACTTGTACAAAGGTCATTGAGGAATTTATAATCTCTCATGTTGCATGAATTTCGGTTTAGAGTCCTAAAAACGCGTTGTTAGATGTTTCATAAGTTCGTGAAACTTGTACAAAGCTCATTGAGGAACTTATAAGCACTCATGTTGCATGAAACTTGGTTTAGAGTCCTAGAAACGCGTTGTTAGATGTTTCATAAGTTCTTGAAACTTGTACAAAGGTCATTGGGGAACTTATAAGCACTCATGTTGCACGAAACTTGGTTTAGAGTCCTAGAAACGCGTTGTTAGATGTATCATACGTTCGTCAAACTTGTAAAAAGCTCATTGAGGAAGTTATAAGCTCTCATGTTGCATGAAACTTGGTTTAGAGTCCTAGAAACGAGTTGTTAGATGTTTCATAAGTTCGTCAAACTTGTACAAAGCTCATTGAAATACTTATAAGCACTCATATTGCATGAAACTTGGTTTAGAGTCCTACAAACGCGTTGTTAGATGTTTCATATGTTCTTCAAACTTGTAGAAAGCTCATTGAGGAACTTATAAGCTCTCAAGTTGCATGAAACTTGGTTTAAAGTCCTAGAAACGCGTTGTTAGATGTTTCATAAGTTCGTGAAACTTGTACAAAGTTCATTGAGGAACTTATAAGCATTTATGTTGCATGAAACCGTGTTTAAAGTTCTAGAAACGCGTTGTTAGATGTTTCGTATGTTCGTCAAACTTGTACAAATCTAATTGAGGAACTTATAAGCTGTCATGTTGCATGAAACTTGGTTTAGAGTCCTAGAAACAAGTTGTTAGATGTTTCATAAGTTCGTCAAACTTGTACAAAGCTCATTGAGATACTTATAAGCACTCATGTTGCATGAAACTTGGTTTAGAGTCCTAGAAACGCGTTGTTAGATGTTTCATACGTTCGTCAAGCTTGTATAAAGCTCATTGAGACACTTATAAACACTCATGTTGCATGAAACTTGGTTTAGAGTGTTTGAAACACGTTGTTAGATGTTTATAAGATAGTAATACTTGTACCAAGCTCATTGAGACACTTATAGACACTTATGTTGCATAAAACCTGGTTTAGAGTACTAGAAAAGCGTTGTTAAATGTTTTATAAGTTCGTCAATTTGTACAAAGCTCATTGACACTCATGTTGCATGAAACTTGGATTAGAGTCCTAGAAACGCGTTTTTAGATGTTTCATAAGTTCGTCAAACTTGTATAAAGCTCGTTGAGGAACTTATAAGCACTCATGTTGCATGAAACTTGGTTTAGAGTCCTAGAAACGCGTTGTTAGATGTTTCATAAGTTCTTGAAACTTGTACAAAGGTCATTGGGGAACTTATAAGCACTCATGTTGCACGAAACTTGGTTTAGAGTCCTAGAAACGCGTTGTTAGATGTATCATACGTTCGTCAAACTTGTAAAAAGCTCATTGAGGAAGTTATAAGCTCTCATGTTGCATGAAACTTGGTTTAGAGTCCTAGAAACGAGTTGTTAGATGTTTCATAAGTTCGTCAAACTTGTACAAAGCTCATTGAGATACTTATAAGCACTCATATTGCATGAAACTTGGTTTAGAGTCCTAGTAACGCGTTGTTAGATGTTTCATATGTTCTTCGATCAAACTTGTAGAAAGCTCATTGAGGAACTTATAAGCTCTCAAGTTGCATGAAACTTGGTTTAAAGTCCTAGAAACGCGTTGTTAGATGTTTCATAAGTTCGTGAAACTTGTACAAAGTTCATTGAGGAACTTATAAGCATTTATGTTGCATGAAACCGTGTTTAAAGTTCTAGAAACGCGTTGTTAGATGTTTCGTACGTTCGTCAAACTTGTACAAATCTCATTGAGGAACTTATAAGCTCTCATGTTGCATGAAACTTGGTTAAGAGTCCTAGAAACAAGTTGTTAGATGTTTCATAAGTTTGTCAAATTTGTACAAAGCTCATTGAGATACTTATAAGCACTCATGTTGCATGAAATTTGGTTTAGAGTCCTAGAAACGCGTTGTTAGATGTTTCATACGTTCGTCAAGCTTGTATAAAGCTCATTGAGACACTTATAAACACTCATGTTGCATGAAACTTGGTTTAGAGTCCTTGAAACACGTTGTTAGATGTTTATACGATAGTAATACTTGTACCAAGCTCATTGAGACACTTATAGACACTTATGTTGCATGAAACTTGGATTAGAGTCCTAGAAACGCGTTGTTAGATGTTTCATAAGTTCGTCAAACTTGTATAAAGCTCATTGACGAACTTATAAGAACTCATGTTGCATGAAACTTGGTTTAGAGTCCTAGAAACGCGTTGTTAGATGTTTCATAAGTTCGTGAAACTTGTAAAAAGCTCATTGGGGAACTTATAACCACTCATGTTGCATGAAACTTGGTTTAGAGTCCTAGAAACACGTTGTTAGATGTGTCATACGTTCATCAAACTTGTACAAAGCTCATTGAGGAACTTATAAGCTCTCATGTTGCATGAAACTTGGTTTAGAGTCCTAGAAACGAGTTGTTAGATGTTTCATAAGTTCGTCAAACTTGTACAAAACTCATTGAGATACTTATAAGCACTCATGTTGCATGAAACTTGGTTTAGAGTCCTAGAAACGAGTTGTTAGATGTTTCATAACTTCGTCAAACTTGTACAAAGCTCATTGAGATACTTATAAGCACTCATATTGCATGAAACTTGGTTTAGAGTCCTAGAAACGCGTTGTTAGATGTTTCATAAGTTCGTCAAACTTGTATAAAGTTCATTGAGACACTTATAAGCATTTATGTTGTATGAAACGCGTTGTTATATGTTTCATAAGTTCGTGGAACTTGTACAAAGCTCATTGAGGAACTTATAAGCTCTCATGTTGCATGAAACTTGGTTTAGATTCCTAGAAACGCGTTGTTAGATGTTTCATAAGTTCGTCAAACTTGTACAAAGCTCATTGAGACACTTATAAACACTCATGTTGCATGAAACTTGATTTAGAGTCCTAGAAACACGTTGTTAGATGTTTCATAAGTTATTGAAATTTGTACCAAGCTAATTGAGACACTTATAGACACTTATGTTGCATAAAACTTGGTTAGAGTACTAGAAAAGCAATGTCAAATTTTCATAAGTTCGTAAACTTGTACAAAGCTCATTGAGACACTTATAATCACTCATGTTGCATGAAACTTGGATTAGAGTCCTAGAAACGCGTTCTTAGAAGTTTCATAAGTTCGTCAAACTTGTATGAACCTCATTGAGCCACTTATAAGAATTCAAGTTACATGAAACTTGGTTTTGAGTACTAGAAAAGCGTTGTTAAATGTTTCATAAGTTCGTCAACTTGTACAAAGCTCATTGAGACACTTATAATCACTCATGTTGCATGAAACTTGGATTAGAGTCCTAGAAACGCGTTGTTAGATGTTTCATAATTTCGTCAAACTTGTACAAAACTCATTGAGATACTTATAAGCACTCATGTTGCATGAAACTTGGTTTAGAGTCCTAGAAACGAGTTGTTAGATGTTTCATAACTTCGTCAAACTTGTACAAAGCTCATTGAGATACTTATAAGCACTAATATTGCATGAAACTTGGTTTAGAGTCCTAGAAACGCGTTGTTAGATGTTTCATAAGTTCGTCAAACTTGTATAAAGTTCATTGAGACACTTATAAGCATTTATGTTGTATGAAACGCGTTGTTATATGTTTCATAAGTTCGTGGAACTTGTACAAAGCTCATTGAGGAACTTATAAGCACTCATGTTGCATGAAACTTGGTTTAGAGTCCTAGAAACGCGTTGTTAGATGTTTCATAATTTCGTCAAACTTGTATAAAGCTCATTGACGAACTTATAAGAACTCATGTTGCATGAAACTTGGTTTAGAGTCCTAGAAACGCGTTGTTAGATGTTTCATAAGTTCGTGAAACTTGTAAAAAGCTCATTGGGGAACTTATAACCACTCATGTTGCATGAAACTTGGTTTAGAGTCCTAGAAACACGTTGTTAGAAGTTTCATACGTTCGTCAAACTTGTACAAAGCTCATTGAAGAACTTATAAGCTCTCATGTTGCATGAAACTTGGTTTAGAGTCCTCGAAACGAGTTGTTAGATGTTTCATAAGTTCGTCAAACTTGTACAAAGCTCATTGAGATACTTATAAGCACTCATGTTGCATGAAACTTGGTTTAGAGTCCTAGAAACCCGTTGTTAGATGTTTCATACGTTCGTCAAACTTGTACAAAGGTCATTGAGGAATTTATAATCTCTCATGTTGCATGAATTTCGGTTTAGAGTCCTAAAAACGCGTTGTTAGATGTTTCATAAGTTCGTGAAACTTGTACAAAGCTCATTGAGGAACTTATAAGCACTCATGTTGCATGAAACTTGGTTTAGAGTCCTAGAAACGCGTTGTTAGATGTTTCATAAGTTCTTGAAACTTGTACAAAGGTCATTGGGGAACTTATAAGCACTCATGTTGCACGAAACTTGGTTTAGAGTCCTAGAAACGCGTTGTTAGATGTATCATACGTTCGTCAAACTTGTAAAAAGCTCATTGAGGAAGTTATAAGCTCTCATGTTGCATGAAACTTGGTTTAGAGTCCTAGAAACGAGTTGTTAGATGTTTCATAAGTTCGTCAAACTTGTACAAAGCTCATTGAAATACTTATAAGCACTCATATTGCATGAAACTTGGTTTAGAGTCCTACAAACGCGTTGTTAGATGTTTCATATGTTCTTCAAACTTGTAGAAAGCTCATTGAGGAACTTATAAGCTCTCAAGTTGCATGAAACTTGGTTTAAAGTCCTAGAAACGCGTTGTTAGATGTTTCATAAGTTCGTGAAACTTGTACAAAGTTCATTGAGGAACTTATAAGCATTTATGTTGCATGAAACCGTGTTTAAAGTTCTAGAAACGCGTTGTTAGATGTTTCGTATGTTCGTCAAACTTGTACAAATCTAATTGAGGAACTTATAAGCTGTCATGTTGCATGAAACTTGGTTTAGAGTCCTAGAAACAAGTTGTTAGATGTTTCATAAGTTCGTCAAACTTGTACAAAGCTCATTGAGATACTTATAAGCACTCATGTTGCATGAAACTTGGTTTAGAGTCCTAGAAACGCGTTGTTAGATGTTTCATACGTTCGTCAAGCTTGTATAAAGCTCATTGAGACACTTATAAACACTCATGTTGCATGAAACTTGGTTTAGAGTGTTTGAAACACGTTGTTAGATGTTTATAAGATAGTAATACTTGTACCAAGCTCATTGAGACACTTATAGACACTTATGTTGCATAAAACCTGGTTTAGAGTACTAGAAAAGCGTTGTTAAATGTTTTATAAGTTCGTCAATTTGTACAAAGCTCATTGACACTCATGTTGCATGAAACTTGGATTAGAGTCCTAGAAACGCGTTTTTAGATGTTTCATAAGTTCGTCAAACTTGTATAAAGCTCGTTGAGGAACTTATAAGCACTCATGTTGCATGAAACTTGGTTTAGAGTCCTAGAAACGCGTTGTTAGATGTTTCATAAGTTCTTGAAACTTGTACAAAGGTCATTGGGGAACTTATAAGCACTCATGTTGCACGAAACTTGGTTTAGAGTCCTAGAAACGCGTTGTTAGATGTATCATACGTTCGTCAAACTTGTAAAAAGCTCATTGAGGAAGTTATAAGCTCTCATGTTGCATGAAACTTGGTTTAGAGTCCTAGAAACGAGTTGTTAGATGTTTCATAAGTTCGTCAAACTTGTACAAAGCTCATTGAGATACTTATAAGCACTCATATTGCATGAAACTTGGTTTAGAGTCCTAGTAACGCGTTGTTAGATGTTTCATATGTTCTTCGATCAAACTTGTAGAAAGCTCATTGAGGAACTTATAAGCTCTCAAGTTGCATGAAACTTGGTTTAAAGTCCTAGAAACGCGTTGTTAGATGTTTCATAAGTTCGTGAAACTTGTACAAAGTTCATTGAGGAACTTATAAGCATTTATGTTGCATGAAACCGTGTTTAAAGTTCTAGAAACGCGTTGTTAGATGTTTCGTACGTTCGTCAAACTTGTACAAATCTCATTGAGGAACTTATAAGCTGTCATGTTGCATGAAACTTGGTTTAGAGTCCTAGAAACAAGTTGTTAGATGTTTCATAAGTTCGTCAAACTTGTACAAAGCTCATTGAGATACTTATAAGCACTCATGTTGCATGAAACTTGGTTTAGAGTCCTAGAAACGCGTTGTTAGATGTTTCATACGTTCGTCAAGCTTGTATAAAGCTCATTGAGACACTTATAAACACTCATGTTGCATGAAACTTGGTTTAGAGTGTTTGAAACACGTTGTTAGATGTTTATAAGATAGTAATACTTGTACCAAGCTCATTAAGACACTTATAGACACTTATGTTGCATAAAACCTGGTTTAGAGTACTAGAAAAGCGTTGTTAAATGTTTTATAAGTTCGTCAATTTGTACAAAGCTCATTGACACTCATGTTGCATGAAACTTGGATTAGAGTCCTAGAAACGCGTTTTTAGATGTTTCATAAGTTCGTCAAACTTGTATAAAGCTCGTTGAGGAACTTATAAGCACTCATGTTGCATGAAACTTGGTTTAGAGTCCTAGAAACGCGTTGTTAGATGTTTCATAAGTTCTTGACACTTGTACAAAGGTCATTGGGGAACTTATAAGCACTCATGTTGCACGAAACTTGGTTTAGAGTCCTAGAAACGCGTTGTTAGATGTATCATACGTTCGTCAAACTTGTAAAAAGCTCATTGAGGAAGTTATAAGCTCTCATGTTGCATGAAACTTGGTTTAGAGTCCTAGAAACGAGTTGTTAGATGTTTCATAAGTTCGTCAAACTTGTACAAAGCTCATTGAGATACTTATAAGCACTCATATTGCATGAAACTTGGTTTAGAGTCCTAGAAACGCGTTGTTAGATGTTTCATATGTTCTTCAAACTTGTAGAAAGCTCATTGAGGAACTTATAAGCTCTCAAGTTGCATGAAACTTGGTTTAAAGTCCTAGAAACGCGTTGTTAGATGTTTCATAAGTTCGTGAAACTTGTACAAAGTTCATTGAGGAACTTATAAGCATTTATGTTGCATGAAACTGTGTTTAAAGTTCTAGAAACCCGTTGTTAGATGTTTCGTACGTTCGTCAAACTTGTACAAATCTCATTGAGGAACTTATAAGCTGTCATGTTGCATGAAACTTGGTTTAGAGTCCTAGAAACAAGTTGTTAGATGTTTCATAAGTTCGTCAAACTTGTACAAAGCTCATTGAGATACTTATAGACACTTATGTTGCATAAAACCTGGTTTAGAGTACTAGAAAAGCGTTGTTAAATGTTTTATAAGTTCGTCAATTTGTACAAAGCTCATTGACACTCATGTTGCATGAAACTTGGATTAGAGTCCTAGAAACGCGTTGTTAGATGTTTCATAAGTTCGTCAAACTTGTATAAAGCTCATTGTAGAACTTATAAGAACTCATGTTGCATGAAACTTGGTTTAGAGTCCTAGAAACGGGTTGTTAGATGTTTCATAAGTTCGTGAAACTTGTAAAAAGCTCATTGGGGAACTTATAACCACTCATGTTGCATGAAACTTGGTTTAGATTCCTAGAAACACGTTGTTAGATGTTTCATACGTTCGTCAAACTTGTACAAAGCTCATTCAGGAACTTATAAGCTCTCATGTTGCATGAAACTTGTTTTAGAGTCCTAGAAACGAGTTGTTAGATGTTTCATAAGTTCGTCAAACTTGTAAAAAGCTCATTGAGATACTTATAAGCACTCATGTTGCATGAAACTTGGTTTAGAGTCCTAGAAACGCGTTGTTAGATGTTTCATACGTTCGTCAAACTTGTACAAAGGTCATTGAGGAATTTATAAGCTCTCATGTTGCATGAATTTCGGTTTAGAGTCCTAGAAACGCGTTGTTAGATGTTTCATAAGTTCGTGAAACTTGTACAAAGCTCATTGAGGAACTTATAAGCACTCATGTTGCATGAAACTTGGTTTAGAGTCCTAGAAACGTGTTGTAATATGTTTCATAAGTTCTTAAAACTTGTACAAAGCTCATTGGGGAACTTATAAGCACTCATGTTGCACGAAACTTGGTTTATAGTCCTAGAAACGCGTTGTTAGATGTATCATACGTTCGTCAAACTAGTACAAAGCTCATTGAGGAACTTATAAGCTCAGATGTTGCATGAAACTTGGTTTAGAGTCCTAGAAACGAGTTGTTAGATGTTTCATAAGTTCGTCAAACTTGTACAAAGCTCATTGAGATACTTATAAGCACTCATGTTGCATGAAACTTGGTTTAGACTCCTAGAAACGCGTTGTTAGATGTTTCATATGTTTGTCAAACTTGTAGAAAGCTCATTGAGGAACTTTTAAACTCTCAAGTTGCATGAAACTTGGTTTAGAGTCCTAGAAACGTGTTGTTAGATGTTTCATAAGTTCATGAAACTTGTACAAAGTTCATTGAGGAACTTATAAGCATTTATGTTGCATGAAACCGTGTTTAAAGTCCTAGAAACGCGTTGTTAGATATTTCATAAGTTCGTGAAACTTGTACAAAGCTCATTGAGGAACTTATAACCTCTCATGTTGCATGAAACTTGGTTTAGATTCCTAGAAACGCGTTGTTAGATGTTTCATAAGTTCGTGAAACTTGTACAAAGCTCATTGAGGAACTTATAAGCACTCATGTTGCATGAAACTTGGTTATGAGTCCTAGAAACGCGTTGTAAGATGTTACATAAGTTCGTCAAACTTGTACAAAGCTCATTGAGACACTTATACACACTCATGTTGCATAAAACTTGGTTTAGAGTACTAGAAAAGCGTTGTTAAATGTTTCATAAGTTCATAAACTTGTACAAAGCTCATTGAGACACTTATAATCACTTATGTTGCATGAAACTTGGATTAGAGTCTTAGAAACGCGTTGTTCGATGTTTCGTACGTTCGTCACACTTGTACAAAGCTCATTGAGACAGTTATAGACACTTATTTTTTTCATAAAACTTGGTTTAGAGTCCTAGAAAACCGTTGTTAAATGTTTCATAAGTTCGTCAACTTGTACAAAGCTCATTGAGACACTTATAATAACTCATGTTGCATGAAACTTGGATTAGAGTCCTCATAAGTTCGTCAAACTTGTATGAATCTCATTGAGCCACTTATAGGAATTCATGTTACATGAAACTTGGTTTAGAGTACTAGAAAAGCGTTGTTAAATGTTTCATAAGTTCGTGAAACTTGTACAAAGCTCATTGGGGAACTTATAAACACTCATGTTGCACGAAACTTGGATTAGAGTCCTAGAAACGCGTTGTTAGATGTTTCATAAGTTCGTCAAACTTGTATAAAGCTCATTGACGAACTTATAAGCACTCATGTTGCATGAAACTTGATTTAGAGTCCTAGAAACACGTTGTTAGATGTTTCATAAGTTCGTGAAACTTTTAAAAAGCTCATTGGAGAACTTATAACCACTCATGTTGCATGAAACTTGTTTTAGAGTCCTAGAAACGCGTTGTTAGATGTTTCATAAGTTCGTGAAACTTGTAAAAAGCTCATTGGGGAACTTATAACCACTCATGTTGCATGAAACTTGGTTTAGAGTCCTAGAAACACGTTGTTAGATGTTTCATACGTTCGTCAAACTTGTATAAAGCTCATTGAGGAACTTATAAGCTCTCATGTTGCATGAAACTTGGTTTAGAGTCCTAGAAACGAGTTGTTAGATGTTTCATAAGTTCGTCAAACTTGTACAAAGCTCATTGAGATACTTATAAGCACTCATGTTGAATGAAACTTGGTTTAGAGTCCTAGAAACGCGTTGTTAGATGTTTCATACGTTCGTCAAACTTGTACAAAGGTCATTGAGGAATTTATAAGCTCTCATGTTGCATGAATTTCGGTTTAGAGTCCTAGAAACGCGTTGTTAGATGTTTCATAAGTTCGTGAAACTTGTACAAAGCTCATTGAGGAACTTATAAGCTCTCATGTTGCATGAAACTTGGTTTAGATTCCTAGAAACGTGTTGTTAGATGTTTCATAAGTTCGTGAAACTTGTACAAAGCTCATTGAGGAACTTATAAGCACTCATGTTGCATGAAACTTGGTTAGGAGTCCTAGAAACGCGTTGTTAGATGTTTAATAAGTACGTGAAACTTGTAAAAAGCTCATTGGGGAACTTATAACCACTCATGTTGCATGAAACTTGGTTTAGAGTCCTAGAAACACGTTGTTAGATGTTTCATACGTTCGTCAAACTTGTACAAAGCTCATTGAGGAACTTATAAGCTCCCATGTTGCATGAAACTTGGTTTAGAGTCCTAGAAACGAGTTGTTTGATGTTTCATAAGTTCGTCAAACTTGTACAAAGCTCATTGAGATACTTATAAGCACTCATGTTGAATTAAACTTGGTTTAGAGTCCTAGAAACGCGTTGTTAGATGTTTCATACGTTCGTCAAACTTGTACAAAGGTCATTGAGGAATTTATAAGCTCTCATGTTGCATGAATTTCGGTTTAGAGTCCTAGAAACGCGTTGTTAGATGTTTCATAAGTTCGTGAAACTTGTACAAAGTTCATTGAGGAACTTATAAGCTCTCATGTTGCATGAAACTTGGTTTAGATTCCTAGAAACGTGTTGTTAGATGTTTCATAAGTTCGTGAAACTTGTACAAAGCTCATTGAGGAACTTATAAGCACTCATGTTGCATGAAACTTGGTTAGGAGTCCTAAAAACGCGTTGTTAGATTTTTCATAAGTTCGTCAAACTTGTACAAAGCTCATTGAGACACTTATAAACACTCATGTTGCATGAAACTTGATTTAGAGTCCTAGAAACACGTTGTTAGATGTTTCATAAGTTAGTGAAATTTTTACCAAGCTCATTGAGACACTTATAGACACTTATGTTGCATAAAACATGGTTTAGAGTACTAGAAAAGCGTTGTTAAATGTTTCATAAGTTTGTCAACTTGGACTAAGCTCAATGAGACACTTATAATCACTCATGTTGCATGAAACTTGGATTAGAGTCCTAGAAACGCGTTGTTAGATGTTTCATAAGCTCGTGTAAACTTGTACAAAGCTCATTGACGAACTTATAAGCACTCATGTTGCATGAAACTTGGTTTAGAGTCCTAGAAACGCGTTGTTAGATGTTTCATAAGTTCGTGAAACTTGTAAAAAGCTCATTGGGGAACTTATAACCACTCATGTTGCATGAAACTTGGTTTAGAGTCTTAGAAACGCGTTGTTAGATGTTTCATACGTTCGTCAAACTTGTACAAAGCTCATTAAGGAACTTACAAGCTCTCATGTTGCATGAAACTTTGTTTAGAGTCCTAGAAACGAGTTGTTAGATGTTTCATAAGTTCGTCAAACTTGTACAAAGCTCATTGAGATACTTATAAGCACTCATGTTGCATGAAACTTGGTTTAGAGTCCTAGAAACGCGTTGTTAGATGTTTCATAAGTTCTTCAAACTTGTATAAACGTCTTTGAGATACTTATAGGCATTCATGTTGCATGAAACTTAGTTTAGAGTCCTAGAAACGCGTTGTTAAATGTTTCATCAGTTCTTGAAACTTGTACAAAGCTCATTGAGGAACTCATAAGCACTCATGTTGCATGAAACTTGGTTTAGAGTCCTAGAAACGCGTTTTTAGATATTTCTTATGTTCGTCAAACTTGTAGAAAGCTCATTGAGGAACTTATAAGCTCTCAAGTTGCATGAAACTTGGTTTAGAGTCATAGAAACGCGTTGTTAGATGTTTCATAAGTTTGTGAAACTTGTACAAAGTTTATTAAGGAACTTATAATATTTTTGTTGCATGAAACCGTGTTTAAAGTCCTAGAAACGTGTTGTTAGATGTTTCATACATTCGTCAAACTTGTACAAATCTCATTGAGGAACTTATAAGCTCTCATGTTGCATGAAAATTGGTTTAGAGTCCTAGAAACGAGTTGTTAGATGTTTCATAAGTTCGTCAAACTTGTACAAAGCTCATTGAGATACTTATAAGCACTCATGTTGCATGAAACATGGTTTAGAGTCCTAGAAACGCGTTGTTAGATGTTTCATATGTTCATCAAACTTGTAGAAAGCTCATTGAGGAACTTATAAGCTCTCAAGTTGCATGAAACTTGGTTTAGAGTCCTAGAAACGTGTTGTTAGATGTTTCATAAGTTCATGAAACTTGTACAAAGTTCATTGAGGAACTTATAAGCATTTATGTTGCATGAAACCGTGTTTAAAGTCCTAGAAACGCGTTGTTAGATATTTCATAAGTTCGTGAAACTTGTACAAAGCTCATTGAGGAACTTATAACCTCTCATGTTGCATGAAACTTGGTTTAGATTCCTAGAAACGCGTTGTTAGATGTTTCATAAGTTCGTGAAACTTGTACAAAGCTCATTGAGGAACTTATAAGCACTCATGTTGCATGAAACTTGGTTATGAGTCCTAGAAACGCGTTGTAAGATGTTACATAAGTTCGTCAAACTTGTACAAAGCTCATTGAGACACTTTTACACACTCATGTTGCATAAAACTTGGTTTAGAGTACTAGAAAAGCGTTGTTAAATGTTTCATAAGTTCGTAAACTTGTACAAAGCTCATTGAGACACTTATAATCACTTATGTTGCATGAAACTTGGATTAGAGTCTTAGAAACGCGTTGTTCGATGTTTCGTACGTTCGTCACACTTGTACAAAGCTCATTGAGACAGTTATAGACACTTATTTTTTCATAAAACTTGGTTTAGAGTCCTAGAAAACCGTTGTTAAATGTTTCATAAGTTCGTCAACTTGTACAAAGCTCATTGAGACACTTATAATAACTCATGTTGCATGAAACTTGGATTAGAGTCCTCATAAGTTCGTCAAACTTGTATGAATCTCATTGTGCCACTTATAGGAATTCATGTTACATGAAACTTGGTTTAGAGTACTAGAAAAGCGTTGTTAAATGTTTCATAAGTTCGTCAACTTGTACAAAGCTCATTGAGACACTTATAATCATTCATGTTGCATGAAACTTGGATTAGAGTCCTAGAAACGCGTTGTTAGATGTTCCATAAGTTCGTCAAACTTGTATAAAGCTCATTGACGAACTTATAAGCACTCATGTTGCATGAAACTTGATTTAGAGTCCTAGAAACACGTTGTTAGATGTTTCATAAGTTCGTGAAACTTTTAAAAAGCTCATTGGGGAACTTATAACCACTCATGTTGCATGAAACTTGGTTTAGAGTCCTAGAAACGCGTTGTTAGATGTTTCATAAGTTCGTGAAACTTGTAAAAAGCTCATTGGGGAACTTATAACCACTCATGTTGCATGAAACTTGGTTTAGAGTCCTAGAAACACGTTGTTAGATGTTTCATACGTTCGTCAAACTTGTATAAAGCTCATTGAGGAACTTATAAGCTCTCATGTTGCATGAAACTTGGTTTAGAGTCCTAGAAACGAGTTGTTAGATGTTTCATAAGTTCGTCAAACTTGTACAAAGCTCATTGAGATACTTATAAGCACTCATGTTGAATGAAACTTGGTTTAGAGTCCTAGAAACGCGTTGTTAGATGTTTCATACGTTCGTCAAACTTGTACAAAGGTCATTGAGGAATTTATAAGCTCTCATGTTGCATGAATTTCGGTTTAGAGTCCTAGAAACGCGTTGTTAGATGTTTCATAAGTTCGTGAAACTTCTACAAAGCTCATTGAGGAAGTTATAAGCTCTCATGTTGCATGAAACTTGGTTTAGATTCCTAGAAACGTGTTGTTAGATGTTTCATAAGTTCGTGAAACTTGTACAAAGCTCATTTAGGAACTTATAAGCACTCATGTTGCATGAAACTTGGTTAGGAGTCCTAGAAACGCGTTGTTAGATGTTTCATAAGTACGTGAAACTTGTAAAAAGCTCATTGGGGAATTTATAACCACTCATGTTGCATGAAACTTGGTTTAGAGTCCTAGAAACACGTTGTTAGATGTTTCATACGTTCGTCAAACTTGTACAAAGCTCATTGAGGAACTTATAAGCTCCCATGTTGCATGAAACTTGGTTTAGAGTCCTAGAAACGAGTTGTTTGATGTTTCATAAGTTCGTCAAACTTGTACAAAGCTCATTGAGATACTTATAAGCACTCATGTTGAATTAAACTTGGTTTAGAGTCCTAGAAACGCGTTGTTAGATGTTTCATACGTTCGTCAAACTTGTACAAAGGTCATTGAGGAATTTATAAGCTCTCATGTTGCATGAATTTCGGTTTAGAGTCCTAGAAACGCGTTGTTAGATGTTTCATAAGTTCGTGAAACTTGTACAAAGTTCATTGAGGAACTTATAAGCTCTCATGTTGCATGAAACTTGGTTTAGATTCCTAGAAACGTGTTGTTAGATGTTTCATAAGTTCGTGAAACTTGTACAAAGCTCATTGAGGAACTTATAAGCACTCATGTTGCATGAAACTTGGTTAGGATTCCTAAAAACGCGTTGTTAGATGTTTCATAAGTTCGTCAAACTTGTACAAAGCTCATTGAGACACTTATAAACACTCATGTTGCATGAAACTTGATTTAGAGTCCTAGAAACACGTTGTTAGATGTTTCATAAGTTAGTGAAATTTTTACCAAGCTCATTGAGACACTTATAGACACTTATGTTGCATAAAACATGGTTTAGAGTACTAGAAAAGCGTTGTTAAATGTTTCATAAGTTTGTCAACTTGGACAAAGCTCAATGAGACACTTATAATCACTCATGTTGCATGAAACTTGGATTAGAGTCCTAGAAACGCGTTGTTAGATGTTTCATAAGCTCGTGTAAACTTGTACAAAGCTCATTGACGAACTTATAAGCACTCATGTTGCATGAAACTTGGTTTAGAGTCCTAGAAACGCGTTGTTAGATGTTTCATAAGTTCGTGAAACTTGTAAAAAGCTCATTGGGGAACTTATAACCACTCATGTTGCATGAAACTTGGTTTAGAGTCCTAGAAACGCGTTGTTAGATGTTTCATACGTTCGTCAAACTTGTACAAAGCTCATTAAGGAACTTACAAGCTCTCATGTTGCATGAAACTTTGTTTAGAGTCCTAGAAACGAGTTGTTAGATGTTTCATAAGTTCGTCAAACTTGTACAAAGCTCATTGAGATACTTATAAGCACTCATGTTGCATGAAACTTGGTTTAGAGTCCTAGAAACGCGTTGTTAGATGTTTCATAAGTTCTTCAAAATTGTATAAACGTCTTTGAGATACTTATAAGCATTCATGTTGCATGAAACTTAGTTTAGAGTCCTAGAAACGCGTTGTTAAATGTTTCATCAGTTCTTGAAACTTGTACAAAGCTCATTGAGGAACTTATAAGCACTCATGTTGCATGAAACTTGGTTTAGAGTCCTAGAAACGCGTTTTTAGATATTTCTTATGTTCGTCAAACTTGTAGAAAGCTCATTGAGGAACTTATAATCTCTCAAGTTGCATGAAACTTGGTTTAGAGTCATAGAAACGCGTTGTTAGATGTTTCATAAGTTTGTGAAAGTTGTACAAAGTTTATTGAGGAACTTATAATATTTTTGTTGCATGAAACCGTGTTTAAAGTCCTAGAAACGTGTTGTTAGATGTTTCATACATTCGTTAAACTTGTACAAATCTCATTGAGGAACTTATAAGCTCTCATGTTGCATGAAAATTGGTTTAGAGTCCTAGAAACGAGTTGTTAGATGTTTCATAAGTTCGTCAAACTTGTACAAAGCTCATTGAGATACTTATAAGCACTCATGTTGCATGAAACATGGTTTAGAGTCCTAGAAACGCGTTGTTAGATGTTTCATATGTTCATCAAACTTGTAGAAAGCTCATTGAGGAACTTATAAGCTCTCAAGTTATAAGCATCTCAAGTTGCAAACTTGGTTTAGAGTCCTAGAAACGCGTTGTTAGATGTTTCATACGTTCGTAAAACTTGTACGAAGCTTATTGAGGAACTTATAAGCACTCATGTTGCATGAAACTTGGTTTAGAGTCCTAGAAACGCGTTGTTAGATGTTTCATAAGTTCATGAAACTTGTACAAAGTTCATTGAGGAACTTATAAGCATTTATATTGCATGAAACCGTGTTTAAAGTCCTAGAAACGCGTTGTTAGATGTTTAATACGTTCGTCAAACTTGTACAAATCTCATTGACGAACTTATAAGCTCTCATGTTGCATGAAACTTGGTTTAGAGTCCTAGAAACAAATTGTTAGATGTTTCATAAGTTCGTCAAACTTGTACAAAACTCATTGAGATACTTATAAGCACTCATGTTGCATGAAACTTGGTTTAGAGTCTTATAAACGCGTTGTTAGATGTTTCATACGTTCGTCAAGCTTGTATAAAGCTCATTGAGACACTTATAAACACTCATGTTGCATGAAACTTGGTTTAGAGTCCTTGAAACACGTTGTTAGATGTTTATAAGATAGTAATACTTGTACCAAGCTCATTGAGACACTTATAGGCACTTATGTTGCATAAAACTTGGTTTAGAGTACTAGAAAAGCGTTGTTAAATGTTTCATAAGTTCGTCAACTTGTATAAAGCTCATTGAGACACTTATAATAACTCATGTTGCATGAAACTTGGATTAGAGTCCTAGAAACGCGTTTTTAGATGTTTCATAAGTTCGTCAAACTTGTATAAAGCTCATTGAGGAATTTATAAGCACTCATGTTGCATGAAACTTGGTTTAGAGTCCTAGAAACGCTTTGTTATATGTTTCATAAGTTCGTGAAACTTGTACAAAGCTCATTGGGGAACTTATAAACACTCATGTTGCACGAAACTTGGTTTAGAGTCCTAGAAACGCGTTGGTAGATGTATCATACGTTCGTCAAACTTGTACAAAGCTCATTGAGGAACTTATAAGCTCTCATGTTACATGAAACTTGGTTTAGAGTCCTAGAAACGAGTTGTTAGATGTTTCATAAGTTCGTGAAACTTGTACAAAGCTCATTGAGGAACTTATAAGCTCTCATGTTGCATAAAACTTGGTTTAGAGTACTAGAAAAGCGTTGTTAAATGTTTCATCAGTTTGTCAACTTGTACAAAGCTCAATGAGACACTAATAATCACTCATGTTGCATGAAACTTTGATTAGAGTCCTAGAAACGCGTTGTTAGATGTTTCATAAGTTCGTCAAACTTTTATAAAGCTCATTGACGAACTTATAAGCACTCATGATGCATGAAACTTGGTTTAGAGTCCTAGAAACGCGTTGTTAGATGTTTCATAAGTTCGTGAAACTTGTAAAAAGCTCATTGGGGAAGTTATAACCACTCATGTTGCATGAAACTTGGTTTAGAGTCCTAGAAACGCGTTGTTAGATGTTTCATACGTTCGTCAAACTTGTACAAAGCTCATTAAGGAACTTATAAGCTCTCATGTTGCATGAAACTTGGTTTAGAGTCCTAGAAACGAGTTGTTAGATGTTTCATAAGTTCGTCAAACTTGTACAAAGCTCATTGAGATACTTATAAGCACTCATGTTGCATGAAACTTGGTTTAGAGTCCTAGAAACGCGTTGTTAGATGTTTCATAAGTTCTTCAAACTTGTATAAACGTCATTGAGACACTTATAAGCATTCATGTTGCATGAAACTTTGTTTAGAGTCCTAGAAACGCGTTGTTAAATGTGTCATAAGTTCTTGAAACTTGTACAAAGCTCATTGAGGAACTTATAAGCAATCATGTTGCATGAAACTTGGTTTAGAGTCCTAGAAACGCGTTGTTAGATATTTCATATGTTCGTCAAACTTGTATAAAGCTCATTGAGGAACTTATAAGCTCTCAAGTTGCATGAAACTTGGTTTAGAGTCATAGAAACGCGTTGTTAGATGTTTCATAAGTTCGTGAAACTTGTACAAAGTTTATTGAGGAACTTATAAGCATTTTTGTTGCATGAAACCGTGTTTAAAGTCCGAGAAACGTGTTGTTAGATGTTTCATACATTCGTCAAACTTGTACAAATCTCATTGAGGAACTTATAAGCTCTCATGTTGCATGAAAATTTGTTTAGAGTCCTAGAAACGAGTTGTTAGATGTTTCATAAGTTCGTCAAACTTGTACAAAGCTCATTGAGATACTTATAAGCACTCATGTTGCATGAAACATGGTTTAGAGTCCTAGAAACGCGTTGTTAGATGTTTCATATGTTCATCAAACTTGTAGAAAGCTCATTGAGGAACTTATAAGCTCTCAAGTTGCATGAAACTTGGTTTAGAGTCCTAGAAACGCGTTGTTAGATGTTTCATACGTTCGTAAAACTTGTACAAAGCTTATTGAGGAACTTATAAGCACTCATGTTGCATGAAACTTGGTTTAGAGTCCTAAAAACGCGTTGTTAGATGTTTCATAAGTTCATGAAACTTGTACAAATTTCATTGAGGAACTTATAAGCATTTATGTTGCATGAAACCGTGTTTAAAGTCCTAGAAACGCGTTGTTAGATGTTTAATACGTTCGTCAAACTTGTACAAATCTCATTGACGAACTTATAAGCTCTCATGTTGCATGAAACTTGGTTTAGAGTCCTAGAAACAAATTGTTAGATGTTTCATAAGTTCGTCAAACTTGTACAAAACTCATTGAGATACTTATAAGCACTCATGTTGCATGAAACTTGGTTTAGAGTCTTATAAACGCGTTGTTAGATGTTTCATACGTTCGTCAAGCTTGTATAAAGCTCATTGAGACACTTATAAACACTCATGTTGCATGAAACTTGGTTTAGAGTCCTTGAAACACGTTGTTAGATGTTTATAAGATAGTAATACTTGTACCAAGCTCATTGAGACACTTATAGGCACTTATGTTGCATAAAACTTGGTTTAGAGTACTAGAAAAGCGTTGTTAAATGTTTCATAAGTTCGTCAACTTGTACAAAGCTCATTGAGACACTTATAATAACTCATGTTGCATGAAACTTGGATTAGAGTCCTAGAAACGCGTTTTTAGATGTTTCATAAGTTCGTCAAACTTGTATAAAGCTCATTGAGGAATTTATAAGCACTCATGTTGCATGAAACTTGGTTTAGAGTCCTAGAAACGCTTTGTTATATGTTTCATAAGTTCGTGAAACTTGTACAAAGCTCATTGGGGAACTTATAAACACTCATGTTGCACGAAACTTGGTTTAGAGTCCTAGAAACGCGTTGGTAGATGTATCATACGTTCGTCAAACTTGTACAAAGCTCATTGAGGAACTTATAAGCTCTCATGTTACATGAAACTTGGTTTAGAGTCCTAGAAACGAGTTGTTAGATGTTTCATAAGTTCGTGAAACTTGTACAAAGCTCATTGAGGAACTTATAAGCTCTCATGTTGCATGAAACTTGGTTTAGAGTACTAGAAAAGCGTTGTTAAATGTTTCATAAGTTTGTCAACTTGTACAAAGCTCAATGAAACTTTGATTAGAGTCCTAGAAACGCGTTGTTAGATGTTTCATAAGTTCGTCAAACTTTTATAAAGCTCATTGACGAACTTATAAGCACTCATGTTGCATGAAACTTGGTTTAGAGTCCTAGAAACGCGTTGTTAGATGTTTCATAAGTTCGTGAAACTTGTAAAAAGCTCATTGGGGAACTTATAACCACTCATGTTGCATGAAACTTGATTTAGAGTCCTAGAAACGCGTTGTTAGATGTTTCATACGTTCGTCAAACTTGTACAAAGCTCATTAAGGAACTTATAAGCTCTCATGTTGCATGAAACTTGGTTTAGAGTCCTAGAAACGAGTTGTTAGATGTTTCATAAGTTCGTCAAACTTGTACAAAGCTCATTGAGATACTTATAAGCACTCATGTTGCATGAAACTTGGTTTAGAGTCCTAGAAACGCGTTGTTAGATGTTTCATAAGTTCTTCAAACTTGTATAAACGTCATTGAGATACTTATAAGCATTCATGTTGCATGAAACTTAGTTTAGAGTCCTAGAAACGCGTTGTTAAATGTGTCATAAGTTCTTGAAACTTGTACAAAGCTCATTGAGGAACTTATAAGCAATCATGTTGCATGAAACTTGGTTTAGAGTCCTAGAAACGCGTTGTTAGATATTTCATATGTTCGTCAAACTTGTAGAAAGCTCATTGAGGAACTTATAAGCTCTCAAGTTGCATGAAACTTGGTTTAGAGTCATAGAAACGCGTTGTTAGATGTTTCATAAGTTCGTGAAACTTGTACAAAGTTTATTGAGGAACTTATAAGCATTTTTGTTGCATGAAACCGTGTTTAAAGTCCTAGAAACGTGTTGTTAGATGTTTCATACATTCGTCAAACTTGTACAAATCTCATTGAGGAACTTATAAGCTCTCATGTTGCATGAAAATTGGTTTAGAGTCCTAGAAATGCGTTGTTAGATGTTTCATACGTTCGTAAAACTTGTACAAAGCTTATTGAGGAACTTATAAGCACTCATGTTGCATGAAACTTGGTTTAGAGTCCTAGAAACGCGTTGTTAGATGTTTCATAAGTTCGTGAAACTTGTACAAAGTTTATTGAGGAACTTATAAGCATTTATGTTGCATGAAACCGTGTTTAAAGTCCTAGAAACGTGTTGTTAGATGTTTCATACATTCGTCAAACTTGTACAAATCTCATTGAGGAACTTATAAGCTCTCATGTTGCATGAAAATTGGTTTAGAGTCCTAGAAACGAGTTGTTAGATGTTTCATAAGTTCGTCAAACTTGTACAAAGCTCATTGAGATACTTATAAGCACTCATGTTGCATGAAACATGGTTTAGAGTCCTAGAAACGCGTTGTTAGATGTTTCATATGTTCATCAAACTTGTAGAAAGCTCATTGAGGAACTTATAAGCTCTCAAGTTGCATGAAACTTGGTTTAGAGTCCTAGAAATGCGTTGTTAGATGTTTCATACGTTCGTAAAACTTGTACAAAGCTTATTGAGGAACTTATAAGCACTCATGTTGCATGAAACTTGGTTTAGAGTCCTAGAAACGCGTTGTTAGATGTTTCATAAGTTCGTGAAACTTGTACAAAGTTTATTGAGGAACTTATAAGCATTTATGTTGCATGAAACCGTGTTTAAAGTCCTAGAAACGTGTTGTTAGATGTTTCATACATTCGTCAAACTTGTACAAATCTCATTGAGGAACTTATAAGCTCTCATGTTGCATGAAAATTGGTTTAGAGTCCTAGAAACGAGTTGTTAGATGTTCCATAAGTTCGTCAAACTTGTACAAAGCTCATTGAGATACTTATAAGCACTCATGTTGCATGAAACATGGTTTAGAGTCCTAGAAACGCGTTGTTAGATGTTTCATATGTTCATCAAACTTGTAGAAAGCTCATTGAGGAACTTATAAGCTCTCAAGTTGCCTGAAACTTGGTTTAGAGTCCTAGAAACGCGTTGTTAGATGTTTCATACGTTCGTAAAACTTGTACAAAGCTTATTGAGGAACTTATAAGCACTCATGTTGCATGAAACTTGGTTTAGAGTCCTAGAAACGCGTTGTTAGATGTTTCATAAGTTCATGAAACTTGTACAAAGTTCATTGAGGAACTTATAAGCATTTATGTTGCATGAAACCGTGTTTAAAGTCCTAGAAACACGTTGTTAGATGTTTAATACGTTTGTCAAACTTGTACAAATCTCATTGACGAACTTATAAGCTCTCATGTTGCATGAAACTTGGTTTAGAGTCCTAGAAACAAATTGTTAGATGTTTCATAAGTTCGTCAAACTTGTACAAAACTCATTGAGATACTTATAAGCACTCATGTTGAATGAAACTTGGTTTAGAGTCCTGTAAACGCGTTGTTAGATGTTTCATACGTTCGTCAAGCTTGTATAAAGCTCATTGAGACACTTATAAACACTCATGTTGCATGAAACTTGGTTTAGAGTCCTTGAAACACGTTGTTAGATGTTTATAAGATAGTAATACTTGTACCAAGCTCATTGAGACACTTATAGGCACTTATGTTGCATAAAATTTGGTTTAGAGTACTAAAAAAGCGTTGTTAAATGTTTCATAAGTTCGTCAACTTGTACAAAGCTCATTGAGACACTTATAATAACTCATGTTGCATGAAACTTGGATTAGAGTTCTAGAAACGCGTTTTTAGATGTTTCATAAGTTCGTCAAACTTGTATAAAGCTCATTGAGGAATTTATAAGCACTCATGTTGCATGAAACTTGGTTTAGAGTCCTAGAAACGCGTTGTTATATGTTTCATAAGTTCGTGAAACTTGTACAAAGCTCATTGGGGAACTTATAAACACTCATGTTGCACGAAACTTGGTTTAGAGTCCTAGAAACGCGTTGGTAGATGTATCATACGTTCGTCAAACTTGTACAAAGCTCATTGAGGAACTTATAAGCTCTCATGTTACATGAAACTTGGTTTAGAGTCCTAGAAACGAGTTGTTAGATGTTTCATAAGTTCGTGAAACTTGTACAAAGCTCATTGAGGAACTTATAAGCTCTCATGTTGCATAAAACTTGGTTTAGAGTACTAGAAAAGCGTTGTTAAATGTTTCATAAGTTTGTCAACTTGTACAAAGCTCAATGAGACACTAATAATCACTCATGTTGCATGAAGCTTTGATTAGAGTCCTAGAAACGCGTTGTTAGATGTTTCATAAGTTCGTCAAACTTGTATAAAGCTCATTGACGAACTTATAAGCACTCATGTTGCATGAAACTTGGTTTAGAGTCCTAGAAACGCGTTGTTAGATGTTTCATAAGTTCGTGAAACTTGTAAAAAGCTCATTGGAGAACTTATAACCACTCATGTTGCATGAAACTTGGTTTAGAGTCCTAGAAACGCGTTGTTAGATGTTTCATACGTTCGTCAAACTTGTACAAAGCTCATTAAGGAACTTATAAGCTCTCATGTTGCATGAAACTTGGTTTAGAGTCCTAGAAACGAGTTGTTAGATGTTTCATAAGTTCGTCAAACTTGTACAAAGCTCATTGAGATACTTATAAGCACTCATGTTGCATGAAACTTGGTTTAGAGTCCTAGAAACGCGTTGTTAGATGTTTCATATGTTCATCAAACTTGTAGAAAGCTCATTGAGGAACTTATAAGCTCTCAAGTTGCATGAAACTTGGTTTAGAGTCCTAGAAATGCGTTGTTAGATGTTTCATACGTTCGTAAAACTTGTACAAAGCTTATTGAGGAACTTATAAGCACTCATGTTGCATGAAACTTGGTTTAGAGTCCTAGAAACGCGTTGTTAGATGTTTCATAAGTTCGTGAAACTTGTACAAAGTTTATTGAGGAACTTATAAGCATTTATGTTGCATGAAACCGTGTTTAAAGTCCTAGAAACGTGTTGTTAGATGTTTCATACATTCGTCAAACTTGTACAAATCTCATTGAGGAACTTATAAGCTCTCATGTTGCATGAAAATTTGTTTAGAGTCCTAGAAACGAGTTGTTAGATGTTTCATAAGTTCGTCAAACTTGTACAAAGCTCATTGAGATACTTATAAGCACTCATGTTGCATGAAACATAGTTTAGAGTCCTAGAAACGCGTTGTTAGATGATTCATATGTTCATCAAACTTGTAGAAAGCTCATTGAGGAACTTATAAGCTCTCAAGTTGCATGAAACTTGGTTTAGAGTCCTAGAAACGCGTTGTTAGATGTTTCATACGTTCGTAAAACTTGTACAAAGCTTATTGAGGAACTTATAAGCACTCATGTTGCATGAAACTTGGTTTAGAGTCCTAGAAACGCGTTGTTAGATGTTTCATAAGTTCATGAAACTTGTACAAATTTCATTGAGGAACTTATAAGCATTTATGTTGCATGAAACAGTGTTTAAAGTCCTAGAAACGCGTTGTTAGATGTTTAATACGTTCGTCAAACTTGTACAAATCTCATTGACGAACTTATAAGCTCTCATGTTGCATGAAACTTGGTTTAGAGTCCTAGAAACAAATTGTTAGATGTTTCATAAGTTCGTCAAACTTGTACAAAACTCATTGAGATACTTATAAGCACTCATGTTGCATGAAACTTGGTTTAGAGTCTTATAAACGCGTTGTTAGATGTTTCATACGTTCGTCAAGCTTGTATAAAGCTCATTGAGACACTTATAAACACTCATGTTGCATGAAACTTGGTTTAGAGTCCTTGAAACACGTTGTTAGATGTTTATAAGATAGTAATACTTGTACCAAGCTCATTGAGACACTTATAGGCACTTATGTTGCATAAAACTTGGTTTAGAGTACTAGAAAAGCGTTGTTAAATGTTTCATAAGTTCGTCAACTTGTACAAAACTCATTGAGACACTTATAATAACTCATGTTGCATGAAACTTGGATTAGAGTCCTAGAAACGCGTTTTTAGATGTTTCATAAGTTCGTCAAACTTGTATAAAGCTCATTGAGGAATTTATAAGCACTCATGTTGCATGAAACTTGGTTTAGAGTCCTAGAAACGCTTTGTTATATGTTTCATAAGTTCGTGAAACTTGTACAAAGCTCATTGGGGAACTTATAAACACTCATGTTGCACGAAACTTGGTTTAGAGTCCTAGAAACGCGTTGGTAGATGTATCATACGTTCGTCAAACTTGTACAAAGCTCATTGAGGAACTTATAAGCTCTCATGTTACATGAAACTTGGTTTAGAGTCCTAGAAACGAGTTGTTAGATGTTTCATAAGTTCGTGAAACTTGTACAAAGCTCATTGAGGAACTTATAAGCTCTCATGTTGCATAAAACTTGGTTTAGAGTACTAGAAAAGCGTTGTTAAATGTTTCATAAGTTTGTCAACTTGTACAAAGCTCAATGAGACACTAATAATCACTCATGTTGCATGAAACTTTGATTAGAGTCCTAGAAACGCGTTGTTAGATGTTTCATAAGTTCGTCAAACTTTTATAAAGCTCATTGACGAACTTATAAGCACTCATGTTGCATGAAACTTGGTTTAGAGTCCTAGAAACGCGTTGTTAGATGTTTCATAAGTTCGTGAAACTTGTAAAAAGCTCATTGGGGAACTTATAACCACTCATGTTGCATGAAACTTGATTTAGAGTCCTAGAAACGCGTTGTTAGATGTTTCATACGTTCGTCAAACTTGTACAAAGCTCATTAAGGAACTTATAAGCTCTCATGTTGCATGAAACTTGGTTTAGAGTCCTAGAAACGAGTTGTTAGATGTTTCATAAGTTCGTCAAACTTGTACAAAGCTCATTGAGATACTTATAAGCACTCATGTTGCATGAAACTTGGTTTAGAGTCCTAGAAACGCGTTGTTAGATGTTTCATAAGTTCTTCAAACTTGTATAAACGTCATTGAGATACTTATAAGCATTCATGTTGCATGAAACTTAGTTTAGAGTCCTAGAAACGCGTTGTTAAATGTGTCATAAGTTCTTGAAACTTGTACAAAGCTCATTGAGGAACTTATAAGCAATCATGTTGCATGAAACTTGGTTTAGAGTCCTAGAAACGCGTTGTTAGATATTTCATATGTTCGTCAAACTTGTAGAAAGCTCATTGAGGAACTTATAAGCTCTCAAGTTGCATGAAACTTGGTTTAGAGTCATAGAAACGCGTTGTTAGATGTTTCATAAGTTCGTGAAACTTGTACAAAGTTTATTGAGGAACTTATAAGCATTTTTGTTGCATGAAACCGTGTTTAAAGTCCTAGAAACGTGTTGTTAGATGTTTCATACATTCGTCAAACTTGTACAAATCTCATTGAGGAACTTATAAGTTCTCATGTTGCATGAAAATTGGTTTAGAGTCCTAGAAACGAGTTGTTAGATGTTTCATAAGTTCGTCAAACTTGTACAAAGCTCATTGAGATACTTATAAGCACTCATGTTGCATGAAACATGGTTTAGAGTCCTAGAAACGCGTTGTTAGATGTTTCATATGTTCATCAAACTTGTAGAAAGCTCATTGAGGAACTTATAAGCTCTCAAGTTGCATGAAACTTGGTTTAGAGTCCTAGAAATGCGTTGTTAGATGTTTCATACGTTCGTAAAACTTGTACAAAGCTTATTGAGGAACTTATAAGCACTCATGTTGCATGAAACTTGGTTTAGAGTCCTAGAAACGCGTTGTTAGATGTTTCATAAGTTCGTGAAACTTGTACAAAGTTTATTGAGGAACTTATAAGCATTTATGTTGCATGAAACCGTGTTTAAAGTCCTAGAAACGTGTTGTTATATGTTTCATACATTCGTCAAACTTGTACAAATCTCATTGAGGAACTTATAAGCTCTCATGTTGCATGAAAATTGGTTTAGAGTCCTAGAAACGAGTTGTTAGATGTTTCATAAGTTCGTCAAACTTGTACAAAGCTCATTGAGATACTTATAAGCACTCATGTTGCATGAAACATGGTTTAGAGTCCTAGAAACGCGTTGTTAGATGTTTCATATGTTCATCAAACTTGTAGAAAGCTCATTGAGGAACTTATAAGCTCTCAAGTTGCCTGAAACTTGGTTTAGAGTCCTAGAAACGCGTTGTTAGATGTTTCATACGTTCGTAAAACTTGTACAAAGCTTATTGAGGAACTTATAAGCACTCATGTTGCATGAAACTTGGTTTAGAGTCCTAGAAACGCGTTGTTAGATGTTTCATAAGTTCATGAAACTTGTACAAAGTTCATTGAGGAACTTATAAGCATTTATGTTGCATGAAACCGTGTTTAAAGTCCTAGAAATCCGTTGTTAGATGTTTAATACGTTCGTCAAACTTGTACAAATCTCATTGACGAACTTATAAGCTCTCATGTTGCATGAAACTTGGTTTAGAGTCCTAGAAACAAATTGTTAGATGTTTCATAAGTTCGTCAAACTTGTACAAAACTCATTGAGATACTTATAAGCACTCATGTTGCATGAAACTTGGTTTAGAGTCCTATAAACGCGTTGTTAGATGTTTCATACGTTCGTCAAGCTTGTATAAAGCTCATTGAGACACTTATAAACACTCATGTTGCATGAAACTTGGTTTAGAGTCCTTGAAACACGTTGTTAGATGTTTATAAGATAGTAATACTTGTACCAAGCTCATTGAGACACTTATAGGCACTTATGTTGCATAAAACTTGGTTTAGAGTACTAAAAAAGCGTTGTTAAATGTTTCATAAGTTCGTCAACTTGTACAAAGCTCATTGAGACACTTATAATAACTCATGTTGCATGAAACTTGGATTAGAGTTCTAGAAACGCGTTTTTAGATGTTTCATAAGTTCGTCAAACTTGTATAAAGCTCATTGAGGAATTTATAAGCATTCATGTTGCATGAAACTTGGTTTAGAGTCCTAGAAACGCGTTGTTATATGTTTCATAAGTTCGTGAAACTTGTACAAAGCTCATTGGGGAACTTATAAACACTCATGTTGCACGAAACTTGGTTTAGAGTCCTAGAAACGCGTTGGTAGATGTATCATACGTTCGTCAAACTTGTACAAAGCTCATTGAGGAACTTATAAGCTCTCATGTTACATGAAACTTGGTTTAGAGTCCTAGAAACGAGTTGTTAGATGTTTCATAAGTTCGTGAAACTTGTACAAAGCTCATTGAGGAACTTATAAGCTCTCATGTTGCATAAAACTTGGTTTAGAGTACTAGAAAAGCGTTGTTAAATGTTTCATAAGTTTGTCAACTTGTACAAAGCTCAATGAGACACTAATAATCACTCATGTTGCATGAAGCTTTGATTAGAGTCCTATAAACGCGTTGTTAGATGTTTCATAAGTTCGTCAAACTTGTATAAAGCTCATTGACGAACTTATAAGCACTCATGTTGCATGAAACTTGGTTTAGAGTCCTAGAAACGCGTTGTTAGATGTTTCATAAGTTCGTGAAACTTGTAAAAAGCTCATTGGAGAACTTATAACCACTCATGTTGCATGAAACTTGGTTTAGAGTCCTAGAAACGCGTTGTTAGATGTTTCATACGTTCGTCAAACTTGTACAAAGCTCATTAAGGAACTTATAAGCTCTCATGTTGCATTAAACTTGGTTTAGAGTCCTAGAAACGAGTTGTTAGATGTTTCATAAGTTCGTCAAACTTGTACAAAGCTCATTGAGATACTTATAAGCACTCATGTTGCATGAAACTTGGTTTAGAGTCCTAGAAACGCGTTGTTAGATGTTTCATATGTTCATCAAACTTGTAGAAAGCTCATTGAGGAACTTATAAGCTCTCAAGTTGCATGAAACTTGGTTTAGAGTCCTAGAAATGCGTTGTTAGATGTTTCATACGTTCGTAAAACTTGTACAAAACTTATTGAGGAACTTATAAGCACACATGTTGCATGAAACTTGGTTTAGAGTCATAGAAACGCGTTGTTAGATGTTTCATAAGTTCGTGAAACTTGTACAAAGTTTATTGAGGAACTTATAAGCATTTATGTTGCATGAAACCGTGTTTAAATTCCTAGAAACGTGTTGTTAGATGTTTCATACATTCGTCAAACTTGTACAAATCTCATTGAGGAACTTATAAGCTCTGATGTTGCATGAAAATTGGTTTAGAGTCCTAGAAACGAGTTGTTAGATGTTTCATAAGTTCGTCAAACTTGTACAAAGCTCATTGAGATACTTATAAGCACTCATGTTGCATGAAACATGGTTTAGAGTCCTAGAAACGCGTTGTTAGATGTTTCATATGTTCATCAAACTTGTAGAAAGCTCATTGAGGAACTTATAAGCTCTCAAGTTGCATGAAACTTAGTTTATAGTCCTAGAAACGCGTTGTTAGATGTTTCATAAGTTCGTGAAACTTGTACAAAGCTCATTGAGGAACTTATAAGCTCTCATGTTGCATGAAACTTGGTTTAGATTCCTAGAAACGCGTTGTTAGATGTTTCATAAGTTCGTGAAACTTGTACAAAGCTCATTGAGAAACTTATAAGCACTCATGTTGCATGAAACTTGGTTATGAGTCCTAGAAACGCGTTGTTAGATGTTTCATAAGTTCGTCAAACTTGTATAAAGCTCATTGAGGAATTTATAAGCACTCATGTTGCATGAAACTTAGTTTATAGTCCTAGAAACGCGTTGTTAGATGTTTCATAAGTTCGTGAAACTTGTACAAAGCTCATTGAGGAACTTATAAGCTCTCATGTTGCATGAAACTTGGTTTAGATTCCTAGAAACGCGTTGTTAGATGTTTCATAAGTTCGTGAAACTTGTACAAAGCTCATTGAGAAACTTATAAGCACTCATGTTGCATGAAACTTGGTTATGAGTCCTAGAAACGCGTTGTTAGATGTTTCATAAGTTCGTCAAACTTGTACAAAGCTCATTGAGACACTTATAAACACTCATGTTGCATGAAACTTGGTTTAGAGTACTAGAAAAGCGTTGTTAAATGTTTCATAAGTTTGTCAACTTGTACAAAGCTCAATGAGACACTAATAATCACTCATGTTGCATGAAGCTTTGATTAGAGTCCTAGAAACGCGTTGTTAGATGTTTCATAAGTTCGTCAAACTTGTATAAAGCTCATTGACGAACTTATAAGCACTCATGTTGCATGAAACTTGGTTTAGAGTCCTAGAAACGCGTTGTTAGATGTTTCATAAGTTCGTGAAACTTGTAAAAAGCTCATTGGAGAACTTATAACCATTCATGTTGCATGAAACTTGGTTTAGAGTCCTAGAAACGCGTTGTTAGATGTTTCATACGTTCGTCAAACTTGTACAAAGCACATTAAGGAACTTATAAGCTCTCATGTTGCATGAAACTTGGTTTCGAGTCCTAGAAACGAGTTGTTAGATGTTTCATAAGTTCGTCAAACTTGTACAAAGCTCATTGAGATACTTATAAGCACTCATGTTGCATGAAACTTGGTTTAGAGTCCTAGAAACGCGTTGTTAGATGTTTCATATGTTCATCAAACTTGTAGAAAGCTCATTGAGGAACTTATAAGCTCTCAAGTTGCATGAAACTTGGTTTAGAGTCCTAGAAATGCGTTGTTAGATGTTTCATACGTTCGTAAAACTTGTACAAAACTTATTGAGGAACTTATAAGCACTCATGTTGCATGAAACTTGGTTTAGAGTCATAGAAACGCGTTGTTAGATGTTTCATAAGTTCGTGAAACTTGTACAAAGTTTATTGAGGAACTTATAAGCATTTATGTTGCATGAAACCGTGTTTAAATTCCTAGAAACGTGTTGTTAGATGTTTCATACATTCGTCAAACTTGTACAAATCTCATTGAGGAATTTATAAGCTCTCATGTTGCATGAAAATTTGTTTAGAGTCCTAGAAACGAGTTGTTAGATGTTTCATAAGTTCGTCAAACTTGTACAAAGCTCATTGAGATACTTAGAAGCACTCATGTTGCATGAAACATGGGTTAGAGTCCTAGAAACGCGTTGTTAGATGTTTCATATGTTCATCAAACTTGTAGAAAGCTCATTGAGGAACTTATAAGCTCTAAAGTTGCATGAAACTTGGTTTAGAGTCCTAGAAACGCGTTGTTAGATGTTTCATACGTTCGTAAAACTTGTACAAAACTTATTGAGGAACTTATAAGCACTTATGTTGCATGAAACTTGGTTTAGAGTCCTAGAAACGCGTTGTTAGAAGTTTCATAAGTTCATGAAACTTGTACAAAGTTCATTGAGGAACTTATAAGCATTTATGTTGCATGAAACCGTGTTTAAAGTCCTAGAAACGCGTTGTTAGATGTTTAATACGTTCGTCAAACTTGTACAAATCTCATTGACGAACTTATAAGCTCTCATGTTGCATGAAACTTGGTTTAGAGTCCTAGAAACGCGTTGTTATATGTTTCATAAGTTCGTGAAACTTGTACAAAGCTCATTGGGGAACTTATAAACACTCATGTTGCACGAAACTTGGTTTAGAGTCCTAGAAACGCGTTGGTAGATGTATCATACGTTCGTCAAACTTGTACAAAGCTCATTGAGGAACTTATAAGCTCTCATGTTACATGAAACTTGGTTTAGAGTCCTAGAAACGAGTTGTTAGATGTTTCATAAGTTCGTGAAACTTGTACAAAGCTCATTGAGGAACTTATAAGCTCTCATGTTGCATAAAACTTGGTTTAGAGTACTAGAAAAGCGTTGTTTAATGTTTCATAAGTTTGTCAACTTGTACAAAGCTCAATGAGACACTAATAATCACTCATGTTGCATGAAGCTTTGATTAGAGTCCTAGAAACGCGTTGTTAGATGTTTCATAAGTTCGTCAAACTTGTATAAAGCTCATTGACGAACTTATAAGCACTCATGTTGCATGAAACTTGGTTTAGAGTCCTAGAAACGCGTTGTTAGATGTTTCATAAGTTCGTGAAACTTGTAAAAAGCTCATTGGAGAACTTATAACCACTCATGTTGCATGAAACTTGGTTTAGAGTCCTAGAAACGCGATGTTAGATGTTTCATACGTTCGTCAAACTTGTACAAAGCTCATTAAGGAACTTATAAGCTCTCATGTTGCATGAAACTTGGTTTAGAGTCCTAGAAACGAGTTGTTAGATGTTTCATAAGTTCGTCAAACTTATACAAAGCTCATTGAGATACTTATAAGCACTCATGTTGCATGAAACTTGGTTTAGAGTCCTAGAAACGCGTTGTTAGATGTTTCATATGTTCATCAAACTTGTAGAAAGCTCATTGAGGAACTTATAAGCTCTCAAGTTGCATGAAACTTGGTTTAGAGTCCTAGAAATGCGTTGTTAGATGTTTCATACGTTCGTAAAACTTGTACAAAACTTATTGAGGAACTTATAAGCACTCATGTTGCATGAAACTTGGTTTAGAGTCATATAAACGCGTTGTTAGATGTTTCATAAGTTCGTGAAACTTGTACAAAGTTTATTGAGGAACTTATAAGCATTTATGTTGCATGAAACCGTGTTTAAATTCCTAGAAACGTGTTGTTAGATGTTTCATACATTCGTCAAACTTGTACAAATCTCATTGAGGAACTTATAAGCTCTCATGTTGCATGAAAATTGGTTTAGAGTCCTAGAAACGAGTTGTTAGATGTTTCATAAGTTCGTCAAACTTGTACAAAGCTCATTGAGATACTTATAAGCACTCATGTTGCATGAAACATGGTTTAGAGTCCTAGAAACGCGTTGTTAGATGTTTCATATGTTCATCAAACTTGTAGAAAGCTCATTGAGGAACTTATAAGCTCTCAAGTTGCATGAAACTTGGTTTAGAGTCCTAGAAACGCGTTGTTAGATGTTTCATACGTTCGTAAAACTTGTACAAAACTTATTGAGGAACTTATAAGCACTCATGTTGCATGAAACTTGGTTTAGAGTCCTAGAAACGTGTTGTTAGAAGTTTCATAAGTTCATGAAACTTGTACAAAGTTCATTGAGGAACTTATAAGCATTTATGTTGCATGAAACCGTGTTTAAAGTCCTAGAAACGCGTTGTTAGATGTTTAATACGTTCGTCAAACTTGTACAAATCTCATTGACGAACTTATAAGCTCTCATGTTGCATGAAACTTGGTTTAGAGTCCTAGAAACAAATTGTTAGATGTTTCATAAGTTCGTCAAACTTGTACAAAACTCATTGAGATACTTATAAGCACTCATGTTGCATGAAACTTAGTTTAGAGTCCTATAAACGCGTTGTTAGATGTTTCATACGTTCGTCAAGCTTGTATAAAGCTCATTGAGACACTTATAAACACTCATGTTGCATGAAACTTGGTTTAGAGTCCTTGAAACACGTTGTTAGATGTTTATAAGATAGTAATACTTGTACCAAGCTCATTGAGACACTTATAGGCACTTATGTTGCATAAAACTTGGTTTAGAGTACTAGAAAAGTGTTGTTAAATGTTTCATAAGTTCGTCAACTTGTACAAAGCTCATTGAGACACTTATAATAACTCATGTTGCATGAAACTTGGATTAGAGTCCTAGAAACGAGTTTTTAGATGTTTCATAAGTTCGTCAAACTTGTATAAAGCTCATTGAGGAATTTATAAGCACTCATGTTGCATGAAACTTGTTTTAGAGTCCTAGAAACGCGTTGTTATATGTTTCATAAGTTCGTGAAACTTGTACAAAGCTCATTGGGGAACTTATAAACACTCATGTTGCACGAAACTTGGTTTAGAGTCCTAGAAACGCGTTGGTAGATGTATCATACGTTCGTCAAACTTGTACAAAGCTCATTGAGGAACTTATAAGCTCTCATGTTACATGAAACTTGGTTTAGAGTCCTAGAAACGAGTTGTTAGATGTTTCATAAGTTCGTGAAACTTGTACAAAGCTCATTGAGGAACTTATAAGCTCTCATGTTGCATAAAACTTGGTTTAGAGTACTAGAAAAGCGTTGTTAAATGTTTCATAAGTTTGTCAACTTGTACAAAGCTCAATGAGACACTAATAATCACTCATGTTGCATGAAACTTTGATTAGAGTCCTAGAAACGCGTTGTTAGATGTTTCATAAGTTCGTCAAACTTGTGTAAACCTCATTGACGAACTTATAAGCACTCATGTTGCATGAAACTAGGTTTAGAGTCCTAGAAACGCGTTGTTAGATGTTTCATAAGTTCGTGAAACTTGTAAAAAGCTCATTGGGGAACTTATAACCACTCATGTTGCATGAAACTTGGTTTAAAGTCCTAGAAACGCGTTGTTAGATGTTTCATACGTTCGTCAAACTTGTACAAAGCTCATTAAGGAACTTATAAGCTCTCATGCTGCATGAAACTTGGTTTAGAGTCCTAGAAACGAGTTGTTAGATGTTTCATAAGTTCGTCAACTTGTACAAAGCTCATTGAGACACTTATAATAACTCATGTTGCATGAAAATTGGATTAGAGTCCTAGAAACGCGTTTTAAATGTTTCATAAGTTCGTCAAACTTGTATAAAGCTCATTGAGGAATTTATAAGCACTCATGTTGAATGAAACTTGGTTTAGAGTCCTAGAAACGCGTTGTTAGATGTTTCATAAGTTCTTGAAACTTGTACAAAGCTCATTGGGGAACTTATAAACACTCATGTTGCACGAAACTTGGTTTAGAGTCCTAGAAACGCGTTGGTAGATGTATCATACGTTCGTCAAACTTGTAGAAAGCTCATTGAGGAAGTTATAAGATCTCATGTTGCATGAAACTTGGTTTAGAGTCCTAGAAACGAGTTGTTAGATGTTTCATAAGTTCATCAAACTTGTAAAAAGCTCATTGAGATACTTATAAGCACTCATTTTGCATGAAACTTGGTTTAGAGTCCTAGAAACGCGTTGTTAGATGTTTCATAAGTTCGTCAAACTTGTATAAAGCTCATTGAGACACTTATAAGATTTCATGTTGTATGAAACGCGTTGTTAGATCACTACAAGAAAACAGGGTAATTTCCTACCACATTTCCGACCGTAAAAACGTGGTCGGAAATTTCCGACCGATTTCCGACTACATGGATATTGGTCGGAAATCGGTCGGAAATTTCCGACCAAATTCCGACACAAAAATTTGGTCGGAATTTGGTAGGAAATCGGTCGGATTTCCGTCGGAATTTATTTCGGTCGGATTTCCGTCGCAAATTTCCTACCGATTTCCGATCGATTTCCTACCACAATTGATCCGTTGCACAACGGTAACGAAACGTTAAAATATCGGTCGGAAATCGGTCGGAAAACTAATCCGTCGGAAATTGGTAGGAAATTTCCTACCACTTTCCGACCAATTTCCGACGGAAAACTTTTCCGACCGATTTCCGACCGATATTTTAACGTTTCGTTACCGTTGTGCAACGGATCAATTGTGGTAGGAAATCGGTCGGAAATCGGTAGGAAATTTTTCTTATATATATCACACCCTCACTTCTTCTTTCTCACAATTTCTCTTATCAATCTCCATTTACCACAAAATTCAATACAAATTAACAATTTCTCTTATCAATCTCCATTTACCACAAAATTCAATAAAAATTATTATAATGAGTTATTTTAGATTGTGGATGGATGGAAATCATAAAGATCCGGCGACGGGATTACTTTCGGAAGAATTTGCGGAGGGGCTTAAACAATTTATGGAGTTTGCCGCAATTCAAGAAAGAACCGTAGCAAGAGGTAAAATGTATTGTCCTTGTAAAAATTGCGATAATCGTAGAAATGTTTTGGTAAAAGTAGTATGGAAGCATTTATATAATGTTGGTTTTACGCCGGGGTATAAAATATGGTATTCTCATGGGGAAAATGATTTGATGGTAAATTATCCTAGTAGTAGTAATGTACAATATTATGATAATAATTTAGTTGTCCCTCCGGTAGAAGAACCTATATCGTAGATAGGACCGTGCAAAAGGTAAATGATATTTTTCGCGAAACTATGCCGTCGTTTGTTGGAGATCATCATGAGCCTACATTGGAGGAGCCAAATGTGGAAGCGTAGAAATTCTTTGACATCTTTCAGCTGCGACAAGAATGATGTCTATCAAAACGGATTACAATCTTTCAGAAGATTGTGTGGATGCGTGGGCTGGTCTGATCAAAGACATTTTGCCCGAAGATAATATGGCACCGGGACGTATTATGAAATCGAGAAGTTGGTATCTGGTCTAGGATTACCGTATCGGATTATCGATGTGTGCGTCGATAACTGTATGTTATATTGGAGAAGAGATGAAAACGGCTCGGCATGCGGTCCGTAAGAAACCACGATATAAAGAAACTGGTGGAAGAGTGTCCATACCTTATAAGAGAATGTGGTATTTGCCGTTAACGGATAGACTGAAGAGGTTATATCAGTCGGAGCGCACAGCAAGTTCGATGAGATGGCATGCGGAACATGAGATGTTAAATGGAGAGATAGCACATCCTTCAGATGCTCAAGCACGGAAACATTTTCAAAATGTGTATCCTAGTTTCGCAAGTGAGAGTCACAATGTGTATTTGGGATTAAGTACTGATGGTTTCAACCCTTTTGGGAAACATGGGAGACAATATTCTTTATGGCCGGTGATCGTCACGCCTTACAACCCTGCCTCCGTCATTGTGCATGGTTAGGGAGTTTTTGTTCCTATCTATTCTTGTTCTGGGCCGAGCATCCGAAGAGAGCACTAGACATATTTATGCAGCCGTTGATACATGAGTTGAAGATGTTATGGGAGAGTGGAGTTGAAACATACGACATATCAATGCAACAAAACTTCATGATGCGAGCAGTACTAATGTGGACTATTAGCGATTTTCCGGCATATGGTATGTTATCCGGATGGACCACACATGGACGGTTATCTTGTCCTTATTGTCAAGATAACACCGATGCTTTCCAATTGAAGAACGGACGTAAATCATGTTGGTTTGATTGTCATCGACGATTTTTACCAAACGATCATCCATACCGTCGGAGCACTACTTTGTTTACGAAGAAGAAGAAAATCTATGAAGGACCTCCCGAAGAAGTAAGCGGTGAACATATACTAACTCAACTTAGAGATTTTGGAGCCGAGAAGACAGTACGTTGTGGTGGTAACGGACATCAAGTTGTGGATGGATATGGTGAACATCATAACTGGCACAAAAAGAGCATATTTTGGGATTTGCCTTATTGGAAGGATCATTTACTTCGGCACAACCTAGATGTTATGCACATCGAGAAGAACTTCTTTGACAACATCATGTTCACCATTATGAACGTGAAAGGGAAGACGAAAGACAACTTGAAGTCCAGATTAGACTTGCCGACTATTTGTTCTCGGAAGGAACTTCATGTCACCAGTCAAGGAAGATATCCCCAACCTTGCTTTTCGGTTAAACGCTTCACAAAACATGTATTCTTTAGGCTGGATAATGGACGGTGTTAAGTTTCCGGATGGTTACTCTTCTAACCTTAGAAACTGTGTTGATCGTGGAGAAGGTAAGTTTTCAGGGATGAAGAGTCATGATTGTCATGTTGTTATGCAACGTATTCTTCCATTTGCATTCGACGGGCTTCTTCCGCAAAAAGTCCATGAAGCGATTGCGGGAATAGGAGCTTTTTTCGGAGACATTTCTGCGAGATCCCTTTCCGCCGAAGAAATCCGAAATCTTGACGAGAAGATCCCCGTGATATTGTGCAACCTAGAGAAGATATTTCCGCCTTCTTTCTTCGACGTTATGGAACATTTGCCAATTCACTTGCCTCGGGAAGTAGAATTTGGTGGTCTGTTCAATATCGGTGGATGTATCCTTTCGAGCGCTACATGTACCATTTGAAGAAAAAAGTGAAGAATTTAGCGAGGGGTTGAAGGTTCAATTATTGCCCAAAGCATAAACGAAGAGAGAGATCTAACTTAGCTGGGTACTACTTTCCACCACAAACCCAAACAAAGATTGGAAAACAAAAACGACATGATGATGGAGGAGTGCATGCTTGTTATCCCGTATATGTACCAGAACTTTTTAGACGAGTTGGGCGTTTAAGTGGAAAGGGTAAAAGGCGAAGACTCGGCGAGGTTGAGCATGCTAATGTGCACATGTATATTTTGACCAACTGCGAAGATTTGGTGCCGTACGAGGAGATTTACATGGCGCAAAAACGATTTGAACATTCGGAAGCAACAACAGACAATGAATTAAATGAAGTCAAAGAAAGAGAATTTGCAGAATGGTTAAAGTTATATGTATACGGCGGGCGGCGCGAAGGAGAGTTAATTCCAACATGGTTAGAAGAGGTGGTGAACGGTCCACAATATATTGCTGTTTCACACCCGATGTATTGCACGCGTGGATACGCTTTTAAAATATTTCGTGAGGGAAATTCAAGGTCGACGGCAAACCATGGGGTGTCGGCGGTAGCGGAGATTTGGTTTACTACGGGGTATTACATGAGATATTAGAAGTGCATTATAGCGGGATGTTCGATCTAAGATGTGTTACGTTATATTGTGATTGGTATAGCCCCGTTGCGGGACATGGTGTACGTACGTACGAGTTTGGTGTTACTACAATACATTCTCGGAGGAGGTTACAAAAATATTATCCGTTCATTCTTGGATCGCAGGCCAACCAAGTATCATACATGACTTATCCGCGACCACACGGCAGACGGGATCCTTGGATAGTTGTTACAGAAATAAACCCGAGGGGAAGAGTTCATGGTAGTTCTTCGAGAGGTCGATCCTCCTTTGCAAGCGACAACGAGTTGGGCATTTGGGAGAAGTGGATGTTTCATTACAAGTGGATTTGGTTGTAGATTTAACGAAGATGCGATTTTGTTGTACATGAAGAGTCGAAAAAGAGGTTGGAGAATTTGAGGAGGGATCGATTCGCCACCGAAGACTCAACCGAATCCGAATGAAATGTTTGAAAAAAAGTTCAAATTTTTTGAAAATATTTTTAAAACACTTTTCAAAGACTTTTCAAATTAAGAGTTTTGAAATAGTTTTTAAAGATTTTACAATAAGTTTTCAACAAGTTTAATTTTTAAAGAGTTTTAAATTCTTTAACACTTTTTCAAAGAGTTTTCAAAGATTTTTCAAATAGTTTTCAACGAATTTTCAAATATTTTACAATTTTTCAAAGAGTTTTCAAAGAGTTTTAAAAAAAGTTTTCAAAGAGTTTTAAATTCTTTTACACTTTTTGAAAGAGTTTTCAAAGACTTTTCAATTAAATAGTTTTCAACGAGTTTTCAAAAAATTTTACACTTTTTTCAAAGAGTTTTAAGTGAAAAGAGTTTTTGAAAAGAGTTTTCAACGAGTTTTCAAAAATTTTACACGTTTTCAAATTTTTAAATTTTTTTTTATTTTTTTACACTGCGGTCGGAATTCGGTCGGAAATCGGTCGGTAGCCGCGAAACTCGATTACCTCGTACAAAATCGAGTAATTTTAAAAAAATTAATTTTTTTTTTTAATTTTTAAAAAAACGGTCGGAAATCGGTCGGAAATCCGTCGATAGCCGCCAAAACAAAATTACCTCGTACTAAATCGAAACCCCAAATTCGGTCGGAATTCGGTAGGAAATTTCCGACCGATTTCCTACCGTTTTTTGATTTGTGGTCGGAAATCGGTAGGAAATTTCCGACCGAATTCCGACCGTTATAGGGTTTCGTTTCAAAATGATGTTTTTTTTTGTCGAATCAATGAAATACCTTTATACAATACGTTTTAGAAATAAAATAAACTCTACAAATGTCTAAAATGATCATAAAATGCAAAATAGTTTTAATTTTTATAAATATATGTTTCATTACAACTTAGTTATGTAACTTTCATATGTTTTTTCAAAATTTTAGTATTTTCATAAAAACATTTGAAAACGTGAAACATATTATACTTATATATTGTTATGTTCAAGAAATCTTATATAAACACTCCATTAAACCTATTCGAAATACGTTTTTATGCGAAACACTAAATATACACTAAATCACGAATTTCGGTCGGAAATCGGTAGGAATTTCCTACCGATTTCCGACCGTAGTTCTTGAAATTTACCCGAAACTGCTAAGTGTTCGCATGGATTAAATGACATGCATATTCCGTCGGAATTCGGTCGGAAATTCCTACCGAATTCCGACCACATTTAAATTTTAATATAATTAATTTATTGTGGTCGGAATTCGGTAGGAATTTCCTACCAATTTCCGACCACAATTAAATTTTAAAATAATTAATTTATTGTGGTCGGAATTCGGTAGGAATTTCCGACCGAATTCCGACGGAAAATGCATGTCATTTAATCCATGCGAACACTTAGCAGTTTCGACCGAATTCCGACCGTTATAGGATTTAATTTCAAAATGATGTTTTTTTTGTCGAATCAATGAAATACCTTTATATAATACGTTTTAGAAATAAAATAAACTCTACAAAATGTCTAAAATGATCATAAAATGCAAAATAGTTTTAATTTTTATAAATATATGTTTCATTACAACTTAGTTATGTAACTTTCATATGTTTTTTCAAAATTTTGGTATTTTCATAAAAACATTTGAAAACGTGAAACATATTATACTTATATATTGTTATGTTCAAGAAATCTTATATAAACACTCCATTAAAGCTATTCGAAATACGTTTTTATCCGACCGTAGTTCTTGAAATTTACCCGAAACTGCTAAGTGTTCGCATGGATTAAATGACATTTCCTACCAATTTCCGACCACAATTAAATTTTAAAATAATTAATTTATTGTGGTCGGAATTCGGTAGGAATTTCCGACCGAATTCCGACCACAATTAAATTTAAATATAATTAATTATTGTGGTCGGAAAACGGTGGGAATTTCCGACCGAATTCCGACCACAATAATTTTGACCGCTCTTTTTTCGCCAAATTTTTCAGTTTGGCGGTCAATTAATTATTTTGGTCGGAATTCGGTCGGAATTTCCTACCGATTTCCGACCACAATAATTAATTATATTAAAATTTAATTGTGGTCGGAAATCGGTCGGAAATTCCTACCGATTTCCGACCACAATGAATTTTGACCGCTCTTTTTCCGCCAAATTTTTCACTTAGGCGGTCAATTTTCATTTCCTACCGTTTTCCAACCGAAATTTCGGTGGGAAATTTTCGTATATATACCCCCCTTCCCTTTCATTTTTTCATAACTCAAACAACAAACATCTCTCTAAAAAAAAACACTTACGAAAATTCTCCAAAATCTCTTCAAAATCTCTCCAAAAAATGTAATTATATTCTTATAAATCATTTTTTTTAAATATTATTTATATTTGTTTTATTAATTAATACTAATTTGTTTTTTTTATATGTTTTTAATATATTAGGTCTAATGACGGTATTGGATCCTCACAATCCGTGAGAATGTCTATTGAAGATTTGGTCCAGCAGGAAGGACGAGAGAGACTGATTCGGCTCGATCCCAACTTTGAAGCCATTCCCAATAACCGAGTCACTTGGTAAATATTTACAAACATTTAAATTTACAAAAAAATAATACCTAAAAATATTAATTATTAGTTATAAAATAATTTAAGGTTTAAACATGAGGGAAAAATCCCAAAAGCTATTCTTAAATGCATCCACGGAATGTTACCCGCTCCGTATCCAAGATACCGAGATTTCCCAGCCGAACTTCGGGAAATATGGTTCCGTTCTTTTGCGGTTAGTAAATAAATTTTTTTATTTACTCAAAAAATTATTAAATAAATTAAAAAAACTTATGAAATTTATTTATAAATTTTAAATTTCCAGCAAGAGTTTAATTGGGAACCACAACTCACTAGTCAAATTCAAGAAGAATTTGACAAGGCTTGTGCGACTTCCTACTCGAATCATATGTTCGAGTGGAAGGAAAAATGGCGTTTGGGTGGGGACAAACCTTCGTTCCTAAACCCTTCTGTTTGGGACGGGTTTAAAAACTATTGGACGACGGAAGCGGCCGGAAAAAAAGCCAAGCGAAACGCCACAAACCGCAGAGGAGGTGGGGACGGGTCCATCGAGAAGGCGCCTCCAACTCACAATGCCGGCGCAAACACTTTCGAACAAATCTCGGATGGCATGGTATATTTTAAACCAACTAAATATATACAAATTATAATAATTATGATTAATCATACTAACATTTAAATTTTAATTCCGTAATAGAGAGTCCGAGAGGGTGGTCACGAACCTCATTGGTTGAAGGTTATGGAGACCACCCATACCAACAAAAAGACGGGCGAAATTATACCAAAGGTTCGTAACGTCGTCGAACGGGTGCAAACGAAAGTCACCCACTTAACTCAATCTTCCGACGAATCAACCGGTTCCAACACCCCTAACCAATTCGGAAATAAACCGGTTGGTTCTCGAGGTAATATTTTTTATTTAAATAGTGTTTTAAAAAAAATATAATTATATTAATAATTTAAATTACCGATCCTAGGAGACTCCTATGTATCGAGGTAAACCTTTCGGTTTAGGGACCCTTCCGAATCCCAAAGAGACGTCTTTATCGAGGTACCAACCATCTTTCGATCCATCGCTTCTTTCGAGGGATGCTCTTCCGCTTCGAAATCCGAGATGAGTATTTAAGATGAGAAACAAGCGTTTCCGAAGATGAATGAGTATTTGATGAGCCGTTTCCCGATTATCCTCCAGGATCTGGATCGGGGTCGGGAACAGGAATTTAGTTTTTATTTTCATTATTTGTTTTTTTTCGCTTTTTTGTAATTTTTTTTAATTTTCGTTTTTTAATTTTCGTTTTTTGTAATTTTTTTTTAATATTCGTATTTTTAATAAATTTTTTTTTATTTAAAAATTTACTACGGTCTGAAATCCGTCGGAAATATTTATTTATTTTTTTTAAAAAAATATTCATTTCCGTCGGAAATCCGTCGGAAATGTAATTAAATTTTTTTAAAAAAATTTATTTATTTCCATCGGATTTCCGTCGGAAATGTAATTTATTTTTTTGAAAACAATTATTTGATTCCGTCAGAAATCCGTCGGAAATGTAATTTAATTTTTTTTAAAATTTATTTATTTCCGTCGGATTTCCGTCGGAAATCCGTAGGAAATAGAATTTATTTTTTTTTAAAAAAAATTATTTCCGTTGGAAATCCGTCGGAATTGTAATTTATTTCCGTCGGAAATCCGTCGGAACATGTGGTCGGAAATATGGTCGGAAATTTCCGACCACATTTTGGTAGGAGAGTGGTCGGAAATTTCCGACCACATTTTGGTAGGAGAGTGGTCGGAAATTTCCGATCCCTTTCCGACCAAAACCGGTTTCCGACCATCTGAAACTGACGACGCAATTTTGGTCGGAAATCCGTCGGAAATCGACATTTCCGACCGATTTCCGACCAAAACTACAGTCGGAAATAGCCTGCATTCTTGTAGTGGATGTTTCATAAGTTCGTGAAACTTGTACAAAGCTCATTGAGGAACTTATAAGCTCTCATGTTGCATGAAACTTGGTTTAGATTCCTAGAAACGCGTTGTTAGATGTTTCATAAGTTCGTGAAACTTGTACAAAGCTCATTGAGAAACTTATAAGCACTCATGTTGCATGAAACTTGGTTATGAGTCCTAGAAACGCGTTGTTAGTTGTTTCATAAGTTCGTCAAACTTGTACAAAGCTCATTGAGACACTTATAAACACTCATGTTGCATGAAACTTGGTTTAGAGTCCTAGAAACACGTTGTTATATGTTTCATAAGTTAGTGAAATTTGTACCAAGCTAATTGAGACACTTATAGACACTTATGTTGCATAAAACTTGGTTAGAGTACTAGAAAAGCGTTGTTAAATGTTTCATAAGTTCGTAAACTTGTACAAAGCTCATTGAGACACTTATAATCACTCATGTTGCATGAAACTTGGATTAGAGTCCTAGAAACGCGTTGTTAGATGTTTCATACGTTTGTCACACTTGTACAAAGCTTATTGAGACAGTTATAGACACTTTTTTTAATAAAACTTGGTTTAGAGTCTTAGAAAACCGTTGTTAAATGTTTCACAAGTTCGTCAACTTGTACAAAGCTCATTGAGACACTTATAATCACTCATATTGCATGAAACTTGGATTAGAGTCCTAGAAACGCGTTCTTAGATGTTTCATAAGTTCGTCAAACTTGTATGAACCTCATTGAGCCACTTATAAGAATTAATGTTACATGAAACTTGGTTTAGAGTACTAGAAAAGCGTTGTTAAATGTTTCATAAGTTCGTCAACTTGTACAAAGCTCATTGAGACACTTATAATAACTCATGTTGCATGAAACTTGGATTAGAGTCCTAGAAACGCGTTTTTAGATGTTTCATAAGTTCGTCAAACTTGTATAAAGCTCATTGAGGAATTTATAAGCACTGATGTTGCATGAAACTTGGTTTAGAGTACTAGAAACGCGTTGTTAGATGTTTCATAAGTTCTTGAAACTTGTACAAAGCTCATTGGGGAACTTATAAACACTCATGTTGCACGAAACTTGGTTTAGAGTCCTAGAAACGCGTTGGTAGATGTATCATACGTTCGTCAAACTTGTACAAAGCTCATTGAGGAACTTATAAGCTCTCATGTTGCATGAAACTTGGTTTAGAGTCCTAGAAACGAGTTGTTAGATGTTTCATAAGTTCGTCAAACTTGTACAAAGTTCATTGAGATACTTATAAGCACTCATGTTGCATGAAACTTGGTTTAGAGTCCTAGAAACGCGTTGTTAGATGTTTCATAAGTTCGTCAAACTTGTATAAAGCTCATTGAGACACTTATAAGCATTCATGTTGTATGAAACACGTTGTTAGATGTTTCATAAGTTCGTGAAACTTGTACAAAGCTCATTGAGGAAATTATAAGCTCTCATGTTGCATGAAACTTGGTTTAGATTCTTAGAAACGCGTTGTTAGATGTTTCATAAGTTCGTGAAACTTGTACAAATCTCATTGAGGAACTTATAAGCACTCATGTTGCATGAAACTTGGTTATGAGTCCTAGAAACGCGTTGTTAGATGTTTCATAAGTTCGTCAAACTTGTACAAAGCTCATTGAGACACTTATAAACACTCATAATGCATGAAACTTGGTTTAGAGTCCTAGAAACACGTTGTTATATGTTTCATAAGTTAGTGAAATTTGTACAAAGCTAATTGAGACACTTATAGACACTTATGTTGAATAAAACTTGGTTAGAGTACTAGAAAAGCTTTGTTAAATGTTTCATAAGTTCGTAAACTTGTACAAAGCTCATTGAGACACTTATAATCACTCATGTTGCATGAAACTTGGATTAGAGTCCTAGAAACGCGTTGTTAGATGTTTCATACGTTCGTCACACTTGTACAAAGCTCATTGAGACAGTTATAGACACTTTTTTCATAAAACTTGGTTTAGAGTCTTAGAAAACCGTTGTTAAATGTTTCATAAGTTCGTCAACTTGTACAAAGCTCATTGAGACACTTTCACTCATATTGCATGAAACTTTGATTAGAGTCCTAGAAACGCGTTCTTAGATGTTTTATAAGTTCGTCAAACTTGTATGAACCTCATTGAGCCACTTATAAGAATTAATGTTACATGAAACTTGGTTTAGAGTACTAGAAAAGCGTTGTTAAATGTTTCATAAGTTCGTCAACTTGTAAAAAGCTCATTGAGACACTTATAATCACTCATGTTGCATGAAACTTGGATTAGAGTCCTAGAAACGCGTTGTTAGATGTTTCATAAGTTCGTCAAATTTGTATAAAGCTCATTGACGAACTTATAAGAACTCATGTTGCATGAAACTTGGTTTAGAGTCCTAGAAACGCGTTGTTAGTTGTTTCATAAGTTCGTGAAACTTGTAAAAAGCTCATTGGGGAACTTATAACCACTCATGTTGCATGAAACTTGGTTTAGAGTCCTAGAAACACGTTGTTAGATGTTTCATACGTTCGTCAAACTTGTACAAAACTCATTGAGGAACTTATAAGCTCTCATGTTGCATGAAACTTGGTTTAGAGTCCTAGAAACGAGTTGTTAGATGCTTCATAAGTTCGTCAAACTTGTACAAAGCTCATTGAGATACTTATAAGCACTCATGTTGAATGAAACTTGTACAAAGCTCATTGAGACACTTATAATCACTCATGTTGCATGAAACTTGGATTAGAGTCCTAGAAACGCGTTGTTAGATGTTTCATACGTTCGTCACACTTGTAAAAAGCTCATTCAGACAGTTATAGACACTTTTTTCATAAAACTTGGTTTAGAGTCTTAGAAAACCGTTGTTAAATGTTTCATAAGTTCGTCAACTTGTACAAAGCTCAGTGAGACACTTATAATCACTCATATTGCATGAAACTTGGATTAGAGTCCTAGAAACGCGTTCTTAGATGTTTCATAAGTTCGTCAAACTTGTATGAACCTCATTGAGCCACTTATAAGAATTAATGTTACATGAAACTTGGTTTAGAGTACTAGAAAAGCGTTGTTAAATGTTTCATAAGTTCGTCAACTTGTACAAAGCTCATTGAGACACTTATAATCACTCATGTTGCATGAAACTTGGATTAGAGTCCTAGAAACGCGTTGTTAGATGTTTCATAAGTTCGTCAAATTTGTATAAACCTAATTGACGAACTTATAAGACTCATGTTGCATGAAACTTGGTTTAGAGTCCTAGAAACGCGTTGTTAGTTGTTTCATAAGTTCGTGAAACTTGTAAAAAGCTCATTGGGGAACTTATAACCACTCATGTTGCATGAAACTTGGTTTAGAGTCCTAGAAACACGTTGTTAGATGTTTCATACGTTCGTCAAACTTGTACAAAGCTCATTGAGGAACTTATAAGCTCTCATGTTGCATGAAACTTGGTTTAGAGTCCTAGAAACGAGTTGTTAGATGTTTCATAAGTTCGTCAAACTTGCACAAAGCTCATTGAGATACTTATAAGCACTCATATTGAATGAAACTTGGTTTAGAGTCCTAGAAACGCGTTGTTAGATGTTTCATACGTTCGTCAAACTTGTACAAAGGTCATTGAGGAATTTATAAGCTCTCATGTTGCATGAATTTCGGTTTAGATTCCTAGAAACGCGTTGTTAGATGTTTCATAAGTTCGTGAAACTTGTACAAAGCTCATTGAGGAACTTATAAGCTCTCATGTTGCATGAAACTTGGTTTAGATTCCTAGAAACGTGTTGTTAGATGTTTCATAAGTTCGTGAAACTTGTACAAAGCTCATTGAGGAACTTATAAGCACTCATGTTGCATGAAACTTGGTTAGGAGTCCTAGAAACGCGTTGTTAGATGTTTCATAAGTTCGTCAAACTTGTACAAAGCTCATTGAGACACTTATAAACACTCATGTTGCATGAAACTTGATTTAGAGTCCTAGAAACACGTTGTTAGATGTTTCATAAGTTAGTGAAATTTGTACCAAGCTCATTGAGACACTTATAGACACTTAAGTTGCATAAAACTTGGTTTAGAGTACTAGAAAAGCGTTGTTAAATGTTTCATAAGTTTGTGAACTTGTACAAAGCTCATTGAGACACTTATAATCAGTCATGTTGCATGAAACTTGGATTAGAGTCCTAGAAACGCGTTGTTAGATGTTTCATAAGTTCGTCAAACTTGTATAAAGCTCATTGACGAACTTATAAGCACTCATGTTGCACGAAACTTGGTTTAGAGTCCTAGAAACGCGTTGTTAGATGTTTCATAAGTTCGTGAAACTTGTAAAAAGCTCATTGGGGAACTTATAACCACTCATGTTGCATGAAACTTGGTTTAGAGTCCTAGAAACGCGTTGTTAGATGTTTCATACGTTTGTCAAACTTGTACAAAGCTCATTAATGAACTTATAAGCTCTCATGTTGCATGAAACTTGGTTTACAGTCCTAGAAACGAGTTGTTAGATGTTTCATAAGTTCGTCAAACTTGTACAAAGCTCATTGAGATACTTATAAGCACTCATGTTGCATGAAACTTGGTTTAGAGTCCTAGAAACGCGTTATTAGATGTTTCATAAGTTCTTCAAACTTGTATAAACGTCATTGAGACACTTATAAGCATTCATGTTGCATGAAACTTAGTTTAGAGTCCTAGAAACGCGTTGTTAAATGTTTCAGAAGTTCTTGAAACTTGTACAAAGCTCATTGAGGAACTTATAAGCACTCATGTTGCATGAAACTTGGTTTAGAGTCCTAGAAATGCGTTGTTAGATATTTCATATGTTCGTCAAACTTGTAGAAAGCTCATTCAGGAACTTATAAGTTGTCAAGTTGCATGAAACTTGGTTTAGAGTCCTAGAAACGCGTTGTTAGATGTTTCATAAGTTCGTAAAACTTGTACAAAGTTCATTGAGGAACTTATAAGCATTTATGTTGCATGAAACCGTGTTTAAAGTCATAGAAACGCGTTGTTAGATGTTTCATACATTCGTCAAACTTGTACAAATCTCATCGAGGAACTTATAAGCTCTCATGTTGCATGAAAATTGGTTTAGAGTCCTAGAAACGAGTTGTTAGATGTTTCATAACTTCGTCAAACTTGTACAAAGCTCATTGAGATACTTATAAGCACTCATGTTGCATGAAACATGGTTTAGAGTCCTAGAAACGCGTTGTTAGATGTTTCTTACGTTCGTCAAACTTGTACAAATCTCATTGAGGAACTTATAAGCTCTCATGTTGCATGAAAATTGGTTTAGAGTCCTAGAAACGCGTTGTTAGATGTTTCATATGTTCGTCAAACTTGTATAAAGCTCATTGAGACACTTATAAGCATTCATGTTGCATAAAAATTGGTTTAGAGTCCTAGAAACGCGTTGTTAGATGTTTCATAATTTCGTGAAACTTGTACAAAGCTCATTGACGAACTTATAAGCACTTATGTTGCATGAAACTTGGTTTAGAGTCCTAGAAACACGTTGTTAGATGTTTCATAAGTTCGTGAAACTTGTACAAAGCTCATTGAGGAACTTATTGTTGAGAAGTTTGAGCAACAACATATTTGGCGGTAAAGGTGGAAACCGTGATCAACAAGCAAGGATCAACGGTAAAGTCTAGCGTCAAAATATGAGATGATAAGAGCCAAAAGATGATAAGAGGTAAAAGATAAGAAGAAGTGATAAGGAGAAGTGATAAGGAGAAGTGTGATAGGCGATAAGGTGATAAAGCAGATAACGACTATATTGGAGCCGGTAGGTGACAAAACCTTATCCGCGCTCCAGCCTGGCGCCCACGCATTCTCGCGCGATAGTGGTCGACCGCCCTGATTGGATCCGTATACGAGACCGGTATTCGACAGCGCATAGCCGGTACGTGCGGGCAAAAGCAACCTTGACTACACACGATTCATCTTATCCATAAACGGCCATATTCTAGATCTGTCTTAATGTTTCTCTTTTTTTTATTATTACATAAGTTAGCGAATATTATATATTACGCAGTTTCGTCAAAAACCCAATTCGGTGTAACCTCGCTGACATACATGGAAGCAAGCGGATGACCTCTTCCTGAACGCGCCAACTTGTCTGATTTTGAGTTCTTGTCCCTTGGAATATAATTTATTATGAAGTCTGTGAAATACTCGAGCAACGTCTCAAACTCCTCGATCATTGTCTTGAACGCAGGCCACTCTGTGGGACTCTACAAGATTGCCACCAATGTCGTACTGTTTGATTCGAATGTCTGACAGGAGATGTTCCGTGCTTTGATAACTTCCATAGCCCATATTAGGGCTCCAAACTCAGTGTGTAGAGGAGATAAAGTTCTTCTTCTTCGGCTTGTCCCCTATAGATGACTCGAGCCATCCTCATTTATACAAATTCATCCCAATCCTTCAAACACATCTGTATTTTTCCATGATCCATCTACTTGACAAACTAATCCTGAAACCACGTTCTGCGATTCTTCCAGCGCATAAAAACTTATTCTGTTATCTACCTCTTCCTCCACAGTTTGGGCTTCCGCCCAAGCTTTTGATTTCTTAATTGCCATCTCAATTATATCGGGTGGATCAATTTCCACATCCTCAAAAACCTTTTTATTCTTCGATTTCCAGATATACCATAATATCCAAGGATAACAATTATTTTGATGATGTTGACTCTCTACTACTTTTACTTTGGATAACAAATAATTCATGTTTGAATACACACCTCCTTGTGGAAAGTCATTATTGATTGAAACTGGTGAGACACCCCATGTGTAAAGTGAATGAGTACATTCAAAAAACACATGATTTATTGTCTCAATCTCTTCCTCGCACCGTGGGCACACCGGATCACATTGTATACCTCGAGAGTTTAATCTTTCTCTAACTGCCATACTTCCAGATAATATTTGCCACAGAAAATGCCTCAATTTCTGTAGGCATTGTGTATCCCACACTTTTCTTATTAACGCATTTATATTAGGTCCCCATTGATTAGGTGAAATATTCTCTTTCTTGATTTTTTGCAACAAGTTGAAGCCATGTCCATCTATCCGAAGTTGATCCCTTACTGATCGGTAATCCCTGGATTAAAACCTTATCTTTTCTGGTGACTAAGGCCGCTAAGACTTCATCATCCCACTCTAGTGTATGAGGATTAATTAAATCCTTAACTTTCAACTCAGGAAATAACGAACTTCCGCTTCCTTGCGCCGATCGTGGGTCCGTATCCGGAATCCACATATCCTCCCAGACTGATATTTTGCTTGATTTCGCGGGCATTATCCTCAAACCTCTCATCAACAGATTCCTTGAGTAATAGATGCTCCTCCATCCAAAGGATGGAGCGCGTGGTGTCTTGGCCATAAAATGGTGTACCCTCGAGAAATATCTCCCCTTTAACACTCTTGCTACTAGAGATTCTGGGAATTGAGAGAGGCGCCAAAATTGTTTTGCTAATAAAGCTTTATTAAACTCTTGTAACGACCAAAAGCCCATGCCACCTTCGTGTTTTGACTCACACATTTTTTCCCATGCTACCCAACGGATACCGCAGTTCCTTCCATTGGAGATCCACCAGAATTTGGAAATGGCGCTGGTTAACTTTTTTGTTAACGTCTGGGGCAATTCGAAGCATGACATCACATACAGAGGTAGGGCTAAGGCCACTGATTTAATTAGTGTTTCCTTCCCTCCTCGAGATAACAACTTGGTTTTCCAGCCATTGATCCTTTCATTTAACCATTCCTGAACATAACTGAATATTTTACTCTTTGCTCCCCCTAAACTTTCTGGAAATCCCAAATATGCACCCATACCTCCATCTTTTTGAATGCCTAGAATATTTTTCATATTCGTCTTAGTCCCTATATCCACATTGTGTCCAAACATTACCGATGATTTTGAAAAGTTAATTTCCTGCCCCGACGCTCTTCCATATATCTCTACTATCTTCTAGATTTCCTTGCACTCTTTCGTCCGCCTTACATAAAAAAAGACTATCATCAGCAAATAATAAATGGGACACAGCAGGACTATTCCTTGCCACTTTATTGCCCGTAATGTGAGAGTCCCTCTCTGCTTTCTTGATTAAAGAAATTAACCCCTCCGCACATAGGATAAATAAATAAGGGGACATTGGATCCCCCTGTCTTAGACCACGTTCCGGTATGATCAACCCTCTGGGCTGACCATTAATCAAGACTTGATATGAGACAAAACTGACACACCACATGTGATACTAAAACCTAGTTTCAGTAATACTGCTACCAGGAAAGGCCATTCCACTTTATCATATGCCTTACTCATATCCGTTTTTATTGCCATATGATGAAACCTACATTTTTTATTTGTTCGGAATTCGTGGACCATCTCCTGCGCTACTAGTATATTATCCGTTATCAGTCTCCCCGATACAAACGCCGATTGGGTCTCTGATATCATTTTCGGCAAAAATCTTCTTAGTCTCAAACATAAAACCTTGGAGATTACCTTATATGCCACATTACAAAGAATTATTGGCCGGAGATCCATCATCCTTTTAGGATTATCCACTTTCGGGACTAGACAAATATTCGTCTCATTAAGTCTCCGGTCGAAAGTTCCAGATATCATAAATTCTTTGACCAACAGAACTAGATCATGTTTGATAACGTGCCAGAATCTTTGGTAAAATAAAGCCGTCATCCCATTAGGTCTTGGGGCTTTTTCCGGGTGCATAGAATAAAGCGCCTTCCTTACTTCTCCTTCTGATATATCCTTTGTTAATAAAACATTAATATAATCAGGTACCACTGCTCTTAAGTCGCTCAAAGCCGCATCCATGTTTCCCGTATCTGAATGTTTAAATAGTTGTTGAAAATAAGTCGTTGCAATACTCTCCATCCACGATTCCGAGTCCTCTAGCTGCCCATGTTGGTCTAGTAAACATGTCAACTTATTCCTCGCCCGCCTTTTCTTTGTTGTTGAATGAAATTTTTTTGTATTTCTGTCTCCTTCTTTTAACCACAAATTTCTACTCTTTTGTTTCCAGTATAACTCTTCCTCAATATATGCTTCTTTCAACTTAAGTACTAATGAATCCATCTCCTCTTGGGGAATCTGATCATCACTTTGCGCCTCTTCCAGAGCCAGTCTCAGATTCTCTATTGTAACAAGGCTAGAAGGTACATTGTCCTTCCTCCATATTGCAACATTATGTCTACAATGTGATATATAATCTACTATACCCGTTGTTGAACCTTTCCCGATGTTCCACCCCATCTCGACAGATTCTTGCAGTCCTTCCTTTCCTAGCCATCGTTTATCAAAGCGAAAATGTTTTTTCCTTGAGACATTTTCAAACACGCATTCCGCAAGGATGGGTCGATGATCAGAACCTATTAATTCCAAACACTTTACCTTTGAAAAGGGATATAGTTCGCGCCAATCTTCATTCCCGACTGCCCTGTCAAGTTTACATCTTATCCTTTCCTTGTTTGGCATGTATGGTCTTCCTCGCCAAGAGTATTGATTTTCCATGATAGGAAATTCTAGCATGCCACAAGTACTCAACATTCCATTAAAATCGAGGAAGTTTGAGACCCTTCTCATGACACCCCCTTTTTTATCTCTATTACCTCTGATTTCATTAAAATCACCAATCATTAACCATGGATCGATCCTTGTCGAGCTTACTTGCGTTAATTGTTCCCACACTATCTTCCTGTGTTGAGTCACTGGATCCCCGTAAATGAAAGATATAAAAACATTTTTGTTCCTTAGAACTGCACATGGATCTATAATCCGATTATTTGCCGAAATAATTTCCAAATTTATATCATTATAATAGAATATAGCTAATCCACCCCTACTCCGAATTGGATCCACCGTGAACACTTTGTCATACCCAAAATGTAATATTAACTTTGTCAAGAAAGGCTTGTTTTGTTTAGTTTTAGAAAGAAATAAAATGTAGGGTTTGAACTTTGACCATAAATTTATTAGTGTAGCTATTGTCCATTTAGGTCCCAGCCCTTGACAATTCCAGCTTAATATTTTCACGTATATGTCGGTGGCTTAGGGAGAGCCACCTTCCCTTCAATGTTAATAAGACACCATGGAATCCTATTTCTTTTTCCTAAGGATAAAGCCTTGTTATTCTCACCCCTCTTGCCAAGTTTTGAAGTTAACAAACCTCTAAACCTAGATTTATCAATTTTGTTAACCATTTTTTGTACAAGCCCGATTAAAATTTCTGCCATATCATATATAACATCAAGATGATAACCCAAGATCTGCGTAATCAAACATTCCTGGAACCTTCTCCACCAATATACCATGTTACTTAAAAATTCAGTTATATAATCTTGAACTATTATTTTCCTCCCAGCAACCCTTACTTTTCCTATCCTCTGTCTTTTCCCACCACACTTCCATGTTGAACCATATATAAATAACCAAATCCAAAAATTTATTCCATTAAACTCATGAGTAACAATGAAACAGAGTTTTAAACTAACGTGAAACCAAATCATAGAACTAAAACAACCAAATAAAGATATGGCCCAACACCAAAAAACCATATAACTTGCTAACAAGTTACGCCACACAAAGTTTTCAAAAACACACTTAAAGAACATAATCATTACATTCACTTCTTAACAATAGGTTTTGGGATACCTCCTCCCGCCGAGCCCTGCTTCCCCTTCCCCTTACCATTGCTTCCTCCCTTGCTATTGTCTTTATCCCCTGTTTCACCAACATTCTTCTTAGCCACAATGCCAACCAAATTAGTAAATTTTAGTACTTTTGCCGGTGATTTCTTAGTGCCATATATTATGTTTAACAAAAGTCTCTTTTTGGGAGAAGCTTGCACAACCGTGCTATATTTTCTACCCGCTAGACCTGTAAGCTTTTTATTACCATTCTGAGAAATATTATCCTTATAATTAGTCCTAATCGTTGATAACTTAACCTTCATATACATGTATTGGCTAATCATTGTAAAATCAAGGAACAAGGTTTCCTCTTATACTTAATAATATCCGAGAGCATTCTTTACACTTTTCTCTTAATCTCTTCACTAATAATTCTCCAAAACATAGTCGTTATCCGCTTTATCACCTTATCGCCTATCACACTTCTCCTTATCACTTCTTCTTATCTTTTACCTCTTATCATCTTTTAGCTCTTATCATCTCATATTTGGACGCTAGACTTAACCGTTGATCCTTGCTTGTTGATCACGGTTTCCACCTTTACCGCCAAATATGTTGTTTCTCAAACTTCTCAACACTTATAAGCACTCATGTTGCATGAAACTTGGTTTAGAGTCCTAGAAACGCGTTGTTAGTTGTTTCATAAGTTCGTGAAACTTGTAAAAAGCTCATTGGGGAACTTATAACCACTCATGTTGCATGAAACTTGGTTTAGAGTCCTAGAAACACGTTGTTAGATGTTTCATACGTTCGTCAAACTTGTACAAAGTTCATTGAGGAACTTATAAGCTCTCATGTTGCATGAAACTTGGTTTAGAGTCCTAGAAACGAGTTTTTAGATGTTTCATAAGTTCGTCAAACTTGCACAAAGCTCATTGAGATACTTATAAGCACTCATATTGAATGAAACTTGGTTTAGAGTCCTAGAAACGCGTTGTTAGATGTTTCATACGTTCGTCAAACTTGTACAAATGTCATTGAGGAATTTATAAGCTCTCATGTTGCATGAATTTCGGTTTAGATTCCTAGAAACGCGTTGTTAGATGTTTCATAAGTTCGTGAAACTTGTACAAAGCTCATTGAGGAACTTATATGCTCTCATGTTGCATGAAACTTGGTTTAGAGTCCTAGAAACGAGTTGTTAGATGTTTCATAAATTCGTCAAACTTGTACAAAGCTCATTGAGATACTTAAAAGCACTCATGTTGCATGAAACTTGGTTTAGAGTCCTAGAAACGTGTTGTTAGATGTTTCATAAGTTCGTCAAACTTGTACAAAGCTCATTGAGGAACTTATAAGCTCTCATGTTGCATGAAACTTGTTTAGAGTCCTAGAAACGCGTTGTTAGATGTTTCATAAGTTCGTGAAACTTGTACAAAGCTCATTGAGGAACTTATAAGCAATCATGTTGCATGAAACTTGGTTTAGAGTCCTAGAAACGCGTTGTTAGATGTTTCATACGTTCGTCAAACTTGCACAAAGCTCATTGAGGAACTTATAAGCTCTCATGTTGCAAGAAACTTGGTTTAGAGTCCTAGAAACAAGTTGTTAGATGTTTCATAAATTCGTCAAACTTGTACAAAGCTCATTGAGATACTTAAAAGCACTCATGTTGCATGAAAATTGGTTTAGAGTCCTAGAAACGCGTTGTTGGATGTTTCATAAGTTCGTCAAACTTGTATAAAGCTCATTCAGACACTTATAAGCATTCATGTTGCATGAAGCTTGGTTTAGAGTCCTAGAAACGTGTTGTTAGATGTTTCATAAGTTCGTGAAACTTGTACAAAGCTCATTGAGGAACTTATAAGCACTCGTGTTGCATGAAATTTGGTTTAAAGTCTTAGAAATGCGTTGTTAGATCTTTCATAAGTTCGTCAAACTTGTACAAAGCTCATTGAGGAACTTATAAGCTCTCATGTTGCATGAAACTTGGTTTAGAGTCCTAGAAACGCGTTGTTAGATGTTTCATAAGTTCGTGAAACTTGTACAAAGGTCATTGAGGATATTTTAAGCACTCATGCTGCATGGAACTTGGTTTAGAGTCCTAGAAACGAGTTGTTAGATGTTTCATAAGTTCGTCAAACTTGTACAAAGCTCATTGAGATACTTACAAGCACTCATGTTGCATGAAACTTTGTTTAGAGTCCTAGAAACGCGTTATTAGATGTTTCATAAGTTCGTCAAACTTGTATAAGTCTCATTGAGACACTTATAAGCATTCATGTTGCATGAAATTGGTTTAAAGTCCTAGACAGGCGTTGTTAGATGTTTCATAAGTTCTTGAAACTTGTACAAAGCTCATTGAGGAACTTATAAGCACTCATGTTGCTTGAAACTTGGTTTAGAGTCCTAGAAACGCGTTGTTAAATGTTTCATAAGTTCGTCAACTTGTACAAAGCTCATTGAGACACTAATAATCACTCATGTTGCATGAAACTTGGTTTAGAGTCCTAGACACGCGTTGTTAGATGTTTCATAAGTTCATTAAACTTCTACAAAGATCATTGAGGAACTTATAAGCACTCATGTTGCATGAAACTTGGTTTAGAGTCCTAGAAACTCGTTGTTAGATGTTTCATAAGTTCGTGAAACTTGTACAAAGCTCATTGAGGAACTTATAAGCACTCATGTTGCATGAAACTTGGTTTAGAGTCCTAGAAACACGTTGGTAGATGTTTCATACGTTTGTCAAACTTGTACAAAGCTCATTGAGGAACTTATAAGCTCTGATGTTGCATGAAACTTGGTTTAGAGTCCTAGAAACGAGTTGTTAGATGTTTCATAATTTCGTCAAACTTATACAAAGCTTATTGAGATACTTATAAGCACTCATGTTGCATAAAACTTAGTTTAGAGTCCTAGAAACGCGTTGTTAGATGTTTCATACATTCGTCAAACTTGTGCAAAGCTCATTTAGGAACTTATAAGCTCTCATGTTGCATGAAACTTGGTTTAGAGTCCTAGAAACGAGTTGTTAGATGTTTCATAAGTTCGTCAAACTTTTATAAAGCTCATTGAGGAAATTATAAGCACTCATGTTGCATGAAACTTGGTTTAGAGAGTCCTAGAAACGCGTTGTTAGATGTTTTATAAGTTCGTGAAACTTGTACAAAGCTCATTGGGGAACTTATAAGCACTCATGTTGCATGAGACTTGGTTTAGAGTCCTAGAAACGCGTTGTTAAATGTTTCATAAGTTCGTCAAACTTGTATAAATATCATTGAGACATTTATAAGCATTCATGTTGCATGAAACTTAGTTTAGAGCCCTAGAAACGAGTTGTTAGATGTTTCATAATGTCGTCAAACTTGTACAAAGCTCATTATGATACTTAGAAGCACTCATGTTGAATGAAACTTGGTTTAGAGTCCTAGATACGCGTTGTTAGATGTTTTATAAGTTCGTCAAACTTGTATAAAGCTCATTGAGACACTTATAAGGATTTATGTTGCATGAAACTTGCTTTAGAGTCCTAGAAACGCGTTGTTAGATGTTTCATAAGTTCGTCAAACTTGTATAAATCTCATTGAGACACTTATAAGCATTCATGTTGCATGAAACTTGGTTTAGAGTCTTAGAAACGCGTTGTTAGATGTTTCATAAGTTCGTGAAACTTGTACAAAACTCATTGAGGAACTTATAAGCACTCATGTTGCATGAAACTTGGTTTAGAGTCCTAGAAACGCGTTGTTAAATGTTTCATAAGTTCGTCAACTTGTACAAAGCTCATTGAGACACTAATAATCACTTATGTTGCATGAAACTTGGTTTAGAGTCTTAGACACGCGTTGTTAGATGTTTCATAAGTTCATTAAACTTCTACAAAGATCATTGAGGAACTTATAAGCACTCATGTTGCATGAAACTTGGTTTGGAGTCCTAGAAACTCGTTGTTAGATGTTTCATAAGTTCGTGAAACTTGTACAAAACTCATTGAGGAACTTATAAGCACTCATGTTGCATGAAACTTGGTTTAGAGTCCTAGAAACACGTTGTTAGATGTTTCATACGTTCGTCAAACTTGTACAAAGCTCATTGAGGAACTTATAATCTCTCATGTTGCATGAAACTTGGTTTGGAGTCCTAGAAACGAGTTGTTAGATGTTTCATAATTTCGTCAAACTTGTACAAAGCTTATTGAGATACTTATAAGCACTCATGTTGCATAAAACTTGGTTTAGAGTCCTAGAAACGCGTTGTTAGATGTTTCATACATTCGTCAAACTTGTGCAAAGCTCATTTAGGAACTTATAAGCTCTCGTGTTGCATGAAACTTGGTTTTGAGTCCTTGAAACGAGTTGTTAGATGTTTCATAAGTTCGTCAAATTTGTACAAAACTCATTGAGACACTTATAAACACTCATGTTGCATGAAACTTGGTTTAGAGTCCTAGAAACACGTTCTTAGATGTTTCATAAGTTAGTGAAATTTGTACCAAGCTCATTGAGACACTTATAGACACTTATGTTGCATAAAACTTGGTTTAGAATACTAGAAAAGCGTTGTTATATGTTTCATAAGTTCGTCAACTTGTACAAAGCTCATTGAGACACTCATAATCACTCATGTTGCATGAAACTTGGATTAGAGTCGTAGAAACGCGTTGTTAGATGTTTCATAAGTTCGTCAAACTTTTATAAAGCTCATTGAGGAAATTATAAGCACTCATGTTGCATGAAACTTGGTTTAGAGTCCTAGAAACGCGTTGATAGATGTTTCATAAGTTCGTGAAACTTGTACAAAGCTCATTGGGGAATTTATAAGCACTCATGTTGCATGAAACTTGGTTTAGAGTCCTAGAAACGACTTGTTAGATGTTTCATAAGTTCGTCAAACTTGTACAAAGCTCATTGAGATACTTACAAGCACTCATGTTGCATGAAACTTGGTTTAGAGTACTAGAAACGCGTTGTTAGATGTTTCATAAGTTCGTGAAACTTGTACAAAGCTCATTGAGGAACTTATAAGCACTCATGTTGCATGAAACTTGGTTTAGAGTACTAGAAAAGCGTTGTTAAATGTTTCATAAGTTCGTCAACTTGTACAAAGTTCATTGAGACACTAATAATAACTCATGTTGCATGAAACTTGGTTTAGAGTCCTAGACACGCGTTGTTAGATGTTTCATAAGTTCATTAAACTTGTACAAAGCTCATTGAGGAACTTATAAGCATTCATGTTGCATGAAACTTGGTTTAGAGTCCTAGAAACGCGTTGTTAGATGTTTCATACGTTCGTCAAACTTGATACAAAGCTCATTGAGGAACTTATAAGCTCTCATGTTGCATGAAACTTGGTTTAGAGTCCTAGAAACGCGTTGTTAGATGTTTGATAAGTTCGTCAACTAGTACAAGGTTCATTGAGATACTTATAAGCACTCATGTTGAGTGAAACTTGGTTTAGAGTCCTAGAAACGCGTTGATAGATGTTTCATAAATTCGTCAAACTTGTATAAAGCTCATTGACACACTTATAAGCATTCATGTTGGATGAAACTTGGTTTAGAGTCCTAGGAACGCGTTGTTAGATGTTTCATAAGTTCGTCAACTAGTACAAAGTTCATTGAGATACTTATAAGCACTCATGTTGAGTGAAACTTGGTTTAGAGTCCTAGAAACGCGTTGATAGATGTTTCATAAATTCGTCAAACTTGTATAAAGCTCATTGAGACACTTATAAGCATTCATGTTGGATGAAACTTGGTTTAGAGTCCTAGGAACGCGTTATTAGATGTTTCATAAGTTCGTCAAACTTGTACAATGCGCATTGAGAAACTTATAAGCACTCGTGTTGCATGAAACTTGTTTTAGAGGCCTAGAAACTCGTTGTTAGATGTTTCATAAGTTTGTGAAACTTGTACAAAGCTCATTGAGAAACTTATAAGCACTCATGTTGCATGAAACTTGGTTTAGAATCCTAGAAACACGTTGTTAGATGTTTCATACGTTCGTCAAACTTGTGCAAAGTTTATTGAGGAACTTATAAGCTCTCATGTTGCATGAAACCTTGTTTAGAGTCCTAAAAACGAGTTGTTAGATGGTTCATAAGTTCGTCAAACCTGTACAAAACTCATTGAGATACTTATAAGCACTCAAGTTGCCTGAAACTTGGTTTAGAGTCCTAGAAACCCGTTGTTAGATGTTTCATTAGTTTGTCAAACTTGTATAAAGCTCATTGAGACACTTATAAGCATTCATGTTGCATGAAACTTGTTTTCGAGTCCTAGAAACGCGTTGTTAGATGTTTCATAAGTTCGTGAAACTTGTACAAAGCTCATTGAGGAACTTATAAGCACTCATGTTGCATGAAACTTGGTTTAGAGTCCTAGAAACGCGTTGTTAGATGTCTCATAAGTTCGTGAAACTTGTACAAAGCTCATTGAGGAATTTATAAGCACTCATGTTGCATAAAACTTGGTTTAGAGTCCTAGAAACGCGTTGTTAGATGTTTCATACGTTCGTCAAACTTGTACAAAGCTCATTGAGGAACTTATAAGCATTCATGTTGCATGAAACTTGGTTTAGAGTCCTAGAAACGCGTTGTTAGATGTTTCATACGTTCGTCAAACTTGATACAAAGCTCATTGAGGAACTTATAAGCTTTCATGTTGCATGAAACTTGGTTTAGAGTCCTAGAAACGCGTTGTTAGATGTTTCATATGTTCGTCAACTAGTACAAAGTTCATTGAGATACTTATAAGCACTCATGTTGAGTGAAACTTGGTTTAGAGTCCTAGAAACGCGTTGATAGATGTTTCATAAATTCGTCAAACTTGTATAAAGCTCATTGAGACACTTATAAGCATTCATGTTGCATGAAACTTGGTTTAGAGTCCTAGGAACGCGTTATTAGATGTTTCATAAGTTCGTGAAACTTGTACAAAGCTCATTGAGGAACTTATAAGCACTCATGTTGAATGATACTTGGTTTAGAATCCTAGAAACGCGTTGTTAGATGTTTCATACGTTCGTGAAACTTGTGCAAAGCTCATTGAGGAACTTATAAGCTCTCATGATGCATGAAACTTGTTTTAGAGTCCTAGAAACGCGTTGTTAGATGTTTCATACGTTCGTCAAAGTTGTACAAAGCTCATTGAGATACTTATAAGCACTCATGCTGCATGAAACTTGGTTTAGAGTCCTAGAAACGCGTTCTTAGATGTTTCATAAGTTCGTCAAACTTGTATAAACCTCATTGAGACACTTATAAGCATTCATGTTGCATGAAACTTGGTTTAGAGTCCTAGAAACGCGTTGTTAGATGTTTCATAAATTAGTGAAACTTGTACAAAGCTCATTGAGGAACTTATAAGCACTCATATTATATGAAACTTTGTTTAGAGTACTAGAAACGCGTTGTTAGATGTTTCATACGTTCGTCAAACTTGTACAAAGCTCATTGAGGACTTTATAATTTTTCATGATGCATGAAACTTGGTTTAGAGTCCTAGAAACGCGTTGTTAGATATTTCATAAGTTCGTGAAACTTGTACAAAGCTCATTGAGGAACTTATAAGCTCTCATGTTGCATGAAGCTTGGTTTAGAGTCCTAGAAACGCGTTGTTAAATGTTTCATAAGTTCGTCAACTTGTACAAAGCTCATTGAGACACTTATAATCACTCATGTTGCATGAAACTTGGTTTAGAGTCCTAGAAACGAGTTGTTAGATGTTTCATAAGTTCTTGAAACTTGTACAAAGCTCATTGAGGAACTTATAAGCACTCATGTTGCATGAAACTTGGTTTAGAGTCCTAGAAACGTGTTGTTAGATGTTTCATATGTTCGTGAAAGCTGTACAAAGCTCACTGAGGAACTTATAAGCACTCATGTTGCATGAAAATTGGTTTAGAGTCCTAGAAACGCGTTATTAGATGTTTCATACTTTCGTCAAATTTGTACAAAGCTCATTGAGGAATTTATAAGCTATCATGTTACATGAAACTTGGTTTAGAGTCCTAGAAACGAGTTGTTAGATGTTTCATATTTTCGTCAAACTTGTACAAAGCTTATTGAGATACTTATAAGCACTCATGTTGGATGAAACTTGGTTTAGAGTCCTAGGAACGCGTTGTTGGATGTATCATAAGTTCGTAAAACTTGTATAAAGCTCATTGAGACAGTTATAAGCATTCATGTTGCATGAAACTTGCTTTAGAGTCCTAGAAACACGTTGTTAGATGTTTCATAAGTTAGTGAAACTTGTACCAAGCTCATTGAGACACTTATAGACACTTATGATGCATAAAACTTGGTTTAGAGTACTAGAAAAGCGTTGTTAAATGTTTCATAAGTTCGTCAACTTGTACAAAGCTCATTGAGACACTTATAATCACTCATGTTGCATGAAACTTGGATTAGAGTCCTAGATACGCGTTGTTAGATGTTTCATAAGTTCATCAAACTTGTATAAAGCTCATTGAGGAACTTATAAGCACTCATGTTGCATGAAACTTGGTATAGAGTCCTAGAAACACGTTGTTAGTTGTTTCATACGTTCGTCAAACTTGTACAAAGCTCATTGAGGAACTTATAAGCATTCATGTTGCATGAAACTTGGTTTAGAGTCCTAGAAACGCGTTGTTAGATGTTTCATAAATTAGTGAAACTTGTACAAAGCTCATTGAGGAACTTATAAGCACTCATGTTATATGAAACTTTGTTTAGAGTACTAGAAACGCGTTGTTAGATGTTTCATACGTTCGTCAAACTTGTACAAAGCTCATTGAGGACTTTATAATTTTTCATGATGCATGAAACTTGGTTTAGAGTCCTAGAAACGCGTTGTTAGATATTTCATAAGTTCGTGAAACTTGTTCAAAGCTCATTGAGGAACTTATAAGCTCTCATGTTGCATGAAGCTTGGTTTAGAGTCCTAGAAACGCGTTGTTAAATGTTTCATAAGTTCGTCAACTTGTACAAAGCTCATTGAGACACTTATAATCACTCATGTTGCATGAAACTTGGTTTAGAGTCCTAGAAACGAGTTGTTAGATGTTTCATAAGTTCTTGAAACTTGTACAAAGCTCATTGAGGAACTTATAAGCACTCATGTTGCATGAAACTTGGTTTAGAGTCCTAGAAACGTGTTGTTAGATGTTTCATATGTTCGTGAAAGCTGTACAAAGCTCACTGGGGAACTTATAAGCACTCATGTTGCATGAAAATTGGTTTAGAGTCCTAGAAACGCGTTATTAGATGTTTCATACTTTCGTCAAATTTGTACAAAGCTCATTGAGGAATTTATAAGCTATCATGTTACATGAAACTTGGTTTAGAGTCCTAGAAACGAGTTGTTAGATGTTTCATATTTTCGTCAAACTTGTACAAAGCTTATTGAGATACTTATAAGCACTCATGTTGGATGAAACTTGGTTTAGAGTCCTAGGAACGCGTTGTTGGATGTATCATAAGTTCGTAAAACTTGTATAAAGCTCATTGAGACAGTTATAAGCATTCATGTTGCATGAAACTTGCTTTAGAGTCCTAGAAACACGTTGTTAGATGTTTCATAAGTTAGTGAAACTTGTACCAAGCTCATTGAGACACTTATAGACACTTATGATGCATAAAACTTGGTTTAGAGTACTAGAAAAGCGTTGTTAAATGTTTCATAAGTTCGTCAACTTGTACAAAGCTCATTGAGACACTTATAATCACTCATGTTGCATGAAACTTGGATTAGAGTCCTAGAAACGCGTTGTTAGATGTTTCATAAGTTCATCAAACTTGTATAAAGCTCATTGAGGAACTTATAAGCACTCATGTTGCATGAAACTTGGTATACAGAGTCCTACAAACACGTTGTTAGTTGTTTCATACGTTCGTCAAACTTGTACAAAGCTCATTGAGGAACTTATAAGCATTCATGTTGCATGAAACTTGGTTTAGAGTCCTAGAAACGCGTTGTTAGATGTTTCATAAGTTCGTCAAACTTGTACAAAGCTCATTGAGGAATTTATAAGCACTCATGTTGCATGAAACTTGGTTTAGAGTCCTAGAAACGCGTTGTTAGATGTTTCATAAGTTCGTCAAACTTGTATAAATCTCATTGAGACACTTATAAGCATTCATGTTGCATGAAACTTGGTTTAGAGTCCTAGAAACGCGTTGTTAGATGTTTCATAAGTTCGTCAAACTTGTACAACGCTCATTTAGATACTTAGAAGCACTCATGTTGCATGAAACTTGGTTTAGAGTCCTAGAAACGCGTAGTTAGATGTTTCATAAGTTCGTCAAACTTGTATAAATCTCATTGAGACACTTATAAGCATTCATGTTGCATGAAACTTGGTTTAGAGTCCTAGAAACGCGTTGTTAGATGTTTCATAAGTTCGTGAAACTTGTACAAAGCTCATTGAGGAACTTATAAGCACTCATGTTGCATGAAACTTGGTTCAGAGTCCTAGAAACGTGTTGTTAAATGTTTCATAAGTTCGTAAACTTGTACAAAGCTCATTGAGACACTAAAAATCACTCATGTTGCATGAAACTTCGTTTAGAGTCCTAGACACGCGTTGTTAGATGTTTCATAAGTTCATGAAAGTTCTACAAAGCTCATTGAGGAACTTATAAGCACTCATGTTGCATGAAACTTGGTTTAGAGTCCTAGAATCGAGTTGTTAGATGTTTCATAAGTTCGTAAAACTTGTACAAAGCTCATTGAGATACTTATAAGCACTCATGTTGCATGAAACTTGGTTTAGAGTCCTAGAAACGCGTTGTTAGATGTTTCATAAGTTAGTGAAATTTGTACCAAGCGCATTGAGACACTTATGGACATTTATGTTGCATAAAACTTGGTTTAGAGTACTAGAAAAGCGTTGTTATATTTCATAAGTTCGTCAACTTTTACAACGCTCATTGAGACACTTATAATCACTCATGTTGCATGAAACTTGGATTAGAGTCGTAGAAACGCGTTGTTAAATGTTTCATAAGTTCGTCAAACTTTTAAAAAGCTCATTGAGGAACTTATAAGCACTCATGTTGCATGAATCTTGGTTTAGAGAGTCCTAGAAACGCGTTGTTAGATGTTTCATAAGTTCGTAAAACTTGTACAAAGCTCATTGAGGAACTTATAAGCACTCATGTTGCATGGAACTTGGTTTAGAGTCCTAGAAACGCGTTGTTAGATGTTTCATACGTTCGTCAAACTTGTACAAAGCTCATTGAGGAACTTATAAGCTTTCATGTTGCTTGAAACTTAGTTTAGAGTCCTAGAAACGAGTTGTTAGATGTTTCATAAGTTCGTCAAACTTGTACAAAGCTCATTGAGATACTTATAAGCACTCATGTTGCATGAAACTTGGTTTAGAATCCCAGAAACGCGTTGTTAGAGGTTTCATAAGTTCGTCAAACTTGTATAAATCTCATTGAGACACTTATAAGCATTCATGTTGCATGAAACTTGGTTTATAGTCCTAGAAACGCGTTGTTAGATGTTTCATAAGTTCGTGAAACTTGTACAAAGCTCATTGAGGAACTTATAAGCACTCATGTTGCATGAAACTTGGTTCGAGTCCTAGAAACGTGTTGTTAAATGTTTCATAAGTTCGTAAACTTGTACAAAGCTCATTGAGACACTAAAAATCACTCATGTTGCATGAAACTTCGTTTAGAGCCCTAGACACGCGTTGTTAGATGTTTCATAAGTTCATGAAACTTCTACAAAGCTCATTGAGGAACTTATAAGCACTCATGTTGCATGAAACTTGGTTTAGAGTCCTAGAAACGCGTTGTTAGATGTTTCATAAGTTCGTCAAACTTGTATAAATCTCATTCAGACACTTATAAGCATTCATGTTGCATGAAACTTGGTTTAGAGTCCTAGAAACGCGTTGTTAGATGTTTCATAAGTTCGTCAAACTTGTACAACGCTCATTTAGATACTTAGAAGCACTCATGTTGCATGAAACTTGGTTTAGAGTCCTAGAAACGCGTAGTTAGATGTTTCATAAGTTCGTCAAACTTGTATAAATCTCATTGAGACACTTATAAGCATTCATGTTGCATGAAACTTGGTTTAGAGTCCTAGAAACGCGTTGTTAGATGCTTCATAAGTTCGTGAAACTTGTACAAAGCTCATTGAGGAACTTATAAGCACTCATGTTGCATGAAACTTGGTTCAGAGTCCTAGAAACGTGTTGTTAAATGTTTCATAAGTTCGTAAACTTGTACAAAGCTCATTGAGACACTAAAAATCACTCATGTTGCATGAAACTTCGTTTAGAGTCCTAGACACGCGTTGTTAGATGTTTCATAAGTTCATGAAAGTTCTACAAAGCTCATTGAGGAACTTATAAGCACTCATGTTGCATGAAACTTGGTTTAGAGTCCTAGAATCGAGTTGTTAGATGTTTCATAAGTTCGTAAAACTTGTACAAAGCTCATTGAGATACTTATAAGCACTCATGTTGCATGAAACTTGGTTTAGAGTCCTAGAAACGCGTTGTTAGATGTTTCATAAGTTAGTGAAATTTGTACCAAGCGCATTGAGACACTTATAGACACTTATGTTGCATAAAACTTGGTTTAGAGTACTAGAAAAGCGTTGTTATATTTCATAAGTTCGTCAACTTTTACAACGCTCATTGAGACACTTATAATCACTCATGTTGCATGAAACTTGGATTAGAGTCGTAGAAACGCGTTGTTAAATGTTTCATAAGTTCGTCAAACTTTTAAAAAGCTCATTGAGGAACTTATAAGCACTCATGTTGCATGAATCTTGGTTTAGAGAGTCCTAGAAACGCGTTGTTAGATGTTTCATAAGTTCGTAAAACTTGTACAAAGCTCATTGAGGAACTTATAAGCACTCATGTTTCATGGAACTTGGTTTAGAGTCCTAGAAACGCTTTGTTAGATGTTTCATACATTCGTCAAACTTGTACAAAGCTCATTGAGGAACTTATAAGCACTCATGTTGCATGGAACTTGGTTTAGAGTCCTAGAAACGCGTTGTTAGATGTTTCATACGTTCGTCAAACTTGTACAAAGCTCATTGAGGAACTTATAAGCTTTCATGTTGCTTGAAACTTAGTTTAGAGTCCTAGAAACGAGTTGTTAGATGTTTCATAAGTTCGTCAAACTTGTACAAAGCTCATTGAGATACTTATAAGCACTCATGTTGCATGAAACTTGGTTTAGAATCCCAGAAACGCGTTGTTAGAGGTTTCATAAGTTCGTCAAACTTGTATAAATCTCATTGAGACACTTATAAGCATTCATGTTGCATGAAACTTGGTTTATAGTCCTAGAAACGCGTTGTTAGATGTTTCATAAGTTCGTGAAACTTGTACAAAGCTCATTGAGGAACTTATAAGCACTCATGTTGCATGAAACTTGGTTCGAGTCCTAGAAACGTGTTGTTAAATGTTTCATAAGTTCGTAAACTTGTACAAAGCTCATTGAGACACTAAAAATCACTCATGTTGCATGAAACTTCGTTTAGAGCCCTAGACACGCGTTGTTAGATGTTTCATAAGTTCATGAAACTTCTACAAAGCTCATTGAGGAACTTATAAGCACTCATGTTGCATGAAACTTGGTTTAGAGTCCTAGAAACGCGTTGTTAGATGTTTCATAAGTTCGTCAAACTTGTATAAATCTCATTGAGACACTTATAAGCATTCATGTTGCATGAAACTTGGTTTAGAGTCCTAGAAACGCGTTGTTAGATGTTTCATAAGTTCGTGAAACTTGTACCAAGCTCATTGAGACACTTATAGACACTTATGATGCATAAAACTTGGTTTAGAGTACTAGAAAAGCGTTGTTAAATGTTTCATAAGTTCGTCAACTTGTACAAAGCTCATTGAGACACTTATAATCACTCATGTTGCATGAAACTTGGATTAGAGTCCTAGAAACGCGTTGTTAGATGTTTCATAAGTTCATCAAACTTGTATAAAGCTCATTGAGGAACTTATAAGCACTCATGTTGCATGAAACTTGGTATAGAGTCCTACAAACACGTTGTTAGTTGTTTCATACGTTCGTCAAACTTGTACAAAGCTCATTGAGGAACTTATAAGCATTCATGTTGCATGAAACTTGGTTTAGAGTCCTAGAAACGCGTTGTTAGATGTTTCATAAGTTCGTCAAACTTGTACAAAGCTCATTGAGGAATTTATAAGCACTCATGTTGCATGAAACTTGGTTTAGAGTCCTAGAAACGCGTTGTTAGATGTTTCATAAGTTCGTCAAACTTGTATAAATCTCATTGAGACACTTATAAGCATTCATGTTGCATGAAACTTGGTTTAGAGTCCTAGAAACGCGTTGTTAGATGTTTCATAAGTTCGTCAAACTTGTACAACGCTCATTTAGATACTTAGAAGCACTCATGTTGCATGAAACTTGGTTTAGAGTCCTAGAAACGCGTAGTTAGATGTTTCATAAGTTCGTCAAACTTGTATAAATCTCATTGAGACACTTATAAGCATTCATGTTGCATGAAACTTGGTTTAGAGTCCTAGAAACGCGTTGTTAGATGTTTCATAAGTTCGTGAAACTTGTACAAAGCTCATTGAGGAACTTATAAGCACTCATGTTGCATGAAACTTGGTTCAGAGTCCTAGAAACGTGTTGTTAAATGTTTCATAAGTTCGTAAACTTGTACAAAGCTCATTGAGACACTAAAAATCACTCATGTTGCATGAAACTTCGTTTAGAGTCCTAGACACGCGTTGTTAGATGTTTCATAAGTTCATGAAAGTTCTACAAAGCTCATTGAGGAACTTATAAGCACTCATGTTGCATGAAACTTGGTTTAGAGTCCTAGAATCGAGTTGTTAGATGTTTCATAAGTTCGTAAAACTTGTACAAAGCTCATTGAGATACTTATAAGCACTCATGTTGCATGAAACTTGGTTTAGAGTCCTAGAAACGCGTTGTTAGATGTTTCATAAGTTAGTGAAATTTGTACCAAGCGCATTGAGACACTTATGGACATTTATGTTGCATAAAACTTGGTTTAGAGTACTAGAAAAGCGTTGTTATATTTCATAAGTTCGTCAACTTTTACAACGCTCATTGAGACACTTATAATCACTCATGTTGCATGAAACTTGGATTAGAGTCGTAGAAACGCGTTGTTAAATGTTTCATAAGTTCGTCAAACTTTTAAAAAGCTCATTGAGGAACTTATAAGCACTCATGTTGCATGAATCTTGGTTTAGAGAGTCCTAGAAACGCGTTGTTAGATGTTTCATAAGTTCGTAAAACTTGTACAAAGCTCATTGAGGAACTTATAAGCACTCATGTTGCATGGAACTTGGTTTAGAGTCCTAGAAACGCGTTGTTAGATGTTTCATACGTTCGTCAAACTTGTACAAAGCTCATTGAGGAACTTATAAGCTTTCATGTTGCTTGAAACTTAGTTTAGAGTCCTAGAAACGAGTTGTTAGATGTTTCATAAGTTCGTCAAACTTGTACAAAGCTCATTGAGATACTTATAAGCACTCATGTTGCATGAAACTTGGTTTAGAATCCCAGAAACGCGTTGTTAGAGGTTTCATAAGTTCGTCAAACTTGTATAAATCTCATTGAGACACTTATAAGCATTCATGTTGCATGAAACTTGGTTTATAGTCCTAGAAACGCGTTGTTAGATGTTTCATAAGTTCGTGAAACTTGTACAAAGCTCATTGAGGAACTTATAAGCACTCATGTTGCATGAAACTTGGTTCGAGTCCTAGAAACGTGTTGTTAAATGTTTCATAAGTTCGTAAACTTGTACAAAGCTCATTGAGACACTACAAATCACTCATGTTGCATGAAACTTCGTTTAGAGCCCTAGACACGCGTTGTTAGATGTTTCATAAGTTCATGAAACTTCTACAAAGCTCATTGAGGAACTTATAAGCACTCATGTTGCATGAAACTTGGTTTAGAGTCCTAGAAACGCGTTGTTAGATGTTTCATAAGTTCGTCAAACTTGTATAAATCTCATTCAGACACTTATAAGCATTCATGTTGCATGAAACTTGGTTTAGAGTCCTAGAAACGCGTTGTTAGATGTTTCATAAGTTCGTCAAACTTGTACAACGCTCATTTAGATACTTAGAAGCACTCATGTTGCATGAAACTTGGTTTAGAGTCCTAGAAACGCGTTGTTAGATGTTTCATACGTTCGTCAAACTTGTACAAAGCTCATTGAGGAACTTATAAGCTTTCATGTTGCTTGAAACTTAGTTTAGAGTCCTAGAAACGAGTTGTTAGATGTTTCATAAGTTCGTCAAACTTGTACAAAGCTCATTGAGATACTTATAAGCACTCATGTTGCATGAAACTTGGTTTAGAATCCCAGAAACGCGTTGTTAGAGGTTTCATAAGTTCGTCAAACTTGTATAAATCTCATTGAGACACTTATAAGCATTCATGTTGCATGAAACTTGGTTTATAGTCCTAGAAACGCGTTGTTAGATGTTTCATAAGTTCGTGAAACTTGTACAAAGCTCATTGAGGAACTTATAAGCACTCATGTTGCATGAAACTTGGTTCGAGTCCTAGAAACGTGTTGTTAAATGTTTCATAAGTTCGTAAACTTGTACAAAGCTCATTGAGACACTAAAAATCACTCATGTTGCATGAAACTTCGTTTAGAGCCCTAGACACGCGTTGTTAGATGTTTCATAAGTTCATGAAACTTCTACAAAGCTCATTGAGGAACTTATAAGCACTCATGTTGCATGAAACTTGGTTTAGAGTCCTAGAAACGCGTTGTTAGATGTTTCATAAGTTCGTCAAACTTGTATAAATCTCATTCAGACACTTATAAGCATTCATGTTGCATGAAACTTGGTTTAGAGTCCTAGAAACGCGTTGTTAGATGTTTCATAAGTTCGTCAAACTTGTACAACGCTCATTTAGATACTTAGAAGCACTCATGTTGCATGAAACTTGGTTTAGAGTCCTAGAAACGCGTAGTTAGATGTTTCATAAGTTCGTCAAACTTGTATAAATCTCATTGAGACACTTATAAGCATTCATGTTGCATGAAACTTGGTTTAGAGTCCTAGAAACGCGTTGTTAGATGCTTCATAAGTTCGTGAAACTTGTACAAAGCTCATTGAGGAACTTATAAGCACTCATGTTGCATGAAACTTGGTTCAGAGTCCTAGAAACGTGTTGTTAAATGTTTCATAAGTTCGTAAACTTGTACAAAGCTCATTGAGACACTAAAAATCACTCATGTTGCATGAAACTTCGTTTAGAGTCCTAGACACGCGTTGTTAGATGTTTCATAAGTTCATGAAAGTTCTACAAAGCTCATTGAGGAACTTATAAGCACTCATGTTGCATGAAACTTGGTTTAGAGTCCTAGAATCGAGTTGTTAGATGTTTCATAAGTTCGTAAAACTTGTACAAAGCTCATTGAGATACTTATAAGCACTCATGTTGCATGAAACTTGGTTTAGAGTCCTAGAAACGCGTTGTTAGATGTTTCATAAGTTAGTGAAATTTGTACCAAGCGCATTGAGACACTTATAGACACTTATGTTGCATAAAACTTGGTTTAGAGTACTAGAAAAGCGTTGTTATATTTCATAAGTTCGTCAACTTTTACAACGCTCATTGAGACACTTATAATCACTCATGTTGCATGAAACTTGGATTAGAGTCGTAGAAACGCGTTGTTAAATGTTTCATAAGTTCGTCAAACTTTTAAAAAGCTCATTGAGGAACTTATAAGCACTCATGTTGCATGAATCTTGGTTTAGAGAGTCCTAGAAACGCGTTGTTAGATGTTTCATAAGTTCGTAAAACTTGTACAAAGCTCATTGAGGAACTTATAAGCACTCATGTTTCATGGAACTTGGTTTAGAGTCCTAGAAACGCTTTGTTAGATGTTTCATACATTCGTCAAACTTGTACAAAGCTCATTGAGGAACTTATAAGCACTCATGTTGCATGGAACTTGGTTTAGAGTCCTAGAAACGCGTTGTTAGATGTTTCATACGTTCGTCAAACTTGTACAAAGCTCATTGAGGAACTTATAAGCTTTCATGTTGCTTGAAACTTAGTTTAGAGTCCTAGAAACGAGTTGTTAGATGTTTCATAAGTTCGTCAAACTTGTACAAAGCTCATTGAGATACTTATAAGCACTCATGTTGCATGAAACTTGGTTTAGAATCCCAGAAACGCGTTGTTAGAGGTTTCATAAGTTCGTCAAACTTGTATAAATCTCATTGAGACACTTATAAGCATTCATGTTGCATGAAACTTGGTTTATAGTCCTAGAAACGCGTTGTTAGATGTTTCATAAGTTCGTGAAACTTGTACAAAGCTCATTGAGGAACTTATAAGCACTCATGTTGCATGAAACTTGGTTCGAGTCCTAGAAACGTGTTGTTAAATGTTTCATAAGTTCGTAAACTTGTACAAAGCTCATTGAGACACTAAAAATCACTCATGTTGCATGAAACTTCGTTTAGAGCCCTAGACACGCGTTGTTAGATGTTTCATAAGTTCATGAAACTTCTACAAAGCTCATTGAGGAACTTATAAGCACTCATGTTGCATGAAACTTGGTTTAGAGTCCTAGAAACGCGTTGTTAGATGTTTCATAAGTTCGTCAAACTTGTATAAATCTCATTGAGACACTTATAAGCATTCATGTTGCATGAAACTTGGTTTAGAGTCCTAGAAACGCGTTGTTAGATGTTTCATAAGTTCGTCAAACTTGTACAACGCTCATTTAGATACTTAGAAGCACTCATGTTGCATGAAACTTGGTTTAGAGTCCTAGAAACGCGTAGTTAGATGTTTCATAAGTTCGTCAAACTTGTATAAATCTCATTGAGACACTTATAAGCATTCATGTTGCATGAAACTTGGTTTAGAGTCCTAGAAACGCGTTGTTAGATGCTTCATAAGTTCGTGAAACTTGTACAAAGCTCATTGAGGAACTTATAAGCACTCATGTTGCATGAAACTTGGTTCAGAGTCCTAGAAACGTGTTGTTAAATGTTTCATAAGTTCGTAAACTTGTACAAAGCTCATTGAGACACTAAAAATCACTCATGTTGCATGAAACTTCGTTTAGAGTCCTAGACACGCGTTGTTAGATGTTTCATAAGTTCATGAAAGTTCTACAAAGCTCATTGAGGAACTTATAAGCACTCATGTTGCATGAAACTTGGTTTAGAGTCCTAGAATCGAGTTGTTAGATGTTTCATAAGTTCGTAAAACTTGTACAAAGCTCATTGAGATACTTATAAGCACTCATGTTGCATGAAACTTGGTTTAGAGTCCTAGAAACGCGTTGTTAGATGTTTCATAAGTTAGTGAAATTTGTACCAAGCGCATTGAGACACTTATAGACACTTATGTTGCATAAAACTTGGTTTAGAGTACTAGAAAAGCGTTGTTATATTTCATAAGTTCGTCAACTTTTACAACGCTCATTGAGACACTTATAATCACTCATGTTGCATGAAACTTGGATTAGAGTCGTAGAAACGCGTTGTTAAATGTTTCATAAGTTCGTCAAACTTTTAAAAAGCTCATTGAGGAACTTATAAGCACTCATGTTGCATGAATCTTGGTTTAGAGAGTCCTAAAAACGCGTTGTTAGATGTTTCATAAGTTCGTAAAACTTGTACAAAGCTCATTGAGGAACTTATAAGCACTCATGTTTCATGGAACTTGGTTTAGAGTCCTAGAAACGCTTTGTTAGATGTTTCATACATTCGTCAAACTTGTACAAAGCTCATTGAGGAACTTATAAGCACTCTTGTTGCATGGAACTTGGTTTAGAGTCCTAGAAACGCGTTGTTAGATGTTTCATACGTTCGTCAAACTTGTACAAAGCTCATTGAGGAACTTATAAGCTTTCATGTTGCTTGAAACTTAGTTTAGAGTCCTAGAAACGAGTTGTTAGATGTTTCATAAGTTCGTCAAACTTGTACAAAGCTCATTGAGATACTTATAAGCACTCATGTTGCATGAAACTTGGTTTAGAATCCCAGAAACGCGTTGTTAGAGGTTTCATAAGTTCGTCAAACTTGTATAAATCTCATTGAGACACTTATAAGCATTCATGTTGCATGAAACTTGGTTTATAGTCCTAGAAACGCGTTGTTAGATGTTTCATAAGTTCGTGAAACTTGTACAAAGCTCATTGAGGAACTTATAAGCACTCATGTTGCATGAAACTTGGTTCAGAGTCCTAGAAACGTGTTGTTAAATGTTTCATAAGTTCGTAAACTTGTACAAAGCTCATTGAGACACTAAAAATCACTCATGTTGCATGAAACTTCGTTTAGAGCCCTAGACACGCGTTGTTAGATGTTTCATAAGTTCATGAAACTTCTACAAAGCTCAATGAGGAACTTATAAGCACTCATGTTGCATGAAACTTGGTTTAGAGTCCTAGAAACGCGTTGTTAGATGTTTCATAAGTTCGTCAAACTTGTATAAATCTCATTGAGACACTTATAAGCATTCATGTTGCATGAAACTTGGTTTAGAGTCCTAGAAACGCGTTGTTAGATGTTTCATAAGTTCGTTAAACTTGTACAACGCTCATTTAGATACTTAGAAGCACTCATGTTGCATGAAACTTGGTTTAGAGTCCTAGAAACGCGTAGTTAGATGTTTCATAAGTTCGTCAAACTTGTATAAATCTCATTGAGACACTTATAAGCATTCATGTTGCATGAAACTTGGTTTAGAGTCCTAGAAACGCGTTGTTAGATGTTTCATAAGTTCGTGAAACTTGTACAAAGCTCATTGAGGAACTTATAAGCACTCATATTGCATGAAACTTGGTTCAGAGTCCTAGAAACGTGTTGTTAAATGTTTCATAAGTTCGTAAACTTGTACAAAGCTCATTGAGACACTAAAAATCACTCATGTTGCATGAAACTTCGTTTAGAGTCGTAGACACGCGTTGTTAGATGTTTCATAAGTTCATGAAACTTCTACAAAGCTCATTGAGGAACTTATAAGAACTCATGTTGCATGAAACTTGGTTTAGAGTCCTAGAATCGAGTTGTTAGATGTTTCATAAGTTCGTAAAACTTGTACAAAGCTCATTGAGATACTTATAAGCACTCATGTTGCATGAAACTTGGTTTAGAGTCCTAGAAACGCGTTGTTAGATATTTCATAAGTTAGTGAAATTTGTACCAAGCGCATTGAGACACTTATAGACACTTATGTTGCATAAAACTTGGTTTAGAGTACTAGAAAAGCGTTGTTATATTTCATAAGTTCGTCAACTTTTACAACGCTCATTGAGACACTTATAATCACTCATGTTGCATGAAACTTGGATTAGAGTCGTAGAAACGCGTTGTTAAATGTTTCATAAGTTCGTCAAACTTTTATAAAGCTCATTGAGGAACTTATAAGCACTCATGTTGCATGAATCTTGGTTTAGAGAGTCCTAGAAACGCTTTGTTAGATGTTTCATAAGTTTGTAAAACTTGTACAAAGCTCATTGAGGAACTTATAAGCACTCATGTTTCATGGAACTTGGTTTAGAGTCCTAGAAACGCGTTGTTAGATGTTTCATACATTCGTCAAACTTGTACAAAGCTCATTGAAGAACTTATAAGCACTCATGTTGCATGGAACTTGGTTTAGAGTCCTAGAAACGCGTTGTTAGATGTTTCATACGTTTGTCCAACTTGTACAAAGCTCATTGAGGAACTTATAAGCTTTCATGTTGCTTGAAACTTAGTTTAGAGTCCTAGAAACGAGTTGTTAGATGTTTAATAAGTTCGTCAAACTTTTACAAAGCTCATTGAGATACTTATAAGCACTCATGTTGCATGAAACTTGGTTTAGACTCCCGGAAACGCGTTGTTAGAGGTTTCATAAGTTCGTCAAACTTGTATAAATCTCATTGAGACACTTATAAGCATTCATGTTGCATGAAACTTGGTTTATAGTCCTAGAAACGCGTTGTTAGATGTTTCATAAGTTCGTGAAACTTGTACAAAGCTCATTGAGGAACTTATAAGCACTCATGTTGCATGAAACTTGGTTTAGAGTCCTAGAAACGCATTGTTAGACGTCTCATAAGTTCGTGAAACTTGTACAAAGCTCTTTGAGGAACTTATAAGCACTCATGTTGAATGAAACTTGGTTTAGAGTCCTAGAAACACGTTGTTAAATGTTTCATAAGTTCGTCAACTTGTACAAAGCTCATTGAGACACTAATAATCACTCATGTTGCATGAAACTTGGTTTAGAGTCCTAGACACGCGTTGTTAGATGTTTCATAAGTTCATGAAACTTCTACAAAGCTCATTGAGGAACTTATAAGCACTCATGTTGCATGAAACTTGGTTTAGAGTCCTAGAAACTCGTTGTTAGATGTTTCATAAGTTCGTGAAACTTGTACAAAGGTCATTGCGGAACTTATAAGAACTCATGTTTCATGAAACTTGGTTTAGAGTCCTAGAAACGCGTTGTTTGGTGTTTCATACGTTCGTCAAACTTGTACAAAGCTCATTGAGGAACTTATAAGCTCTCATGTTGCATGAAACTTGGTTTAGAGTCCTAGAAACGAGTTGTTAGATGTTTCATAATTTCTTCAAACTTGTACAAAGCTTATTGAGATACTTATAAGCACTCATGTTGCATGAAACTTGGATTAGAGTCGTAGAAACGCGTTGTTAAATGTTTCATAAGTTCGTCAAACTTTTATAGAGCTCATTAAGGAACCTATAAGCACTCATGTTGCATGAAACTTGGTTTAGAGAGTCCTAGAAACGCGTTGTTAGATGTTTCATAAGTTCGTGAAACTTGTACAAAGCTCATTGAGGAACTTATAAGCACTCATGTTGCATGAAACTTTGTTTAGAGTCCTAGAAACGCGTTGTTAGATGTCTCATAAGTTCGTGAAACTTGTACAAAGCTCATTGAAGAACTTATAAGCACTCATGTTGCATGAAACTTGGTTTAGAGTCCTAGAAACGCGTTGTTAGATGTTTCATAAGTTAGTGAAATTTGTACCAAGCGCATTAAGACACTTATAGACACTTATGTTGCATAAAACTTGGTTTAGAGTACTAGAAAAACGTTGTTACACTACAAGAAATCAGGACTTTTACCACGACCATAATCGTTGTAAAATCGTGGTAAAATGCAGTTTACCACGATTTAACGACGATTTCCATTTCGTCGTTAATCGATCGAAGTAAAAGCCAAATCGTCGTAAAATCGTGGTAAATTTTACGACGAACCAAATTCGTTGTAAATTCGTGGTAACATATTCGTTGTAAAATCATTGTAATTGTTACAACGATTTCACAACGAATATTTGGTTGTAAATTTGTATTTATAATAAATCGAAAATTCTTAAAATCGTGGTAATATCGTCCCTAATTAGGGACGATTTTACGACGATTTTTATTATTATAAATAAAAAAATAATATTTTATTAAAATATTTTTATTACAATTTCAAAATACAAAATAAAAAAAACTAGTCGTCTAAATTGAAATTAGGCCCGAAATAGTCCTGCGTTGCGTTCTCGGGATCTACGTTGCTTGTTCCGGCCTGCTCAGTCGTCGGACGATCGGGATGTGTCTGCATCGTCCGAAGTAGTTCCGGGTTAGATGCAGAAAGCACCGTAAACAAGCTGTTGTAGAACTGCATGTTCTTAACCTGAGTCGCATGCATGTTCTGAATCTCAGCCTGCAACTCAGCCGGAGATCGGTAATTGGTAGGAGCAAGTGGGACGTCCTGCATGGATCCCATGCCTAGAACCCGTCCTTTCTTCTTAGGAGCAACCTATAAAATTAAACAATTAATAAATGAACGTTTAAAAAAATAATTTTACAGTAAAATTTTACCTCATGATATATTTGATCGAGCTCGGCGGTAGTAAGCGGCTCGCCTTGATATTGAGTGCCTCCCGGGGATCTCTGAGATCGTTGAGTCTCGATCTCCGTCTTCCGAGCTTCAAGATCGTTGAATATCCGCTCGGAATGGGATTCAACGAACTCGCCGGTCTTTTTCCTGTGCGTCTTCTCGAAGACGGCACTGACGGCCGGTTTGTGACCCAGCTCCTTGGCCTACAAACAAATAATAAAAATATGTGCATTAGTATAATATTAGTAATTTGAAAATAAAAATAATTTGGAAGAGTTAGTAAGAAAGACTTACCGTTTCGTGCGCCCGACCCGCGAACGGGATTTGTCCGGACGTGTGAGCCATACGCCGGCGTCCCGTCGGGTAGCTTCGCGTTCCCGGAGGTGGAACACTTCTCATCTACGGTCGCGTTGTGGCCATCCGTCCAATATTTCTTCAGGCCGTCCCAGACCGCGACCGAGAGATAAACCGGCTTCCCCGCGTCGCCGACGACTCTCCACTTGTCCTTCCGGTCGAGAGACCGTGTTGACGAGACGGAATTTCGCCGTCTTGTTGAACTCCGTCCTCACGGTCTCGTTGATCGAGACATCCCAATGCCACTTTTGCTGCAAAATATGAAAAATTATAAGTTACTTTACGCGAATAATATATAATAAAAAATTTAAAGTTAAATAAATAAATTTAATTGAAATTAAATTAGAACATTACCGCGAAACATTTGAACCACGTTCTCTTGATGTGCTCGGGTGTCTTGCTCCAATTGGGATGCGACTCGGTGAAGTATCCCTTGATCATGTCCGCGATAGAACGCGAGACCTGGTTGTCGTACTTGAACCTGAAAAAAACATTAATTGGTTTATTAATATAATAAAAAATAAATAAAAAAAAAAAAAATTAAGTTAATTACCAGTAAGTGTCCGGAGACTTGTACGGATCCAACCGGCGGAGACCGTCATGTCCGGGTTGAGCGAGGATATCCTCAACCCGGAGGTTGGCGTACGGCGCGTGTCCCGGTACATCCAACTCTGGATGTATCGGGCCCGGGATATCGTCGTCTGCGGGGTCTGCGGCGTCAGCGGCGGCGGCGGGCACATAAGGAGGAGGAGGATGGTCGCCAGGGACGGACGTCCCGGTGTGGACAGGAGATGTCCTGGAAGCTGAAGCTGAACCGGAAGCCGAGCCTTCCCGGGAAGCCCTCTTCTCCGCCAACATCTGCATGTAGTCCGGCGGTAAGGTCTTCCCTCTCCTAGGAGCCATATATAAGTACCTGCCAAAAAAACATTAAATATTTAAATAATAAACATTAAGTATTTAAAAATTATTAAGTATTTTAAAAACTAAACATTATATAAGTATTTTAATGACATTATATGTTCTAAACATATAATTCTAAAATTTGAATACTAAAACTAAAATCCGAGCCTAAAACTAATTCTAAATCCTATAACTAAATTTCAATTCCTAAAACTAATTCTAAAATCCGGTTTTAAAACACATATATTAAAAATATTTACCTTTGGGGATGTTGAAGAAGAGTGAAAGTTGTAGAGTTTTAGAGAGAGAAAACTTTAGAGAGAGAGAGAGATTTAGAGAGAATGAGTGAAAATGAAAAATTTTGGTCCACTATATATAGACTAAGCAATCGTCGTAAAATCGTCGTAAATTCGTTGTAAAAAAAATTGAAACGTTTTGGTTCGTTTGGTTTGCCGCGTTTTGGGAATGATGAAAATAAAATCGTTGTTAAATCGTGGTAAATTTACCACGATTTTACGACGATTACTTTATAAATCGTTGTAAAATCGTGGTAATAAAATCGTTGTTAAATCGTGGTAAATTTACCACGATTTTACGACGAATACTTTATAAATCGTTGTAAAATCGTGGTAATAATTGACGTTGACAACCTCGTATAAACAAAACTCCTGAGGATTTGACGTTTAGAGTTTCATTTTTGGTCGTAAATACGTTGTTAAATTACCACGAATTTCCATCGATTTTGTGTGAATCGTCGTAAATGCGTGGTAAATTTACCACAAATTTACGACGATTTATTACACTAAATGGATTTTGCTAAAATTCATCTGCCATTTGACTTCATGTTGAATATAATTATGATATTGTATGCATATGAAATCATACTAAGTCATATGATTGCAGAAAAACAAGTTTTGGTAAAATTAGAACATATTAACCACAATATATAGTACACTTTATCTTAAACTTTATAAATTCTAGGAATATGTAACAAAACTTATTGATAAGCAATTTTAACATTGTTTTTATAGTTATTCATTAACTTTAGAGGTCTTAAAGAGTGTTTGTACGTAATATAAGACATACTTTTGAAAATGTTTGGGGTTTAGGGGTTTATACAAAAAGACGTTGTAAAATAGTGGTAAATTTACCACGATTTTACAACGATTACCTTTTAAATCGTTGTTAAATCGTGGTAAATTTACCACGATTTTACGACGAATACTTTATAAATCGTTGTAAAATCGTGGTAATAATTGACGTTGACAACCTCGTATAAACAAAACTCCTGAGGATTTGACGTTTAGAGTTTCATTTTTGGTCGTAAATACGTTGTTAAATTACCACGAATTTCCATCGATTTTGTGTAAATCGTCGTAAATTCGTGGTAAATTTACCACGAATTTACGACGATTTATTACACTAAATGGATTTCGCTGAAATTCATCTGCCATTTGACTTCATGTTGAATATAATTATGATATTGTATGCATATGAAATCATTCTAAGTCGTATGATTGCACAAAAACATGTTTTGATAAAATTAGAACATATATACATATTAACCACAATATATTATAGTACACTTTATCTTAAACTTTATAAATTCTAAGAATATGTAAACAAAATTATTGATAAGCAATTTTAACATTGTTTTTATAGTTATTCATTAACTTTAGAGGTCTTGACGAGTGTTTGTACGTAATATAAGACATACTTTTAAAAATGTTTGGGGTTTAGGGGTTTATACAAAAAGACGTTGTAAAATCGTGGTAAATTTACCACGATTTTACAACGATTTCGTTTTAAAGCGTTGTAAACTCGTGGTAATCGTTGACGTTGACAACCTCGTACAAACAAAACTCCTGAGTCTGCTGATGACTCCGAGTAATAAATAAGAAAATAATGTATTTTAAGAAAATAATGTATTTTAATTTTTTTTATAAAATAAATTAACAATCGTCGTAAAATCGTGGTAAATTTACGACGATTTTACCACGATTTGTGAAATTTACACATATCGTGGTAAAATCGTTGTAAATTTACGACGATTTTACCACGATTTGTGAAATTTCACATATCGTGGTAAAATCGTTGTTAATTTACCACGAATTTACGACGATTGTTAATTTATTTTATAAAAAAAATTAAAATACATTATTTTCTTAAAATACATTATTTTCTTATTTATTACTCGGAGTCATCAGCAGACTCATGTTCGTCCTCAGAGTCAGATTCATCAAATTCGTCAGTCTCTTCGACTTCTTCTTCGTCCTCATTCACCTCTTCAGCTTCCCTATTATGTGGATCAACGAGTAAGACCATGTCCGTGTTTAGTTCTGGCGAAGGAATATCGACGGACGTGTCATTCTGTAGTGGTGATTCTTCTTCCCTGACTATGTACCCTCTCGGGGCAATTTTGATGACGGATAGCCAATGTATTCCTGTGGACTTAAGACGCGGATAAGGAATGAAGCTTACTTGCTCAGCTTGCGATGCAAGTATGAAAGGCTCGAACTTGTTGTATCTTCTATTCTTATTGACATCAACGATCCCAGACTTGTTGATTCGTACACCTCTTCCGATCGTAGGATCAAACCACTCGCACTTGAAGAGTACGCACTTCAACATGAGCAACCCGGGAAACGTTATTTCTATGATTTCTTGGATGATTCCGTAGAAATCAATGTCTCCTCTAACACAAACACCGTAGTTAACACTTGTTCGATGTCGCCCGTAATCGTACGCGTGGAAAGCATAACCTCTTGTAAAATACATTGGCGATGTCCGAATCTTCGCAAGGGGACGTTGTAGCATCTCGTGGAACCACACCGGATAAGATTCGTCCTCGTACTCAATCTGCAGACACCAACAATAATTTTGTTTAAATATATTATGTTTATATGTAATTTCATATTTGATATTTTCATATACCTGTGTTTGCAACCACATCACAAAGTGTTGAGTTTTACGGGAATCGAGCTCATCTTCAGATATCCCCGGAATCCCTTTTTGAACTTGTTCGACGAAGATACTATATATATATGAAAATATCATAAGTAAACAATATTTCATGAGTGTTGTAATGAATTATATAAAGAGTATTAAAAAACATTTACTTTTACCTTTCCCATGGAGTAACAATATCGCAATTCAATACAATGTACGTGTGGGCACAATGAATTTCATCCTCGTTGCTCCACCAAACCTCTTTTATGCGTCCGCTAAGCCGACCAATGGGACAAAATATGTCAGGTACTCCTTCCACCGCGTACGTTGTTTGAATGCCTCCGTCATCATATCTCCTCGGCGCTCTTTTACGTGTCCTCACAGTTGGTGCAAAGTAGTACGACGTAAAGTGAGACGTCTCCTCTGTAATACTACCCGCAACGATTGAACCCTCGACTTTAGCTAGATTCTTCGCCTTCCCTTTTAGATGTTTCATAAATCGTTCGAAAGGGTACATCCATCGGAAGTGAACGGGTCCCCCTAGTTCTGCTTCGTGTGGGAGATGTACTGGTAGGTGCTCCATAACATCAAAAAAGGATGGGGGAAATATCTTCTCCAAATTGCACAAAATGAGAGGAATGTTCTCGTCAAGTTGTGTTATTACTTCTTCGTTCAACGTTCTTGTGGAAAGATCACGAAAGAACAACCCAACACCTACACAAATTAAATAAAACGTACGTAGTACGATATATTCAGTTAGATGTTTCATACATTCGTCAAACTTGTACAAAGCTCATTGAAGAACTTATAAGCACTCATGTTGCATGGAACTTGGTTTAGAGTCCTAGAAACGCGTTGTTAGATGTTTCATACGTTCGTCCAACTTGTACAAAGCTCATTGAGGAACTTATAAGCTTTCATGTTGCAGGAAACTTAGTTTAGAGTCCTAGAAACGAGTTGTTAGATGTTTCATAAGTTCGTCAAACTTTTACAAAGCTCATTGAGATACTTATAAGCACTCATGTTGCATGAAACTTGGTTTAGACTCCCGGAAACGCGTTGTTAGAGGTTTCATAAGTTGGTCAAACTTGTATAAATCTCATTGAGACACTTATAAGCATTCATGTTGCATGAAACTTGGTTTATAGTCCTAGAAACGCGTTGTTAGATGTTTCATAAGTTCGTGAAACTTGTACAACGCTCATTGAGGAACTTATAAGCACTCATGTTGCATGAAACTTGGTTTAGAGTCCTAGAAACGCATTGTTAGACATCTCATAAGTTCGTGAAACTTGTACAAAGCTCTTTGAGGAACTTATAAGCACTCATGTTGAATGAAACTTGGTTTAGAGTCCTAGAAACACGTTGTTAAATGTTTCATAAGTTCGTCAACTTGTACAAAGCTCATTGAGACACTAATAATCACTCATGTTGCATGAAACTTGGTTTAGAGTCCTAGACACGCGTTGTTAGATGTTTCATAAGTTCATGAAACTTCTACAAAGCTCATTGAGGAACTTATAAGCACTCATGTTGCATGAAACTTGGTTTAGAGTCCTAGAAAATCGTTGTTAGATGTTTCATAAGTTCGTGAAACTTGTACAAAGGTCATTGCAGAACTTATAAGAACTCATGTTTCATGAAACTTGGTTTAGAGTCCTAGAAACGCGTTGTTTGGTGTTTCATACGTTCGTCAAACTTGTACAAAGCTCATTGAGGAACTTATAAGCTCTCATGTTGCATGAAACTTGGTTTAGAGTCCTAGAAACGAGTTGTTAGATGTTTCATAATTTCTTCAAACTTGTACAAAGCTTATTGAGATACTTATAAGCACTCATGTTGCATGAAACTTGGATTAGAGTCGTAGAAACGCGTTGTTAAATGTTTCATAAGTTCGTCAAACTTTTATAGAGCTCATTAAGGAACCTATAAGCACTCATGTTTCATGAAACTTGGTTTAGGGAGTCCTAGAAACGCGTTGTTAGATGTTTCATAAGTTCGTGAAACTTGTACAAAGCTCATTGAGGAACTTATAAGCACTCATGTTGCATGAAACTTTGTTTAGAGTCCTAGAAACGCGTTGTTAGATGTCTCATAAGTTCGTGAAACTTGTACAAAGCTCATTGAGGAACTTATAAGCACTCATGTTGCATGAAACTTGGTTTAGAGTCCTTGAAACGTGTTGTTAGATGTTTCATAAGTTAGTGAAATTTGTACCAAGCGCATTGAGACACTTATAGACACTTATGTTGCATAAAACTTGGTTTAGAGTACTAGAAAAGCGTTGTTATATTTCATAAGTTCGTCAACTTTTACAACGCTCATTGAGACACTTATAATCACTCATGTTGCATGAAACTTGGATTAGAGTCGTAGAAACGCGTTGTTAAATGTTACATAAGTTCGTCAACTTGTACAAAGCTCATTGAGACACTTATAAGCACTCATGTTGCATGAAACTTGGTTTAGAGTCCTAGAAACGCGTTGTTAGATGTTTCATAAGTTCGTGAAACTTGTACAAAGCTCATTGAGGAACTTATAAGCACTCATGTTGAATGAAACTTGGTTTAGAGTCCTAGAAACGCGTTGTTAGATGTTTCATACGTTCGTCAAACTTGTATAAAGCTCATTGAGGAACTTATAAGCTCTCATGTTGCATGAAACTTGGTTTAGAGTCCTAGAAACGAGTTGTTAGATGTTTCATAAGTTCGTCAAACTTGTACAAAGCTCATTGAGACACTTATAAATACTCATGTTGCATGAAACTTGGTTTAGAGTCCTAGAAACGCGTTGTTAGATGTTTCATACATTCGTCAAACTTGTACAAAGGTCATTGAGGAACTTATAAGCACTCATGTTGCATAAAACTTTGTTTAGAGTCCTAGAAACGCGTTGTTAGATGTTTCATACGTTTGTCAAAGTTGTACAAAGTGCATTGAGAAACTTATAAGCACTCATGTTGCATGAAACTTGTTTTAGAGTCCTAGAAACGCGTTGTTCAATATTTCATAAATTCGTCAAACTTAAACAAAGCTCATTATGATACTTATAAGCACTCATGTTGCATGAAACATGGTTTAGAGTCCTAGAAACGCGTTGTTAGATGTTTCATACGTTCGTGTAACTTGTCCAAAGCTCATTGAGGAATTTATAAGCACTCATGTTGCATGAAACTTGGTTTAGAGTTCTAGAAACGAGTTGTTAGATGTTTCATAAGTTCGTCAAACTTGTACAAAGCTCATTGAGACACTTATAAACACTCATGTTGCATGAAACTTGGTTTAGAGTCCTAGAAACACGTTGTTAGATGTTTCATAAGTTAGTGAAACGTGTACCAAACTCATTGAGACACTTATAAACACTTATGTTGCAAAAAACTTGGTTTAGAGTACTTGAAAAGCATTATTAAATGTTTCATAAGTTCGTCAACTTGTACAAAGCTCATTGAGACACTTATAATCACTAATGTTGCATGAAACTTGGATTACAGTCCTAGAAACGCTTTTTTAGATGTTTCATATGTTCGTCAAACTTGTATAAAGCTCATTGAGGAACTTATAAGCACTCATGTTGCATAAAACTTGGTTTAGAGTCCTAGAAACGCGTTGTTAGATGTTTCATAAGTTCGTGAAACTTGTACAAAGCTCATTGGGGAACTTATAAGCACTCATGTTGCATGAAACTTGGTTTAGAGTCCTAGAAATGCGTTGTTAGATGTTTCATACATTCGTCAAACTTGTACAAATATCATTGAGGAACTTGTAAGCTCTCATGTTGCATGAAACTTGGTTTAGAGTCCTAGAAACGGGTTGTTAGATGTTTCATAAGTTCGTCAAACTTGTACAAAGCTCATTGAGATACTTATAAGCACTCATGTTGCATGAAACTTGGTTTAGAGTCCTAGAAACGAGTTGTTAGATGTTTCATAAGTTCGTGAAACTCGTACAAAGCTCATTGAGGAACTTATAAGCACTCATTTTGCATGAAACTTAGTTTAGAGTCCTATAAACGCGTTGTTAGAGTTCGTCAAACTTGTACAAACCTCATTGAGGAACTTATAAGCTCTCATGTTGCATGAAACTTGGTTTAGAGTCCTAGAAACGCGTTGTTAGATGTTTCATAAGTTCATGAAACTGGTACAAAGCTTATTGAGGAACTTATAAGCACTCATGTTGCATGAAACTTGGTTTAGAGTTCAAGAAACGCGTTGTTAGATCGTTCATACGTTCGTGAAACTTGTACAAAGCTCAATGAGGAACTTATAAGCTCTCATGTTGCATGAAGCTTGGTTTAGAGTCCTAGAAACGTGTTGTTAAATGTTTCATAAGTTTGTCAACTTGTACAAAGCTCATTGAGACACTTATAATCACTCATGTTGCATGAAACTTGGTTTAGAGTCCTAGAAACGCGTTGTTAGATGTTTCATAAGTTCGTGAAACTTGTACAAAGCTCATTGAGAAACTTATAAACACTCATGTTGCATGAAACTTGGTTTAGAGTCCAAGAAACGCGTTGTTAGATGTTTCATGAGTTCGTGAAACTTGTACAAAGCTCATTGACGAACTTATAAGCACTCATGTTTCATGAAACTTGGTTTAGAGTACTAGAAACGCGTTGTTAGATGTTTCATACGTTCTTCAAACTTGTACAAAGCGCATTGAGAAACTTATAAGCACTCATGTTGCATGACACTTGTTTTAGAGTCCTAGAAACGAGTTGTTAGATGTTTCATAAGTTCGTCAAACTTGTACAAAGCGCATTGAGAAACTTATAAACACTCATGTTGCATGAAACTTGGTTTAGAGTCATAGAAACACGTTGTTAGATGTTTCATAAGTTCGTCAACTTGTACAAAGCTCATTGAGACACTTATAATCACTCATGTTGCATGAAACTTGGATTAGAGTCCTAGAAACGTTTTTTTAGATGTTTCATAAGTTCGTCAAACTTGTATAAACCTCATAGAGGAACTTATAAGCACTCATGTTCCATGAAACTTGGTTTAGAGTCCTAGAAACGGGTTGTTAGATGTTTCATAAGTTCGTGAAACTTGTACAAAGCTCATTGGGGAACTTATAAGCACTCATGTTGCATGAAACTTGGTTTAGAGTCCTAGAAATGTGTTGTTAGATGTTTCATACGTTCGTCAAACTTGTACAAATATCATTGACGAACTTGTAAGCTTTCATGTTGCATGAAAATTGGTTTAGAGTCTTAGAAACGAGTTGTTAGATGTTTCATAAGTTCGTCAAACTTGTACAAAGCTCATTGAGATACTTATAAGCACTCATGTTGCATGAAACTTGGTTTAGTGTCCTAGAAACGTGTTGTTAGATGTTTCATAAGTTCGTCAAACTTGTATAAACCTCTTTTAGACACTTATAAGCATTTATGTTGCATGAAACTTGGTTTAGAGTCCTAGGAACGCGTTGTTAGATGTTTCATAAGTTCGTGAAACTTGTACAAAGCTCATTGAGGAACTTATAAGCACTCATGTTGCATGAAACTTAGTTTAGAGTCCTAGAAACGCGTTGTTAGATGTTTCATACGTTCGTCAAACTTGTACAAACCTCATTGAGGAACTTATAAGCTCTCATGTTGCATGAAACTTGGTTTAGAGTCCTAGAAACGCGTTGTTAGATGTTTCATAAGTTCATGAAACTTGTACAAAGCTCATTTAGGAACTTATAAGCACTCATGTTGCATGAAACTTGGTTTAGAGTTATAGAAACGCGTTGTTAGATCGTTCATACGTTCGTGAAAATTGTACAAAGCTCAATGAGGAACTTATAAGCTCTCATGTTGCATGAAGATTGGTTTAGAGTCCTAGAAACGCGTTTTTAAATGTTTCATAAGTTCGTCAACTTGTACAATGCTCATTGAGACACTTAAAATCAGTCATGTTGCATGAAACTTGGTTTAGAGTCCTAGAAACGAGTTGTTAGATGTTTCATAATTTCTTCAAACTTGTACAAAGCTTATTGAGATACTTATAAGCACTCATGTTGCATGAAACTTGGATTAGAGTCGTAGAAACGCGTTGTTAAATGTTTCATAAGTTCGTCAAACTTTTATAGAGCTCATTAAGGAACCTATAAGCACTCATGTTGCATGAAACTTGGTTTAGGGAGTCCTAGAAACGCGTTGTTAGATGTTTCATAAGTTCGTGAAATTTGTACAAAGCTCATTGAGGAACTTATAAGCACTCATGTTGCATGAAACTTTGTTTAGAGTCCTAGAAACGCGTTGTTAGATGTCTCATAAGTTCGTGAAACTTGTACAAAGCTCATTGAGGAACTTATAAGCACTCATGTTGCATGAAACTTGGTTTAGAGTCCTTGAAACGTGTTGTTAGATGTTTCATAAGTTAGTGAAATTTGTACCAAGCGCATTGAGACACTTATAGACACTTATGTTGCATAAAACTTGGTTTAGAGTACTAGAAAAGCGTTGTTATATTTCATAAGTTCGTCAACTTTTACAAAGCTCATTGAGACACTTATAATCACTCATGTTGCATGAAACTTGGATTAGAGTCGTAGAAACGCGTTGTTAAATGTTACATAAGTTCGTCAACTTGTACAAAGCTCATTGAGACACTTATAAGCACTCATGTTGCATGAAACTTGGTTTAGAGTCCTAGAAACGCGTTGTTAGATGTTTCATAAGTTCGTGAAACTTGTACAAAGCTCATTGAGGAACTTATAAGCACTCATGTTGAATGAAACTTGGTTTAGAGTCCTAGAAACGCGTTGTTAGATGTTTCATACGTTCGTCAAACTTGTATAAAGCTCATTGAGGAACTTATAAGCTCTCATGTTGCATGAAACTTGGTTTAGAGTCCTAGAAACGAGTTGTTAGATGTTTCATAAGTTCGTCAAACTTGTACAAAGCTCATTGAGACACTTATAAATACTCATGTTGCATGAAACTTGGTTTAGAGTCCTAGAAACGCGTTGTTAGATGTTTCATACATTCGTCAAACTTGTACAAAGGTCATTGAGGAACTTATAAGCACTCATGTTGCATAAAACTTTGTTTAGAGTCCTAGAAACGCGTTGTTAGATGTTTCATACGTTTGTCAAAGTTGTACAAAGTGCATTGAGAAACTTATAAGCACTCATGTTGCATGAAACTTGTTTTAGAGTCCTAGAAACGCGTTGTTCGATATTTCATAAATTCGTCAAACTTAAACAAAGCTCATTATGATACTTATAAGCACTCATGTTGCATGAAACATGGTTTAGAGTCCTAGAAACGCGTTGTTAGATGTTTCATACGTTCGTGTAACTTGTCCAAAGCTCATTGAGGAATTTATAAGCACTCATGTTGCATGAAACTTGGTTTAGAGTTCTAGAAACGAGTTGTTAGATGTTTCATAAGTTCGTCAAACTTGTACAAAGCTCATTGAGACACTTATAAACACTCATGTTGCATGAAACTTGGTTTAGAGTCCTAGAAACACGTTGTTAGATGTTTCATAAGTTAGTGAAACGTGTACCAAACTCATTGAGACACTTATAAACACTTATGTTGCATAAAACTTGGTTTAGAGTACTTGAAAAGCATTATTAAATGTTTCATAAGTTCGTCAACTTGTACAAAGCTCATTGAGACACTTATAATCACTAATGTTGCATGAAACTTGGATTACAGTCCTAGAAACGCTTTTTTAGATGTTTCATATGTTCGTCAAACTTGTATAAAGCTCATTGAGGAACTTATAAGCACTCATGTTGCATAAAACCTAGTTTAGAGTCCTAGAAACGCGTTGTTAGATGTTTCATAAGTTCGTGAAACTTGTACAAAGCTCATTGGGGAACTTATAAGCACTCATGTTGCATGAAACTTGGTTTAGAGTCCTAGAAATGCGTTGTTAGATGTTTCATACATTCGTCAAACTTGTACAAATATCATTGAGGAACTTGTAAGCTCTCATGTTGCATGAAACTTGGTTTAGAGTCCTAGAAACGGGTTGTTAGATGTTTCATAAGTTCGTCAAACTTGTACAAAGCTCATTGAGATACTTATAAGCACTCATGTTGCATGAAACTTGGTTTAGAGTCCTAGAAACGAGTTGTTAGATGTTTCATAAGTTCGTGAAACTCGTACAAAGCTCATTGAGGAACTTATAAGCACTCATTTTGCATGAAACTTAGTTTAGAGTCCTATAAACGCGTTGTTAGAGTTCGTCAAACTTGTACAAACCTCATTGAGGAACTTATAAGCTCTCATGTTGCATGAAACTTGGTTTAGAGTCCTAGAAACGCGTTGTTAGATGTTTCATAAGTTCATGAAACTGGTACAAAGCTTATTGAGGAACTTATAAGCACTCATGTTGCATGAAACTTGGTTTAGAGTTCAAGAAACGCGTTGTTAGATCGTTCATACGTTCGTGAAACTTGTACAAAGCTCAATGAGGAACTTATAAGCTCTCATGTTGCATGAAGCTTGGTTTAGAGTCCTAGAAACGTGTTGTTAAATGTTTCATAAGTTTGTCAACTTGTACAAAGCTCATTGAGACACTTATAATCACTCATGTTGCATGAAACTTGGTTTAGAGTCCTAGAAACGCGTTGTTAGATGTTTCATAAGTTCGTGAAACTTGTACAAAGCTCATTGAGAAACTTATAAACACTCATGTTGCATGAAACTTGGTTTAGAGTCCAAGAAACGCGTTGTTAGATGTTTCATGAGTTCGTGAAACTTGTACAAAGCTCATTGACGAACTTATAAGCACTCATGTTTCATGAAACTTGGTTTAGAGTACTAGAAACGCGTTGTTAGATGTTTCATACGTTCTTCAAACTTGTACAAAGCGCATTGAGAAACTTATAAGCACTCATGTTGCATGACACTTGTTTTAGAGTCCTAGAAACGAGTTGTTAGATGTTTCATAAGTTCGTCAAACTTGTACAAAGCGCATTGAGAAACTTATAAACACTCATGTTGCATGAAACTTTGTTTAGAGTCATAGAAACACGTTGTTAGATGTTTCATAAGTTCGTCAACTTGTACAAAGCTCATTGAGACACTTATAATCACTCATGTTGCATGAAACTTGGATTAGAGTCCTAGAAACGTTTTTTTAGATGTTTCATAAGTTCGTCAAACTTGTATAAACCTCATAGAGGAACTTATAAGCACTCATGTTCCATGAAACTTGGTTTAGAGTCCTAGAAACGCGTTGTTAGATGTTTCATAAGTTCGTGAAACTTGTACAAAGCTCATTGGGGAACTTATAAGCACTCATGTTGCATGAAACTTGGTTTAGAGTCCTAGAAATGTGTTGTTAGATGTTTCATACGTTCGTCAAACTTGTACAAATATCATTGACGAACTTGTAAGCTTTCATGTTGCATGAAAATTGGTTTAGAGTCTTAGAAACGAGTTGTTAGATGTTTCATAAGTTCGTCAAACTTGTACAAAGCTCATTGAGATACTTATAAGCACTCATGTTGCATGAAACTTGGTTTAGTGTCCTAGAAACGTGTTGTTAGATGTTTCATAAGTTCGTCAAACTTGTATAAACCTCTTTTAGACACTTATAAGCATTTATGTTGCATGAAACTTGGTTTAGAGTCCTAGGAACGCGTTGTTAGATGTTTCATAAGTTCGTGAAACTTGTACAAAGCTCATTGAGGAACTTATAAGCACTCATGTTGCATGAAACTTAGTTTAGAGTCCTAGAAACGCGTTGTTAGATGTTTCATACGTTCGTCAAACTTGTACAAACCTCATTGAGGAACTTATAAGCTCTCATGTTGCATGAAACTTGGTTTAGAGTCCTAGAAACGCGTTGTTAGATGTTTCATACGTTCATGAAACTTGTACAAAGCTCATTTAGGAACTTATAAGCACTCATGTTGCATGAAACTTGGTTTAGAGTTATAGAAACGCGTTGTTAGATCGTTCATACGTTCGTGAAAATTGTACAAAGCTCAATGAGGAACTTATAAGCTCTCATGTTGCATGAAGATTGGTTTAGAGTCCTAGAAACGCGTTTTTAAATGTTTCATAAGTTCGTCAACTTGTACAAAGCTCATTGAGACACTTAAAATCAGTCATGTTGCATGAAACTTGGTTTAGAGTCCTCGAAACGCGTTGTTAGATGTTTCATAAGTTCGTGAAACTTGTACAAAGTTCATTGAGGAACTTGTAAGCACTCATGTTGCATGAAACTTGGTTTAGAGTCCAAGAAACGCGTTGTTAGATGTTTCATGAGTTCGTGAAACTTGTAAAAACCTCATTGACGAACTTATAAGCACTCATGTTGCATTAAACTTGGTTTAGAGTCCTAGAAACGCGTTGTTAGATGTTTCATACGTTCGTCAAACTTGTACAAAGATCATTGAGGAACATATAAGCACTCATGTTGCATGAAACTTGGTTTAGAGTCCTAGAAACGCGTTGTTAGATGTTTCATACGTTCGTCAAACTTGTACAAAGCGCATTGAGAAACTTATAAGCACTCATGTTGCATTACACTTGTTTTAGAGTCCTAGAAACGCGTTGTTAGATGTTTCATAAGTTCGTCAAACTTGTACAAAGCTCATTGAGACACATATTAACCCTCATGTTGCATGAAACTTGGTTTAGAGTCCTAGAAACACGTTGTTAGATGTTTCATAAGTAAGTGAAACTTGTACCAAGCTCATTGAGACACTTATAGACACTTATGTTTCATAAAACTTGGTTTAGAGTACTTGAAAAGCGTTGTTAAATGTTTCATAAGTTCGTCAACTTGTACAAAGCTCATTGAAACACTTATAATCACTCATGTTGCATGAAACTTGGATTAGAGTCCTAGAAACGCATTGTTAAATGTTACATAAGTTCGTCAACTTGTACAAAGCTCATTGAGACACTTATAAGCACTCATGTTGCATGAAACTTGGTTTAGAGTCCTAGAAACGCGTTGTTAGATGTTTCATAAGTTCGTGAAACTTGTACAAAGCTCATTGAGGAACTTATAAGCACTCATGTTGAATGAAACTTGGTTTAGAGTCCTAGAAACGCGTTGTTAGATGTTTCATACGTTCGTCAAACTTGTATAAAGCTCATTGAGGAACTTATAAGCTCTCATGTTGCATGAAACTTGGTTTAGAGTCCTAGAAACGAGTTGTTAGATGTTTCATAAGTTCGTCAAACTTGTACAAAGCTCATTGAGACACTTATAAATACTCATGTTGCATGAAACTTGGTTTAGAGTCCTAGAAACGCGTTGTTAGATGTTTCATACATTCGTCAAACTTGTACAAAGGTCATTGAGGAACTTATAAGCACTCATGTTGCATAAAACTTTGTTTAGAGTCCTAGAAACGCGTTGTTAGATGTTTCATACGTTTGTCAAAGTTGTACAAAGTGCATTGAGAAACTTATAAGCACTCATGTTGCATGAAACTTGTTTTAGAGTCCTAGAAACGCGTTGTTCGATATTTCATAAATTCGTCAAACTTAAACAAAGCTCATTATGATACTTATAAGCACTCATGTTGCATGAAACATGGTTTAGAGTCCTAGAAACGCGTTGTTAGATGTTTCATACGTTCGTGTAACTTGTCCAAAGCTCATTGAGGAATTTATAAGCACTCATGTTGCATGAAACTTGGTTTAGAGTTCTAGAAACGAGTTGTTAGATGTTTCATAAGTTCGTCAAACTTGTACAAAGCTCATTGAGACACTTATAAACACTCATGTTGCATGAAACTTGGTTTAGAGTCCTAGAAACACGTTGTTAGATGTTTCATAAGTTAGTGAAACGTGTACCAAACTCATTGAGACACTTATAAACACTTATGTTGCATAAAACTTGGTTTAGAGTACTTGAAAAGCATTATTAAATGTTTCATAAGTTCGTCAACTTGTACAAAGCTCATTGAGACACTTATAATCACTAATGTTGCATGAAACTTGGATTACAGTCCTAGAAACGCTTTTTTAGATGTTTCATATGTTCGTCAAACTTGTATAAAGCTCATTGAGGAACTTATAAGCACTCATGTTGCATAAAACCTAGTTTAGAGTCCTAGAAACGCGTTGTTAGATGTTTCATAAGTTCGTGAAACTTGTACAAAGCTCATTGGGGAACTTATAAGCACTCATGTTGCATGAAACTTGGTTTAGAGTCCTAGAAATGCGTTGTTAGATGTTTCATACATTCGTCAAACTTGTACAAATATCATTGAGGAACTTGTAAGCTCTCATGTTGCATGAAACTTGGTTTAGAGTCCTAGAAACGGGTTGTTAGATGTTTCATAAGTTCGTCAAACTTGTACAAAGCTCATTGAGATACTTATAAGCACTCATGTTGCATGAAACTTGGTTTAGAGTCCTAGAAACGAGTTGTTAGATGTTTCATAAGTTCGTGAAACTCGTACAAAGCTCATTGAGGAACTTATAAGCACTCATTTTGCATGAAACTTAGTTTAGAGTCCTATAAACGCGTTGTTAGAGTTCGTCAAACTTGTACAAACCTCATTGAGGAACTTATAAGCTCTCATGTTGCATGAAACTTGGTTTAGAGTCCTAGAAACGCGTTGTTAGATGTTTCATAAGTTCATGAAACTGGTACAAAGCTTATTGAGGAACTTATAAGCACTCATGTTGCATGAAACATGGTTTAGAGTTCAAGAAACGCGTTGTTAGATCGTTCATACGTTCGTGAAACTTGTACAAAGCTCAATGAGGAACTTATAAGCTCTCATGTTGCATGAAGCTTGGTTTAGAGTCCTAGAAACGTGTTGTTAAATGTTTCATAAGTTTGTCAACTTGTACAAAGCTCATTGAGACACTTATAATCACTCATGTTGCATGAAACTTGGTTTAGAGTCCTAGAAACGCGTTGTTAGATGTTTCATAAGTTCGTGAAACTTGTACAAAGCTCATTGAGAAACTTATAAACACTCATGTTGCATGAAACTTGGTTTAGAGTCCAAGAAACGCGTTGTTAGATGTTTCATGAGTTCGTGAAACTTGTACAAAGCTCATTGACGAACTTATAAGCACTCATGTTTCATGAAACTTGGTTTAGAGTACTAGAAACGCGTTGTTAGATGTTTCATACGTTCTTCAAACTTGTACAAAGCGCATTGAGAAACTTATAAGCACTCATGTTGCATGACACTTGTTTTAGAGTCCTAGAAACGAGTTGTTAGATGTTTCATAAGTTCGTCAAACTTGTACAAAGCGCATTGAGAAACTTATAAACACTCATGTTGCATGAAACTTGGTTTAGAGTCATAGAAACACGTTGTTAGATGTTTCATAAGTTCGTCAACTTGTACAAAGCTCATTGAGACACTTATAATCACTCATGTTGCATGAAACTTGGATTAGAGTCCTAGAAACGTTTTTTTAGATGTTTCATAAGTTCGTCAAACTTGTATAAACCTCATAGAGGAACTTATAAGCACTCATGTTCCATGAAACTTGGTTTAGAGTCCTAGAAACGCGTTGTTAGATGTTTCATAAGTTCGTGAAACTTGTACAAAGCTCATTGGGGAACTTATAAGCACTCATGTTGCATGAAACTTGGTTTAGAGTCCTAGAAATGTGTTGTTAGATGTTTCATACGTTCGTCAAACTTGTACAAATATCATTGACGAACTTGTAAGCTTTCATGTTGCATGAAAATTGGTTTAGAGTCTTAGAAACGAGTTGTTAGATGTTTCATAAGTTCGTCAAACTTGTACAAAGCTCATTGAGATACTTATAAGCACTCATGTTGCATGAAACTTGGTTTAGTGTCCTAGAAACGTGTTGTTAGATGTTTCATAAGTTCGTCAAACTTGTATAAACCTCTTTTAGACACTTATAAGCATTTATGTTGCATGAAACTTGGTTTAGAGTCCTAGGAACGCGTTGTTAGATGTTTCATAAGTTCGTGAAACTTGTACAAAGCTCATTGAGGAACTTATAAGCACTCATGTTGCATGAAACTTAGTTTAGAGTCCTAGAAACGCGTTGTTAGATGTTTCATACGTTCGTCAAACTTGTACAAACCTCATTGAGGAACTTATAAGCTCTCATGTTGCATGAAACTTGGTTTAGAGTCCTAGAAACGCGTTGTTAGATGTTTCATAAGTTCATGAAACTTGTACAAAGCTCATTTAGGAACTTATAAGCACTCATGTTGCATGAAACTTGGTTTAGAGTTATAGAAACGCGTTGTTAGATCGTTCATACGTTCGTGAAAATTGTACAAAGCTCAATGAGGAACTTATAAGCTCTCATGTTGCATGAAGATTGGTTTAGAGTCCTAGAAACGCGTTTTTAAATGTTTCATAAGTTCGTCAACTTGTACAAAGCTCATTGAGACACTTAAAATCAGTCATGTTGCATGAAACTTGGTTTAGAGTCCTCGAAACGCGTTGTTAGATGTTTCATAAGTTCGTGAAACTTGTACAAAGTTCATTGAGGAACTTGTAAGCACTCATGTTGCATGAAACTTGGTTTAGAGTCCAAGAAACGCGTTGTTAGATGTTTCATGAGTTCGTGAAACTTGTAAAAACCTCATTGACGAACTTATAAGCACTCATGTTGCATTAAACTTGGTTTAGAGTCCTAGAAACGCGTTGTTAGATGTTTCATACGTTCGTCAAACTTGTACAAAGATCATTGAGGAACATATAAGCACTCATGTTGCATGAAACTTGGTTTAGAGTCCTAGAAACGCGTTGTTAGATGTTTCATACGTTCGTCAAACTTGTACAAAGCGCATTGAGAAACTTATAAGCACTCATGTTGCATTACACTTGTTTTAGAGTCCTAGAAACGCGTTGTTAGATGTTTCATAAGTTCGTCAAACTTGTACAAAGCTCATTGAGACACATATTAACCCTCATGTTGCATGAAACTTGGTTTAGAGTCCTAGAAACACGTTGTTAGATGTTTCATAAGTAAGTGAAACTTGTACCAAGCTCATTGAGACACTTATAGACACTTATGTTTCATAAAACTTGGTTTAGAGTACTTGAAAAGCGTTGTTAAATGTTTCATAAGTTCGTCAACTTGTACAAAGCTCATTGAAACACTTATAATCACTCATGTTGCATGAAACTTGGATTAGAGTCCTAGAAACGCGTTGTTAGATGTTTCATAAGTTCGTCATACTTTTACAAAGCTCATTGGGGAACTTATAAGCACTCATGTTGCATGAAACTTGGTTTAGAGTCCTAGAAACGCGTTGTTAGATGTTTCATACGTTCGTCAAACTTGTACAAAGATCATTGAGTAACTTGTAAGCTCTCATGTTGCATGAAACTTGGTTTAGAGTCCTAGAAACGAGTTGTTAGATGTTTCATAAGTTCGTCAAACTTGTACAAAGTTCATTGAGATACTTATAAGCACTCATGTTGCATGAAACTTAGTTTAGAGTCCTAGAAACGCGTTGTTAGATGTTTCATAAGTTCGTGAAACTTGTATATAGCTCATTGAGACACTTATAATCACTCATGTGCATGAAACTTGGTTTAGAGTCCTAGAAACGCGTTGTTAGATGTTTCATAAGTTCGTCAAACTTGTACAAAGCTCATTGAGACACATATTAAACCTCATGTTGCATGAAACTTGGTTTAGAGTCCTAGAAACACGTTGTTAGATGTTTCATAAGTAAGTGAAACTTGTACCAAGCTCATTGAGACACTTATAGACACTTATGTTTCATAAAACTTGGTTTAGAGTACTTGAAAAGCGTTGTTAAATGTTTCATAAGTTCGTCAAACTTTTACAAAGCTCATTGGGGAACTTATAAGCACTCATGTTGCATGAAACTTGGTTTAGAGTCGTAGAAACGCGTTGTTAGATGTTTCAAACGTTCGTCAAACTTGTACAAAGATTATTGAGGAACTTGTAAGCTCTCATGTTGCATGAAACTTGGTTTAGAGTCCTAGAAACGAGTTGTTAGATGTTTCATAAGTTCGTCAAACTTGTACAAAGCTCATTGAGATACTTATAACCACTCATGTTGCATGCAATTTGGTTTAGAGTCCTAGAAACGCGTTGTTAGATGTTTCATAAGTTCGTGAAACTTGTACAAAGCTCATTGAGGAATTTATAAGCACTCATGTTGCATGAAACTTAGTTTAGAGTCCTAGAAACGCGTTGTTAGATGTTTCATACGTTCGTCAAACTTGTACAAACCTCATTGAGGAACTTATAAGCTATCATGTTGCATGAAACTTGGTTTAGAGTCCTAGAAACGCGTTGTTAGATGTTTCATAAGTTCATGAAACTTGTACAAAACTCATTTAGGAACTTATAAGCACTCATGTTGCATAAAACTTGGTTTAGAGTTATAGAAACGCGTTGTTAGATCATTCATACGTTCGTGAAACTTGTACAAAGCTCAATGAGGAACTTATAAGCTCTCATGTTGCATGAAGATTGGTTTAGAGTCCTAGAAACGTGTTGTTAAATGTTTCATAAGTTCGTCAACTTGTACAAAGCTCATTGAGACACTTATAATCACTCATGTTGCATGAAACTTGGTTTAGAGTCCTAGAAACGCGTTGTTAGATGTTTGATAAGTTCGTGAAACTTGTACAAAGCTCATTGAGGAACTTATAAGCACTCATGTTGCATGAAACTTGGTTTAGAGTCCTAGAAACGCGTTGTTAGATGTTTCGTGAGTTCGTGAAACTTGTACAAAGGTCATTGACAAACTTATAAGCACTCATGTTGCATGAAACTTGGTTTAGAGTCCTAGAAACGCGTTGTTAGATGTTACATACGGTCAAACTTGTACAAAGCGCATTTAGAAACTTATAAGCACTAATGTTGCATTACACTTGTTTTAGAGTCCTAGAAACGCGTTCTTAGATGTTTCATAAGTTCGTGAAACTTGTACTAACCTCATTGAGGAACTTATAATCTCTAATGATGAATGAAACTTGGTTTAGAGTCCTAGAAACGAGTTGTTAGATGTTTCATAAGTTCGTCAAACTTGTACAAAGCTCATTCAGACACATATTAACCCTCATGTTGCATGAAACTTGGTTTAGAGTCCTACAAACACGTTGTTAGATGTTTCATAAGTAAGTGAAACTTGTACCAAGCTCATTGAGACACTTATAGACACTTATGTTTCATAAAACTTGGTTTAGAGTACTTGAAAAGCGTTGTTAAATGTTTCATAAGTTCGTCAACTTGTACAAAGCTCATTGAGACACTTATAATCACTCATGTTGCACGAATCTTGGTTTAGAGTCCTAGAAACGCGTTGTTAGATGTTTCATACGTTTGTCAAACTTGTACAAAGATCATTGAGGAACTTGTAAGCTCTCATGTTGCATGAAACTTGGTTTAGAGTCCTAGAAACGAGTTGTTAGATGTTTCATAAGTTCGTCAAACTTGTACAAAGCTCATTGAGATACTTATAAGCACTCATGTTCCATGAAACTTGGTTTAGAGTCCTAGAAACGCGTTGTTAGATGTTTCATAAGTTCGTGAAACTTGTATAAAGCTCATTGAGATACTTATAAGCACTCATGTTGCATGAAACTCGGTTTAGAGTGATAGAAACGCATTGTTAGATGTTTGATAAGTTCGTGAAACTTGTACAAAGCTCATTGGGGAACTTATAAGCACTCATGTTGCATGAAACTTGGTTTAGAGTCCTAGAAACGCATTGTTAGATGTTTCATACGTTCGTCAAGTTACAAAGATCATTGAGGAACTTGTAAGCTCTCATGTTGCATGAAACTTGGTTTAGAGTCCTAGAAACGAGTTGTTAGATGTTTCATAAGTTCGTCAAACTTGTAGAAAGCTCATTGAGATACTTATAAGCACTCATGTTCCATGAAACTTGGTTTAGAGTCCTAGAAACACGTTGTTAGATGTTTCATAAGTTCGTCAAACTTGTATAAAGGTCATTGAGACACTTATAAGCATTCATGTTGCATGAAACTTGGTTTAGAGTCCGAGGAACGCGTTGTTAGATGTTTCATAAGTTCGTGAAACTTCTACAAAGCTCATTGAGGAACTTATAAGATCTCATGTTGCATGAAACTTGGTTTAGAGTCCTAGAAACGCGTTGTTAGATGTTTCATAAGTTCGTGAAACTTGTACAAAGCTCATTGAGGAACTTATAAGCACTCATGTTGCATGAAACATTGTTTAGAGTCCTAGAAATGCGTTGTTAGATCTTTCATACATTCGTCAAACTTGTACAAAGCTCATTGAGGAACTTATAAGCTCTCATGTTGCATGAAACTTTGTTTAGAGTCCTAGAAACGCGTTGTTAGATGTTTCATAAGTTCGTGAAACTTGTACAAAGCTCATTGAGGAACTTATAAGCACTCATGTTTCATGAAACTTTTTTTAGCGTCCTAGAAACGCGTTGTTAGATCTTTCATACGTTCGTCAAACTTGTGCAAAGCTCATTGAGGAACTTATAACCACTCATGTTGCATGAAATTTGGTTTAGAGTCCTAGAAACGCGTTGTTAGATGTTTCAAAAGTTCATGACAATTGTACAAAGCTCATTGAGGAACTTATAAGCACTCATGTTGCATGAAAGTTGGTTTAGAGTCCTAGAAACGCGTTGTTAGATCTTTCATACGTTCGTGAAACTTGTACAAAGCTCATTGAGGAACTTATAAGCTCTCATGTTTCATAAAGCTTGGTTTAGAGTCCTAGAAACGCGTTGTTAAATGTTTCATAAGTTCGTCAACTTGTACAAAGCTCATTGAGACACTTATAATCACTCATGTTGCATGAAACTTGGTTTAGAGTCCTAGAAACGCGTTATTAGATGTTTCATAAGTTCGTGAAACTTGTACAAAGCTCATTGAGGAACTTATAAGCACTCATGTTGCATGAAACATTGTTTAGAGTCCTAGAAACGCGTTGTTAGATCTTTCATACATTCGTCAAACTTGTACAAAGCTCATTGAGGAACTTATAAGCTCTCATGTTGCATGAAACTTTGTTTAGAGTCCTAGAAACGCGTTGTTAGATGTTTCATAAGTTCGTGAAACTTGTACAAAGCTCATTGAGGAACTTATAAGCACTCATGTTGCATGAAACTTTTTTAGCGTCCTAGAAACGCGTTGTTAGATCTTTCATACGTTCGTCAAACTTGTGCAAAGCTCATTGAGGAACTTATAACCACTCATGTTGCATGAAATTTGGTTTAGAGTCCTAGAAACGCGTTGTTAGATGTTTCAAAAGTTCATGACAACTTGTACAAAGCTCATTGAGGAACTTATAAGCACTCATGTTGCATGAAAGTTGGTTTAGAGTCCTAGAAACGCGTTGTTAGATCTTTCATATGTTCGTGAAACTTGTACAAAGCTCATTGAGGAACTTATAAGCTCTCATGTTTCATAAAGCTTGGTTTAGAGTCCTAGAAACGCGTTGTTAAATGTTTCATAAGTTCGTCAACTTGTACAAAGCTCATTGAGACACTTATAATCACTCATGTTGCATGAAACTTGGTTTAGAGTCCTAGAAACGCGTTATTAGATGTTTCATACGTTCGTCAAACTTGTACAAATATCATTGAGGAACTTGTAAGCTCTCATGTTGCATGAAACTTTGTTTAGAGTCCCAGAAACGAGTTGTTAGATGTTTCATAAGTTCGTCAAACTTGTACAAAGTTCATTGAGATACTTATAAGCACTCTTGTTGCATGAAACTTGGTTTAGTGTCCTAGAAACGCGTTGTTAGATATTTCATAAGTTCGTCAAACTTGTATAAACCTCTTTTAGACACTTATAAGCATTCATGTTGCATGAAACTTGGTTTAGAGTCCTAGGAACGCGTTGTTAGATATTTCATAAGTTTGTGAAACTTGTACAAACCTCATTGAGGAACTTATAAGCTCTCATGTTGCATGAAACTTGGTTTAGAGTCCTAGAAACGCGTTGTTAGATGTTTCATAAGTTCATGAAACTTGTACAAAGCTAATTTAGGAACTTATAAGCACTCATGTTGCATGAAATTGGTTTAGAGTTATAGAAACGGGTTGTTAGATCGTTCATACGTTCGTGAAACTTGTACAAAGCTCAATGAAGAACTTATAAGCTCTCATGTTGCATGAAGCTTGGTTTAGAGTCCTAGAAACGTGTTGTTAAATGTTTCATAAGTTCGTCAACTTGTACAAAGCTCATTGAGACACTTATAATCACTCATGTTGCATGAAACTTGGTTTAAAGTCCTAGAAACGCGTTGTTAGATGTTTCATAAGTTCGTGAAACTTGTACAAACCTCATTGAGGAACTTATAAGCACTCATGTTTCATGAAACTTGGTTTAGAGTCCTAGAAACGCGTTGTTAGATGTTTCATACGTTCGTGAAACTTGTACAAAGCTCGTTGAGGAACATATAAGCACTCATGTTGCATGAAACTTGGTTTAGAGTCCTAGAAACGCGTTGTTAGATGTTTCATACGTTCGTCAAACTTGTACAAAGCGCATTGAGAAACTTATAAGCACTCATGTTGCATGACACTTGTTTAGAGTCCTAGAAACGCGTTGTTAGATGTTTCATAAGTTCGTGAAACTTGTACTAACCTCATTAAGGAACTTATAAGCTCTCATGTTGCATGAAACTTGGTTTAGAGTCCTAGAAACGAGTTGTTAGATGTTTCATAAGTTCGTCAAACTTGTACAAAGCTCATTGAGACACATATTAAACCTCATGTTGCATGAAACTTGGTTTAGAGTCCTAGAAACACGTTGTTAGATGTTTCATAAGTAAGTGAAACTTGTACCAAGCTCATTGAGACACTTATAGACACTTATGTTTCATAAAACTTGGTTTAGAGTACTTGAAAAGCATTGTTAAATGTTTCATAAGTTCGTCAAACTTTTACAAAGCTCATTGGGGAACTTATAAGCACTCATGTTGCATGAAACTTGGTTTAGAGTCCTAGAAACGCATTGTTAGATGTTTCATACGTTCGTCAAACTTGTACAAAGATTATTGAGGAACTTGTAAGCTCTCATGTTGCATGAAACTTGGTTTAGAGTCCTAGAAACGAGTTGTTAGATGTTTCATAAGTTCGTCAAACTTGTACAAAGCTCATTGAGATACTTATATGCACTCATGTTGCATGAAACTTGGTTTAGAGTCCTAGAAACGCGTTGTTAGATGTTTCATAAGTTCGTGAAACTTGTATAAAGCTCATTGAGATACTTATAAGCACTCATGTTGCATGAAACTCGGTTTAGAGTGATAGAAACGCGTTTTTAGATGTTTCATAAGTTCGTGAAACTTGTACAAAGCTCATTGGGGAACTTATAAGCACTCATGTTGCATGAAACTTGGTTTAGATTCCTAGAAATGCGTTGTTAGATGTTTCATACGTTTGTCAAGTTACAAAGATCATTGAGGAACTTGTAAGCTCTCATGTTGCATGAAACTTGGTTTAGAGTCCTAGAAACGAGTTTTTAGATGTTTCATAAGTTCGTCAAACTTGTACAAAGCTCATTGAGATACTTATAAGCACTCATGTTGCATGAAACTTGGTTTAGAGTCCTAGAAACACGTTGTTAGATGTTTCATAAGTTCGTCAAACTTGTATAAAGCTCATTGAGACACTTATAAGCATTCATGTTGCATGAAACTTGGTTTAGAGTCCTAGAAACGCGTTTTTAGATGTTTCATAAGTTCGTGAAACTTCTACAAACCTCATTGAGGAACTTATAAGATCTCATGTTGCATTAAACTTGGTTTAGAGTCCTAGAAACGCGTTGTTAGATGTTTCCTACGTTCGTCAAACTTGTACAAAGCTCATTGAGGAACTTATAAGCTCTCATGTTGCATGAAACTTGGTTTAGAGTCCTAGAAACATGTTGTTAGATGTTTCATAAGTTCGTGAAACTTGTACAAAGCTCATTGAGGAACTTATAAGCACTCATGTTGCATGAAACTTTGTTTAGAGTCCTAGAAACGCGTTGTTAGATCTTTCATACATTCGTCAAACTTGTACAAAGCTCATTGAGGAACTTATAAGCTCTCATGTTGCATGAAACTTTGTTTAGAGTCCTAGAAACGCGTTGTTAGATGTTGTTAGAAGTTTCATAAGTTCGTGACTTGGTTTAACTTGTACAAAGCTCATTGAGGAACTTATAAGCACTCATGTTGCATGAAACTTTGTTTAGCGTCCTAGAAACGCGTTGTTAGATCTTTCATACGTTCGTCAAACTTGTACAAAGCTCATTGAGGAACTTATAACCACTCATGTTGCATGAAATTTGGTTTAGATTCCTAGAAACGCGTTGTTAGATGTTTCAAAAGTTCATGAAACTTGTACAAAGCTCATTGAGGAACTTATAAGCACTCATGTTGCATTAAACTTGGTTTAGAGTCCTAGAAACGCGTTGTTAGATCTTTCATAAGTTAGTGAAAATTGTACAAAGCTCATTGAGGAACTTATAAGCTCTCATGTTGCATAAAGATTGGTTTACAGTCCTAGAAACGCGTCGTTAAATGTTTCATAAGTTCGTCAACTTGTACAAAGCTCATTGAGACACTTATAATCACTCATGTTGCATGAAACTTGGTTTAGAGTCCTAGAAACGCGTTAATAGATGTTTCATAAGTTTGTGAAACTTGTACAAAGCTCATTGAGGAACTTATAAGCACTCATGTTGCATGAAACTTGGTTTAGAGTCCTAGAAACGCGTTGTTAGATGTTTCATAAGTTCGTGAAACTTGTACAAAGCTCATTTACGAACTTATAAGCACTCATGTTGCATGAAACTTAGTTTAGAGTCCTAGAAATGCGTTGTTAGATGTTTCATACATTCGTCAAACTAGTACAAAGCTCATTGAGGAACATATAAGCACTCATGTTGCATGAAACTTGGTTTAGAGTCCTAGAAACGCGTTGTTAGATGTTTCATACGTTCGTAAAACTTGTACAAAGCACTCATGTTGAACATGAAACTCATGTTGTGAAACTTGTTTAAAGTTCCTAGAAACGCGCATTGTTAGATGTTTCAAACGTTTGTTGAGATCATTGAGGAACTATAAGCTCTCATGTTGCATGAAACTTGGTTTAGAGTCCAAGAAACGAGTTGCGTTGTTAGATGTTTCATAAGTTCGTCAAACTTCTACAAAGCTCATTGAGGAACTTATAAGCACTCATGTTGCATGAAACTTGGTTTAGAGTCCTAGAAACGCGTTGTTAGATGTTTCATAAGTTCGTCAAACTTGTACAAAGCTCATTGAGACACTTATAAGCACTCATGTTGCATGAAACTTGGTTTAGAGTCCTAGAAACGCGTTGTTAGATGTTTCATAAGTTCGTCAAACTTGTACAAAGCTCATTGAGGAACTTATAAGCACTCATGTTGCATGAAACTTGGTTTAGAGTCCTAGAAACGCGTTGTTAGATGTTTCATAAGTTCGTCAAACTTGTACAAAGCTCATTGACGAACTTATAAGCACTCATGTTGCATGAAACTTGGTTTAGAGTCCTAGAAACGCGTTGTTAGATGTTTCATAAGTTCGTGAAACTTGTACAAAGCTCATTGAGGAACTTATAAGCACTCATGTTGCTTGGTTTAGAGTCCTAGAAACGCGTTGTTAGATGTTTCATAGTTCGTGAAACTTGTACAAAGCTCATTGAGGAACTTATAAGCACTCATGTTGCATGAAACTTTGTTTAGAGTCCTAGAAACGTGTTGTTAGATCTTTCATACAGTTCGTGAAACTTGTACAAAGCTCATTGAGGAACTTATAAACTCTCATGTTGCATGAAACTTTGTTTAGAGTCCTAGAAACGCGTTGTTAGATGTTTCATAAGTTCGTGAAACTTGTACAAAGCTCATTGACGAACTTATAAGCACTCATGTTGCATGAAACTTTGTTTAGCGTCCTAGAAACGCGTTGTTAGATCTTTCATACGTTCGTCAAACTTGTACAAAGCTCATTGAGGAACTTATAAGCACTCATGTTGCATGAAACTTGGTTTAGAGTCCTAGAAACGCGTTGTTAGATGTTTCAAAAGTTCGTGAAACTTGTACAAAGCTCATTGAGGAACTTATAAGCACTCATGTTGCATGAAACTTGGTTTAGAGTCCTAGAAACGCGTTGTTAGATCTTTCATACGTTCGTGAAACTTGTACAAATCTCATTGAGGAACTTATAAGCTCTCATGTTGCATGAAACTTGGTTTAGAGTCCTAGAAACGCGTTGTTAGATGTTTCATAAGTTCGTCAAACTTGTACAAAGCTCATTGAGACACTTATAAGCACTCATGTTGCATGAAACTTGGTTTAGAGTCCTAGAAACGCGTTGTTAGATGTTTCATAAGTTCGTCAAACTTGTACAAAGCTCATTGAGAAACTTATAAGCACTCATGTTGCATGAAACTTGGTTTAGAGTCCTAGAAACGCGTTGTTAGATGTTTCATAAGTTCGTGAAACTTGTACAAAGCTCATTGAGGAACTTATAAGCACTCATGTTGCATGAAACTTGGTTTAGAGTCCTAGAAACGCGTTGTTAGATGTTTCATAAGTTCGTCAAACTTGTACAAAGCTCATTGATGGAACTTATAAGCTCTCATGTTGCATGAAACTTGGTTTAGAGTCCTAGAAACGAGTTGTTAGATGTTTCATACGTTCGTCAAACTTGTACAAAGCTCATTGAGGAACTTATAAGCACTCATGTTGCATGAAACTTGGTTTAGAGTCCTAGAAACGCGTTGTTAGATGTTTCATAAGTTCGTGAAACTTGTACAAAGCTCATTGAGGAACTTATAAGCTCTCATGTTGCATGAAACTTGGTTTAGAGTCCTAGAAACGCGTTGTTAGATGTTTCATAAGTTCGTGAAACTTGTACAAAGCTCATTGAGATACTTATAAGCACTCATGTTGCATGAAACTTGGTTTAGAGTGATTGAAACGCGTTGTTAGATGTTTCATATGTTCGTGAAACTTGTACAAAGCTCATTGGGGAACTTATAAGCACTCATGTTGCATGAAACTTGGTTTAGAGTCCTAGAAACGCGTTGTTAGATGTTTCATACGTTCGTCAAACTTGTACAAAGCTCATTGAGGAACTTGTAAGCTCTCATGTTGCATGAAACTTGGTTTAGAGTCCTAGAAACGAGTTGTTAGATGTTTCATAAGTTCGTCAAACTTGTACAAAGCTCATTGAGATACTTATAAGCACTCATGTTGCATGAAACTTGGTTTAGAGTCCTAGAAACGCGTTGTTAGATGTTTCATACGTTCGTCAAGTTACAAAGATCATTGAGGAACTTATAAGCTCTCATGTTGCATGAAACTTGGTTTAGAGTCCTAGAAACGAGTTGTTAGATGTTTCATAAGTTCGTCAAACTTGTACAAAGCTCATTGAGATACTTATAAGCACTCATGTTGCATGAAACTTGGTTTAGAGTCCTAGAAACGCGTTGTTAGATGTTTCATAAGTTCGTCAAACTTGTATAAAGCTCATTGAGGACACTTATAAGCATTCATGTTGCATGAAACTTGGTTTAGAGTCCTAGGAACGCGTTGTTAGATGTTTCATAAGTTCGTGTAACTTGTACAAAGCTCATTGAGGAACTTATAAGCACTCATGTTGCATGAAACTTGGTTTAGAGTCCTAGAAACGCGTTGTTAGATGTTTCATACGTTCGTCAAACTTGTACAAAGCTCATTGACGAACTTATAAGCTCTCATGTTGCATGAAACTTGGTTTAGAGTCCTAGAAACGCGTTGTTAGATGTTTCATAAGTTCGTGAAACTTGTACAAAGCTCATTGAGGAACTTATAAGCACTCATGTTGCATGAAACTTTGTTTAGAGTCCTAGAAACGCGTTGTTAGAACTTTCATACAGTTCGTCAAACTTGTAAAAGCTCATTGAGGAACTTATAAGCTCTCATGTTGCATGAAACTTGGTTTAGAGTCCTAGAAACGCGTTGTTAGATGTTTCATAAGTTCGTGAAACTTGTACAAAGCTCATTGAGGAACTTATAAGCACTCATGTTGCATGAAACTTTGTTTAGAGTCCTAGAAACGCGTTGTTAGATGTTTCATACGTTCGTCAAACTTGTACAAAGCTCATTGAGGAACTTATAAGCACTCATGTTGCATGAAACTTGGTTTAGAGTCCTAGAAACGCGTTGTTAGATGTTTCATAAGTTCGTGAAACTTGTACAAAGCTCATTGAGGAACTTATAAGCACTCATGTTGCATGAAACTTGGTTTAGAGTCCTAGAAACGCGTTGTTAGATCTTTCATACGTTCGTGAAACTTGTACAAAGCTCATTGAGGAACTTATAAGCTCTCATGTTGCATGAAACTTGGTTTAGAGTCCTAGAAACGCGTTGTTAGATGTTTCATAAGTTCGTCAAACTTGTACAAAGCTCATTGAGGACACTTATAAGCACTCATGTTGCATGAAACTTGGTTTAGAGTCCTAGAAACGCGTTGTTAGATGTTTCATACGTTCGTCAAACTTGTACAAAGCTCATTGAGAAACTTATAAGCACTCATGTTGCATGAAACTTGGTTTAGAGTCCTAGAAACGCGTTGTTAGATGTTTCATATGTTCGTGAAACTTGTACAAAGCTCATTGAGCAACTTATAAGCACTCATGTTGCATGAAACTTGGTTTAGAGTCCTAGAAACGCGTTGTTAGATGTTTCATAAGTTCGTGAAACTTGTACAAAGCTCATTGAGGAACTTATAAGCTCTCATGTTGCATGAAACTTGGTTTAGAGTCCTAGAAACGCGTTGTTAGATGTTTCATACGTTCGTCAAACTTGTACAAAGCTCATTGAGGAACTTATAAGCACTCATGTTGCATGAAACTGGTTTAGAGTCCTAGAAACGCGTTGTTAGATGTTTCATAAGTTCGTGAAACTTGTACAAAGCTCATTGAGGAACTTATAAACACTCATGTTGCATGAAACTTGGTTTAGAGTCCTAGAAACGCGTTGTTAGATGTTTCATAAGTTCGTGAAACTTGTACAAAGCTCATTGAGACACTTATAAGCACTCATGTTGCATGAAACTTGGTTTAGAGTCCTAGAAACGCGTTGTTAGATGTTTCATAAGTTCGTGAAACTTGTACAAAGCTCATTGGGGAACTTATAAGCACTCATGTTGCATGAAACTTGGTTTAGAGTCCTAGAAACGCGTTGTTAGATGTTTCATACGTTCGTCAAACTTTACAAAGATCATTGAGGAACTTATAAGCTCTCATGTTGCATGAAACTTGGTTTAGAGTCCTAGAAACGAGTTGTTAGATGTTTCATAAGTTCGTCAAACTTGTACAAAGCTCATTGAGATACTTATAAGCACTCATGTTGCATGAAACTTGGTTTAGAGTCCTAGAAACGCGTTGTTAGATGTTTCATAAGTTCGTCAAACTTGTATAAAGCTCATTGAGACACTTATAAGCATTCATGTTGCATGAAACTTGGTTTAGAGTCCTAGGAACGCGTTGTTAGATGTTTCATAAGTTCGTGAAACTTGTACAAAGCTCATTGAGGAACTTATAAGCATCTCATGTTGCATGAAACTTGGTTTAGAGTCCTAGAAACGCGTTGTTAGATGTTTCATACGTTCGTCAAACTTGTACAAAGCTCATTGAGGAACTTATAAGCCCTCATGTTGCATGAAACTTGGTTTAGAGTCCTAGAAACGCGTTGTTAGATGTTTCATAAGTTCGTGAAACTTGTACAAAGCTCATTGAGGAACTTATAAGCACTCATGTTGCATGAAACTTGGTTTAGAGTCCTAGAAACGCGTTGTTAGATGTTTCATAAGTTCGTCAAACTTGTACAAAGCTCATTGAGGAACTTATAAGCACTCATGTTGCATGAAACTTGGTTTAGAGTCCTAGAAACGCGTTGTTAGATGTTTCATAAGTTCGTTAAACTTGTACAAAGCTCATTGAGGAACTTATAAGCACTCATGTTGCATGAAACTTGGTTTAGAGTCCTAGAAACGCGTTGTTAGATGTTTCATACGTTCGTCAAACTTGTACAAAGCTCATTGAGGAACTTATAAGCACTCATGTTGCATGAAACTTGGTTTAGAGTCCTAGAAACGCGTTGTTAGATGTTTCATAAGTTCGTCAAACTTGTACAAAGCTCATTGAGGAACTTATAAGCACTCATGTTGCATGAAACTTGGTTTAGAGTCCTAGAAACGCGTTGTTAGATGTTTCATAAGTTCGTGAAACTTGTACAAAGCTCATTGAGAACTTATAAGCACTCATGTTGCATGAAACTTGGTTTAGAGTCCTAGAAACGCGTTGTTAGATGTTTCATAAGTTCGTCAAACTTGTACAAAGCTCATTGAGAACTTATAAGCACTCATGTTGCATGAAACTTGGTTTAGAGTCCTAGAAACGCGTTGTTAGATGTTTCATACGTTCGTCAAACTTGTACAAAGCTCATTGAGGAACTTATAAGCACTCATGTTGCATGAAACTTGGTTTAGAGTCCTAGAAACGCGTTGTTAGATGTTTCATAAGTTCGTCAAACTTGTACAAAGCTCATTGAGGAACTTATAAGCACTCATGTTGCATGAAACTTGGTTTAGAGTCCTAGAAACGCGTTGTTAGATGTTTCATAAGTTCGTCAAACTTGTACAAAGCTCATTGAGGAACTTATAAGCTCTCATGTTGCATGAAACTTGGTTTAGAGTCCTAGAAACGCGTTGTTAGATGTTTCATAAGTTCGTGAAACTTGTACAAAGCTCATTGAGAACTTATAAGCACTCATGTTGCATGAAACTTGGTTTAGAGTCCTAGAAACGCGTTGTTAGATGTTTCATAAGTTCGTCAAACTTGTACAAAGCTCATTGAGAACTTATAAGCTCTCATGTTGCATGAAACTTGGTTTAGAGTCCTAGAAACGCGTTGTTAGATGTTTCATTAGTTCGTCAAACTTGTACAAAGCTCATTGAGGAACTTATAAGCACTCATGTTGCATGAAACTTGGTTTAGAGTCCTAGAAACGCGTTGTTAGATGTTTCATACGTTCGTCAAACTTGTACAAAGCTCATTGAGGAACTTATAAGCATTCATGTTGCATGAAACTTGGTTTAGAGTCCTAGAAACGCGTTGTTAGATGTTTCATAAGTTCGTGAAACTTGTACAAAGCTCATTGAGGAACTTATAAGCTCTCATGTTGCATGAAACTTGGTTTAGAGTCCTAGAAACGCGTTGTTAGATGTTTCATAAGTTCGTCAAACTTGTACAAAGCTCATTGAGACACTTATAAGCATTCATGTTGCATGAAACTTGGTTTAGAGTTGGTTTTAGAGAGAAACTTGTACAAAGCTCATTGAGGAACTTATAATCACTCATGTTGCATTAAACTTGGATTAGAGTCCTAGAAACGCGTTGTTAGATGTTTCATATGTTCGTCAAACTTGTACAAAGCTCATTGGGGAACTTATAAGCACTCATGTTGCATGAAACTTGGTTTAGAGTCCTAGAAACGCGTTGTTAGATGTTTCATACGTTCGTCAAACTTGTACAAAGATCATTGAGGAACTTATAAGCTCTCATGTTGCATGAAACTTGGTTAAGAGTCCTAGAAACGAGTTGTTAGATGTTTCATAAGTTCGTCAAACTTGTACAAAGCTCATTGAGATACTTATAAGCACTCATGTTGCATGAAACTTGGTTTAGAGTCCTAGAAACGCGTTGTTAGATGTTTCATAAGTTCGTGAAACTTGTACAAAGCTCATTGAGGAACTTATAAGCACTCATGTTGCATGAAACTTGGTTTAGAGTCCTAGAAACGCGTTGTTAGATGTTTCATAAGTTCGTGAAACTTGTACAAAGCTCATTGAGGAACTTATAAGCTCTCATGTTGCATGAAACTTGGTTTAGAGTCCTAGAAACGCGTTGTTAGATGTTTCATAAGTTCGTCAAACTTGTACAAAGCTCATTGAGGAACATATAAGCACTCATGTTGCATGAAACTTGGTTTAGAGTCCTAGAAACGCGTTGTTAGATGTTTCATAAGTTCGTAAAACTTGTACAAAGCTCATTGAGGAACTTATAAGCACTCATGTTGCATGAAACTTGGTTTAGAGTCCTAGAAACGCGTTGTTAGATGTTTCATAAGTTCGTGAAACTTGTACAAAGCTCATTGAGGAACTTATAAGCTCTCATGTTGCATGAAACTTGGTTTAGAGTCCTAGAAACGAGTTGTTAGATGTTTCATAAGTTCGTCAAACTTGTACAAAGCTCATTGAGATACTTATAAGCACTCATGTTGCATGAAACTTGGTTTAGAGTCCTAGAAACACGTTGTTAGATGTTTCATAAGTTCGTCAAACTTGTATAAAGCTCATTGAGACACTTATAAGCATTCATGTTGCATGAAACTTGGTTTAGAGTCCTAGAAAAGCGTTGTTAGATGTTTCATAAGTTCGTGAAACTTCTACAAAGCTCATTGAGGAACTTATAAGACTCATGTTGCATGAAACTTGGTTTAGAGTCCTAGAAACGCGTTGTTAGATGTTTCATAAGTTCGTCAAACTTGTACAAAGCTCATTGAGGAACTTATAAGCTCTCATGTTGCATGAAACTTGGTTTAGAGTCCTAGAAACGCGTTGTTAGATGTTTCATAAGTTCGTCAAACTTGTACAAAGCTCATTGAGGAACTTATAAGCACTCATGTTGCATGAAACTTGGTTTAGAGTCCTAGAAACGCGTTGTTAGATCTTTCATAAGTTCGTCAAACTTGTACAAAGCTCATTGAGGAACTTATAAGCACTCATGTTGCATGAAACTTTGTTTAGAGTCCTAGAAACGCGTTGTTAGATGTTTCATAAGTTCGTCAAACTTGTACAAAGCTCATTGAGGAACTTATAAGCACTCATGTTGCATGAAACTTGGTTTAGAGTCCTAGAAACGCGTTGTTAGATGTTTCATAAGTTCGTGAAACTTGTACAAAGCTCATTGAGGAACTTATAAGCACTCATGTTGCATGAAACTTGGTTTAGAGTCCTAGAAACGCGTTGTTAGATGTTTCATAAGTTCATGAAACTTGTACAAAGCTCATTGAGGAACTTATAAGCACTCATGTTGCATGAAACTTGGTTTAGAGTCCTAGAAACGCGTTGTTAGATGTTTCATAAGTTCGTGAAACTTGTACAAAGCTCATTGAGGAACTTATAAGCACTCATGTTGCATGAAACTTGGTTTAGAGTCCTAGAAACGCGTTGTTAGATGTTTCATAAGTTCGTCAAACTTGTACAAAGCTCATTGAGAACTTATAAGCCCTCATGTTGCATGAAACTTGGTTTAGAGTCCTAGAAACACGTTGTTAGATGTTTCATAAGTTCGTGAAACTTGTACAAAGCTCACTGAGGAACTTATAAGCACTCATGTTGCATGAAACTTGGTTTAGAGTCCTAGAAACGCGTTGTTAAAAGTTTCATAAGTTCGTCAAACTTGTACAAAGCTCATTGAGACACTTATAATCACTCATGTTGCATGAAACTTGGTTTAGAGTCCTAGAAACGCGTTGTTAGATGTTTCATAAGTTCGTCAAACTTGTACAAAGCTCATTAGGGAACTTATAAGCACTCATGTTGCATGAAACTTGGTTTAGAGTCCTAGAAACGCGTTGTTAGATGTTTCATACGTTCGTCAAACTTGTACAAAGATCATTGAGGAACTTGTAAGCTCTCATGTTTCATGAAACTTGGTTTAGAGTCCTAGAAACGAGTTGTTAGATGTTTCATAAGTTCGTCAAACTTGTACAAAGCTCATTGAGATACTTATAAGCACTCATGTTGCATGAAACTTGGTTTAGAGTCCTAGAAACGCGTTGTTAGATGTTTCATAAGTTCGTCAAACTTGTACAAAGCTCATTGAGACACTTATAAGCACTCATGTTGCATGAAACTTGGTTTAGAGTCCTAGGAACGTGTTGTTAGATGTTTCATAAGTTCGTCAATCTTGTACAAAGCTCATTGAGGAACTTATAAGCACTCATGTTGCATGAAACTTGGTTTAGAGTCCTAGAAACGCGTTGTTAGATGTTTCATAGTTCGTTACTTGTACAAAGCTCATTGAGGAACTTATAAGCTCTCATGTTGCATGAAACTTGGTTTAGAGTCCTAGAAACGCGTTGTTAGATGTTTCATAAGTTCGTCAAACTTGTACAAAGCTCATTGAGGAACTTATAAGCACTCATGTTGCATGAAACTTGGTTTAGAGTCCTAGAAACGCGTTGTTAGATGTTTCATAAGTTCGTCAAACTTGTACAAAGCTCATTGAGGAACTTATAAGCACTCATGTTGCATGAAACTTGGTTTAGAGTCCTAGAAACGCGTTGTTAGATGTTTCATAAGTTCGTCAAACTTGTACAAAGCTCATTGAGAACTTATAAGCACTCATGTTGCATGAAACTTGGTTTAGAGTCCTAGAAACGCGTTGTTAGATGTTTCATAAGTTCGTGAAACTTGTACAAAGCTCATTGAGGGAACTTATAAGCACTCATGTTGCATGAAACTTGGTTTAGAGTCCTAGAAACGCGTTGTTAGATGTTTCATACGTTCGTCAAACTTGTACAAAGCTCATTGAGGATACTTATAAGCTCTCATGTTGCATGAAACTTGGTTTAGAGTCCTAGAAACGCGTTGTTAGATGTTTCATAAGTTCGTCAAACTTGTACAAAGCTCATTGAGAACTTATGAAACTTGCACTCATGTTGCATGAAGAGTCCTAGAAACGCGTTGACTAGAAACGCGTTGTTAGATGTTTCATAAGTTCGTGAAACTTGTACAAAGCTCATTTGGGAACTTATATGCACTCATGTTGCATGAAACTTGGTTTAGAGTCCTAGAAACGCGTTGTTAGATGTTTCATACGTTCGTCAAATTTGTACAAAGATCATTGAGGAACTTGTAAGCTCTCATGTATCATGGAACTTGGTTTAGAGTCCTAGAAACGAGTTGTTAGATGTTTCATAAGTTCGTAAAACTTGTACAAAGCTCATTGAGATACTTATAAGCACTCATGTTGCATGAAACTTGGTTTAGAGTCCTAGAAACGCGTTGTTAGATGTTTCATACGTTACTTGTACAAAGCTCATTGATGTACTTATCAGCTCTCATGTTGCATGAAACTTGGTTTAGAGTCCTAGAAACGTGTTGTTAGATGTTTCATAAGTTCGTGAAACTTGTACAAAGCTCATTGAGGAACTTATAAGCACTCATGTTGCATGAAACTTTGTGTAGAGTCCTACAAACGCGTTGTTAGATCTTTCATACGTTCGTCAAACTTGTACAAAGCTCATTGAGGAACTTATAAGCTCTCATGTTGCATGAAACTTGGTTTAGAGTCCTAGAAACGCGTTGTTAGATGTTTCATAAGTTCGTGAAACTTGTACAAAGCTCATTGAGGAACTTATAAGCACTCATGTTGCATGAAGCTTTGTTTAGAGTCCTAGAAACGCGTTGTTAAATGTTTCATAAGTTCGTCAATTTGTACAAAGCTCATTGAGACACTTATAATCACTCATGTTGCATGAAACTTGGTTTAGAGTCCTAGAAACACGTTGTTAGATGTTTCATAAGTTCGTGAAACTTGTACAAAGCTCATTGAGAAACTTATAATCACTCATGTTGCATTAAACTTGGATTAGAGTCCTAGAAACGCATTGTTAGATGTTTCATATGTTCGTCAAACTTGTACAAAGCTCATTGGGGAACTTATAAGCACTCATGTTGCATGAAACTTGGTTTAGAGTCCTAGAAACGCGTTGTTAGATGTTTCATACGTTCGTCAAACTTGTACAAAGGTCATTGAGGAACTTGTAAGCTTTCATGTTTCATGAAAACTTCGTTAAGAGTCCTAGAAACGAGTTGTTAGATGTTTCATAAGTTCGTCAAACTTGTACAAAGCTCATTGAGATACTTATAAGCACTCATGTTGCATGAAACTTGGTTTAGAGTCCTAGAAACGCGTTGTTAGATGTTTCATAAGTTCGTGAAACTTGTACAAAGCTCATTTGGGAACTTATAAGCACTCATGTTGCATAAAACTTGGTTTAGAGTCCTAGAAACGCGTTGTTAGATGTTTCATAGGTTCGTCAAATTTGTACAAAGATCATTGAGGAACTTGTAAGCTCTCATGTATCATGGAACTTGGTTTAGAGTCCTAGAAACGAGTTGTTAGATGTTTCATATGTTCGTAAAACTTGTACAAAGCTCATTGAGATACTTATAAGCACTCATGTTGCATGAAACTTGGTTTAGAGTCCTAGAAACGCGTTGTTAGATGTTTCATAAGTTAGTCAAACTTGTATAAAGCTCATTGAGACATTTATAAGCATTCATGTTTAATGAAACTTGGTTTAGAGTCCTAGGAACGCGTTGTTAGATGTTTCATAAGTTCGTGAAACCTTTACAAAGCTCATTGAGGAACTTATAAGAACTCATGTTGCATGAAACTTGGTTTAGAGTCATAGAAACGCGTTGTTAGATGTTTCATAAGTTCGTGAAACTTGTACAAAGCTCATTGAGGAACTTATAAGCTCTCATGTTGCATGAAACTTGGTTTAGAGTCCTAGAAACGCGTTGTTAGATGTTTCATAAGTTCGTGAAACTTGTACAAAGCTCATTGAGGAACTTATAAGCACTCATGTTGCATGAAACTTTGTGTAGAGTCCTAGAAACGCGTTGTTAGATCTTTCATACGTTCGTCAAACTTGTACAAAGCTCATTGAGAAACTTATAAGCTCTCATGTTGCATGAAACTTGGTTTAGAGTCCTAGAAACGCGTTTTTAGATGTTTCATAAGGACATGAAAATGTACAAAGCTCATTGAGGAACTTATAAGCACTCATGTTGCATGAAGCTTGGTTTAGAGTCCTAGAAACGCGTTGTTAAATGTTTCATAAGTTCGTCAACTTGTACAAAGCTCATTGAGTCACTTATAATCACTCATGTTGCATGAAACTTGGTTTAGAGTCCTAGAAACGCGTTGTTAGATGTTTCATAAGTTCGTCAAACCTGTATAAACCTCATTGAGAGACTTATAAACATTAATGTTGCATGAAACTTGGTTTAGAGTCCTAGAAACGCGTTGTTAGATGTTTCATAAGTTTGTGAAACTTGTACAAAGCTCATTGAGGAACTTATAAGCACTCATGTTGCATGAAACTTTGTTTAGAATACTAGAAACGCGTTGTTAGATGTTTCATACGTTCGTCAAACTTGTACAAAGCTCATTGAGGAACTTATAATTTTTCATGTTGCATGAAACTTGGTTTAGAGTCCTAGAAACGCATTGTTAGATGTTTCATAAGTTCGTGAAACTTGTACAAAACTCATTGAGGAACTTATAAGCACTCATGTTGCATGAAGCTTGGTTTAGAGTCCTAGAAACGCGTTGTTAGATATTTCATAAGTTCGTCAACTTGTACAAATCTCATTGAGAAACTTATAATCACTCATGTTGCATGAAATTTGGTTTAGAGTCCGAGAAACGCATTGTTAGATGTTTCATAAGTTCGTGAAATTTGTACAAAGCTGATTGAGGAACTTATAAGCACTCATGTTGCATGCAACTGGGTTTAGAGTCCTAGAAACGCGTTGTTAGATGTTTCATAAGTTCGTAATATTTGTACAAAGCTCACTGAGGAACTTATAAGAACTCATGTTGCATGAAACTTGGTTTAGAGTCCTAGAAACGCGTTGTTAGATGTTTCATACGTTCGTCAAATTTGTACAAAGCTCATTGAGGAACTTATAAGCTATCATGTTACATGAAACTTGGTTTAGAGTCCTAGAAACACGTTGTTAGATGTTTCATAAGTTCGTGAAACTTGTACAAAGCACATTGAGGAACTTATAAGCACTCATGTTGCATGAAGCTTGGTTTAGAGTCCTAGAAACGCGTTGTTAAATGTTTCATAAGTTCGTCAACTTGTACAAAGCTTATTGAGAGACTTATAATCACTCATGTTGCATGAAACTTGGTTTAGAGTCCTAGGAACGCGTTGTTAGATGTTTCATAAGTTCGTTAAACTTGTACAAAGCTCATTGAGGAACTTATAAGCACTCATGTTGCATGAAACTTGGTTTAGAGTCCTAGAAACGTGTTGTTAGATGTTTCATACGTTCGTCAAACTTTTACAAAGCTCATTGAGATACTTATAAGCACTCATGTTGCATGAAACTTGGTTTAGAGTCCTAGAAACGCGTTGTTAGATGTTTCATAAGTTCGTCAAACTTGTATAAACCTCATTGAGACACTTATAAGCATTCATGTTGCATGAAACTTGGTTTAGAGTCCTATAAACGCGTTGTTAGATGTTTCATAAGTTTGTGAAACATGTACAAAGTTCATTGAGGAACTTATAAGCACTCATGTTGCATGAAACTTTGTTTAGAGTACTAGAAACGCGTTGTTAGATGTTTCATACGTTCGTCAAACTTGTACAAAGCTCATTGAGGAACTTATAATTTTTCATGTTTCATGAAACTTGGTTTAGATTCCTAGAAACGCGTTGTTAGATGTTTCATAAGTTCGTGAAACTTATACAAAGCTCATTGAGGAACTTATAAGCACTCATGTTGCATGAAGCTTGGTTTAGAGTCCTAGAAACGCGTTGTTAAATGTTTCATAAGTTCGTCAACTTGTACAAATCTCATTGAGACACTTATAATCACTCATGTTGCATGAAACTTGGTTTAAAGTCCTAGAAACGCGTTGTTAGATGTTTCATAAGTTCGTGAAACTTGTACAAAGCTCATTGAGGAACTTATAAGCACTCATGTTGCATGAAACTTGGTTTAGAGTCCTAGAAACGCGTTGTTAGATGTTTCATAAGTTCGTGAAACTTGTACAAAACTCACTGAGGAACATATAAGCACTCATGTTGCATGAAACTTGGTTTACAGTCCTAGAAACGCGTTGTTATATGTTTCATACGTTCGACAAATTTGTAGAAAGCTCATTGAGGAACTTATAAGCTATCATGTTACATGAAACTTGGTTTATAGTCCTAGAAACGAGTTGTTAGATGTTTCATAATTTCGTCAAACTTGTACAAAGCTTATTGAGATAGTTATAAGCACTCATGTTGGATGAAACTTGGTTTTAGAGTCCTAGAAACGCGTTGTTGGATGTTTCATAAGTTCGTCAACTTGTACAAAGCTCATTGAGACACTTATAATCACTCATGTTGCATGAAACTTGGATTAGAGTCATAGAAACGCGTTGTTAGATGTTTCATAAGTTCGTCAAACTTGTATAAAGCTCATTGATGAACTTATAAGCACTCATGTTGCATGAAACTTGGTTTAGAGTCCTAGAAACGCGTTGTTAGATATTTCATACGTTCGTCAAACTTGTACAAAGCTCATTGAGGAACTTATAAGCACTCATGTTGCATGAAACTTGGTTTAGTGTCCTAGAAACGCGTTGTTAGATGTTTCATAAGTTCGTGAAAGTTTTACAAAGCTCATTGAGGAACTTATAAGCACTCATGTTGCATGAAACTTTGTTTAGAGTACTAGAAACGCGTTGTTAGATGTTTCATACGTTCTTCAAACTTGTACAAAGCTCATTGAGGAACTTATAATTTTTCATGTTGCATGAAACTTGGTTTAGATTCCTAGAAACGCGTTGTTAGATGTTTCATGAGTTCGTGAAACTTGTACAAAGCTCATTGAGTAACTTATAAGCACTCATGTTGCATGAAGCTTGATTTAGAGACCTAGAAACGTGTTGTTAAATGTTTCATAAGTTCGTCAACTTGTACAAATCTCATTGAGACACTTATAATCACTCATGTTGCATGAAACTTGTTTTAAAGTCCTAGAAACGCGTTGTTAGATGTTTCATAAGTTCGTGAAACTTGTACAAAGCTCATTGAGGAACTTATAAGAACTCATGTTGCATGAAACTTGGTTTAGAGTCCTAGAAACGCGTTGTTAGATGTTTCATAAGTTCGTGAAACTTGTAGAAAGCTCACTGAGGAACTTATAAGCACTCATGTTACATGAAACTTGGTTTAGAGTCCTAGAAACGCGTTGTTAGATGTTTCATACGTTCGTCAAATTTGTACAAAGCTCATTGAGGAACTTATAAGCTACTCATGTTGCATGAAACTTGGTTTATAGTCCTAGAAACGAGTTGTTAGATGTTTCTTAATTTCGTAAAACTTGTACAAAGCTTATTGAGATACTTATAAGCACTCATGTTGGATGAAACTTGGTTTAGAGTCCTAGAAACGTGTTGTTGGATGTTACATGAAACTTGGTTTAGAGTCCTAGAAACGCGTTGTTAGATGTTTCATACGTTAGTCAAACTTGTACAAAGATCATTGAGGAACTTGTAAGCTCTCATGTTGCATGAAACTTAGTTTAGAGTCCTAGAAACGAGTTGTTAGATGGTTCATAAGTTCGTCAAACTTGTACAAAGCTCATTAAGATACTTATAAGCACTCATGCTGCATGAAACTTGGTTTAGAGTCCTAGAAACGCGTTTATAGATGTTTCATAAGTTCATCAAACTTATATAAAGCTCATTGAGACACTTATAAACATTCATGTTGCATGAAACTTAGTTTAGAATCCTAGGAACGCGTTGTTAGATGTTTCATAAGTTCGTGAAACGTGTACAAAGCTCATTGAGGAACTTATAAGCACTCATGTTGCATGAAACTTGGTTTAGAGTCCTACAAACCCGTTGTTAGATGTTTCATACGTTCGTCAAACTTGTACAAATCTCATTGAAGAACTTATAAGCTCTCATGTTGCATGAAACTTTGTTTAGAGTCCTAGAAACGCGTTGTTAGATGTTTCATAAGTTCGTGAAACTTGTACAAAGCTCATTTGGGAACTTATAAGCACTCATGTTGCATGAAACTTGGTTTAGAGTCCTAGAAACGCGTTGTTAGATGTTTCATACGTTCGTCAAATTTGTACAAAGATCATTGAGGAACTTATAAGCTCTCATGTTGCATGGAACTTGGTTTAGAGTCCTAGAAACGAGTTGTTAGATGTTTCATAAGTTCGTAAAACTTGTACAAAGCTCATTGAGATACTTATAAGCACTCATGTTGCATGAAACTTGGTTTAGAGTTCTAGAAACGCGTTGTTAGATGTTTCATAAGTTAGTCAAACTTGTATAAAGCTCATTGAGACACTTATAAGCATTCATGTTTAATGAAACTTGGTTTAGAGTCCTAGGAACGCGTTGTTAGATGTTTCATAAGTTCGTGAAACCTTGTACAAAGCTCATTGAGGAACTTATAAGAACTCATGTTGCATGAAACTTGGTTTAGAGTCATAGAAACGCGTTGTTAGATGTTTCATACGTTACTTGTACAAAGCTCATTGAAGAACTTATAAGCTCTCATGTTGCATGAAACTTGGTTTAGAGTCCTAGAAACGCGTTGTTAGATGTTTCATAAGTTCGTGAAACTTGTACCAAGCTCATTGAGGAACTTATAAGCACTCATGTTGCATGAAACTTTGTTTAGAGTCCTAGAAACGCGTTGTTAGATCTTTCATACGTTCGTCAAACTTGTACAAAGCTCATTGAGGAACTTATAAGCTCTCATGTTGCATGAAACTTGGTTTAGAGTCCTAGAAACGCGTTGTTAGATGTTTCATAAGTTCGTGAAAATGTACAAAGCTCATTGAGGAACTTATAAGCACTCATGTTGCATGAAACTTGGTTTAGAGTCCTAGAAACGCGTTGTTAGATGTTTCATAAGTTCGTCAACTTGTACAAAGCTCATTGAGGAACTTATAATCACTCATGTTGCATGAAACTTGGTTTAGAGTCCTAGAAACGAGTTGTTAGATGTTTCATAAGTTCGTCAAACTTGTACAAAGCTCATTGAGAACTTATAAGCACTCATGTTGCATGAAACGTGGTTTAGAGTCCTTGAAACCACGTTGTTAGATGTTTCATAAGTTCGTCAAACTTGTACAAAGCTCATTGAGAGACTTATAAGCACTCATGTTTCATGAATGTTGGTTTAGAGTCCTAGAAACGCGGTGTTAGATGTTTCATAAGTTCGTGAAACTTGTACAAAGCTCATTGAGAAACTTAAAAGCACTCATGTTACATGAAACTCGGTTTAGAGTCCTAGAAACGAGTTGTTAGATGTTTCATACGTTCGTCAAACTTGTACAAAGCTCATTGAGGAACTTATAATTTTTCATGTTGCATGAAACTTGGTTTAGAGTCCTAGAAACGCATTGTTAGATGTTTCATAAGTTCGTGAAACTTGTACAAAACTCATTGAGGAACTTATAAGCACTCATGTTGCATGAAACTTGGTTTAGAGTCCTAGAAACGCGTTGTTAGATATTTCATAAGTTCGTCAACTTGTACAAAGCTCATTGAGAAACTTATAATCACTCATGTTGCATGAAACTTGGTTTAGAGTCCTAGAAACGCAGTTGTTAGATGTTTCATAAGTTCGTGAAACTTGTACAAAGCTCATTGAGGAACTTATAAGCACTCATGTTGCATGAAACTTTGTTTAGAGTCCTAGAAACGCGTTGTTAGATGTTTCATAAGTTCGTAAACTTGTACAAAGCTCATTGAGGACACTTATAAACACTCATGTTGCATGAAACTTGGTTTAGAGTCCTAGAAACGCGTTGTTAGATGTTTCATAAGTTCGTCAAATTTGTACAAAGCTCATTGAGGAACTTATAAGCTATCATGTTGCATGAAACTTGGTTTAGAGTCCTAGAAACGACGTTGTTAGATGTTTCATAAGTTCGTGAAACTTGTACAAAGCTCATTGAGGAACTTATAAGCACTCATGTTGCATGAAACTTGGTTTAGAGTCCTAGAAACGCGTTGTTAGATGTTTCATAAGTTCGTCAACTTGTACAAAGCTCATTGAGGAGACTTATAAGCACTCATGTTGCATGAAACTTGGTTTAGAGTCCTAGAAACGCGTTGTTAGATGTTTCATAAGTTCGTTAAACTTGTACAAAGCTCATTGAGGAACTTATAAGCACTCATGTATGCATGAAACTTGGTTTAGAGTCCTAGAAACGTGTTGTTAGATGTTTCATACGTTCGTCAAACTTGTACAAAGCTCATTGAGATACTTATAAGCACTCATGTTGCATGAAACTTGGTTTAGAGTCCTAGAAACGCGTTGTTAGATGTTTCATAAGTTTGTCAAACTTGTACAAAGCTCATTGAGACACTTATAAGCACTCATGTTGCATGAAACTTGGTTTAGAGTCCTAGAAACGCATTCTACAAACGCGTTATTAGATGTTTCATAACTTCGTCAAACTTGTACAAAGCTCATTGAGGACACTTATAAGCACTTATGTTGCATAAAACTTTGTTTAGAGGGTTGTAAATGTTTCTAAGTTCAACGCGTTGTTAGATGTTTCATAAGTTCGTCAAACTTGTACAAAGCTCATTGAGGACACTTATAATCACTCATGGTGCATGAAACTTGGTTTAGAGTCCTAGAAACGCGTTGTTAGATGTTTAATAAGTTCGTCAAACTTGTACGAAGCTCATTGAGGACACTTATAATCACACATGTTACATGAAACTTGGTTTAGAGTCTTGGAAAAGCGTTGTTAAATGTTTCTTAAGTTCGTCAAATTTGTAAAAATAACATTGAGACACTTATAATCACACATGTTGCATGAAACTTGGATTAAAGTCCTACAAACGCGTTGTTAGATGTTTCATTAGTTCATGAAACTTGTACAAAGCTCATTGAGGCACTTATAAGCACTCATGTTGCATGAAACTTGGTTTAGATTCCTAGAAACCGCGTTGTTAGATGTTTCATAAGTTCGTCAAACTTGTATAAAGCTCATTGAAGAACTTATAAGCACTCATGTTGCATGAAACTTGGTTTAGAGTCCTAGAAACGCGTTGTTAAAAGTTTCATAAGTTCGTCAAACTTGTACAAAGCTCATTGAGACACTTATAATCACTCATGCTGCACTAAAATTGGTTTAGAATCATAGAAACGCGTTGTTAGATGTTTCATAATTTCGTCAAATTTGTACGAACCTCATTGAGACACTTATAAGAAGTTAAGTTGCATGAAACTTGGTTTAGAGTCTTAGAAACGCGTTTTTTGATGTTTCATAAGTTTGTTAAACTTGTACAAATCTCATTGAAACAATTAAAAACACTCATGTTGCATAAAACTTGGTTTAGAGTCCTAGAAACGCGTTATTAAATGTATCATAAGTTAGTGAAATTTTTACCAAGCTCATTGAGACACTTATAAGCAGTTATGTTGCATAAAACTTGGATTAGAGTCCTAGAAAAGTGTTGTTAAATGTTTCCTAAGTTCTTCAACTTGTACACAGCTCATTGAGACACTTATAATCACTCATGTTGCTTGAAGGTTGGATTAGAGTCCTAGAAACGGATTGTTAGATGTTTCATAAGTTCGTCAAACTTGTACAAAGCTCATTGAGACACTTATAAGCATTCATGTTGTATGAAACTTGGTTTAGATTCCTAGAAACGCGTTGTTAGATGTTTCATAAGTTCGTCAAACTTGTATAAAGCTCATTGAGACCCTTATAAGCAGTCATGTTGCATGAAACTTGGTTTAAAGTCCTAGAAACGCGTTGTTAGATGTTTCATGCAACATGAGTGCTTATAAGTGTCTCAATGCGCTTTGTACAAGTTTTACGAACTTATGAAACATCTAACAATGTGGTTTCTAGGGCTCTAAACCAAGTTTCATTCAATATGAGTGCTTAAAAATATCTAAATGAGCTTTGTACAAGTTTGACGAACTTACAAAACATCTAACAACGCGTTTCTATGACTCTAAACCAGGTTTCTTGCAACATGAGTGCTTATAAGTGTCTCAATGAGCTTTGTACAAGTTGTACGAACTTATGAAACATCTAACAACGCTTTTCTAGTACTCTAAACCAGGTTTCTTGCAACATGAGTGCTTACAAGTGTCTCAATGAGCTTTGTACAAATTTGAAAAACTTATGAAACATCTAACAACATGGTTTCCAGGACTCTAAACAAATTTTCATGCAACATGAGTGCTTATAAGTGTCTCAATGAGCTTTGTAAAGGTTTGACGAACTTATGAAACATCTAACAACACGTTTATAGGACTCTAAACTAGGTTTCTTGCAACATTAGTGCTTATAAGTTTCTCAATGAGCTTTGTACAAGTTTGACGAACTTATGAAACATCTAACAACACGTTTCTAGGACTCTAAACAACGTTTCATGAAACATGAGTTCTTATAAGTGTCTTAATGAGCTTTGTACAAGTTTGACGAACTTATGAAACAGCTAACAACACGTTTCTAGGACTCTAAATAGAGTTTCATGCAACATGAGTACTTATAAGTGTTAGATTATGGTAAGATTATAGTGAAGTTTAGGAGTTTGTGTTCTTGAGTTAATGAAGAACATCAAGAACAAGAGAGAGAGTGTAGAGAGAAAGAGATTTGATTCGGACAAGATTCATTAAGTGTGTTAAAAATTGTTTACAAAGGATAGGAATATAAATAAACTAATCGCCCAAAATGGCATCTTAGGAATATGCTATAAACGTCCCTATCACCTTTGTTAGCCGCGCCACCTTAACTTGGTCCGTGACTCGTACGGCCGAGTAGGCTACACGCGCCTTAAGTCACACACGTGACCGTACGGATGTCGAGCTTACCAACGGCTGTTTTGCAACGGCTACTTGATTCTAGATCCTTCCTTTGTCTTCTCTTGTAACGGTCATATTGTTAAGAGTATACTTTGGCATTTGCTTGGTCCACAAGTATGGGCACTCATCTTAATGGACTATGCATCCGGATAAGCGCCTTAGTCTCTTTAATACTCCCCCGCAAGCTTAGCCTAGTGCAATGGCTAATCTTGGAACCCGTATGACCTTGCCTCGTTAAAAACCTTGGTAAGAAAACCACTTGGGATAAAACTTACCTAAGGGAAAAGAGTACAAGACCATACGGTTAGGGACTTAGGCGTCGAGAGCCCGGATGAGTCCAAGTCTTGGTAGATTGGACTCACAAAATTTCAAGCTTGTGGACTTGGTGAAGATGTCCGAAAGTTAGTATTGACTCTTAGTGTAGCAAGGTAGAATAGTGCCTTTGACCATTTGCTCTCTAACCTTGTGACAATCCACCTCTATGTGTTTAATCCTCTCATGGAACACCGAGTTTGTTGCTATGTGGATGGCCGCTTGATTATCACAATGCATGGTCATTGGGGCTTCAATCTTGAATCCAAAATCTCCTAGCAAGTTCTTTAGCCACATGAGTTCTTGAGTCAACTTCCTCATGGCTCTATACTCGGCTTCGACGGTTGAACAAGATACTATCTTTTGCTTCTTTGTCTTCCATGTGACAAGGTTGCCATCAATGAAAGTGCAATACCCGGTGGTTGACCGTCTACTCTCCGGCGTAATCCGCGTCACAATACCCAATTACCTTTGTATTCTTGTTGCAACCCATCCATATGCCCAACCTTGAGGTTCCTTTAAGGTAACACAAGATCCTCATGATCATGTTTCAATGATGTTGCTTCGGCTTTTGCATATGTTGGGAAACTTGGTTTACGGCAAAACCTACGTCCGGTCTAGTGATCGTCAAGTAAATCAGTTTACCCACTAGCCGTCTATAGAGCATTGGGTCTTGGTATGGTTGATCATCCTCACTACCTTCTTGAGTGGTCTTGTAGCCGTCTTCAAGAGGAGTCTTAGCCACCTTGGTACCTATCATATTGACAACACTTAAAAGATCATGGGTGTACTTTCTTTGGGAAAGAAATAGACCTTCTTCAGATCTACAAACTTCAATCCCAAGGAAGTACTTAAGAGTACCTAGGTCCTTAATGTCAAATTTAGATTTAAGAAAAGATTTGGTTGCTTTGAATATCTCCCTTGTTGTTTCCGGAGATGATGATGTCGTCTACATACACTAGTACCAGTACTATCCCTTCTTGGTTTTGTAAGGTGAAGAGAGTATGCTCGGCTTGTGTTCTTTTGAATCCCTTTGCCATCAATGTTGAACTAAGCTTGTGATACCAAGATCTAGGTGATTGCTTGAGACAGTAGATGGCTTTCCTTAACCTTAGAACCTTTCCGGGATTAATTTCTAGGCCGGGTGGTGGAGTCATGTAGACTTCTTCTTCAAGTTCCCCTTGTAGAAAGGCATTCTTCACATCCATTTGAAAGAGATCCCATGATAGGTTAGTGGCAAGTGACAATATTACCCGAACGGTGTGAAGTTTTGCAACCGGGGCAAATGTGTCTAGGTAGTCCTCTACGTTTGTGTGAATCCTCTTGCTATCAATCTTGCCTTGTGTCTTTCTATCTCTCCATTGCTTAGATATTTGATAGTGAAGACATACATTGAACTTACGGCCTTCTTTCCTTTTGGTAGATTGGTCTCATAGAAAGTCTCATTATCTTACATTGCCTTGTTCTCGGCTTCCACCGCTTTAACCCAAACTTCCTCCTTCATTGCCTCTTCATATGTTCTTGGAATTACTTGTTGATCCATGGAAGTGGTAAAGGCTTGGTGTTCCTTTGGGAAGCTTGCAAGAGAACACACGGCTTGAGTAGGATGTGCCTCGGCATTGCTATTGAAGTATACCCTTGTGTTGACCCAATTGGATGGATTCTTCTTAACTCTAGTGCTCCTTCTTAGAACCAGCGGCTCTTCTTCTTGGGACACATCTTGGTTATGAACTTCTTGATCATGACTTTGATCACTTTATTGTTGAGTGTGAGTCTCGGTTGAGGCTTGTGGTTCTTCTTGAACATTTGACTCTCCCTCGGACGTAGTTGGTTCTTGAGTACCGGCTTGCTCATTGTTCTCCCCCTCATGATCAAGGTGGGTCTCTTGAGTTGGTTCCTCACTCGTTGTTTCTTCATGAATATCCATACCAAGATTCCTCATCCAGTTCCTAAGACTTGTAGCTCTATCCGTAACAACTTCGGGTAAGTCCTTTACACTTTCCCAATTGTTTTCCTTGTAGTAGCTTTGTCCTTCTAGAAATTTGACCTCTCTTGATACCAATACCCTTCTTGTTTCGGGTACATAGCATTTATACCCCTTTTGTGTATTTGAGTAGCCAATGAACATAGCCTTGGTGCTTTTAGCTTCTAGCTTGTTCCTTTGCTCACTAGGTACAAACAAACCCATAACACACACAACCAAACACTCTTAGATGGTTAATAAAAGGATTAGTCTTATTCAATACCTTGAATGGAGATTCATTCTTCAAGACTTGTGTTGGTGTGCTGTTGATAAGATAGCATGCCATGAGAACCCCATCGGACCAAAACCTCTTTGGTATGTTCATGTGGAACATCATGGACCGTGTCACTTCCATTAAGTGTCGGTTCTTCCTTTTGGCTACACCATTTTGTTGTGGTGTGTATGGGCATGTGGTTTGATGGAGGATCCCATGCTTGGCTATGTGTTCTTTAAATGCTCTACTTGTGTATTCTCCACCATTGTCGGACCTAAACGTTTTGATCTTGACATTATAATGATTAGTCACATAGTTTTGGAAATTTTAAAAAAGCTTCTAACACCCTATCTTTTGTTTGTAAAATAAGAGTGATTATCCCTAGATTTACAAGGTGATGACCACACATCTGAATGCACAAGTTCAAAAGGTTTATAAGTCATGTTTGATTTTTGAAAAACTGTTCGGCAATGTTTACCTAAGATGCATGCTTCACAAGTTTCATGATTAAACTTAACATTAGGCAAAATGGTTATCATAGCATTTAAATGAGGATGACCGAGTCTAAAATGCCAAATAACATTGTTGGCTTCAGATAAAACAGTTTTAAAAGCATGACAAAACAAAGAATTAGAAGAATCTTTCTCTAGGACATAGAGATCGCCTCTTGTGATCTCTTTTCCCACAATCCTTTTACTCTTAATATCCTGAAAAATCACATCATTAGGTCCAAATATAACATTGCAATTTAAATCACAAGCTATTCTTTTAACGGATATAAGATTGGATGTAAAACTTGGCATGCAAAGGGCTTTAGATTCTCTATCAAATAACCTAAGATTTCCTAATCCTTCTATAGGTATCTTACTCCAATTTGCAATGATTACATTCCCTAGAGCCGGTTCTATGTCACTAATCAAGTCTAGGTTACTAATCATGTGATGAGAAGCACCGGAATCAATGACAATAAGTTTGATAAGCTCTTTATCAAGAATGTTAGCACTAAGGGAGTAAAAGTGAGATTTACCAATATCGGAGCCTTTAAGGGCTTTTAGAAGGGCATCAAGGTCGGATCTTCTCACAAAGTCATCCGTGAATGGGACAACGGTCGAGCTCTCCTCTTCCTTGGTGTTCGGATTAGACCCACTTGTACTCGGATTGCTTATGGAATCATCGTTTGAGAAGTGAGCTTCGGCGTCCTTGAACTTAGCCGGCTTGAGATGTGGGTGAAGAATCCAACACTTGTCCTTGGTATGCCCCTTCTTCTTGCAATGATCACAAAGTAATGATCTCCTTTCCTCATAGGTTCTTGAAGTGGGTTTGAAAGCTACCTTGTTGGCCGAGACTAATTCCTTCTTGCCATCAAATAGATCAATGGACCTTTGTTCCCTTTCCAATTGAGAGCACACTTCTTCAAGATTTGGTAAGGTTTCCGAGCGGAGAAGATGCTTGATGATGTCCTTATAGCTACTATTAAGAGTGAGGAGCAAGCCAAAGACCTTGTCTAGCTCTCTTCGTTCGTTTAATATTCTAGGCTCCACGGTGCTTGGTCGGAGCATTTCTAGCTCGGCCGAGGAGCAAGCCAAAGACCTTGTCTAGCTCTCTTCGTTCGTTTAAGATTCTAGGCTCCACGGTGCTTGGTCGGAGCATTTCTAGCTCGGCCCATAGTGATCTAAACTTCCCAAAGTGTTTGGTGAACTCGGTGTCCTCTTGATTAAGGTCATTGAAAGCCTTCTTGACCTCATAAACTCGACTTAGGTTGGAGATGTTGCCATACACGGTTTGTAGAGTATCCCATAACTCTTTAGCGCTTTCACAATAGGAGTAGTCTTCTAGGATTGATGGTTCAAGGGATCCTTGGATGATTCCAAGGACCTTTTGGTATAGTTGAAACCATTTCTCATCATCGGTGGTAAGCTCCTCATTTCCGAAGTTGAAATCGATGGGAGTATCTTCTTGTGTGAGGATATGGTTCCGCAAGCCGCGGCCACAAAGGGTTATCTTCATGGTTCTTGCCCATAGAAGATAGTTGATGGCTTTGAGAGTAACCGGACAAGGAATCTTCTTGTGTTCCTTATCTTCCATGGTAACCGGATGAATGATACTAATCTTTGCTTAAAAATGGAGAAATTTTAAACCTTCCTTGTAGATCTTCCCCTTTTGGTAACAGATCTGGAAAAGAGGATAAGTCTTGTAAAAATTTCTTGAAGAGCTCACACTCAGGTAGCAAAATAACCGAGAGTTTGTCTTGGATGGGCGGTGTCGAGAGTGCGCGGTGTCGAGAGTGCACGGTGCCAAGAAACCATAACCGAGGATGCGCGGTGTCGAGAGTGCCCCGTGCCGGAGATTTAGCGGAAGTAGAAATAGGTTCAGGAGCAGAATTGCTCTGATACCATGTTAGATTTTGGTAAGATTATAGTGAAGTTTAGGAATTTGTGTTCTTGAGTTCAATGAAGAACATAAAGAACAAGAGAGAGAGTGTAGAGAGAAAGAGATTTGATTCGGACAAGATTCATTAAGTGTGTTAAAAATTGTTTACAAAGGATAGGAATATAAATAAACTAATCGCCCAAAATGGCATCTTAGGAATATGCTATAAACGTCCCTATCGCCTTGGTTAGCCGCGCCACCTTAACTTGGTCCGTGACTCGTACGACCGAGTAGGCTACACGCGCCTTAAGTCACACACGTGACCGTACGGATGCCGAGCTTACCAACGGCTCTTTTGCAACGGCTACTTGATTCTAGATCCTTCCTTTGTCTTCTTTTGTAACGGTCATATTGTTAAGAGTATACTTTGGCCTTTGCTTGGTCCACAAGTATGGGCACTCAACTTAATGGACTATGCATCCGGATAAGCGCCTTAGTCTCTTTAATAATAAGTGTCTCAATGAGCTTTGTACTAGTTTGACGAACTTATGAAATATCTAACAACGTGGTTGCTAGGACTCTAAACCAAGTTTCATGCAACATGTGTACTTATAAGTGTCTCAATGAGTTTTGTACAAGTTTGACGAACTTATGAAAGATCTAACAAAGCGTTCGTAGGACTCTAAACCAAATTTCATGCAACATGAGTGCTTCTAAATGTCTCAATGAGCTTTGTACAAGTTTTACGAACTTAAGAAACATCTAACAACACGTTTCTAGGACTCTAAACCAATTTCATGCAACATGAGTGGTTAAAAGTGTCTCAATGAGCTTTGTGCAAGTTTAACGAACTTATGAAACATCTAACAATGCATTTCTAGGACTCTAAACAAAGTTTCATGAAACATGAGTGCTTATAAGTGTCTGAAGGATGTTTGTACAAATTTGAGGAATTTATGAAACATCTAACAACGCGGTTCTAGGACTCTAAACCAAGTTTCATGCAACATGAGTGCTTATAAGTGTCTCAATGAGCTTTATACTAGTTTGACGAAGTTATGAAACATCTAACAACGTGGTTGCTAGGACTCTAAACCAAGTTTCATGCAACATGAGTGCTTATAAGTGTCTCAATAAGCTTTGTACAAGTTTCACGAACTTATGAAACATCTAACAACACGTTTCTAGGACTCCAAACCAAGTTTAATGCAACATGAGTGCTTTTAAGTTCCTCAATGAGCTATGTCCAAGTTTGACGAACTTATGAAACATCTAACAAGCTTCATGCAACATGAGTACTTATATATGTCTCAATGAACTTTGTACAAGTTTGACGAACTTATGAAACAATTAACAACGTGGTTTTTAGGACTCTAAACCAAGTTTCATGCAACATGAGGGCTTATAAGTTTCTGAATGAGCTTTGTACAAGTTTCACGAACTTATAAATCATCTATCAACGTGGTTTCTAGGACTTTAAACCAAATTTCATGCAACATGAGTGTTTATAAGTTTCTCAATGAGCTTTGTACAAGTTTGACGAACTTACGAAACACCTAACAACGCGTTTCTAGGACACTAATCCAAATTTCATGCAACATGAGTGCTTTTAAGTTCCTCAATGAGCTTTGTTTAATGTTTGACGAATTAATGAAACATCTAACAACGTGGTTTCTAGGACTCTAAACCTAGCTTCATGCAAAATGATTTCTTATAAGTGTGTCAATGAGCTTTGTATAATTTTGAAGAACTTATGAAACATCTAACAACGTGGTTTCTAGGACGCTAAACCAAGTTTCATGCAACATGAGTGCTTATAACCTTCTGAATGAGCATTTGTACTAGTTTCACGAACTTAAGAAACATATAATAACCTGTTTCGAGGACTCCAAACCAAGTTTCATGAAACACAAGTGCGTATAAGTGTTTTAAGGAGCTTGTACTCTAAATCAGGTTTTCTTGCAATATGAGTTCTTATAAGTGTCTCAATGAGCTTTGTACAAATTTGACACCTTTATGAAACATCTAACAACATGGTTTCTAGGAATCTAAAACAATTTTCATAAAACATGAGTGCTTATAAGTGTCGTAATGAGCTTTGTACTAGTTTGACGAACTTATTAAACATATAACAACGTGGTTGCTAGGACTCTAAACCAAGTTTCATGCAACATGATTGCTTATAAGTGGCTCAAAGAGCTTTTATTCTAGTTTGATGAACGAACTTATGAAAAATCTAACAACGTGGTTGCTAGGACTCTAAACCAAGTTTCATGCAACATGAGTGCTTATAAGTGTCTCAATAAGCTTTGTACAAGTTTGACGAACTTTATGAAACATCTAACAACGCGTTTTCTAGGACTGAAAACCATGTTTCATGCAACATGATTGCTTTTAAGTTCCTCAATGATCTTTGTACAAGTTTGACGAACTTATGAAAATCTAACAACGTGGTTTCTAGGACTCTAAACCAAGCTTCATGCATGCAACATGAGTACTTTTAAGTGTCTCAATGAACTTTGTACAAGTTTGACGAATTTATGAAACATCTAACAACGTGGTTTCTAGAATGTAAACCAAGTTTCATGCAACATGAGTGCTTTTTAAGTTTCCTCAATGAACTTTGTTAAAGTTTGACGAACTTATGAAATATCTAACAACGTGGTTTCTAAGACTCTAAACAAAGCTTCATGCAAAATGAGTGCTTATAAGTGTTTCAATGAGCTTTGTAAAAGTTTGACGAACTTATGAAACATCTAACAACGTGGTTCCTTGGACTCTAAACCAAGTTTCATACAACGTGAGTGCTTATAAGTTTCTGAATGAGCATTGTACAAGTTTCAAGAACTTATGAAACATATAACAACCCGTTTTGAGGACTCTAAACCAAGTTTCATGAAACACGAGTACTTATAAGTGTCTTCATGAGATTTGTACAAGTTTGACGAATTTATGAAACATCTAACGACGCGTTTCTAGAACTCTAAACCAAGTTTCATAAAACACGAGTGCTTATAAGTGTCTCAATGAGCTTTGTACAAGTTTGACGAACTTATGAAACATCTAATAACGTGGTTGCTAGGACTCTAAACCAGGTTTCTTGCAACATGAGTTCTTATAAGTGTCTTAATGAGCTTTGTACAAGTTTTTCGAACTTATGAAACATCTAACAACGCTTTTCTAGGACTCTAAACTAGGTTTCTTGCAACATGAGTACTTATAAGTGTCTCAATGAGCTTTGTACAAGTTTGACGAACTTATGAAACATCTAACAAACGCGTTTCTAGGACTCTAAACAAAGTTTCTTGCAACATTAGTTCTTATAAGTGTCTCAATGAGCTTTGTACAAGTTTGACAAACTTATGAAACATCTAACAAAGGGTTTCTAGGACTTTAAACAATGTTTCATGCAACATGAGTGCTTATAAGTGTCTTAATAAGCTTTGTACAAGTTTGACGAACTTATGAAATATCTAACAACGCGTTTCTAGGACTCTAAATAGAGTTTCACGCAACATGAGTACTTATAAGTGTCTCAATGAGCTTTGTACTAGTTTGACAAACTTATGAAACATCTAACAACGTGGTTTCTAGGACTCTAAACCAAGTTTCATGCAACATGAGTGCTTATAAGTGTCTCAATGAGTTTTGTACAAGTTTGACGAACTTATGAAACATCTAACAAAAGCGTTTTTAGGACTCAAACCAAATGTCATGCAACATGAGTGCTTATAAGTTTTTGAATGAGCATTTATACTAGTTTTCACGAACTTAAGAAAACATATAAAAAACCGTTTCGAGGACTCCAAACCAAGTTTCATGAAACACAAGTGCTTTATAAGTGTTTTAAGGAGCTTTGTGCAAGTTTGACGAACTTATGAAACATCTAACAACGTGTTTCTAGTTCTCTAAACCAAGTTTCATGCAACATGAGTGCTTATAAGTGTCTCAATGAGGTTTGTACTAGTTTGACGAACTTATGAAACATCTAATAACGTGGTTTGCTAGGACTCTAAACCAAGTTTTTCATGCAACATGATTGCTTATAAGTATATAAATGAGATTTGTACAAGTTTGACGAACTTATGAAACATCTAACAACACGTTTCTAGAACTCTAAACCAAGTTTCATGCAACATGAGTGCTTATATGTTTCTCAACGAGCTTTGTACAAGTTTGATGAACCTATGAAACATCTAATAACGTGGTTGCTAGGATTCTAAACCAAGTTTCATGCAACATGAGTGCTTATAAGTGTCTGAATGAACTTTCTAAATGTTTAACGAACTTATGAAACATCTACACCGCGTTTCTAGGACTCTAAACCAAGTTTTATACAACATGAGTGATTATAAGTGTCTCAATTAGCTTTGTATAAGTTTGAAAAAACTTATGAAACATCTAAACAACGTGATTTCTAGGACTCTAAACCAAGTTTCATGCAACATGAGTGCTTATCAATTTCTAAATGAGATTTTTACAAGTTTGACGAAGTTACGAAACATCTAACAACGCGTATCTAGGACTCTAAACCAAGTTTATTGCAACATGAATGCTTATAAGTGTCTCAATGAGCTTTGTACAAGTTTTACGAACTTATGAATCATATAACAACGCGTTTCTAAGACTCTAAACAAAGTTTCATGAAACATGAGTCCTTATAAGTGTCTTAATGCGCTTTGTACAAGTTTGACGAACTTATGAAACATCTAAAAACGCGTTTCTTGGACTCTAAATTGAATTTCATGCAACAAGAGTGCTTATAAGTGTCTCAATTAGCTTTGTACTAGTTTGACGAACTTATGAAACATATAACAATGTGGTTGCTAAGACTCTAAACAAAGTTTTCATGCAACATGAGTGCTTATAAGTGTCTCAACGAATTTTGTACAAGTTTGACGAACTTATGAAACATATAACAATGCGTTTGTAGGACTCTAAACCAAGTTTCATGCAACATGAGTGCTTATAAATGTCTCAATGAGCTTTGTACAAGTTTTACGAACTTAAGAAACATCTAACAACGCGTTTCTAGGACTCTAAACAAATTTCATGCAACATGAGTGGTTAAAAGTGTCTCAATGAGCTTTGTACAAGTTTAACGAACTTATGAAACATCTAACAACGCATTTCTAGGACTTTAAACAAAGTATCATGAAACATGAGTGCTTATAAGTGTCTGAAGGAGCTTTGTACAAATTTGACGAACTTAAGAAACATCTACCAACGAGCTTCTAGGACTCTAAACCAAGTTTCACGCAACATGAGTGCTTATAAGTGTCTCAATGAACTTATGAAACATCTAACAACGCGTTTCTGGGACTCAAAACCAAGTTTCATGCAACATGAGTGATTTTAAGTTCCTCAATGAACTTTGTACAAGTTTGACGAACTTATGAAACATCAAACAACGTGGTTTCTAGGACTCTAAACCAAGTTTCGTGCAACATGAGTACTTATAAGTGTCTCAATGAACTTTATACAAAATTGACGAACTTATGAAACATCTAACAACGTGGTTTCTAGGACTCTAAATCAAGTTTCATGCATCATGAGTGCCTAAAAGTTTCTTAATGAGCTTTGTACAAGTTTCACGAACTTATGAATCATCAAATAATATGGTTTCTAGGACTAAACCAAGTTTCATGCAACATGAGTGTTTATAAGTTTCTCAATGAGCTTTGTACAAATTTGATGAACTTACGAAACACCTAACAACGCGTTTCTAGGACTCTAAACCATGTTTCATGCAACATGAGTTCTTATAAGTGACTCAATGAGCTTTGTACAAGTTTGACGAGCTTATGAAATATCTAACAACGACTTTCTAAGACTCTAAACCAAGTTTCATCCAACATGAGTGCTTATAAGTGTATCAATGTGCTTTGTACAAGTTTAACGAACTTATGAAACATCTAACAACGTGGTTTCTAGGACTCGAAACCAAGTTTCTTGCAACATGAATGTTTATAAGTGTCTCAATGAGCTTTGTACTAGTTTGACTAACTTATGAAACATCTAACAATGCGTTTCAACCACTCTAAACAAAGTTTCATGCAACATGAGTGCTTATAAGTTTCTCAATGTGCTTTGTAAAAATTTGACGAACTTATAAAAATCTAACAACGTGGTTTTAGGACTCTAAACCAAGTTTCATGCAACATGAATACTTATAAGTTTCTCAATGAATTTTGTACTAGTTTGACGAACTTATGAAATATCTAACAACACGTTTTTAGGACTCTAAACCAAGTTTCATGCAACATGATTGCTTATAAGTTTTTCAATGAGCTTTTTATAGGTTTAACGAGCTTAAGAAACATCTAACAACACAAATTCTACGACTCTATACAATGTTTCATGCAACATAAGTCCTTATAAGTGTCTCAATGAGAATTGTACTAGTTTGATAAACTTATGAAACATCTAACAACGTGGTTGCTAGGACTCTAAACCAAGTTTCATGCAACATGAGTGCTTATAAGTGTCTCAATGAGCTTTGTACAAGTTTGAAGAAGTTATTAAACATCTAACAACGTGGTTTCTAGGACTCTAAACCATGTTTCTTGAAACATGAGTGCTTATAAGTGTCTCAATGAGCTTTGTACAAGTTTGACGAAGTTATGAAACATCTAACAACGCGTTTCTAGGACTCTAAACCAAGTTTCATGCGACATGAGTGCTTATAAGTGTCGAATGACCTTTGTACATGATTTCCAAACTTATGAAACATCTAACAACGTGTTTTCTAAGACTCTAAACCAAGTTTCATCCAACATGAGTGCTTATAAGTGTCTCAATGTGCTTTGTACAAGTTTGATAAAATTATGAAACATCTAACAACGTGGTTTCTAGGACTTTAAACCAAATTAAATGCAACATGAGTGCTTATAAGTGTCTCAATGAGCTTTGTACAAGTTTGAAGAAGTTATTAAACATCTAACAACGTGGTTTCTAGGTCTCTAAACCATGTTTTATGCAACATTAGTGCTTATAAGTGTCTCAATGAACTTTGTACTAGTTTGACGAATTTATGAAACATCTAACAACGTGGTTGCTAGGACTCTAAACCAAGTTTACTTTAACATGATTGCTTATAAGTGTCTCAATGAGCTTTGTACAAGTTTGAAAAGGTTATTAAACATCTAACAACTTGGTTTCTAGGACTCTAAACCATGTTTCATGCAACAAGAGTGCATATTAGTGTCTTAATGAGCTTTGTACAAATTTGATGAACTTACGAAACACCTAACAACGCGTTTCTAGGACTTTAAACAAAGTTTCATGCAACATGAGTGCTTTTAAGTTCCTCAATGAGCTTTGTTAAAGTTTGACGAACTTATGAAAAATCTAACAACGTGGTTTCTAGGACTCTAAACCAATCTTCATGGAAAATGAGTGCTTATAAGTGTGTCAATGAGCTTTGTACAAGTTTGACGAACTTATGAAACATCTAACAACGTGGTTTCTAGGACTCTAAACCATGTTTCATGCAACATGAGTGCTTATAAGTTTCGAATGAGAATTGTACTAGTTTCATAAACTTAAGAAACATATAACAACTCGTTTCGAGGACTCCAAACCAAGTTTCCTGAAACACAAGTGCTTTATTAGTGTTTTAATGAGCTTTGTACAAGTTTGACGAACTTATGAAACATCTAACAACGCTTTTCAAGGACTCTAAACCAAGTTTCATGCAACATGAGTGCTTATAAGTGTCTCGGTGAGCTTTGTACTAGTTTGACGTACTTATGAAACATATAACAACGTGGTTTTTAGGACTCTAAACCAGGTTTCTTGCAACATGAGTGCTTGTAAGTGTCCCAATGAGCTTTGTACAAGTTTAACGAACTTATGAAACATCTAACAATGCGTTTCTTGGACTCTAAACATAGTTTCTTCCAACATTAGTGCTTATAATGGTCTCAATGAGCTTTGTACAAGTTTGACGAACTTATGAATCATATAACAACGCGTTTCTAAGACTCTAAACAAAGTTTCATGAAACATGAGTCCTTATAAGTGTCTTAATGCGCTTTGTACAAGTTTGACGAACTTATGAAACATCTAAAAACGCGTTTCTTGGACTCTAAATTGAATTTCATGCAACAAGAGTGCTTATAAGTGTCTCAATTAGCTTTGTACTAGTTTGACGAACTTATGAAACATATAACAATGTGGTTGCTAAGACTCTAAAAAAAGTTTTCATGCAACATGAGTGCTTATAAGTGTCTCAACCAATTTTCTACAAGTTTGACGAACTTATGAAACATATAACAAAGCGTTTGTAGGACTCTTAACCAAGTTTCATGCAACATGAGTGCTTATAAATGTCTCAATGAGCTTTGTACAAGTTTTACGACCTTAAGAAACATCTAACAACGCATTTCTAGGACTCTAAACAAATTTCATGCAACATGAGTGGTTAAAAGTGTCTCAATGAGCTTTGTACAAGTTTAACGAACTTATGAAACATCTAACAACGCATTTCTAGGACTTTAAACAAAGTATCATGAAACATGAGTGCTTATAAGTGTCTGAAGGAGCTTTGTACAAATTTGACGAACTTAAGAAACATCTACCAACGAGCTTCTAGGACTCTAAACCAAGTTTCAAGCAACATGAGTGCTTATAAGTGTCTCAATGAACTTATGAAACATCTAACAACGCGTTTCTGGGACTCAAAACCAAGTTTCATGCAACATGAGTGCTTTTAAGTTCCTCAATGGACTTTGTACAAGTTTGACGAACTTATGAAACATCAAACAACGTGGTTTCTAGGACTCTAAACCAAGCTTCGTGCAACATGAGTACTTATAAGTGTCTCAATGAACTTTATACAAGTTTGACGAACTTATGAAACATCTAACAACGTGGTTTCTAGGACTCTAAACCAAGTTTCATGCATCATGAGTGCTTAAAAGTTTCTTAATGAGCTTTGTACAAGTTTCACGAACTTATGAATCATCAAATAATATGGTTTCTAGGACTTTAAACCAAGTTTCATGCAACATGAGTGTTTATAAGTTTCTCAATGAGCTTTGTACAAATTTGATGAACTTACGAAACACCTAACAACGCGTTTCTAGGACTCTAAACCATGTTTCATGCAACATGAGTGCTTATAAGTGTATTAATGAGCTTTGTACTAGTTTGACAAACTTATGAAACATCTAACAACGCGTTTCTAAGACTCTAAACCAAGTTTCATGCAACATGAGTGTTTATAAGTGTCTCAATCAGCTTTGTACAAGTTTGAAGAAGTTATTAAACATCTAACAACGTGATTTCTAGGACTCTAAACCATGTTTCATGCAACATGAGTTCTTATAAGTGACTCAATGAGCTTTGTACAAGTTTGACGAGTTTATGAAATATCTAACAACGACTTTCTAAGACTCTAAACCAAGTTTCATCCAACATGAGTGCTTATAAGTGTACCAATGTGCTTTGTACTAGATTGGCGAACTTATGAAACGTCTACCAACGTGGTTGCTAGGACTCTAAACCAAGCTTCATGCAACATGAGTGCTTATAAGTGTCTCAATCAGCTTTGTACAAGTTTGAAGAAGTTATTAAACATCTAACAACGTGATTTCTAGGACTCTAAACCATGTTTCATGCAACATGAGTTCTTATAAGTGACTCAATGAGCTTTGTACAAGTTTGACGAGCTTATGAAATATCTAACAACGACTTTCTAAGACTCTAAACCAAGTTTCATCCAACATGAGTGCTTATAAGTGTATCAATGTGCTTTGTACAAGTTTGACGAACTTATGAAACATCTAACAACGTGGTTTCTAGGACTCGAAACCAAGTTTCTTGCAACATGAGTGTTTATAAGTGTCTCAATGAGCTTTGTACTAGTTTGACTAACTTATGAAACATTTAACAATGCGGTTCTACGACTCTAAACAAAGTTTCATGCAACATGAGTGCTTATAAGTTTCTCAATGTGCTTTGTAAAATTTGACGAACTTATAGAAATCTAACAACGTGGTTTTTAGGACTCTAAACCAAGTTTCATGCAACATGAATACTTATAAGTTTCTCAATGAATTTTGTACTAGTTTGACGAACTTATGAAACGTCTAACAACGTGGTTGCTACGAATCTAAACCAAGTTTCATGCAACATGATTGCTTATAAGTGTCTCAATGAGCTTTGTACTAGTTTGACGAACTTATGAAACATCTAACAACACGTTTTCAGGACTCTAAACCAAGTATCATGCAATATGATTGCTTATAAGTTTTTCAATGAGCTTTTTATAGGTTTGACGAGCTTATGAAACATCTAACAACGCAATTCTACGACTCTATACAATTTTTCATGCAACATAAGTCCTTATAAGTGTCTCAATGAGCATTGTACTAGTTTGATAAACTTATGAAACATCTAACAACGTGGTTGCTAGGACTCTAAACCAAGTTAAATGCAACATGATTTCTTATAAGTGTCTCAATGAGATTTGTACTAGTTTGACGAACTTATGAAACATCAAAAAACGCGTTTCTAGGACTCTAAACCAAGTGTATATCAACATGAGTGCTTAGAAGTGTCTCAATGAGCTTTGTACAAGTTTGACGAACTTATGAAACATCTAACAACTCGTTTCTAGGACTCTAAACCAAGTTTCTTGCAACAAGAGTGCTTATAAGTGTCTCAATGAGCTTTTCACTAGTTTGACTAACTTATGACACATCTAACAACGCGTTTCTACGACTCTAAACAAAGCTTCATGCAACATGAGTGCTTATAAGTGTCTCAATGTGCTTTGTACAAGTTTGACTAACTTATGAAACATCTAACAACATGGTTTTTAGGACTCTAAACAAAGTTTCATGCAACATGAGTGCTTATAAGTGTCTCAATCAGCTTTGTACAAGTTTGAAGAAGTTATTAAACATCTAACAACGTGGTTTCTAGGACTCTAAACCATGTTTCATGAAACATGAGTGCTTATAAGTGTCTCAATGAGCTTTGTACAAGTTTGACGAACTTATGAAACATCTAACAACGCGTTTCTAGGCCTCTAAACCAAGTTTCATGCGACATGAGTGCTTATAAGTGTCTCAATGACCTTTGTACATGATTTCCAAACTTATGAAACATCTAACAACGTGTTTCTAAGACTCTAAACCAAGTTTCATCCAACATGAGTGCTTATAAGTGTCTCAATGTGCTTTGTACAAGTTTAATAAAATTATGAAACATCTAACAACGTGGTTTCTAGGACTTTAAACCAAATTACATGCAACATGAGTGCTTATAAGTGTCTCAATGAGCTTTGTACAAGTTTGAAGAAGTTATTAAACATCTAACAATGTGGTTTCTAGGACTCTAAACCATGTTTTATGCAACATGAGTGCTTATAAGTGTCTCAATGAGCTTTGTACTAGTTTGACGAACTTATGAAACATCTAACAACGCGTTTCGGGACTCTAAATCAAGTTTCATGTAACATGAGTGCTTATAAGTGTCTCAATGAGATTTGTACTAGTTTGGCGAATTTATGAAACATCTAACAACGTGGTTGCTAGGACTCTAAACCAAGTTTACTTTAACATGATTTCTTATAAGTGTCTCAATGAGCTTTGTACAAGTTTGAAAAGGTTATTAAAGTTCTAACAACGTGGTTTCTAGGACTCTAAACCATGTTTCATGCAACAAGAGTGCATATAAGTGTCTCAATGAGCTTTGTACTCGTTTTTACGAATTTATGTAACATCTAACAACGCGTTTCTTAGGACTCTAAACCAAGGTTCATGTAACATGAGTGCTTATAAGTGTTTCAATGAGCTTTGTATTAGTTTGACGAATTTATGAAAAATCTAACAACGTGTTTCTAGGACTCTAAACCAAGTTTCATGCAACATGAGTGATTATAAGTGTCTCAATGAGTTTTGTACTAGTTTGACAAACTTATGAAACATCTAACAACGTGGTTGCTAGGACTCTAAACCAAGTTTCATACAACATGAGTGCTTATAAGTATCGCAATCAGCTTTGTACAAGTTTGAAGAAGTTATTAAACATCTAACAACGTGGTTTCTAGGACTCTAAACCATGTTTCATGCAACATGAGTGCTTATAAGTGTCTCAATGAGCTTTGTACAAGTTTGACGAACTTATGAAACATCTAACAACAAGTTTCTAGGACTCTAAACCAAGTTTCATGCGACATGAGTGCTTAAAAGTGTCTGAATGACCTTTGTACAGGGGTTCCGAACTTATGAAACATCTAACAACGAGTTTCTAAGACTCTAAACCAAGTTTCATCCAACATGAGTTCTTATAAGTGTCTCAATGTGATTTGTACAAGTTCGACAAACTTATGAAACAACTAACAACGTGGTTTCTAGGACTCTAAACCAAATTTCATGCATCATGAGTGCTTATAAATGTCTCAATGAGCTTTGTACAAGTTTGAAGAAGTTATTAAACATCTAACAACGTGGTTTCTAGGACTCTATACTATGTTTCATGCAACATGAGTGCTTATACGTGTCTCAATGAGCTTTGTACTAGTTTGACGAACTTATGAAACATCTAACAACACGTTTCTAGGACTCTAAACCAAGTTTCATGCAACATGAGTGCTTAAAAGTGTCTCAATGACCTTTGTACATGTATTCCGAACTTATGAAAAGAATAACAACGACTTTCTAAGACTCTAAACCAAGTTTCATCCAACATTAGTGCTTATAAGTGTATCAATCTTGTTTGTACAAGTTTGACGTACTTATGAAACATCTAACAATGTGGTTTCTAGGACTCTAAACCAAGTTTCATGCAACATGAGTGCTTATAAGTGTCTCAATGAGCTCTATACTAGTTTGACGAACTTATGAAACATCTAACAACTCGTTTCTAGGACTTTAAATCAAGTTTCATGCAACATGAGTGCTTATAAGTGTCTCAATGAGCTTTGTATTGGTTTGACGAACTTATGAAACACCTGACAACGAGTTTCTAGGACTCTAAACCAACTTTCATCAAACATGAGTGCTTATAAGTGTCTCAATGAGCTTTGTACAAGTTTGACGAACTTATGAAACATCTAACAACTCGTTTCTAGGACTCTAAACCAAGTTTCTTGCAAAATGAGTGCTTATCAGTGTCTCAATGAGCTTTGTACAAGTTTGACGAACTTATGAAACATCTAACAACGTGTTTCTAGGACTCTAAACCAAGTTTTTTTGCAACATGAATGCTTATAAGTGTCTCAATGAGCATTGTACTAGTTTGACGAACTTATGAAACATCTAACAATGCGTTTCTACGACTCTAAACAAAGTTTCATGCAACATGGGTGCTTATAAGTGTCTCAATGTGCTATGTACAGTTTGAAAAACTTATGAAACATCTAAAAACGTAGTTTACAAGACTCTAAACCAAGTTTCATGCAACATGAGTGCTTATAAGTCTCTCAATGAGCTTTGTACAAGTTTGACGAACTTATGAAATGCCTAACAACGCGTTTCTAGGACCCTAAACCAAGTTTCTTGCAACATGAGTGATTATAAGTGTCTCAATGATTTTTGTACAAGTTTGACGAACTTATGAAACATCTAACAACGCGTTTCTAGGACTCTAAACCAAGTTTCTTGCAACATGACTGCTTAGAAGTGTCTCTATGAGCTTTTTATAAGTTTGACGAACTTATGAAACATCTAACAACTCGTTTCTAGGAATCTAAACCAAGTTTCTTGCAAAATGAGTGCTTATAAGTGTCTCAATAAGCTTTGTACTAGTTTGACTAACTTATGAAACATCTAACAACGGGTTTCTACGACTCTAAACAAAGTTTCTTGCAACATGAGTGCTTAGAAGTGTCTCAATGAGCTTTGTACAAGTTTGACAAACTTATGAAACATCTAACAACTCGTTTCTAGGACTCTAAACCAAGTTTCTTGAAACAAGAGTGCTTATAAGTGTCTCAATGAGCTTTGTACAAGTTTGACGAACATATGAAACATCTAACAACTCGTTTCTAGGACTCTAAACCAACTTTCTTGCAACAAGAGTGCTTATAAGTGTCTCAATGAGCTTTGCACTAGTTTGACTAACTTATGAAACATCTAACATCGCGTTTCTACGACTCTAAACAAAGCTTTATGCAACATGAGTGCTTATAAGTGTCTCAATGTGCTTTGTACAAATTTGACGAACTTATGAAACATCAAACAACGTGGTTTTTAGGACTCTAAAGCAAGTTTAATGCAACATGAATACTTATAATTTGTCTCAATGAAATTTGTGCTAGTTTGACGAACTTATGAAACATCTAACAACGTGGTTGCTAGGAATCTAAACCAAGTTTCATGCAACATGATTGCTTATAAGTGTCTCAATGAGCTTTGTACTAGTTTGACGAACTTATGAAACATCTAACAACGCGTTTCTAGGACTCTAAACCAAGTTTCATGCAACATGAGTGCTTCTAAGTGTCTCAATGAAATTTGTATAGGTTTGACGAACTTATGAAACACCTAACAACGAGTTTCTAGGACTCTAAACCAACTTTCATAAAACATTAGTGTTTATAAGTGTCACAATGAGCTTTGTACTAGTTTGATGAACTTATGAAACATCTAAGAACGCAATTCTACGACTCTATACAAAGTTTCATGCAACATAAGTGCTTATAAGTGTCTCAATGTGCTTTGTACAAGTTTGACAAACTTATGAAACATCTAACAACGTGGTTTCTAGGACTCTAAACCAAAATTCTTGCAACATGAGTGCTTATAAGTGTCTCAATGAGCTCTGTACTAGTTTGACGAATTTATGAAACATCTAACAACGCGTTTCTAGGACTCTAAACCAAGTTTCATGCAACATGAGTGCTTATAAGTGTCTCAATGAGCTTTGTATTAGTTTGACAAACTTATAAAACATCTAACAACATGGTTGCTAGGACTCTAAACCAAGTTTCATGCAACGTGAATGCTTATAAGTGTCTCAATCAGCTTTCTACAAGTTTGAATAAGTTATTAAACATCTAACAACGTGGTTTCTAAGACTCTAAACCATGTTTCATGCAACAAGAGTGCTTATAAGTGTCTCAATGAGCTTTGTACAAGTTTGAAGAACTTATGAAACATAAAACAACGCGTTTCTACGCCTCTAAACCAAGTTTCATTCAACATGAGTCCTTATAAGTGTCTCAATGAGTTTTGTACAAGTTTGACGAACTTATGAAACATCTATATAACAACGCGTTTTTATGAATCTAAACCAAGTTTCTTGCAACATGAGTGCTCATAAGTGTCTCAATAAGTTTTGCACTAGTTTGAAGAACTTATGAAACATCTATCAACGCGTTTCTTGGACTATAAACCAAGTTTCTTGCAACATGAGTGCTTAGAAGTGTCTCTATGAACTTTGTATAAGTTTGACGAACTTAAGAAACAACTTACAACTCGTTTCTAGGACTCTAAACCAAGTTTCTTGCAAAATTAGTGCTTATAATTGTCTCAATAAGCTTAATTTGTACTTGTTTGACTAACTTATGAAACATCTAATAAAGGGTTTCTACGACTCTAAACAAAGTTTGGCGAACTTATGAAACATCTAACAACGTGGTTTTTAGGACTCTAAAGAATGTTTCATGCAACATGAGTACTTATAAGTGTCTCAATGATATTTGTACTAGTTTGACGAACTTATGAAACATCTAATTAACAACGTGGTTGCTAGGAATCTAAACCAAGTTTCATGCAACATGATTTCTTATAAGTGTCTCAATGAGCTTTGTACTAGTTTGACGAACATATGAAACATCTAACAACGCGTTTGTAACACGTTGTTAAATGTTTCATAAGTTAATGTAACTTGTACAAAGCTCATTGAGGAACTTATAAGCTCTCATGTTGCATGAAACTTGGTTTAGAGTCCTAGAAACGAGTTGTTAGATGTTTCATAAGTTCGTCAAACTTGTACAAAGCTCATTGAGACACTTATAAACACTCATGTTGCATGAAACTTGGTTTAGAGTCTTAGAACCCACGTTGTTAGATGTTTCATTAGTTCGTGAAACTTGTACAAAGCTCATTGAGGAACTTAGAAGAACTAATGTTGCACAAAACTTGGTTTAGAGTCCTAGAAACCACGTTGTTAGATGTTTCATAAGTTCGTCAAACTTGTATAAAGCTCATTAAGGTACTTATAAGCACTATTGTTGCATAAAACTTGGTTTAGAGTCCTAGAAACGCGTTGTTAAATGTTTCATAAGTTCGTCAAACTTGTACAAAGCTCATTGAGACACTTATAATAACTCATGTTGCATGAAACTTGGTTTAGATTCCTTGAAACGCGTTGTTAGATGTTTCATAAGTTCGTCAAACTTGTACAAAGCTCATTGAGACACTTATAATCACTCATGGTGCATGAAACTTGGTTTAGAGTCCTAGCAACGCGTTGTTAGATGTTTCATAAGTTCGTCAAACTTGTACGAAGCTCATTGAGACACTTATAATCACACATGTTACATGAAACTTGGTTTAGAGTCTTGGAAAAGCGTTGTTAGATGTTTCTTAAGTTCGTCAAACTTGTAAAAATAACACTGAGACACTTATAATCACACATGTTGCATGAAACATGGATTAGTATCCTACAAACGCGTTGTTAGATGTTTCATTAGTTCATGAAACTTGTACAAAGCTCATTGAGGCACTTAGAAGCACTCATGTTGCATGAAACTTGGTTTAGATTCCAAGAAACCTCGTTGTTAGATGTTTCATAAGTTCGTCAAACTTGTATAAAGCTCATTGAAGAACTTATAAGAACTCTTGTTGCACGAAACTTGGTTTAGAGTCCTAGAAACGCGTTGTTAAAAGTTTCATAAGTTCGTCAAACTTGTACAAAGCTCATTGAGACACTTATAATCACTCATGCTGCACGAAAATTGGTTTAGAATCATAGAAACGCGTTGTTAGATGTTTCATAAGTTCGTCAAATTTGTACGAACCTCATTGAGACACTTATAAGAAGTTAAGTTGCATGAAACTTGGTTTAGAGTCTTTGAAACGCGTTGTTTGATGTTTCATAAGTTTGTTAAACTTGTACAAATCTCATTGAAACAATTATAAACACTCATGTTGCATGAAACTTGTTTTAGAGTCCTAGAAACGCGTTATTAAATGTATCATAAGTTAGTGAAATTTTTACCAAGCTCATTGAGACACTTATAAGCAGTTATGTTGCATAAAACTTGGCTTAGAGTCCTAGAAAAGTGTTGTTAAATGTTTCCTAAGTTCGTCAACTTGTACACAGCTCATTGAGACACTTATAATCACTCATGTTGCTTGAAGCTTGGATTAGAGTCCTAGAAACGGGTTGTTAGATGTTTCATAAGTTCGTCAAACTTGTACAAAGCTCATTGAGACACTTATAAGCATTCATGTTGTATGAAACTTGGTTTAGAGTCCTAGAAACGCGTTGTTAGATGTTTCATAAGTTCGTCAAACTTGTATAAAGCTCATTGAGACCCTTATAAGCAGCCATGTTACATGAAACTTGGTTTAAAGTCCTAGAAACGCGTTGTTAGATGTTTCATGCAACATGAGTGCTTATAAGTGTCTCAATGCGCTTTGTACAAGTTTTACGAACTTATGAAACATCTAACAATGTGATTTCTAGGGCTCTAAACCAAGTTTCATGCAATATGAGTGCTTAAAAATATCTAAATGAGCTTTGTACAAGTTTGACGAACTTACAAAACATCTAACAACGCGTTTCTAAGACTCTAAACCAGGTTTCTTGCAACATGAGTGCATATAAGTGTCTCAATGAGCTTTGTACAAGTTGTACGAACTTATGAAACATCTAACAACGCTTTTCTAGTACTCTAAACCAGGTTTCTTGCAACATGAGTGCTTACAAATGTCTCAATGAGCTTTGTACAAATTTGAAAAACTTATGAAACATCTAACAACATGGTTTCCAGGACTCTAAACAAATTTTCATGCAACATGAGTGCTTATAAGTGTCTCAATGAGCTTTGTAAAGGTTTGACGAACTTAGGAAACATCTAACAACACGTTTCTAGGACTCTAAACTAGGTTTCTTGCAACATTAGTGCTTATAAGTGTCTCAATGAGCTTTGTACAAGTTTGACGAACTTATGAAACATCTAACAACACGTTTCTAGGACTCTAAACAACGTTTCATGAAACATGAGTGCTTATAAGTGTCTTAATGAGCTTTGTACAAGTTTGACGAACTTATGAAACATCTAACAACACGTTTCTAGGACTCTAAATAGAGTTTCATGCAACATGAGTACTTATAAGTGTTAGATTATGGTAAGATTATAGTGAAGTTTAGGAGTTTGTGTTCTTGAGTTAATGAAGAACATCAAGAACAAGAGAGAGAGTGTAGAGAGTCTAGGTTACTAATCCTTCTATAGGTATCTTACTCCAATTTGCAATGATTACATTCCCTAGAGCCGGTTCTATGTCACTAATCAAGTCTAGGTTACTAATCATGTGATGAGAAGCACCGGAATCAATGACAATAAGTTTGATAAGCTCTTTATCAAGAATGTTAGCACTAAGGGAGTAAAAGTGAGATTTACCAATACCGGAGCCTTTAAGGGCTTTTAGAAGGGCATCAAGGTCGGATCTTCTCACAAAGTCATCCGTGAATGGGACAACGGTCGAGCTCTCCTCTTCCTTGGTGTTCGGATTAGACCCACTTGTACTCGGATTGCTTATGGAATCATCGTTTGAGAAATGAGCTTCGGCGTCCTTGAACTTATCCGGCTTGAGATGTGGGTGAAGAATCCAACACTTTTCCTTGGTATGCCCCTTCTTCTTGCAATGATCACAAAGTAATGATCTCCTTTCCTCATAGGTTCTTGAAGTGGGTTTGAAAGCTACCTTGTTGGCCGAGACTAATTCCTTCTTGCCATCAAATAGATCAATGGACCTTTGTTCCCTTTGCAATTGAGAGCACACTTCTTCAAGATTTGGTAAGGTTTCCGAGCGGAGAAGATGCTTGATGATGTCCTTATAGCTACTATTAAGAGTGAGGAGCAAGCCAAAGACCTTGTCTAGCTCTCTTCGTTCGTTTAAGATTCTAGGCTCCACGGTGCTTGGTCGGAGCATTTCTAGCTCGGCCGAGGAGCAAGCCAAAGACCTTGTCTAGCTCTCTTCGTTCGTTTAAGATTCTAGGCTCCACGGTGCTTGGTCATAGCATTTCTAGCTCGGCCCATAGTGATCTAAACTTCCCAAAGTGTTTGGTGAACTCGGTGTCCTCTTGATTAAGGTCATTGAAAGCCTTCTTGACCTCATAAACTCGACTTAGGTTGGAGATTTTGCCATACACGGTTTGTAGAGTATCCCATAACTCTTTAGCGCTTTCACAATAGGAGTAGTCTTCTAGGATTGATGGTTCAAGGGATACTTGGATGATTCCAAGGACCTTTTGGTATAGTTGAAACCATTTCTCATCATCGGTGGTAAGCTCCTCATTTCCGAAGTTGAAATCGATGGGAATATCTTCTTGTGTGAGGATATGGTTCCGCAAGCCGCGGCCACAAAGGGTTATCTTCATGGTTCTTGCCCATAGAAGATAGTTGATGGCTTTGAGAGTAACCGGACAAGGAATCTTCTTGTGTTCCTTATCTTCCATGGTAACCGAATGAATGATACTAATCTTTGCTTAAAAACGGAGAAATTTTAAACCTTCCTTGTAGATCTTCCCCTTTTGGTAACATATCTGGAAAAGAGGATAAGTCTTGTAAAAATTTCTTGAAGAGCTCACACTCAGGTAGCAAAATAACCGAGAGTTTGTCTTGGATGGGCGGTGTCGAGAGTGCGCGGTGTCGAGAGTGCGCGGTGCCGAGAAACCATAACCGAGGATGCGCGGTGTCGAGAGTGCCCCGTGCCGGATATTTAGCGGAAGTAGAAATAGGTTCAGGAGCAGAATTGCTCTGATACCATGTTAGATTTTGGTAAGATTTTAGTGAAGTTTAGGAATTTGTGTTCTTGAGTTCAATGAAGAACATAAAGAACAAGAGAGAGAGTGTAGAGAGAAAGAGATTTGATTCGGACAAGATTCATTAAGTGTGTTAAAAATTGTTTACAAAGGATAGGAATATAAATAAACTAATCGCCCAAAATGGCATCTTAGGAATATGCTATAAACGTCCCTATCGCCTTGGTTAGCCGCGCCACCTTAACTTGGTCCGTGAATCGTACGACCAAGTAGGCTACACGCGCCTTAAGTCACACACGTGACCGTACGGATGCCGAGTTTACCAACGGCTCTTTTGCAACGGCTACTTGATTCTAGATCCTTCCTTTGTCTTCTTTTGTAACGGTCATATTGTTAAGAGTATACTTTGGCCTTTGCTTGGTCCACAAGTATGGGCACTCAACTTAATGGACTATGCATCCGGATAAGCGCCTTAGTCTCTTTAATAATAAGTGTCTCAAATAGCAACGTCGACGATTTAAATCGGCCAATAGCGACGATTTAGCGACGATAGCGACGATTTAGCGACGAGAATATTTTCGTCGCTATACGCTCGTCGCTATTCAAAAATCGTCGCTAAATCGTCGCCATTTTGCAATCGTCGCTATTTCGTCGCCAATGTAGCGACGCCGTATAATCGTCGCTAATGATATTTCGTCGCTAATTCGTCGCTAATTTAGCGACGAATTAGCGACGTTGGTCGTAAAATATTAGCGACGAATTAGCGACGATATATAAATAATAAATTTCCAATTTAAAGATTTTGCGAAAACAAATCGTTGCTAATTCGTCGCTAATTTAGGGACGAATTAGCAACGATGTGTTAAAAAGTCGTTGCTAATTCGTCGCTAAATTAGCAACGAATTAGCAAGGATGGCTTGACACGTCCTTGCTAATTCGTTGCTAATTTAGCGACGAATTAGCAATGATTTAAAAAAAAAATATTAAAAAAAAACAAATTTAAAAACAAAATTTTAAAAAAACAATAATAAAAATATTAAAAAAATACAAAATATTTTAAAAATACAATAAATTAAAACTAATCAGCGGGATCAGCGGGATCATCGGGATCATCGGAATCGACGACGTAATCATCAATCCCGTTATCACGTCCAAGGTCTTGAGCTGCCGCTACATCTGGAGGGATCACTGGTGGCTGAGTTGGTTGGACTCCCCGCTGCTGCATCAACCTCGCGAGGTTTGGACTTTCCATCGCGATGATGGAGAAGAAGTCCGTGATGTTCGATAGCGGACTTCTTGTGCCGCGAGTCGCTCCCTCAACCGAACATTTTCTTCGGCGTGATCTTGGGCGGTGGGACGAGGCTGCGAAGAAGAAGCGGGGAACCGTCTCAATCGAACCGACTCCAAAAGTGCGGTTCTTCTTCGTCTTCGGGGCCACCTATATAGACAATTTAAAATCGTTAGATATTATAATAAATATTATTTTGAATTAAATTAAATTATTTTAAATTATTACCTCATAGTAGATCTGGTCGCACTCAGTGACCGACAACTGTCCCGAGGAGTTGACCGAACTACCATCGGTCGACGTCGAACCCTGACTAACCCGCTCGGCGACTCTAGCCTCATATGCGTTCACGATATTTTCAGATCGTGAACTCACATAGGTCCCGTCCTTCCTCTTCTGGACCTTCTTCAAAATTTCCACAATGGGCGGAAGCTCGCCCATCTCCTCGCGCTATTGAAAATTATAATTAAATTATATATTTTTAAATTTTATATTATTTGAAAAAGTAATTAAATTTTAAATATATATTAATTAATACCATCTGTATACGCCGTCCGGCGTAAGAAGTCGGTCCTGAGGTGTGGACATATGGACCGGTCTCGTCGATCGGTGTGAGTCGGGACTTGGAGCAGCTACCCGCAACTTGAACCGAATGCGGGTTCGTCCAATAGTCGCAAAGGCCCTTCCACACCGCCCCATCCATTGCTATGGGTTTCGCCTCGTCTCCCTTCTTCAGCCACTTAGTCTTCCATTTGTTGATAATCCCAGTGAGGCGATGCATGGCTTTCTCCTCGAAACCCTTGCGGACTTTAAACATGTCTTCCTCCCGCCAATGCCATTTTTGCTATTTGAGTTTTTTAAAATATTAAAATAAAATTTAAATAATAAAAAAATAAATTTTGTAATAATTATTACATTTTATATAATATATATGTTATTTTATTACAATAAATATTTATATTAATTTTTTATAATGTTTAATTTTTAAAATTTAAATAATTAAAAATTTTACTTACCGCAAAAGATTCGAACCGGATGTCCTTGATATAAGGAGGCGTACGCGACCGATTGACGTGCGACTCCACGAAATACGTCTTCATCACATCCGAGACACTCCTACTAACCTTGTTATCGCAAAACCTACGAAAAATAAATTTATCGTTAGCAATTATTATATTCGAAAATCAATTAATTAAATAATATAAAAATCAATTAATTAAAATAAATCAATTAATTAAATAATATAAAAATCAATTAATTATAAAAATCAATTAATTAATTACCAAAATGTCCCATCCGGCCGTCCGGAATGGAGCAACGGTAGATACGGTGGCTCTCCCCGCCGAAGAAAGTCGAGGATCCGCCGCATGTACGGTCCAAGATGCTGAGGTGGTGATAAATCGACAGGGGGATCGGCTGGAGCATCGGGAATAGGCTCTTGTCTTGGGTTTTGTTGGGGTGGGTCTTGTTGGGGTGGGTTTTGTTGGGGTGGGTTTTGTTGGGATGGGTTTGAATTAGAGGTGGAACCGGATCGATTCCTTATGAAATTATAATAATGAGGGGGTTGGTTATTTTGAGTTTGTGTGAAATGAGGGAAAAACTCGTAAGGTATATATAGTATTTTGTGTCGTCGCTAATTCGTCGCTAATATAGCGACGAATTAGCGACGAATCGTCGCCATTTCGTCGCCTCTTTTGGTTCAAACCTTTTGGTTTCCCACCCACGGCAAACGAAATAAAGGCGACGATTTAGCGACGATACAATATAGCGACGATTTAGCAACGAATATGGTAACGTGACACGAAGCGACTTACATCGTATTTAATAAGTACATGCATGTCAGAATTCGTTGCTATTTCGTCGCTATATATATTTAGCGACGATTTAGCAACGAATCGTTGCCAAATCGTCGCTAATTCGTAGCTATATGTTAACATGACACGAAACGACATTCATCGTATTTCCAAGTACGAGAATGTAAGGAGGTTTAAATTTAGCAACGAAATAGCAACGATTCGTTGCTAAATCGTCGCTAAATGTTAATAGCGACGAAATAGCAACGATTCGTCGCTAATGCTAAACCCTTATTTTAGGGTTTGGAACCCTAAATTCGGTTTATATCGTTTTTTTACCACTTTTTCGCCAAAACGAGTTTATAAAATTGATCATATGAAGTCACAAACTCAATATATGACAAAAAACATGTAAACTAGTTTATTATGAACTTTATAGTATAAACTCTTATAAGTTATGGTTTACTTAGCTTAAATGTGTTAAGTATAATTTTGTAATCTATAATTTTTATTGTTTTATACAAATATATTACTAGTTTTGTACATTTTTTTAGTTAAGCAAAACTCGTATAAATCGATATTAAGTGGTGTTTTAGGGGTTTAAAGTTCGAAGGCTTGCAACGACTTAGCAACGAATTGGCAAGGAATATTGGTTAGCAACGAAATGGCGACGATTTGGAAACGATATGTCATTAAGTTTAGCGACGATTTAGCAACGATCTTGAACCCCTAAATCGTAATCCATCGAAAATTAGATTTTTTTTATAAATCGTTGCAAATTCGTCGCTATATTAGCGACAAATTGGCAATGAAAGTAGGTTAGCGTTGCTAAATCCTCGCTAATTAGCGACGATTTAGCAACGGCAATTACAAATCTTGGCTATTTCGTTGCTAAATTAAATATTATTTTTAAAAAAAATAATTACAAAAACACACACAATTATTACAAAAACACACAAAGATTACAAAAACACACACAAATATTACAACTAACACATGTACACAATTATATTACAAAAACACAAAGAAAATTATTCATTATTATCGGAATCAACAGATTCGACTTCGCTACTTTCATCGAATTCATCGCATCTCCGTCGTCTTCATCATCCACAATATCTTCAACAACTTGATTATCGGGGTCGACAAGGAATACATCTTCCGTCGATTGATTTGTTGGAATGATTGTCCCACCAATGACATCTTGTTGCATAGGAACTTCATCGTTACCCATAATTAAACCTCTTGGAACGATTCGGACTACGCACTCCATGCTATACCGCCAGTCTTAACCCGAGGATAAGGAATGAAAGTAACTTGTTCAGCTTGCGATCCAAGGATAAAAGGTTCAAACTTCCGATATCGTCGTGACTGGTTGACGTCGATCACACCAAATTTGTTGTACCGAACACCACGACCGAGTGTTGGATCAAACCAATCACATTTGAAGAGGGTTGTTCGTAAATTGACTAATCCCGGATACTGCACTTCAATAATATCCGTTAGAAGACCATAAAAAACTGAATCACCCGACACAGTTACCCCATAATTCGCGGTTGCTCGACGTTGACCATGACTTAAGGTGTGGAACACGTAACCACGAGTGAAATACATAGGAGAAGTTGTGATCTTTCCGAGCGGTCCTTGTATTAACTCGCGAAACCACACTGGATACGTTGTGTCACCATATGCGATCTGCGTTTTCAACCAAGCTGCAAAATCCCGTTCTTTAAGAGCGGTTACTTCGTCTTTTGAAAGTCCTGGATAAACCTCATCCACTTGCTCCTCAAACATTCTAAAACAGCGCAGGAAACTGAATCAAAATTAAATATTTATTTTGTTTATGCATGATGGGTTTGAGAATGAATAGTTGCATGCATATACCTTTCAAAAGGTCGGACATATTCACAATTAAGGAGGATGTAAGTATGTGCGCTTTGCCGATGTTGATCACTTTCCCACCAAACTTCTTTTATTTTTCCGCAACTCTTCCGATTGGTGAAAATATATCAGGTACCCCTTCCATTCCATACACTGCGCCAACAACTACATCATCGTAGCGTCGTGTTGTTGTTCTACGTGTTTTTACATTGGAACCGAAATAATATGAGGCGAAATGAGACGTCTCTTGAGTTAAAGATCCAGCAACAATAGATCCTTCAACCCTTGCAAGGTTTTTTGCCTTTCCTTTCAAATGTCCCATAAATCGTTCGAAAGGATACATCCACCGAAACCGCACAGAGCCCTCCTAATTCGCCTCGTGAGGAAGATGTATTGGAAGGTGTTCCATAACATCGAAAAAGGATGGAGGGAAAATCTTCTCCAAGTTGCACAACACAATCGGGATACTGTCACGTAACTGTTCAATGACCTCTTCTGTAAGCGTACGAGTGCATAGATCTCGGAAAAATGCACCGATCTCTGGAAAATTTTAAACATTATATTAATTAAATTATATATATACTTAATCAAAATTAAAATATAAACATTTTAGGGTTCAATGATACCTGCTATTGCTGTGTGTGCGGGTTCAGGTAAAAGCTCATCGAAAGCAAAAGGTAAAAGTCGTTGCATAAACACATGACGGTCGTGACTTTTCATACCCGAAAACTTTTGACCATTCTCAACACATGCAGATAACTTGGAAACATATCCGTCGGGAAACTTGACATCCGAAGTGACCCATTTGAATAACGCGTTTTTTGCTTCGGTTTCAATCGTAGATTGGGACCGGAGCCTTACCATCGTTCGTGATATGCAACTCACTTCTAAAACATATTTCGGGCAAATCTAGTCTTGTCTTCAAATTGTCTTTAGTTCTCCCATGTACATTCAACAATGTGTTTATAATATTATCAAAAAAGTTTTTTTCAATGTGCATAACGTCGAGGTTATGTCTCAACAAGTGATTTTTCCAGTACGAGAGTTCCCAAAAAATGTTTTTCTTGTGCCAGTTATGGCTTTCTCCGTATCCATCGGGTAAATTAGAAACATGCCAATTACCACCCCGTCTACATGTTTTTTGCGCCCCATAATTATCCAACTCCTCCAATAACTCTGCCCCCGTCGGATAAAGTAGGGGTGGATGTTTAACGACCCGATTCTTCTTAAATAACCTTCTGTTCTTTCGGTATGGATGATTGATTGGAAGGAAACGTCGGTGACAATCAAACCAACTTGTTTTCCTTCCATGTGGGAGTTGAAACGCATAAGTCCGATGACGGCAATATGGACAAGACAATCGTCCATGCGTTGTCCAACCTGCTAACATGCCATAAGCAGGAAAGTCACTAATAGTCCACATGAGCACTGCACGCATCGTAAAATTTCTCTTGCATGAGATATCATACGTAAGAACCCCAGTGGACCATAGCTCTTTTAACTCATGTATCAAAGGTTGCAGAAAAACATCAAGAGCTCTCTTTGGGTGCTTCGGACGTGGTACTAAAATGCTTAAGAAAAGAAATTCTCTTTGCATGCACATATTGGGAGGTAGATTATAGGGAGTTAGTATAACTGGCCACAAAGAGTACTGTCTACCAGACATACCGAATGGACTAAATCCGTCAGTGAATAAACCAAGATATACATTACGAACCTCTCTCGCGAAATCAGAGTATACCGTGTTGAAGTGCTTCCAAGCCTTTGCATCTGACGGATGAGTGACTTCCCCATCTTCAACCGAGTGTTCTGCATGCCATCTCATCGAATCGATGTCCTCTCTGATTGATACAATCTTTTGAGTCCGTCTCGTGATGGGTAAGTACCACATCCATTGATACGGGACTTTACTCCCCTTCCCTTGGACCTTATATCTCGGTTGACGACAAAAACGACATTCAAGCAGCTCATCATCATCTTTCCAATAAATCATACAATTGTTAACACAAATATCAATCATTTCGAAGGCAATCCAAGACTAAAAACCAACTTTTGTATTTCGTAATACGACTCGCGGCTACATTACCCTCGGGCAGATATTCTTTCGTAACTCCGCCCATGAGTCCATAAAAAACTCACTCAAATTATTATCGATTTTATATTCATCATCCTAGATGCTAATGATAGTTTTGACAATCCAACTTTACATCCCTCGTAAATTGGTTTATTCGCAGCGTCTAACATATCATAAAATCGTTTAGCATCTAGGTTAGGTTCCTCAACTACATTTTTGGATAAATACTCCCTCGTATCATGAAATGCATCAGCAAACATTCCATGATATCTATTATCATCTACATGCACATAACCACCGGCCTGATCATGATCATAGTTACTATCAAAATGATGCGGTAAATTAGCAGGTTCGTTTACTAACATGATCACTAACAGGAAACATATAACTACTATCTCCAAACTTCGGTATTATTAGAGTTATACCCTTCCCCATGTTGAAACCAAACAAAATACTGCGGGCATAAAACCTCTATTAAAAAGATGTTTCCATACGGTTTCAACAAACACGTATTTAGTGTTAACACACTTCTTACATGGACAATACATTTTACCGGTATCTTGCGTATTCGCATGTTTCCGCCCGCTGCATGAATGCTTGAAGTCCCTCCGTAAATTTGTTTGTAACTACCCCCGATCAATCTTTATGCCGATACATCCAAGACCGTAACTCGTATATATTGTTATTACCTTGAGACATATTGAAATTTTTAGAGTGTTTATATTTTTATAGAGTGAATGTTTTTGTATTGTGTTGTGGTGTGATTTTTTGAAGAGTGTAGATGGGTTTATATAGTCCCATTCTAAAATTTTTGCAACCATTTAGCAAGGAAAATTAGCAACGAATTAGCAAGGAAATAAAATTAGCAACGATTTAGCAACGTTTTTGAAAACGTGCTTACCTACTTAGCGACCCTCCTCGCTAATTCGTCGCTAATTAGCAAGGATATTTATTCGTTGCTAAATCGTCGCTAATTAGCGACGATTTAGCGACGCGGAACTCATTCGTCGCCAAAGTCGTCGCTAAATCGTCGCCAATTTTGCGACGAAAACATACCTCGCTAAATAGCGACGATTTAGCGACGACAATATTCTCCGTTGCTATTTCGTCGCCAATTCCTTGCTATTTCGTTGCTATAATTATTCGTCGCTATTTCCTTGCTAAATTTCGTTGCTAAAAGCCCAGTTTCTTGTAGTGCATGTGGAACATCATGGACCGTGTCACTTCCATTAAGTGTCGGTTCTTCCTTTTGGCTACACCATTTTGTTGTGGTGTGTATGGGCATGTGGTTTGATGGAGGATCCCATGCTTGGCTATGTGTTCTTTAAATGCTCTACTTGTGTATTCTCCACCATTGTCAGACCTAAACGTTTTGATCTTGACATTATAATGATTAGTCACATAGTTTTGGAAATTTTGAAAAAGCTTCTAACACCCTATCTTTTGTTTGTAAAAGAGTAACCCAAGTGTATTTAGAACTTTCATCTATGAATGTGACAAAATAAGAGTGATTATCCCTAGATTTACAAGGTGATGACCACACATCCGAATGCACAAGTTCAAAAGGTTTATAAGTCATGTTTGATTTTTGAAAATCTGTTCGACAATGTTTACCTAAGATGCATGCTTCACAAGTTTCATGATTAAACTTAACATTAGGCAAAATGGTTTTCATAGCATTTAAATGAGGATGACCGAGTCTAAAATGCCAAATAACATTGTTGGCTTCAGATAAAACAGTTTTAAAAGCATGACAAAACAAAGAATTAGAAGAATCTTTCTCTAGGACATAGATATCGCCTCTTGTGATCTCTTTTCCCACAATCCTTTTACTCTTAATATCCTGAAAAATCACATCATTAGGTCCAAATATAACATTGCAATTTAAATCACAAGCTATTCTTTTAACGGATATAAGATTGGATGTAAAACTTGGCATGTAAAGGGCTTTAGATTCTCTATCAAATAACCTAAGATTTCCTAATCCTTCTATAGGTATCTTACTCCAATTTGCAATGATTACATTCCCTAGAGCCGGTTCTATGTCACTAATCAAGTCTAGGTTACTAATCATGTGATGAGAAGCACCGGAATCAATGACAATAAGTTTGATAAGCTCTTTATCAAGAATGTTAGCACTAATGGAGTAAAAGTGAGATTTACCAATACCGGAGCCTTTAAGGGCTTTTAGAAGGGCATCAAGGTCGGATCTTCTCACAAAGTCATCCGTGAATGGAACAACGGTCGAGCTCTCCTCTTCCTTGGTGTTCGGATTAGACCCACTTGTACTCGGATTGCTTATGGAATCATCGTTTGAGAAGTGAGCTTCGGCGTCCTTGAACTTAGCCGGCTTGAGATGTGGGTGAAGAATCCAACACTTGTCCTTGGTATGCCCCTTCTTCTTGCAATGATCACAAAGTAATGATCTCCTTTCCTCATAGGTTCTTGAAGTGGGTTTGAAAGCTACCTTGTTGGCCGAGACTAATTCCTTCTTGCCATCAAATAGATCAATGGACCTTTGTTACCTTTGCAATTGAGAGCACACTTCTTCAAGATTTGGTAAGGTTTCCGAGCGGAGAAGATGCTTGATGATGTCCTTATAGCTACTATTAAGAGTGAGGAGCAAGCCAAAGACCTTGTCTAGCTCTCTTCGTTCGTTTAAGATTCTAGGCTCCACGGTGCTTGGTCGGAGCATTTCTAGCTCGGCCGAGGAGCAAGCCAAAGACCTTGTCTAGCTCTCTTCGTTCGTTTAAGATTCTAGGCTCCACGGTGCTTGGTCGGAGCATTTCTAGCTCGGACCCATAGTGATCTAAACTTCCCAAAGTGTTTGGTGAACTCGGTGTCCTCTTGATTAAGGTCATTGAAAGCCTTCTTGACCTCATAAACTCGACTTAGGTTGGAGATGTTGCCATACACGGTTTGTAGAGTATCCCATAACTCTTTAGCGCTTTCACAATAGGAGTAGTCTTCTAGGATTGATGGTTCAAGGGATCCTTGGATGATTCCAAGGACCTTTTGGTATAGTTGAAACCATTTCTCATCATCGGTGGTAAGCTTCTCATTTCCGAAAGTTGAAATCGATGGGAGTATCTTCTTGTGTGAGGATATGGTTCCGCAAGCCGCGGCCACAAAGGGTTATCTTCATGGTTCTTGCCCATAGAAGATAGTTGATGGCTTTGAGAGTAACCGGACAAGGAATCTTCTTGTGTTCCTTATCTTCCATGGTAACCGAATGAATGATACTAATCTTTGCTTAAAAACGGAGAAATTTTAAACCTTCCTTGTAGATCTTCCCCTTTTGGTAACAGATCTGGAAAAGAGGATAAGTCTTGTAAAAATTTCTTGAAGAGCTCACACTCATGTAGCAAAATAACCGAGAGTTTGTCTTGGATGGGCGGTGTCGAGAGTGCGCGGTGTCGAGAGTGCGCGGTGCCGAGAAACCATAACCGAGGATGCGCGGTGTCGAGAGTGCCCCGTGTCGGATATTTAGCGGAAGTAGAAATAGGTTTAGGAGCAGAATTGCTCGATACCATGTTAGATTTTGGTAAGATTATAGTGAAGTTTAGGAATTTGTGTTCTTGAGTTCAATGAAGAACATAAAGAACAAGAGAGAGAGTGTAGAGAGAAAGAGATTTGATTCGGACAAGATTCATTAAGTGTGTTAAAAATTGTTTACAAAGGATAGGAATATAAATAAACTAATCGCCCAAAATGGCATCTTAGGAATATGCTATAAACGTCCCTATCGCCTTGGTTAGCCGCGCCACCTTAACTTGGTCCGTGACTCGTACGACCGAGTAGGCTACACGCGCCTTAAGTCACACACGTGACCGTACGGATGCCGAGCTTACCAACGGCTCTTTTGCAACGGCTACTTGATTCTAGATCCTTCCTTTGTCTTCTTTTGTAACGGTCATATTGTTAAGAGTATACTACTTTGGCCTGCTTGCTTGGTCCACAAGTATGGGCACTCAACTTAATGGACTATGCATCCGGATAAGCGCCTTAGTCTCTTTAATAATAAGTGTCTCAATGAGCTTTGTACTAGTTTGACGAACTTATGAAATATCTAACAACGTGGTTGCTAGGACTCTAAACCAAGTTTCATGCAACATGTGTGCTTATAAGTATCTCAATGAGTTTTGTACAAGTTTGACGAACTTATGAAAGATCTAACAAAGCGTTCGTAGGACTCTAAACCAAATTTCATGCAACATGAGTTCTTCTAAATGTCTCAATGAGCTTTGTACAAGTTTTACGAACTTAAGAAACATCTAACAACACGTTTCTAGGACTCTAAACCAATTTCATGCAACATGAGTGGTTAAAAGTGTCTCAATGAGCTTTGTGCAAGTTTAACGAACTTATGAAACATCTAACAATGCATTTCTAGGACTCTAAACAAAGTTTCATGAAACATGAGTGCTTATAAGTGTCTGAAGGATGTTTGTACAAATTTGAGGAATTTATGAAACATCTAACAACGCGGTTCTAGGACTCTAAACCAAGTTTCATGCAACATGAGTGCTTATAAGTGTCTCAATGAGCTTTATACTAGTTTGACGAAGTTATGAAACATCTAACAACGTGGTTGCTAGGACTCTAAACCAAGTTTCATGCAACATGAGTGCTTATAAGTGTCTCAATAAGCTTTGTACAAGTTTCACGAACTTATGAAACATCTAACAACACGTTTCTAGGACTCCAAACCAAGTTTAATGCAACATGAGTGCTTTTAAGTTCCTCAATGAGCTATGTCCAAGTTTGACGAACTTATGAAACATCTAACAAGCTTCATGCAACATGAGTACTTATATATGTCTCAATGAACTTTGTACAAGTTTGACGAACTTATGAAACAATTAACAACGTGGTTTTTAGGACTCTATGCAACCAAGTTTCATGCAACATGAGTGCTTATAAGTTTCTGAATGAGCTTTGTACAAGTTTCACGAACTTATAAATCATCTATCAACGTGGTTTCTAGGACTTTAAACCAAATTTCATGCAACATGAGTTGTGTTTATAAGTTTCTCAATGAGCTTTGTACATACAAGTTTGACGAACATTCTAGGAAACACCTAACAACGTGTTTCTAGGACACTAATCCAAATTTCATGCAACATGAGTGCTTTTAAGTTCCTCAATGAGCTTTGTTAATGTTTGACGAATTAATGAAACATCTAACAACGTGGTTTCTAGGACTCTAAACCTAGCTTCATGCAAAATGATTTCTTATAAGTGTGTCAATGAGCTTTGTATAATTTTGAAGAACTTATGAAACATCTAACAACGTGGTTTCTAGGACTCTAAACCAAGTTTCATGCAACATGAGTGCTTATAAGTTTCTGAATGAGAATTGTACTAGTTTCATGAACTTAAGAAACATATAACAACTCGTTTCGAGGACTCCAAACCAAGTTTCAGTTTGATACACAAGTGCGTATAAGTGTTTTAAGGAGCTTGTACTCTAAATCAGGTTTCTTGCAATATGAGTTCTTATAAGTGTCTCAATGAGCTTTGTACAAATTTGACAGCCTTATGAAACATCTAACAACATGGTTTCTAGGAATCTAAAACAATTTTCATAAAACATGAGTGCTTATAAGTGTCGTAATGAGCTTTGTACTAGTTTGACGAACTTATTAAACATATAACAACGTGGTTTCTAGGACTCTAAACCAAGTTTCATGCAACATGACTGCTTATAAGTGGTTCAAAGAGCTTTATTCTAGTTTGATGAACCGAACTTATGAAAAATCTAACAACGTGGTTGCTAGGACTCTAAACCAAGTTTCATGCAACATGAGTGCTTATAAGTGTCTCAATAAGCTTTGTACAAGTTTGACGAACTTATGAAACATCTAACAACGCGTTTCTAGGACTCAAAACCATGTTTCATGCAACATGATTGCTTTTAAGTTCCTCAATGATCTTTGTACAAGTTTGACGAACTTATGAAAAATCTAACAACGTGGTTTCTAGGACTCTAAACCAAGCTTCATGCAACATGAGTACTTTTAAGTGTCTCAATGAACTTTGTACAAGTTTGACGAATTTATGAAACATCTAACAACGTGGTTTCTAGGAATGTAAACCAAGTTTCATGCAACATGAGTGCTTTTTAAGTTCCTCAATGAACTTTGTTAAAGTTTGACGAACTTATGAAATATCTAACAACGTGGTTTCTAAGACTCTAAACAAAGCTTCATGCAAAATGAGTGCTTATAAGTGTTTCCATGAGCTTTGTACAAGTTTGACGAACTTATGAAACATCTAACAACATGGTTCCTTGGACTCTAAACCAAGTTTCATACAACGTGAGTGCTTATAAGTTTCTGAATGAGCATTGTACAAGTTTCAAGAACTTATGAAACATATAACAACCCGTTTTGAGGACTCTAAACCAAGTTTCATGAAACACGAGTACTTATAAGTGTCTTCAGGAGATTTGTACAAGTTTGACGAACTTATGAAACATCTAACGACGCGTTTCTAGAACTCTAAACCAAGTTTCATAAAACACGAGTGCTTATAAGTGTCTCAATGAGCTTTGTACAAGTTTGACGAACTTATGAAACATCTAATAACGTGGTTGCTAGGACTCTAAACCAGGTTTCTTGCAACATGAGTTGTTATAAGTGTCTTAATGAGCTTTGTACAAGTTTTACGAACTTATGAAACATCTAACAACGCTTTTCTAGGACTCTAAACTAGGTTTCTTGCAACATGAGTACTTATAAGTGTCTCAATGAGCTTTGTACAAGTTTGACGAACTTATGAAACATCTAACAACGCGTTTCTAGGACTCTAAACAAAGTTTCTTGCAACATTAGTTCTTATAAGTGTCTCAATGAGCTTTGTACAAGTTTGACAAACTTATAAAACATCTAACAACGGGTTTCTAGGACTTTAAACAATGTGTCATGCAACATGAGTGCTTATAAGTGTCTTAATAAGCTTTGTACAAGTTTGAAGAACTTATGAAATATCTAACACTGCGTTTCTAGGACTCTAAATAGAGTTTCACGCAACATGAGTACTTATAAGTGTCTCAATGAGCTTTGTACTAGTTTGACAAACTTATGAAACATCTAACAACGTGGTTTCTAGGACTCTAAACCAAGTTTCATGCAACATGAGTGCTTATAAGTGTCTCAATGAGTTTTGTACAAGTTTGACGAACTTATGAAACATCTAACAAAGCGTTTTTAGGACTCTAAACCAAATGTCATGCAACATGAGTGCTTATAAGTTTTTGAATGAGCATTATACTAGTTTCACGAACTTAAGAAACATATAAAAAACCGTTTCGAGGACTCCAAACATGGTTTCATGAAACACAAGTGCTTATAAGTGTTTTAAGGAGCTTTGTGCAAGTTTGACGAACTTATGAAACATCTAACAACGTGTTTCTAGTTCTCTAAACCAAGTTTCATGCAACATGAGTTCTTATAAGTGTCTCAATGAGGTTTGTACTAGTTTGACGAACATATGAAACATCTAATAACGTGGTTGCTAGGACTCTAAACCAAGTTTCATGCAACATGATTGCTTATAAGTGTATAAATGAGATTTGTACAAGTTTGACGAACTTATGAAACATCTAACAACGCGTTTCTAGAACTCTAAACCAAGTTTCATGCAACATGAGTGCTTATATGTTTCTCAACGAGCTTTGTACAAGTTTGATGAACCTATGAAACATCTAATAACGTGGTTGCTAGGATTCTAAACCAAGTTTCATGCAACATGAGTGCTTATAAGTGTCTCAATGAACTTTCTACAAGTTTAACGAACTTATGAAACATCTACACCACGTTTCTAGGACTCTAAACCAAGTTTTATACAACATGAGTGATTATAAGTGTCTCAATTAGCTTTGTATAAGTTGGAAAAACTTATGAAACATCTAACAACGTGATTTCTAGGACTCTAAACCAAGTTTCATGCAACATGAGTGCTTATCAATTTCTAAATGAGATTTGTACAAGTTTGACGAAGTTACGAAACATCTAACAACGCGTATCTAGGACTCTAAACCAAGTTTATTGCAACATGAATGCTTATAAGTGTCTCAATGAGCTTTGTACAAGTTTTACGAACTTATGAAACACATAACAACGCTTTTCTAGTACTCTAAACCAGGTTTCTTACAAAATGGTGCTTATAAGTATCTCAATGAGTTTTTTACAAATTTGACAAACTTATAAAACATCTAACAACATAGTTTCTAGGACTTTAAACCATTTTTCATGCAACATGAGTGCTTATAAGTGTCTCAATGAGATTTTTAAAGGTTTGACGTACTTATGAAACATCTAACAACGTGGTTTTTAGGACTCTAAACCAGGTATCTTGCAACATGAGTGCTTATAAGTGTCCCAATGAGCTTTGTACAAGTTTGACGAACTTATGAAACATCTAACAATGCGTTTCTAGGACTCTAAACAAATTTTCTTCCAACATTAGTGCTTATAAGGGTCTCAATGAGCTTTGTACAAGTTTGACGAACTTATGAATCATCTAACAACGCGTTTCTAGGACTCTAAACAAAGTTTCATGCAACATGAGTGCTTATAAGTGTTTGAAGGAGCTTTGTACAAATTTGACGAACTTAAGAAACATCTACCAACGAGCTTCTAGGACTCTAAACAAAGTATCATGAAACATGAGTGCTTATAAGTGTCTGAAGGAGCTTTGTACAAATTTGACGAACTTAAGAAACATCTACCAACGAGCTTCTAGGACTCTAAACCAAGTTTCATGCATCATGAGTGTTTATAAGTGTCTCAATGTTATACTAGTTTGACGAACTTAGGAAACATCTAACAACGCGTTTCTGGGACTCAAAACCAAGTTTCATGCAACATGAGTGCTTTTAAGTTTCTCAATGAGCTTTATACAAGTTTGACGAACTTATGAAACATCAAACAACGTGGTTTCTAGGACTCTAAACCAAGCTTCATGAAACATGAGTACTTATAAGTGTCTCAATGAACTTTATACAAGTTTGACGAACTTATGAAAAGTCTAACATAATAACGTGGTTTCTAGGACTCTAAACCAAGTTTCATGCATCATGAGTGCTTAAAAGTTTCTTAATGAGCTTTGAACAAGTTTCACGAACTTATGAATCATAAAACAATATGGTTTCTAGGACTTTAAACCAAGTTTCATGCAACATGAGTGTTTAAAAGTTTCTCAATGAGCTTTGTACAAATTTGATGAACTTACGAAACACCTAACAACGCGTTTCTAGGACTTTAAACAAAGTTTCATGCAACATGAGTGCTTTTAAGTTCCTCAATGAGCTTTGTTAAAGTTTGACGAACTTTCTGAAACATCTAACAACGTGGTTTCTAGGACTCTAAACCAAGCTTCATGGAAAATGAGTGCTTATAAGTGTGTCAATGAGCTTTGTACAAGTTTGACGAACTTATGAAACATCTAACAACGTGGTTTCTAGGACTCTAAACCAAGTTTCATGCAACATGAGTGCTTATAAGTTTCTGAATGAGAATTGTACTAGTTTCATGAACTTAAGAAACATATAACAACTCGTTTCGAGGACTCCAAACCAAGTTTCATGAAACACAAGTGCTTATTAGTGTTTTAAGGAGCTTTCTACAAGTTTGACGAACTTATGAAACATCTAACAACGCTTTTCAAGGACTCTAAACCAAGTTTCATGCAACATGAGTGCTTGTGTTTCAATGAGCTTTGTACTAGTTTGACGTACTTATGAAACATATAACAACGTGGTTTTAAGGACTCTAAACCAGGTTTCTTGCAACATGAGTGCTTATAAGTGTCCCAATGAGCTTTGTACAAGTTTAACGAACTTATGAAACATCTAACAATGCGTTTCTTGGACTCTAAACAAAGTTTCTTCCAACATTAGTGCTTATAAGGGTCTCAATGAGCTTTGTACAAGTTTGACGAACTTATGAATCATATAACAACGCGTTTCTAAGACTCTAAACAAAGTTTCATGAAACATGAGTCCTTATAAGTGTCTTAATGCGCTTTGTACAAGTTTGACGAACTTATGAAACATCTAAAAACACGTTTCTTGGACTCTAAATTGAATTTCATGCAACAAGAGTGCTTATAAGTGTCTCAATTAGCTTTGTACTAGTTTGACGAACTTATGAAAAATATAACAATGTGGTTGCTAAGACTCTAAACAAAGTTTTCATGCAATATGAGTGCTTATAAGTGTCTCAACGAATTTTGTACAAGTTTGACGAACTTATGAAACATATAACAAAGCGTTTGTAGGACTCTAAACCAAGTTTCATGCAATATGAGTGCTTATAAATGTCTCAATGAGCTTTGTACAAGTTTTACGAACTTAAGAAACATCTAACAACGCGTTTCTAGGACTCTAAACAAATTTCATGCAACATGAGTGGTTAAAAGTGTCTCAATGAGCTTTGTACAAGTTTAACGAACTTATGAAACATCTAACAACGCATTTCTAGGACTTTAAACAAAGTATCATGAAACATGAGTGCTTATAAGTGTCTGAAGGAGCTTTGTACAAATTTGACGAACTTATGAAACATCTACCAACGAGCTTCTAGGACTCTAAACCAAGTTTCACGCAACATGAGTGCTTATAAGTGTCTCAATGAACTTATGAAACATCTAACAACGCGTTTCTGGGACTCAAAACCAAGTTTCATGCAACATGAGTGCTTTTAAGTTCCTCAATGAACTTTGTACAAGTTTGACGAACTTATGAAACATCAAACAACGTGGTTTCTAGGACTCTAAACCAAGCTTCGTGCAACATGAGTACTTATAAGTGTCTCAATGAACTTTATACAAAATTGACGAACTTATGAAACATCTAACAACGTGGTTTCTAGGACTCTAAACCAAGTTTCATGCATCATGAGTGCCTAGAAGTTTCTTAATGAGCTTTGTACAAGTTTCACGAACTTATGAATCATCAAATAATATGGTTTCTAGGACTTTAAACCAAGTTTCATGCAACATGAGTGTTTATAAGTTTCTCAATGAGCTTTGTACAAATTTGATGAACTTACGAAACACCTAACAATGCGTTTCTAGGACTCTAAACCATGTTTCATGCAACATGAGTGCTTATAAGTGTATTAATGAGCTTTGTACTAGTTTGACAAACTTATGAAACATCTAACAACGCGTTTCTAAGACTCTAAACCAAGTTTCATGCAACATGAGTGTTTATAAGTGTCTCAATCAGCTTTGTACAAGTTTGAAGAAGTTATTAAACATCTAACAACGTGATTTCTAGGACTCTAAACCATGTTTCATGCAACATGAGTTCTAATAAGTGACTCAATGAGCTTTGTACAAGTTTGACGAGCTTATGAAATATCTAACAACGACTTTCTAAGACTCTAAACCAAGTTTCATCCAACTTGAGTGCTTATAAGTGTATCAATGTGCTTTGTACTAGATTGGCGAACTTATGAAACGTCTACCAACGTGGTTGCTAGGACTCTAAACCAAGTTTCATGCAACATGAGTGCTTATAAGTGTCTCAATCAGCTTTGTACAAGTTTGAAGAAGTTATTAAACATCTAACAACGTGATTTCTAGGACTCTAAACCATGTTTCATGCAACATGAGTTCTTATAAGTGACTCAATGAGCTTTGTACAAGTTTGACGAGCTTATGAAATATCTAACAACGACTTTCTAAAACTCTAAACCAAGTTTCATCCAACATGAGTGCTTATAAGTGTATCAATGTGCTTTGTACAAGTTTAACGAACTTATGAAACATCTAACAACGTGGTTTCTAGGACTCGAAACCAAGTTTCTTGCAACATGAGTATTTATAAGTGTCTCAATGAGCTTTGTACTAGTTTGACTAACTTATGAAACATCTAACAATGCGTTTCTACCACTCTAAACAAAGTTTCATGCAACATGAGTGCTTATAAGTTTCTCAATGTGCTTTGTAAAAATTTGTTTCTCAACGAACTTATAAAAATCTAACAAACGTGGTTTTTAGGACTCTAAACCAAGTTTCATGCAACATGAATACTTATAAGTTTCTCAATGAATTTTGTACTAGTTTGACGAACTTATGAAATATCTAACAACACGTTTTTAGGACTCTAAACCAAGTTTCATGCAACATGATTGCTTATAAGTTTTTCAATGAGCTTTTTATAGGTTTGACGAGCTTATGAAACATCTAACAACACAATTCTACGACTCTATACAATGTTTCATGCAACATAAGTCCTTATAATTGTCTAAATGAGCATTGTACTAGTTTGATAAACTTATGAAACATCTAACAACGTGGTTAATAGGACTCTAAACCAAGTTTCATGCAACATGAGTGCTTATAAGTGTCTCAATCAGCTTTGTACAAGTTTGAAGAAGTTATTAAACATCTAACAACGTGGTTTCTAGGACTCTAAACCATGTTTCTTGAAACATGAGTGCTTATAAATGTCTCAATGAGCTTTGTACAAGTTTGACGAACTTATGAAACATCTAACAACGCGTTTCTAGGCCTCTAAACCAAGTTTCATGCGACATGAGTGCTTATAAGTGTCTGAATGACCTTTGTACATGATTTCCAAACTTATGAAACATCTAACAACGTGTTTCTAAGACTCTAAACCAAGTTTCATCCAACATGAGTGCTTATAAGTGTCTCAATGTGCTTTGTACAAGTTTGATAAAATTATGAAACATCTAACAACGTGGTTTCTAGGACTTTAATCCAAATTACATGCAACATGAGTGCTTATAAGTGTCTCAATGAGCTTTGTACAAGTTTGAAGAAGTTATTAAGCATCTAACAACGTGGTTTCTAGGACTCTAAACCATGTTTTATGCAACATTAGTGCTTATAAGTGTCTCAATGAACTTTGTACTAGTTTGACGAACTTATGAAACATCTAACAACGCGTTTCTGGGACTCTAAATCAAGTTTCATGCAACATGAGTGCTTATAAGTGTCTCAATGAGATTTGTACTAGTTTGGCGAATTTATAAAACATCTAACAACGTGGTTGCTAGGACTCTAAACCAAGTTTACTTTAACATGATTGCTTATAAGTGTCTCAATGAGCTTTGTACAAGTTTGAAAAGGTTATTAAACATCTAACAACTTGGTTTCTAGGACTCTAAACCATGTTTCATGCAACAAGAGTGCATATAAGTGTCTCAATGAGCTTTGTACAAATTTGATGAACTTACGAAACACCTAACAACGCGTTTCTAGGACTTTAAACAAAGTTTCATGCAACATGAGTGCTTTTAAGTTCCTCAATGAGCTTTGTTAAAGTTTGACGAACTTATGAAACATCTAACAACGTGGTTTCTAGGACTCTAAACCAAGCTTCATGGAAAATGAGTGCTTATAAGTGTGTCAATGAGCTTTGTACAAGTTTGACGAACTTATGAAACATCTAACAACGTGGTTTCTAGGACTCTAAACCAAGTTTCATGCAACATGAGTGCTTATAAGGTTCTGAATGAGAATTGTACTAGTTTCATAAACTTAAGAAACATATAACAACTCGTTTCGAGGACTCCAAACCAAGTTTCCTGAAACACAAGTGCTTATTAGTGTTTTAAGGAGCTTTGTACAAGTTTGACGAACTTATGAAACATCTAACAACGCTTTTCAAGGACTCTAAACCAAGTTTCATGCAACATGAGTGCTTATAAGTGTCTCAATGAGCTTTGTACTAGTTTGACGTACTTATGAAACATATAACAACGTGGTTTTTAGGACTCTAAACCAGGTTTCTTGCAACATGAGTGCTTGTAAGTGTCCCAATGAGCTTTGTACAAGTTTAACGAACTTATGAAACATCTAACAATGTGTTTCTTGGACTCTAAACAAAGTTTCTTCCAACATTAGTGCTTATAAGGGTCTCAATGAGCTTTGTACAAGTTTGACGAACTTATGAATCATATAACAACGCGTTTCTAAGACTCTAAACAAAGTTTCATGAAATATGAGTCCTTATAAGTGTCTTAATGCGCTTTGTACAAGTTTGACGAACTTATGAAACATCTAAAAACGCGTTTCTTGGACTCTAAATTGAATTTCATGCAACAAGAGTGCTTATAAGTGTCTCAATTAGCTTTGTACTAGTTTGACGAACTTATGAAACATATAACAATGTGGTTGCTAAGACTCTAAAAAAAGTTTTCATGCAACATGAGTGCTTATAAGTGTCTCAACCAATTTTCTACAAGTTTGACGAACTTATGAAACATATAACAAAGCGTTTGTAGGAATCTAAACCAAGTTTCATGCAACATGAGTGCTTATAAATGTCTCAATGAGCTTTATACAAGTTTTACGACCTTAAGAAACATCTAACAACGCATTTCTAGGACTCTAAACAAATTTCATGCAATATGAGTGGTTAAAAGTGTCTCAATGAGCTTTGTACAAGTTTAACGAACTTATGAAACATCTAACAACGCATTTCTAGGACTTTAAACAAAGTATCATGAAACATGAGTGCTTATAAGTGTCTGAAGGAGCTTTGTACAAATTTGACGAACTTAAGAAACATCTACCAACGAGCTTCTAGGACTCTAAACCAAGTTTCACGCAACATGAGTGCTTATAAGTGTCTCAATGAACTTATGAAACATCTAAAAACGCGTTTCTGGGACTCAAAACCAAGTTTCATGCAACATGAGTGCTTTTAAGTTCCTCAATGGACTTTGTACAAGTTTGACGAACTTATGAAACATCAAACAACGTGGTTTCTAGGACTCTAAACCAAGCTTCGTGCAACATGAGTACTTATAAGTGTCTCAATGAACTTTATACAAGTTTGACGAACTTATGAAACATCTAACAACGTGGTTTCTAGGACTCTAAACCAAGTTTCATGCATCATGAGTGCTTAAAAGTTTCTTAATGAGCTTTGTACAAGTTTCACGAACTTATGAATCATCAAATAATATGGTTTCTAGGACTTTAAACCAAGTTTCATGCAACATGAGTGTTTATAAGTTTCTCAATGAGCTTTGTACAAATTTGATGAACTTACGAAACACCTAACAACGCGTTTCTAGGACTCTAAACCATGTTTCATGCAACATGAGTGCTTATAAGTGTATTAATGAGCTTTGTACTAGTTTGACAAACTTATGAAACATCTAACAACGCGTTTCTAAGACTCTAAACCAAGTTTCATGCAACATGAGTGTTTATAAGTGTCTCAATCAGCTTTGTACAAGTTTGAAGAAGTTATTAAACATCTAACAACGTGATTTCTAGGACTCTAAACCATGTTTCATGCAACATGAGTTCTAATAAGTGACTCAATGAGCTTTGTACAAGTTTGACGAGCTTATGAAATATCTAACAACGACTTTCTAAGACTCTAAACCAAGTTTCATCCAACATGAGTGCTTATAAGTGTATCAATGTGCTTTGTACTAGATTGGCGAACTTATGAAACGTCTACCAACGTGGTTGCTAGGACTCTAAACCAAGTTTCATGCAACATGAGTGCTTATAAGTGTCTCAATCAGCTTTGTACAAGTTTGAAGAAGTTATTAAACATCTAACAACGTGATTTCTAGGACTCTAAACCATGTTTCATGCAACATGAGTTCTAATAAGTGACTCAATGAGCTTTGTACAAGTTTGACGAGCTTATGAAATATCTAACAACGACTTTCTAAGACTCTAAACCAAGTTTCATCCAACATGAGTGCTTATAAGTGTATCAATGTGCTTTGTACAAGTTTGACGAACTTATGAAACATCTAACAACGTGGTTTCTAGGACTCGAAACCAAGTTTCTTGCAACATGAGTGTTTATAAGTGTCTCAATGAGCTTTGTACTAGTTTGACTAACTTATGAAACATCTAACAATGCGTTTCTACCACTCTAAACAAAGTTTCACGCAACATGAGTGCTTATAAGTTTCTCAATGTGCTTTGTAAAAATTTGACGAACTTATAAAAATCTAACAGCGTGGTTTTTAGGACTCTAAACCAAGTTTCATGCAACATGAATACTTATAAGTTTCTCAATGAATTTTGTACTAGTTTGACGAACTTATGAAACGTCTAACAACGTGGTTGCTAGGAATCTAAACCAAGTTTCATGCAACATGATTGCTTATAAGTGTCTCAATGAGCTTTGTACTAGTTTGACGAACTTATGAAATATCTAACAACACGTTTTGAGGACTCTAAACCAAGTTTCATGCAACATGATTGCTTATAAGTTTTTCAATGAGCTTTTTATAGGTTTGACGAGCTTATGAAACATCTAACAACGCAATTCTACGACTCTATACAATGTTTCATGCAACATAAGTCCTTATAAGTGTCTCAATGAGCATTGTACTAGTTCGATAAACTTATGAAACATCTAACAATGTGGTAGCTAGGACTCTAAACCAAGTTTCATGCAACATGAGTGCTTATAAGTGTCTCAATCAGCTTTGTACAAGTTTGAAGAAGTTATTAAACATCTAACAACGTGGTTTCTAGGACTCTAAACCATGTTTCATGAAACATGAGTGCTTATAAGTGTCTCAATGAGCTTTGTACAAGTTTGACGAACTTATGAAACATCTAACAACGCGTTTCTAGTCCTCTAAACCAAGTTTCATGCGACATGAGTTCTTATAAGTGTCTCAATGACCTTTGTACATGATTTCCAAACTTATGAAACATCTAACAACGTGTTTCTAAGACTCTAAACCAAGTTTCATCCAACATGAGTGCTTATAAGTGTCTCAATGTGCTTTGTACAAGTTTGATAAAATTATGAAACATCTAACAACGTGGTTTCTAGGAATTTAAACCAAATTACATGCAACATGAGTGCATATAAGTGTCTCAATGAGCTTTGTACAAGTTTGAAGAAGTTATTAAACATCTAACAACGTGGTTTCTAGGACTCTAAACCATGTTTTATGCAACATGAGTGCTTATAAGTGTCTCAATGAACTTTGTACTAGTTTGACGAACTTATGAAACATCTAACAACGCGTTTCTGGGACTCTAAATCAAGTTTCATGCAACATGAGTGCTTATAAGTGTCTCAATGAGATTTGTACTAGTTTGGGCGAATTTATGAAACATCTAACAACGTGGTTGCTAGGACTCTAAACCAAGTTTACTTTAACATGATTGCTTATAAGTGTCTCAATGAGCTTTGTACAAGTTTGAAAAGGTTATTAAACATCTAACAACACGGTTTCTAGGACTCTAAACCATGTTTCATGCAACAAGAGTGCATATAAGTGTCTCAATGAGCTTTGTACACATTTGATGAACTTACGAAACACCTAACAACGCGTTTCTAGGACTTTAAACAAAGTTTCATGCAACATGAGTGCTTTTAAGTTCCTCAATGAGCTTTGTTAAAGTTTGACGAACTTATGAAACATCTAACAACGTGGTTTCTAGGACTCTAAACCAAGCTTCATGGAAAATGAGTGCTTATAAGTGTGTCAATGAGCTTTGTACAAGTTTGGCGAACTTATGAAACATCTAACAACGTGGTTTCTAGGACTCTAAACCAAGTTTCATGCAACATGAGTGCTTATAAGTTTCTGAATGAGAATTGTACTAGTTTCATGAACTTAAGAAACATATAACAACTCGTTTCGAGGACTCCAAACCAAGTTTCATGAAACACAAGTGCTTATTAGTGTTTTAAAGAGCTTTGTACAAGTTTGACGAACTTATAAAACATCTAACAACGCTTTTCAAGGACTCTAACCCAAGTTTCATGCAACATGAGTGCTTATAAGTGTCTCAATGAGCTTTGTACTAGTTTGACGTACTTATGAAACATATAACAACGTGGTTTTTAGGACTCTAAACCAGGTTTCTTGCAACATGAGTGCTTATAAGTGTCCCAATGAGCTTTGTACAAGTTTAACGAACTTATGAAACATCTAACAATGCGTTTCTTGGACTCTAAACAAAGTTTCTTCCAACATTAGTGCTTATAAGGGTCTCAATGAGTTTTGTACAAGTTTGACGAACTTATGAATCATATAACAACGCGTTTCTAAGACTCTAAACAAAGTTTCATGAAACATGAGTCCTTATAAGTGTCTTAATGCGTTTTGTACAAGTTTGAAGAACTTATGAAACATCTAAAATCGCGTTTCTTGGACTCTTAATTGAATTTCATGCAACAAGAGTGCTTATAAGTGTCTCAATTAGCTTTGTACTAGTTTGACGAATTTATGAAACATATAACAATGTGGTTGCCAAGACTCTAAACAAAGTTTTCATGCAACATGAGTGCTTATAAGTGTCTCAACGAATTTTCTACAAGTTTGACGAACTTATGAAACATATAACAAAGCGTTTGTAGGACTCTAAACCAAGTTTCATGCAACATGAGTGCTTATAAATGTCTCAATGAGCTTTGTACATGTTTTACGAACTTAAGAAACATCTAACAACGCGTTTCTAGGACTCTAAACAAATTTCATGCAACATGAGTGGTTAAAAGTGTCTCAATGAGCTTTGTACAAGTTTAACGAACTTATGAAACATCTAACAACGCATTTCTCGGACTTTAAACAAAGTATCATGAAACATGAGTGCTTATAAGTGTCTGAAGGAGCTTTGTACAAATTTGACGAACTTAAGAAACATCTACCAACGAGCTTCTAGGACTCTAAACAAAGTTTCACGCAACATGAGTGCTTATAAGTGTCTCAATGAACTTATGAAACATCTAACAACGCGTTTCTGGGACTCAAAACCAAGTTTCATGCAACATGAGTGCTTTTAAGTTCCTCAATGAACTTTGTACAAGTTTGACGAACTTATGAAACATCAAACAACGTGGTTTCTAGGACTCTAAACCAAGCTTCGTGCAACATGAGTACTTATAAGTGTCTCAATGAACTTTATACAAGTTTGACGAACTTATGAAACATCTAACAACGTGGTTTCTAGGACTCTAAACCAAGTTTCATGCATCATGAGTGCTTAAAAGTTTCTTAATGAGCTTTGTACAAGTTTCACGAACTTATGAATCATCAAATAATATGGTTTCTAGGACTTTAAACCAAGTTTCATGCAACATGAGTGTTTATAAGTTTCTCAATGAGCTTTGTACAAATTTGATGAACTTACGAAACACCTAACAACGCGTTTCTAGGACTCTAAACCATGTTTCATGCAACATGAGTGCTTATAAGTGTATTACTGAGCTTTGTACTAGTTTGACAAACTTATGAAACATCTAACAACGCGTTTCTAAGACTCTAAACCAAGTTTCATGCAACATGAGTGTTTATAAGTGTCTCAATCAGCTTTGTACAAGTTTGAAGAAGTTATTAAACATCTAACAACGTGATTTCTAGGACTCTAAACCATGTTTCATGCAACATGAGTTCTTATAAGTGACTCAATGAGCTTTGTACAAGTTTGACGAGTTTATGAAATATCTAACAACGACTTTCTAAGACTCTAAACCAAGTTTCATCCAACATGAGTGCTTATAAGTGTATCAATGTGCTTTGTACTAGATTGGAGAACTTATGAAACGTCTACCAACGTGGTTGCTAGGACTCTAAACCAAGCTTCATGCAACATGAGTGCTTATAAGTGTCTCAATCAGCTTTGTACAAGTTTGAAGAAGTTATTAAACATCTAACAATGTGATTTCTAGGACTCTAAACCATGTTTCATGCAACATGAGTTCTTATAAGTGACTCAATGAGCTTTGTACAAGTTTGACGAGCTTATGAAATATCTAACAACGACTTTCTAAGACTCTAAACCAAGTTTCATCCAACATGAGTGCTTTATAAGTGTATCAATGTGCTTTGTACAAGTTTGACGAACTTATGAAACATCTAACAACGTGGTTTCTAGGACTCGAGACCAAGTTTCTTGCAACATGAGTGTTTATAAGTGTCTCAATGAGCTTTGTACTAGTTTGACTAACTTATGAAACATCTAACAATGCGGTTCTACGACTCTAAACAAAGTTTCATGCAACATGAGTGCTTATAAGTTTCTCAATGTGTTTTGTAAAAATTTGACGAACTTATAAAAATCTAACAGCGTGGTTTTTAGGACTCTAAACCAAGTTTCATGCAACATGAATACTTATAAGTTTCTCAATGAATTTTGTACTAGTTTGACGAACTTATGAAACGTCTAACAACGTGGTTGCTAGGAATCTAAACCATGTTTCATGCAACATGATTTGCTTATAAGTGTCTCAATGAGCTTTGTACTAGTTTGACGAACTTATGAAACATCTAACAACACGTTTTTCAGGACTCTAAACCAAGTTTCATGCAATATGATTGCTTATAAGTTTTTCAATGAGCTTTTTATAGGTTTGACGAGCTTATGAAACATCTAACAACGCAATTCTACGACTCTATACAATGTTTCATGCAACATAAGTCCTTATAAGTGTCTCAATGAGCATTGTACTAGTTTGATAAACTTATGAAACATCTAACAACGTGGTTGCTAGGACTCTAAACCAAGTTTCATGCAACATGAGTGCTTATAAGTTTCCCAATCAGCTTTGTACAAGTTTGAAGAAGTTATTAAACATCTAATAACGTTGTTTCTAGGACTCTAAACCATGTTTCATGAAACATGAGTGCTTATAAGTGTCTCAATGAGCTTTGTACAAGTTTGACGAACTTATGAAACATCTAACAACGCTTTTCTAGGCCTCTAAACCCAGTTTCATGCGACATGAGTGCTTATAAGTGTCTCAATGACCTTTGTACATGATTTCCAAACTTATGAAACTTCTAACAACGTGTTTCTAAGACTCTAAACCAAGTTTCATCCAACATGAGTGCTTATAAGTGTCTCAATGTGCTTTGTACAAGTTTGATAAAATTATGAAACATCTAACAACGTGGTTTCTAGGACTTTAAACCAAATTACATGCAACATGAGTGCTTATAAGTGTCTCAATGAGCTTTGTACAAGTTTGAAGAAGTTATTAAACATCTAACAACGTGGTTTCTAGGACTCTAAACCATGTTTTATGCAACATGAGTGCTTATAAGTGTCTCAATGAGCTTTGTACAAGTTTGACGAACTTATGAAACATCTAACAACGCGTTTCTGGGACTCTAAATCAAGTTTCATGTAACATGAGTGCTTATAAGTGTCTCAATGAGATTTGTACTAGTTTGGCGAATTTATGAAACATCTAACAACGTGGTTGCTAGGACACTAAACCAAGTTTACTTTAACATGATTTCTTATAAGTGTCTCAATGAGCTTTGTACAAGTTTGAAAAGGTTATTAAACATCTAACAACGTGGTTTCTAGGACTCTAAACCATGTTTCATGCAACAAGAGTGCATATAAGTGTCTCAATGAGCTTTGTACTCGTTTTTACGAATTTATGTAACATCTAACAACGCGTTTCTTAGGACTCTAAACCAAGGTTCATGTAACATGAGTGCTTATAAGTGGTTCAATGAACTTTGTATTAGTTTGACAAATTTATGAAAAATCTAACAACGCGTTTCTAGGACTCTAAACCAAGTTTCATGCAACATGAGTGATTATAAGTGTCTCAATGAGCTTTGTACTAGTTTGACAAACTTATGAAACATCTAACAACGTGGTTGCTAGGACTCTAAACCAAGTTTCATACAACATGAGTGCTTATAAGTATCGCAATCAGCTTTGTACAAGTTTGAAGAAGTTATTAAACATCTAACAACCTAGTTTCTAGGACTCTAAACCATGTTTCATGCAACATGAGTGCTTATAAGTGTCTCAATGAGCTTTGTACAAGTTTGACGAACTTATGAAACATCTAACAACACGTTTCTAGGACTCTAAACCAAGTTTCATGCGACATGAGTTCTTAAAAGTGTCTGAATGACCTTTGTACAGGGGTTCCGAACTTATGAAACATCTAACAACGAGTTTCTAAGACTCTAAACCAAGTTTCATCCAACATGAGTTCTTATAAGTGTCTCAATGTGATTTGTACAAGTTTGACAAACTTATGAAACAACTAACAACGTGGTTTCTAGGACTCTAAACCAAATTTCATGCATCATGAGTGCTTATAAATGTCTCAATGAGCTTTGTACAAGTTTGAAGAAGTTATTAAACATCTAACAACGTTGTTTCTAGGACTCTATACTATGTTTCATGCAACATGAGTGCTTATACGTGTCTCAATGAGCTTTGTACTAGTTTGACGAACTTATGAAACATCTAACAACGCGTTTCTAGGACTCTAAACCAAGTTTCATGCAACATGAGTGCTTAAAAGTTTCTCAATGACCTTTGTACAGGTATTCCGAACTTATGAAAAGAATAACAACGACTTTCTAAGACTCTAAACCAAGTTTCATCCAACATGAGTGCTTATAAGTGTATCAATCTGCTTTGTACAAGTTTGACGTACTTATGAAACATCTAACAATGTGGTTTCTAGGACTCTAAACCATGTTTCATGCAACATGAGTGCTTATAAGTGTCTCAATGAGCTCTATACTAGTTTGACGAACTTATGAAACATCTAACAACTCGTTTCTAGGACTTTAAATCAAGTTTCATGCAACATGAGTGCTTATAAGTGTCTCAATGAGCTTTGTATTGGTTTGACGAACTTATGAAACACCCGACAACGAGTTTCTAGGACTCTAAACCAACTTTCATCAAACATGAGTGCTTATAAGTGTCTCAATGAGCTTTGTACAAGTTTGACGAACTTATGAAACATCTAACAACTCGTTTCTAGGACTCTAAACCAAGTTTCTTGCAAAATGAGTGCTTATCGTTGTCTCAATGAGCTTTGTACAAGTTTGACGAACTTATGAAACATCTAACAACGTGTTTCTAGGACTCTAAACCAAGTTTTTGCAACATGAATGCTTATAAGTGTCTCAATGAGCTTTGTACTAGTTTGACGAACTTATGAAACATCTAACAATGCGTTTCTACTACTCTAAACAAAGTTTCATGCAACATGGGTGCTTATAAGTGTCTCAATGTGCTATGTACAGTTTGAAAAACTTATGAAACATCTAAAAACGTAATTTACAAGACTCTAGACCAAGTTTCATGCAACATGAGTGCTTATAAGTCTCTCATTGAGCTTTGTACAAGTTTGACGAACTTATGAAATACCTAACAACGCGTTTCTAGGACCCTAAACCAAGTTTTTTGCAACATGAGTGCTTATAAGTGTCTCAATGATTTTTGTACAAGTTTGACGAACTTATGAAACATCTAACAACGCGTTTCTAGGACTCTAAACCAAGTTTCTTGCAACATGACTGCTTAGAAGTGTCTCTATGAGCTTTTTATAAGTTTGACGAACTTATGAAACATCTAACAACTCGTTTCTAGGAATCTAAACCAAGTTTCTTGGAAAATGAGTGCTTATAAATGTCTCAATAAGCTTTGTACTAGTTTGACTAACTTATGAAACATCTAACAACGGGTTTCTACGACTCTAAACAAAGTTTCTTGCAACATGAGTGCTTAGAAGTGTCTCAATGAGCTTTGTACAAGTTTGAAGAACATATGAAACATCTAACAACTCGTTTCTAGGACTCTAAACCAAGTTTCTTGCAACAAGAGTGCTTATAAGTGTCTCAATGAGCTTTGCACTAGTTTGACTAACTTATGAAACATCTAACAGCGCGTTTCTACGACTCTAAACAAAGCTTTATGCAACATGAGTGCTTCTAAGTGTCTCAATGAAATTTGTTTAGGTTTGACGAACTTATGAAACACCTAACAACGAGTTTCTAGGACTCTAAACCAACTTTCATAAAACATTAGTGTTTATAAGTGTCACAATGAGCTTTGTACTAGTTTGATGAACTTATGAAACATCTAAGAACGCAATTCTACGACTCTATACAAAGTTTCATGCAACATAAGTGCTTATAAGTGTCTCAATGTGCTTTGTAAAAGTTTGACAAACTTATGAAACATCTAACAACGTGGTTTCTAGGACTCTAAACCAAAATTCTTGCAACATGAGTGCTTATAAGTGTCTCAATGAGCTCTGTACTAGTTTGACGAATTTATGAAACATCTAACAACGCGTTTCTAGGACTCTAAACCAAGTTTCATGCAACATGAGTGCTTATAAGTGTCTCAATGAGCTTTGTACTAGTTTGACAAACTTATGAAACATCTAACAACATGGTTGCTAGGACTCTAAACCAAGTTTCATGCAACGTGAATGCTTATAAGTGTCTCAATCAGCTTTGTACAAGTTTGAAGAAGTTATTAAACATCTAACAACGTGGTTTCTAAGACTCTAAACCATGTTTCATGCAACAAGAGTGCTTATAAGTGTCTCAATGAGCTTTGTACAAGTTTGAAGAACTTATGAAACATAAAACAACGCGTTTCTACGTCTCTAAACCAAGTTTCATTCAACATGAGTCCTTATAAGTGTCTCAATGAGTTTTGTACAAGTTTGACGAACTTATGAAACATCTATATAACAACGCGTTTTTATGAATCTAAACCAAGTTTCTTGCAACATGAGTGCTCATAAGTGTCTCAATAAGTTTTGTACTAGTTTGAAGAACTTATGAACCATCTATCAACGCGTTTCTTGGACTATAAACCAAGTTTCTTGCAACATGAGTGCTTAGAAGTGTCTCTATGAACTTTGTATAAGTTTGACGAACTTAAGAAACAACTTACAACTCGTTTCTAGGACTCTAAACCAAGTTTCTTGCAAAATTAGTGCTTATAATTGTCTCAATAAGCTTAATTTGTACTTGTTTAACTAACTTATGAAACATCTAATAAAGGGTTTCTACGACTCTAAACAAAGTTTGGCGAACTTATGAAACATCTAACAACGTGGTTTTTAGGACTCTAAAGAATGTTTCATGCAACATGATTTCTTATAAGTGTCTCAATGAGCTTTGTACTAGTTTGACGAACATATGAAACATCTAACAACGCGTTTCTAGGACTCTAAACCAAGTTTCATGCAACATGAGTGCTTATAAGTGTCTCAATGAGCTTTGTATAGGTTTGACGAACTTATGAAACACCTAACAACGAGTTTCTAGGACTCTGAACCAACTTTCGTCAAACATGAGTGCTTATAAGTGTCTCAATGAGCTTTGTACTAGTTTGACGAACTTATGAAACATCTAATAACACAATTCTACGACTCTATACAAAGTTTCATGCAACATAAGTGCTTATACGTGTCTCAATGTGCTTTGTACAAGTTTGACAAACTTATGAAACATCTAACAACGTGGTTTCTAGGACTATAAACAAAGTTTCATGCAACATGAGTGCTTATAAGTGTCTTAACGAGCTCTGTACTAGTTTGATGAATTTATGAAACATCTAACAACGAGTTTCTAGGACCCTAAACCAAGTTTCTTCTAACATGAGTGCTTATAAAATTCTCAATGAGCTTTGTTAAAGTTTGACAAACTTATGAAATATCTAACAACATGGTTTCTAGGACTCTAAACCAAGCTTCATGCAACAAAGTGTCTCAATGAGCTTTGTACAAGTTTGACAAACTTATGTAGCATCTAACAACGTGGTTTCTAGGACTCTAAACCAAGTTTCATGCAACATGAGTGCTAATAAGTGACTCAATGAGCTTTGTACAAGTTTGATGAACTTATGAAACATCTAGCAATGCGTTTCTAAGACTCTAAACCAAGTTTCATGCAACATGAGTGCTTATAAGTGTCTCAATGAGCTTTGTACAAGTTTGACGAACTTAAGAAACATCTAACAACGCGTTTCTAGGACCCTAAACCAAGTTTCTTGCAACATGAGTGCTTATAAGTGTCTCAATGAGCTTTTTACAAGTTTGAAGAACTTATGAAACATCTAACAACGCGTTTGTCGGACTCATCTAAACAAAGTTTCTTGCAACATGAGTGCTTAGAAGTGTCTCAGTGAGCTTTGTACAAGTTTGACAAACTTATGAAACATCTAACAACTCATTTCTTCGACTCTAAACAAAGTTTCATGCAGCATGAGTGCTTATAAGTGTCTCAATCAACTTTGTACAAGTTTGAAGAAGCTATTAAACATCTAAAAACAAGTTTTCTAGGACTCTAAACCATGTTCCATGCAACATGAGTTCTTATAAGTGTCTCAATGACCTTTGTACAGGTTTTTCGAACTTATGAAACATCTAACAACGACTTTCTAAGACTCTAAATCAAGTTTCATTCAACATGAGTGCTTATAAGTCTCTCAATGAGCTTTATACAAGTTTGACGAACTTATGAAACATCTAACAACGCGTTTCTAGGACTCTAAACCAAGTTTCATGCAACATGAGTGCTTATCAGTATCTCAATAACCTTTGTATAGGTTTTCCAAACTAATGAAACATCTAACAACGAGTTTCTAAGACTCTAAAACAAGTTTCATCCAACATGAGTGCTTATAAGTGTCTCAATGTTCTTTGTACAAGTCTGATCAACTGATGAAACATCTAACAACGCGTTTCTAGGACCCTAAACCAAGTTTCTTGCAACATTAGTGCTTATAAGTGTCTCAATGAGCTTTGTACAAGTTTGAAGAACTTATGAAACATCTAACAACGCGTTTCTAGGACTCTAAACCAAGTTTCTTGCAACATGAGTGCTTAGAAGTGTCTCAATGAGCTTTGTACAAGTTTGACGAACTTATGAAACATCTAACAACTCGTTTCTAGGACTCTAAACTAAGTTTCTTGCAACAAGAGTGCTTATAAGTGTCTCAATGAACTTTGCACTAGTTTGACTAACTTATGAAACATCTAACATCGCGTTTTTACGACTCTAAACAAAGCTTCATGCAACATGAGTGCTTATAAGTGTCTCAATGTGCTTTGTACAAGTTTGACGAACTTATGAAACATCTAACAACGTGGTTTTTAGGACTCTAAACCAAGTTTCATGCAACATGAGTACTTATAAGTGTCTCAATGGGTTTTGTACTAGTTTGACGAACTTATGAAACAACTACCAACGTGGTTGCTAGGAATCTAAACCAAGTTTCATGCAACATGATTGCTTATAAGTGTGTCAATGAGCTTTGTACTAGTTTGAAGAACTTATGAAACATCTAACAATGCGTTTCTAGTACTCTAATCCAAGTTTTATGCAACATGAGTTCTTATAAGTGTCTCAATGAGCTTTGTATAGGTTTGACGAACTTATGAAACTTCTAACAACGAGTTTGTAGGACTCTAAACCAACTTTCATCAAACATGAGGGCTTATAAGTGTCTCAATGAGCTTTGTACTAGTTTGACGAGCTTATGAAACATCTAACAACACAATTCTACGACTCTATACAAAGTTTCATGCAACATAAGTGCTCATAAGTGTCTCAATGTGCTTTGTACAAGTTTGACAAACTTATGAAACATCTAACAACGTGGTTTATAGGACTATAAACCAAGTTTCATGCAACATGAATGCTTATAAGTTTCTCAATGAGCTTTGTACTCGTTTGACGAACTTATGAAACATCTAACAACGTGTTGCGAGGAATCTAAACCAAGTTTCATACAACATGATTGCTTATAAGTGTCTCAATGAGCTCTGTACTAGTTTGAAGAACTTAAGAAACATCTAAAAACTCGTTTCTAGGACTCTAAACCAAGTTTCTTGCAACATGAGTGCTTATAAATGTATCAATGAGCTTTGCACTAGTTTGTCTAATTTATGAAACATCTAACAGCGTGTTTCTACGACTCTAAACCAAGTTTCAGGCAACATGAGTGCTTATAAGTGTCTAAATCAGCTTTGTACAAGTTTGAAGAAGTTATTAAACATCTAACAACGTGGTTTCTAGGACTCTAAACCATGTTTCATGCAACATGTGTGCTTATAAGTGTCTCAATGAGCTTTCTACAAGTTTGACGAACTTATGAAACATCTAACAACGCGTTTCTAGGACCCTAAACCAAGTTTCTTGCAACATGAGTGCTTATAAGTGTCTCAATGAGCTTTGTACAAGTTTGAAGAACTTATGAAACATCTAACAACGCGTTTGTCGGACTCTAAACCAAGTTTCTTGCAACATGAGTGCTTAGAAGTGTCTCAATGAGCTTTGTACAAGTTTGACGAACTTATGAAACATCTAACAACTCATTTCTAGGATTTTGAACCAAGTTTCTTGCAACATGAGTGCTTATAAGTGTCTCAATGATATTTGTACTAGTTTGACGAACTTGTGAAACTTCTAACAACTTGGCTGCTAGGAATCTAAACCAAGTTTCATGCATCATGATTGCTTATAAGTGTCTCAATGAGCTTTGTACTAGTTTGACGAACTTATGAAACATCTAACAACTCGTCTCTAGGACTTTAAATCAAGTTTCATGCAACATGAGTGCTTATAAGTGTCTCCATGAGCTTTGTATTGGTTTGACGAACTTATGAAACACCTAACAACGAGTTTCTAGGACTCTAAACCTACTTTCATCAAACATGAGTGCTTATAAGTGTCTCAATGAGCTTTATACAACTTTGACGAACTTATGAAACATCTAACAACTCGTTTCTAGGACTCTAAACCAAGTTTCTTGCAACATGAGTGCTTATAAGTGTCTCAATAAGCTTTGTACTAGTTTGACTAACTTATGAAACATCTAACAAATGGTTTCTACGACTCTAAACAAAGTTTCATGCAACATGAGTGCTTATAAGTGTCTCAATGTGCTTTGTACAAGTTTGACGAACTTATGAAACATCTAACAACGTGGTTTCTAGGAATCTAAACCAAGTTTCACGCAACATGATTTCTTATAAGTGTCTCGATGAGGTTTGTACTAGTTTGACGAACTTATGAAACATCTAACAACGCGTTTCTAGGACTCTTAACCAAGTTTCTTGCAACATGAGTGCTTAGAAGTGTCTCAATGAGCTTTGTACAAGTTTGACGAACTTATGAAACATCTAACAACTCGTTTCTAGGACTCTAAACCAAGTTTCTTGCAACAAGAGTGCTTATAAGTGTCTAAATGAGCTTTGCACTAGTTTGATTAACTTATGAAACATCTAACATCGCGTTTCTACGACTCTAAAGAAATCTTCATGCAACATAAGTGCTTATAAGTGTCTCAATGTGCTTTGTACAAGTTTGACGAACTTATGAAACATCTAACAACGTGGTTTTTAGGACTCTAAACCAAGTTTGATGAAACATTAGTGCTTATAAGTGTCTCAATGAGCTTTGTATAGGTTTGACGAACTTATGAAACACCTAACAACGAGTTTGTAGGACTCTAAACCAACTTTCTTCAAACATGAGTGCTTATAAGTGTCTCAATGAGCTTTGTACTAGTTTGACGACTTTATGAAACATCTAACAACGCAATTCTACGACTCTATACAAAGTTTCGTGCAACATAAGTGCTTATAAGTGTCTCAATGTGCTTTGTACAAGTTTGACAAACTTATGAAACATCTAACAACGTGGTTTCTAGGACTCTAAACCAATATTCTTGCAACATGAGTGCTTATAAGTGGCTCAATGAGGTCTGTATTAGTTTGACGAATTTATGAAACATCTAACAATGCGTTTCTAGAACTCTAAACCAAGATTCATGCAACATGAGTACTTATAAGTATCTCAATGAGCTTTGTACTAGTTTGAAAAACTTATGAAACATCTAACAACATGGTTGCTAGGACTCTAAACCAAGTTTCATGCAACATGAGTGCTTATAAGTGTCTCAATCAGCTTTGTACAAGTTTGAATAAGTTATTAAACATCTAACAACGTGGTTTCTAAGACTCTAAACCATGTTTCATGCAACATGAGTGCTTATAAGTGTCTCAATGAGCTTTGTACAAGTTTGACGAACTTATGAAACATCTAACAACGCGTTTCTACGACTCTAAACAAAGTTTCATGCAACATGAGTGCTTATAAGTGTCTCAATGTGCTATGTACAGGTTTGACAAACTTATGAAAAATCTAACAACGTGGTTTACAAGACTCTAAACCAAGTTTCATGCAACATGAGTGCTTATAAATGTCTCAATGAGGTTTGTACAAGTTTGACGAACTTATGAAACATCTAACAACGCGTTTCTAGGACTCTAAACCAAGTTTCTTGCAACAAGAGTGCTTGGAAGTGTCTCTATGAGCTTTGTATAAGTTTGACGAACTTATGAAACATCTAACAACTCGTTAAGTGCTTATAAGTGTCTCAATAAGCTTTGTACTAGTTTGACTAACTTATGAAACATCTAACAAAGGGTTTCTACGACTCTAAACAAAGTTTCATGCAACATGAGTGCTTTTAAGTGTCTCAATGTGCTTTGTACAAGTTTGACGAACTTATGAAACATCTAACAACGTGGTTTTATGACTCTAACGCAAGTTTCATGCAACATGAGTACTTATAAATGTCTCAATGATATTTGTACTAGTTTGACGAACTTATGAAACATCTAACAACGTGGATGCTAGGAATCTAAACCAAGTTTCATGCAACATGATTTCTTATAAGTGTCTCAATGAGATTTGTACTAGTTTGACGAACTTATGAAAAATCTAACAACGCGTTTCTAGGACTATAAACCAAGTTTCATGCAACACGAGTGCTTATAAGTCTCTCAATGAGCTTTGTATAGGTTTGACAAACTTATGAAACAACTAATAACGAGTTTCTAGGACTCTAAACCAACTTTCGTCAAACATGAGTGCTTATAATTGTCTCAGTGAGCTTTGTACTAGTTTGACGAACTTATGAAACATCTAACAACGAAATTCTACGACTATACAATGTTTCATGCAACATAAGTGCTTATACGTGTCTCAATGTGCTTTGTACAACTTTGAAAAACTTATGAAACATCTAACAACGTGGTTTCTAGGACTATAAACAAAGTTTCATGCAACATGAGTGCTTATAAGTGTCTCAATGAGTTTTGTATTAATTTGAAAAACTTATGAAACATCTAACAACATGGTTGCTAGGACTCTAAACCAAGTTTCATGCAACATGAGTGCATATAAGTGTCTCAATGTGCTTTGTACAAGTTTGACAAACTTATGAAACATTTAACAACGTGGTTTCTAGGACTCTAAACCAATATTCTTGGAACATGAGTGCTTATAAGTGTCTCAATGAGCTTTGTACTAGTATGAAAAACTTATGAAACATCTAACAACATGGTTTCTAGGACTCTAAACCAAGTTTCATGCAACATGAGTGCTTATAAGTGTCTCAATCAGCTTTGTACAAGTTGGAAGAAGTTATTAAACATCTAAAAATGCGTTTCTACGACTCTAAACAGAATTTCATGCAACATGAGTGCTTATAAAGGTCTCAATGTTTACAAGACTCTAAACCAAGTTTCATGCAACATGAGTGCTTATAAGTGTCTCAATGAGCTTTGTACAAGTTGGAAGAACTTATGAAACATCTAACAACGCGTTTCTAGAAATCTAAACCAAGTTTCTTGCAACAAGAGTGCTTATAAGTGTCTCAATAAGGTTCGTACAAGTTTGAAGAACTTATGAAACATCTAACAACGCGTTTCTAGGACTCTAAATCAACATTCATCAAACATGAGTGGTTATAAGTGTCTCAATGAGATTTGTACTAGTTTGACGAACTTATGAAACATCTAACAACGCAATTCTACGACTCTATACAAAGTTTCATGCAACATAAGTGCTCATAATTGTCTCAATGTGCTTTGTACAAGGTTGACAAACTTATGAAACATCTAACAACGTGGTTTATAGGACTATAAACCAAGTTTCATGCAACATGAGTGCTTATAAGTGTTTCACTGACCTTTGTACTCGTTTGACGAACTTATGAAACATCTAACAACGTGGTTGCTAGGAATCTAAACCAAGTTTCATGCAACATGATTCCTTATAAGTGTCTCAATGAGCTTTGTACTAGTTTGATGAACTTATGAAACATCTAAAAACTCGTGTCTTAATGAGCTTTGAACTAGTTTGTCTAATTTATGAAACATCTAACAGCGTGTTTCTACGACTCTAAACCAAGTTTCAGGCAACATGAGTGCTTATAAGTGTCTAAATCAGCTTTGTACAAGTTTGGAGAAGTTATTAAACATCTAACAACGTGGTTTCTAGGACTGTAAACCATGTTTCATGCAACCTGTGTGCTTATAAGTGTTTCAATGAGCTTTCTACAAGTTTGACGAACTTATGAAACATCTAACAACGCGTTTCTAGGACCCTAAACCAAGTTTCTTGCAACATGAGTACTTATAAGTGTCTCAGTGAGCTTTGTACAAGTTTGAAGAACTTATGAAACATCTAACAACGCGTTTGCCGGACTCTAAACCAAGTTTCTTGCAACATGAGTGCTTAGAAGTGTCTCAATGAGCTTTGTACAAGTTTGACAAACTTATGAAACATCTAACAACTCATTTCTAGGATTTTGAACCAAGTTTCTTGCACCATGAGTGCTTATAAGTGTCTCAATGAGATTTGTACTAGTTTGACGAACTTATGAAACTTCTAACAACGTGGTTGCTAGGAATCTAAACCAAGTTTCATGCAACATGATTGCTTATAAGTGTCTCAATGAGCTTTGTACTAGTTTGACGAACTTATGAAACATCTAACAACTCGTTTCTAGGACTTTAAATCAAGTTTCATGCAACATGAGTGCTTATAAGTGTCTCAATGAGCTTTGTATTGGTTTGACGAACTTATGAAACACCTAACAACGAGTTTCTAGGACTCTAAACCAACTTTCATCAAACATGAGTGATTATAAGTGTCTCAATGAGCTTTATACAACTTTGACGAACTTTTGAAACATCTAACAACTCGTTTCTAGGACTCTAAACCAAGTTTCTTGCAACATGAGTGCTTATAAGTGTCTCAATGAGCTTTGTACAAGTTTGACGGACTTATGAAACATCTAACAACGCGTTTCTAGGAATCTAAACCAAGTTTCTTGCAACATGAGTTCCTATAAGTGTCTCAATAAGTTTTGTACAAGTTTGAAGAACTTATAAAACATCTAACAACGCGTTTCTAGGACTCTAAACCAAGTTTCTTTCAAAATGACTTCTTATAAGTGTCTCAATAAGCTTTGTACTAGTTTGACTAACTTATGAAACATCTAACAAAGGGTTTCTACGACTCTAAACAAAGTTTCATGCAACATGAGTGCTTATAAGTGTCTCAATGTGCTTTGTACAAGTTTGACGAACTTATGAAACATCTAACAACGTGGTTTTTAGGACTCTAAAGCAAGTTTCATGCAACATTAGTACTTATAGGTGTCTCAATGATATTTGTACTAGTTTGACGAACTTATGAAACATCTAACAACGTGGTTGCTAGGAATCTAAACCAAGTTTCATGCAACATGATTTCTTATAAGTGTCTCAATGAGCTTTGTACTAGTTTGACGAACTTATGAAACATAAAACAACGCGTTTCTAGGACTCTAAACTAAGTTTCTTGCAACATGAGTGTTTAGAAGTGTCTCTATGAGCTTTATAAGTTTGAAGAACTTATGAAACATCTAACAACTCGTTTCTAGGACTCCAAACCAAGTTTCTTTCAAAATGACTTCTTATAAATGTCTCAATAAGCTTTGTACTAGTTTCACTAACTTATGAAACATCTAACAAAGGATTTCTACGACCCTAAACAAAGTTTCATGCAACATGAGTGCTTATAAGTGTCTCAATGTGCTTTGTACAAGTTTGACGAACTTATGAAACATCTAACAACGTGGTTTTTAGGACTCTAAAGCAAGTTTCATGCAACATAAGTACTTATAAGTGTCTCAATGATATTTGTACTAGTTTGACGAACTTATGAAACATCTAACAACGTGGTTGCTAGGAATCTAAACCAAGTTAAATGCAACATGATTTCTTATAAGTGTCTCAATGAGATTTGTACTAGTTTGACGAACTTATGAAACATCAAAAAACGCGTTTCTAGGACTCTAAACCAAGTGTATATCAACATGAGTGCTTAGAAGTGTCTCAATGAGCTTTGTACAAGTTTGACGAACTTATGAAACATCTAACAACTCGTTTCTAGGACTCTAAACCAAGTTTCTTGCAACAAGAGTGCTTATAAGTGTCTCAATGAGCTTTTCACTAGTTTGACTAACTTATGACACATCTAACAACGCGTTTCTACGACTCTAAACAAAGCTTCATGCAACATGAGTGCTTATAAGTGTCTCAATGTGCTTTGTACAAGTTTGACTAACTTATGAAACATCTAACAACATGGTTTTTAGGACTCTAAACAAAGTTTCATGCAACATGAGTGCTTATAAGTGTCTCAATGAGCTTTGTATAGGTTTGACGAACTTATGAAACACCTAACAACGAGTTTCTAGGACTCTAAACCAACTTTTGTCAAACATGAGTGCTTATAAGGGTCTCAATGAGCTTTGTACTAGTTTGACGAACTTATGAAACATCTAACAACGCAATTCTACGACTCTATACAAAGTTTCGTGCAACATAAGTGCTTATAAGTGTCTCAATGTGCTTTGTACAAGTTTGACAAACTTATGAATCATCTTACAACGTGGTTTCTAGGACTGTAAACCAATGTTCTTGCAACATGAGTGCTTATAAGTGTCTCAATGAGCTATGTACTAATTTGACGAATTTATGAAACATCTAACAACGCTTTTCTAGAACTCTAAACCAAGTTTCATGCAACATGAGTGCTTATAAGTGTCTCAATGAGCTTTGTACTAGTTTGAAAAACTTATGAAACATCTAACAACATGGTTGCTAGGACTCTAAACCAAGTTTCATGCAACATGAGTGCTTATAAGTGTCTCAATGAGCTTTGTACAAGTTTGACGAACTTATGAAACATCTAACAACCCGTTTCTACAACTCTAAACAAATATTCATGCAACATGAGTGCTTATAAGTGTCTCAATGTTCTATGTACAGGTTTGACAAACTTATGAAAAATCTAACAACGTGGTTGACAAGACTCTAAACCAAGTTTCATGCAACATGAGTGCTTATAAGTGTCTAAATCAGCTTTGTACAAGTTTGGAGAAGTTATTAAACATCTAACAACGTGGTTTCTAGGACTGTAAACCATGTTTCATTCAACCTGTGTGCTTATAAGTGTTTCAATGAGCTTTCTACAAGTTTGACGAACTTATGAAACATCTAACAACGCGTTTCTAGGACCCGAAACCAAGTTTCTTGCAACATGAGTACTTATAAGTGTCTCAGTAAGCTTTGTACAAGTTTGAAGAACTTATGAAACATCTAACAACGCGTTTGCCGGACTCTAAACCAAGTTTCTTGCAACATGAGTGCTTAGAAGTGTCTCAATGAGCTTTGTACAAGTTTGACGAACTTATGAAACATCTAACAACTCATTTCTAGGATTTTGAACCAAGTTTCTTGCACCATGAGTGCTTATAAGTGTCTCAATGAGATTTGTACTAGTTTGACGAACTTATGAAACTTCTAACAACGTGGTTGCTAGGAATCTAAACCAAGTTTCATGCAACATGATTGCTTATAAGTGTCTCAATGAGCTTTGTACTAGTTTGACGAACTTATGAAACATCTAACAACTCGTTTCTAGGACTTTAAATCAAGTTTCATGCAACATGAGTGCTTATAAGTGTCTCAATGAGTTTTGTATTGGTTTGACGAACTTATGAAACACCTAACAACGAGTTTCTAGGACTCTAAACCAACTTTCATCAAACATGAGTGATTATAAGTGTCTCAATGAGCTTTATACAACTTTGACGAACTTTTGAAACATCTAACAACTCGTTTCTAGGACTCTAAACCAAGTTTCTTGCAACATGAGTGCTTATAAGTGTCTCAATGAGCTTTGTACAAGTTTGACGGACTTATGAAACATCTAACAACGCGTTTCTAGGAATCTAAACCAAGTTTCTTGCAACATGAGTTCCTATAAGTGTCTCAATAAGTTTTGTACAAGTTTGAAGAACTTATAAAACATCTAACAACGCGTTTCTAGGACTCTAAACCAAGTTTCTTTCAAAATGACTTCTTATAAGTGTCTCAATAAGCTTTGTACTAGTTTGACTAACTTATGAAACATCTAACAAAGGGTTTCTACGACTCTAAACAAAGTTTCATGCAACATGAGTGCTTATAAGTGTCTCAATGTGCTTTGTACAAGTTTGACGAACTTATGAAACATCTAACAACGTGGTTTTTAGGACTCTAAAGCAAGTTTCATGCAACATTAGTACTTATAAGTGTCTCAATGATATTTGTACTAGTTTGACGAACTTATGAAACATCTAACAACGTGGTTGCTAGGAATCTAAACCAAGTTTCATGCAACATGATTTCTTATAAGTGTCTCAATGAGCTTTGTACTAGTTTGACGAACTTATGAAACATAAAACAACGCGTTTCTAGGACTCTAAACTAAGTTTCTTGCAACATGAGTGTTAAGAAGTGTCTCTATGAGCTTTATAAGTTTGAAGAACTTATGAAACATCTAACAACTCGTTTCTAGGACTCCAAACCAAGTTTCTTTCAAAATGACTTCTTATAAATGTCTCAATAAGCTTTGTACTAGTTTCACTAACTTATGAAACATCTAACAAAGGATTTCTACGACCCTAAACAAAGTTTCATGCAACATGAGTGCTTATAATTGTCTCAATGTGCTTTGTACAAGTTTGACGAACTTATGAAACATCTAACAACGTGGTTTTTAGGACTCTAAAGCAAGTTTCATGCAACATAAGTACTTATAGGTGTCTCAATGATATTTGTACTAGTTTGACGAACTTATGAAACATCTAACAACGTGGTTGCTAGGAATCTAAACCAAGTTAAATGCAACATGATTTCTTATAAGTGTCTCAATGAGATTTGTACTAGTTTGACGAACTTATGAAACATCAAAAAACGCGTTTCTAGGACTCTAAACCAAGTGTATATCAACATGAGTGCTTAGAAGTGTCTCAATGAGCTTTGTACAAGTTTGACGAACTTATGAAACATCTAACAACTCGTTTCTAGGACTCTAAACCAAGTTTCTTGCAACAAGAGTGCTTATAAGTGTCTCAATGAGCTTTTCACTAGTTTGACTAACTTATGACACATCTAACAACGCGTTTCTACGACTCTAAACAAAGCTTCATGCAACATGAGATCTTATAAGTGTCTCAATGTGCTTTGTACAAGTTTGACTAACTTATGAAACATCTAACAACATGGTTTTTAGGACTCTAAACAAAGTTTCATGCAACATGAGTGCTTATAAGTGTCTCAATGAGCTTTGTATAGGTTTGACGAACTTATGAAACACCTAACAACGAGTTTCTAGGACTCTAAACCAACTTTTGTCAAACATGAGTGCTTATAAGGGTCTCAATGGGCTTTGTACTAGTTTGACGAACTTATGAAACATCTAACAACGCAATTCTACGACTCTATACAAAGTTTCGTGCAACATAAGTGCTTATAAGTGTCTCAATGTGCTTTGTACAAGTTTGACAAACTTATGAATCATCTTACAACGTGGTTTCTAGGACTCTAAACCAATATTCTTGCAACATGAGTGCTTATAAGTGTCTCAATGAGCTATGTACTAATTTGACGAATTTATGAAACATCTAACAACGCTTTTCTAGAACTCTAAACCAAGTTTCATGCAACATGAGTGCTTATAAGTGTCTCAATGAGCTTTGTACTAGTTTGAAAAACTTATGAAACATCTAACAACATGGTTGCTAGGACTCTAAACCAAGTTTCATGCAACATGAGTGCTTATAAGTGTCTCAATGAGCTTTGTACAAGTTTGACGAACTTATGAAACATCTAACAACCCGTTTCTACAACTCTAAACAAATATTCATGCAACATGAGTGCTTATAAGTGTCTCAATGTTCTATGTACAGGTTTGACAAACTTATGAAAAATCTAACAACGTGGTTGACAAGACTCTAAACCAAGTTTCATCAAACATGAGTGCTTATAAGTGTCTCAATGAGCTTTGTACAAGTTTGACGAACTTATGAAACATCTAACAACGCGTTTCTAGGAATCTAAACCAAGTTTCTTGCAACATGAGTGCTTATAAGTGTCTCAATAAGCTTTGTACAAGTTTGAAGAAGTTATGAAACATCTAACAACGCGTTTCTAGGACTCTAAACCAAGTTTCTTGCAACATGAGTGCTTAGAAGTGATTCTATGAGCTTTGTATAAGTTTGACGAACTTATGAAACATCTAACAACTCATTTCTAGGACTCTAAACAAAGTTTCTAGCAAAATGAGTGCTTATAAGTGTCTCAATAAGCTTTGTACTAGTTTGAAGAAGTTATTAAACATCTAACAACATGGTTTTTAGGACTCTAAAGCAAGTTTCATGCAACATGAGTACTTATAAGTGTCTCAATTATATTTGTACTAGTATGACGAACTTATGAAACATCTAACAACGTGGATGCTAGGAATCTAAACCAAGTTTCATGCAACATGATTTCTTATAAGTGTCTCAATGAGATTTGTACTAATTTGACGAACTTATGAAACATCTAACAACGCGTTTCTAGTACTCTAAACCAAGTTTCATGCAACATGAGTGCTTATAAGTGTTTCACTGAGCTTTCTATAGGTTTGACAAACTTATGAAACACCTAACAACGAGTTTCTAGGACTCTAAACCAACTTTCGTCAAACATGAGTGCTTATAATTGTCTCAATGAGCTTTGTACTAGTTTGACGAACTTATGAAACATCTAACAACGAAATTCTACGAATCTATACAAAGTTACATGCAACATAAGTGCTTATACGTGTCTCAATGTGCTTTGTACAACTTTGACAAACTTATGAAACATCTAAGAACGTGGTTTCTAGGACTATAAACAAAGTTTCATGCAACACGAGTGCTTATAAGTGTCTCAACGAGCTATGTACTAGTTTGACGAATTTATAAAACATCTAACAACGCGTTTCTAGGATTCTAAACCAAGTTTCATGCAACATGAGTACTTATAAGTGTCTCAATGAGCTTTGTACTAATTTGACAAACTTATGAAACATCTAACAACATGGTTGCTAGGACTCTAAACCAATTTTCATGCAACATGAGTGCTTATAAGTGTCTCAATCAGCTTTGTACAAGTTTGAAGAAGTTATTAAACATCTAACAACGTGGTTTCTAGGACTCTAAACCATGTTTCATGCAACATGAGTGCTTATAAGTGTCTCAATGAGCTTTGTACAAGTTTGAAGAACTTATGAAACATCTAACAACGCGTTTCAAGGACTCTAAACCAAGTTTCATGCGACATGTGTTATTATAAGTGTCTCAATGACCTTTGTCTAGGTTTTCCGAACTTATGAAACATCTTACAACGACTTTCTAAGACTCTAAACCAAGTTTAATCCAACATGAATGCTTATATGTGTCTCTATGTGCTTTGTACAAGTTTGACGAACTTATAAAACATCTACAAACGTGGTTTCTAGGACTCTAAACCAAGTTTCATGCAACATGAGTGCTTATAAGTTTCTCAATGAGCTTTGTACAAGTTTGACGAAGTTATTAAACATCTAACAACGCGCTTCTAGGACTCTAAACAAGTTTCATGCAACATGAGTGCGTAGAAGTGTCTCAATGAGCTTTGTACAAGTTTGAAGAACTTATGAAACATCTAACAACCCGTTTCTAGGACTCTAAAAAGAGTTTCATGCAATATGAGTGCTTATAAGTGTCTCAATGACCTTTGTACAGGTTTTCCGAACTTATGAAACATCTAACAACGAGTTTCTAAGACTCTAAACCAAGTTTCATCCAACATGAGTGCTTATAAGTGTCTCATTGTGCTATGTACAATTTTGACGAACTTATGAAACATCTAACAACGTGTTTATAGGACTCTAAAGCAAGTTTCATGCAACATGAGTGCTTATAAGTGTCTCAATCATCTTTGTACAAGTTTGACGAACTTATGAAACATCTAACAACGTAGTTGCTAGGAATCTAAACCAAGTTTCATGAAACATGATTGCTTATAAGTGTCGCAATGAGCTTTGTACTAGTTTGACGAAGTTATGAAACATCTAACAACGCGTTTCTAGGACTCTAAACCAATTTTCATGCAACATGAGTGCTTATAAGTGTCTCAATGAGCTTTGTATAGGTTTGACGAACTTATGAAAAACCTAACAACGAGTTTCTAGGACTCTAAACCAACTTTCATCAAATATGAGTGCTTATAAGTGTGTAAATGAGCTTTGTACTAGTTTGACGAACTTATAAAACATCTAACAACGCAATTCTACGACTCTATACAAAGTTTCATTCAACATAAGTGCTTAGAAGTGTCTCAATGTGCTTTGTACATGTTTGAAAAACTTAGGAAACATCTAACAACGTGGTTTCTAGGACTATAAACCAAGTTTCATGCAACATGAGTGTTTATAAGTGTCTCAATGAGCTTTGTACTCGTTTGACGAACTTATGAAACATTTAACAACGCGTTTTTAGAACTCTAAACCAAGTTTCATCCAACATGAGTGCTTATAAGTGTCTCAATGAGCTTTGTACTAGTTTGACGAACTTATGAAAAATCTAACAACGCAATTCTACGACTCTATACAAAGTTTCGTGCAACATAAGTGCTTATAAGTGTCTCAATGTGCTTTGTACAAGTTTGACAAACTTATGAAACATCTAACAACGTGGTTTCTAGGACTCTAAACCAATATTCTTGCAACATGAGTGCTTATAAGTGTCTCAATGAGTTCTGTACTAGTTTGACGAATTTATGAACCATCTAACAACGCGTTTCTAGAACTCTAAACCAAATTTCATGCAACATGAGTGCTTATAAGAGTCTCAATGAGCTTTGTACTAGTTTAAAAAACTTATGAAACATCTAACAACATGGTTGCTAGGACTCTAAACCATGTTTCATGCATCATGAGTGCTTATAAGTGTCTCAATGCGCTTTGTACAAGTTTGACGAACTTATGAAACATCTAACAACGCGTTTCTACGACTCTAAACAAATTTTAATGCAACTTGAGTGCTTATAAGTGACTCAATGTGTTATGTACAAGTTAGACAAACTGATGAAACATCTAGCAATGTGGTTTACAAGACTCTAAACCAAGTTTCATGCAACATGAGTGCTTATAAGTGTCTCAATGAGCTTTATACAGTTTGACGAACTTATGAATCATCTAACAACGCGTTTCTAGGACTCTAAACCAAGTTTCTTGCAACATGAGTGCTTAGAAGTGTCTCTATGAGTTTTGTATAAGTTTGACAAACTTATGAAACATCTAACAACTCGTTTCTAGGACTCTAAACCAAGTTTCTTGCAAAATGAGTGCTTATAAGTGTCTCAATAAGCTTTGTACTCGTTTGACTAACTTATGAAACATCTAACAAAGGGTTTCTATGACTCTAAACAAAGTTTCATGCAACACGAGTGCTTTTAAGTGTCTCAATGTGCTTTGTACAAGTTTGACGAACTTATGAAACACCTAACAACGTGGTTGCTAGGAATCTAAACCAAGTTTCATGCAACATGATTTCTTATAAGTGTCTCAATGAGCTCTGTACTAGTTTGACGAATTTATGAAACATCTAACAACGCGTTTCTAGAACTCTAAACCAAGTTTCATGCAACATGAGTGTTTATAAGTGTCTCAATGAGCTTTGTACTAGTTTGAAAAACTTATGAAACATCTAACAACATGGTTGCTAGGACTCCAAACCAAGTTTCATGCAACATGAGTGCTTATAAGTGTCTCAATGAGCTTTGTATAAGTTTGACGAACTTATGAAACATCTAACAACACGTTTCTAGGACTCTAAACCAAGTTTCTTGCAACATGAGTGCTTAGAAGTGTCTCTATGAGCTTTGTACATGTGTGACGAACTTATGAAACATCTAACAACTCGTCTGTAAAAAAGAGCTTATAAGTGTCTCAATAACTTTGTACTAGTTTGACTAACTTATGAAACATCTAACAACGCGTTTCTACGACTCTAAACAAAGTTTCATACAACATGAGTGCTTATAAGTGTCTCAATGTGCTTTGTACAAGTTTGACGAACTTATGAAATATCTAACATCGTGGTTTTTAGGACTCTAAAGCAAGTTTCATGCAACATGAGTACTTATAAGTGTATCAATGATATTTGTACTAGTTTGACGAACTTATGAAACATCTAACAACGTGGTTGCTAGGAATCTAAACCAAGTTTCATGGAACATGATTGCTTATAATTGTCGCAATGAGCTTTGTACTAGTTTGACGAACTTATGAAACATCTAACAACGCGTTTCTAGGACTCTAAACCAAGTTTCATGATAGATGAGTGCTTATAAGTGTCTCAATGAGCTTTGTATAGGTTTGACGAACTTATGAAAAACCTAACAACGAGTTTCTAGGACTCTAAACCAACTTTCATCAAACATGAGTGCTTATAAGTGTCTCAATGAACTTTGTACTAGTTTGACGAACTTATAAAACATCTAACAACGCAATTCTACGACTCTATACAAAGTTTCATGCAACATAAGTGCTTATAAGTGTCTCAATGTGCTTTGTACAAGTTTGACAAACTTAGGAAACATCTAACAACGTGGTTTACAAGACTCTTAACCAAGTTTCATGCAACATGAGTGCTTATAAGTGTCTCAATGAGCTTTGTACAAGTTTGACGAACTTATAAAACATCTAACAACGCGTTTCTAGGACACTAAACCAAGTTTCTTGCAACATGAGTGCTTAGAAGTGTCTCTATGAGCTTTGTATAAGTTTGACGAACTTATGAAACATCTAACAACTCGTTTCTAGGACTCTAAACCAAGTTTCTTGCAAAATGTGTGCTTATAAGTGTCTCAATAAGATTTGTACTAGTGTGACTAACTTATGAAACATCTAACAAAGGGTTTCTACGACTCTAAACAAAGTTTCGTGCAACATGAGTGCTTTTAAGTGTCTCAATGTGCTTTGTACAAGTTTGACGAACTTATGAAACATCTAACAACGTGGTTTTTAGGACTCTAAAGCAAGTTTCAAGCAACATGAGTACTTATAAGTGTCTCAATGATATTTGTACTAGTTTGACGAACTTATGAAACATCTAACAACGTGGATGCTAGGAATCTAAACCAAGTTTCATGCAACATGATTTCTTATAAGTGTGTCAATGAGATTTGTACTAGTTTGACGAACTTATGAAACATCTAACAACGCGTTTCTAGGACTCTAAACCAAGTTTCATGCAACATGAGTGCTTATAAGTGTCTCAATGAGCTTTGTATAGGTTTGACAAATTTATAAAACACCTAACAACGAGTTTCTAGGACTCTAAACCAACTTTCGTCAAACATGAGTGCTTATAATTGTCTCAATGAGCTTTGTACTAGTTTGACGAACTTATGAAATATCTAACAACGAAATTCTACGACTCTATACAAAGTTTCATGCAACATAAGTGCTTATACGTGTCTCAATGTGCTTTGTACAACTTTGACAAACTTATGAAACATCTAACAACGTGGTTTCTAGGACTGTAAACAAAGTTTCATGCAACACGAGTGCTTATAAGTGTCTCAACGAGCTCTGTACTAGTTTGACGAATTTATCAAACATCTAACAACGCATTTCTAGGATTCTAAACCAAGTTTCATGCAACATGAGTGCTTATAAGTGTCTCAATGAGCTTTTTACTAATTTGACAAACTTATGAAACATCTAACAACATGGTTGCTAGGACTCTAAACCAAGTTTCATGCAACATGAGTGCTTATAAGTGTCTCAATCAGATTTGTACAAGTTTGAAGAAGTTATTAAACATCTAACAACGTGGTTTCTAGGACTCTAAACCATGTTTCATCAAACATGAGTGCTTATAACTGTCTCAATGAGCTTTGTACAAGTTTGACGAACTTATGAAACACTAACAACGCGTTTTTAGGACTCTAAACCAAGTTTCATGCGACATGAGTGAATATAATTGTCTCAATGACCTTTGTCTAGGTTTTCCGAACTTATGAAACATCTAACAACGACTTTCTAAGACACTAAACCAAGTTTAATCCAACATGAGTGCTTGTATGTGTCTCAATGTGCTTTGTACAAGTTTGAAGAACTAATGAAACATCTAACAACGCGTTTCTAGGACTCTAAACCAAGTTTCTTGCAACATGAGTGCTTAGAAGTGTCTCTATGAGCTTTGTACATGTGTGACGAACTTATGAAACATATAACAACTCGTTTCTAGGACTCTAAACCAATATTCTTGCAAAAAAGAGCTTATTAGTGTCTCAATAAGTTTTGTACTAGTTTGACTAACTTATGAAACATCTAACAACGTGTTTCTACAACTCTAAACAAAGTTTCATGCAACATGAGTGCTTATAAGTGTCTCAATGTGCTTTGTACAAGTTTGAAGAACTTATGAAACATCTAACAACGTGGTTTTTAGGACTCTAAAGAAAGTTTCATGCAACATGATTGCTTATAAGTGTCGCAATGAGCTTTGTACTAGTTTGACGAACTTATGAAACATCTAACAACGCGTTTCTAGTACTCTAAACCAAGTTTCATGCAACATGAGTGCTTATAAGTGTCTCAATGAGCTTTTTATAGGTTTGACGAACTTATGAAAAACCTAACAACGAGTTTCTAGGACTCTAAACCAACTTTCATCAAACATGAGTGCTTATAAGTGTCTCAATGAGCTTTGTACTAGTTTTACAAACTTATGAAACATCTAACAACGTGGTTGCTAGGAATCTAAACCAAGTTTCATGAAACATGATTGCTTATAAGTGTCGCAATGAGCTTTGTACTAGTTTGACGAACTTATGAAACATCTAACAACGCGTTTCTAGGACTCTAAACCAAGTTTCATCCAACATGAGTGCTTATAAGTGTCTCAATGAGCTTTGTATAGGTTTGACGAACTTATGAAAAACCTAACAACGAGTTTCTAGGACTCTAAACCAACTTTCATCAAACATGAGTTCTTATAAGTGTCTCAAATGAACTTTGTACTAGTTTGACGAACTTATAAAACATCTAACAACGCAATTCTACGACTCTAAACAAAGTTTCATGCAACATAAGTGCTTATAAGTGTCTCAATGTGCTTTGTACAAGTTTGACAAACTTAGGAAACATCGAACAACGTGGTTTCTAGGACTATAAACCAAGTTTCATGCAACATGAGTGTTTATAAGTGTCTCAATGAGATTTGTACTCGTTTGACGAACTTATGAAACATCTAACAACGCGTTTTTAGAACTCTAAACCAAGTTTCATCCAACATGAGTGCTTATAAGTGTCTCAATGAGCTTTGTACTAGTTTGACGAACTTATGAAACATCTAACAACGCAATTCTATGACTCTATACAAAGTTTCGTGCAAGATAAATGCTTATAAGTGTCTCAATGTGCTTTGTAGATGTTTGACAAACTTATGAAACATCTAACAACGTGGTTTCTAGGACTCTAAACCAATATTCTTGCAACATGAGTGCTTATAAGTGTCTCAATGAGTTATGTACTAGTTTGACGAATGTATGAGACATCTAACAACGCGTTTCTAGAACTCTAAACCAAGTTTCATGCAATATGAGTGCTTATAAGAGTCTCAATGAGCTTTGTACTAGTTTCAAAAACTTATGAAACATCTAACAACATGGTTGGTAGGACTCTAAACCATGTTTCATGCAACATGAGTGCTTATAAGTGTCTCAATGAGGTTTGTACAAGTTTGACGAACTTATGAATCATCTAACAACGCGTTTCTACGACTCTAAACAAAGTTTCGTGCAACCTGAGTGCTTATAAGTGTATCAATGTGCTATGTACAAGTTAGACAAACTTATGAAACATCTAACAACGTGGTTTACAAGACTCTAAACCAAGTTTCATGCAACATGAGTGCTTATAAGTGTCTCAATGAGCTTTATACAAGTTTGACGAACTTATGAAACATCTAACAACTCGTTTCTAGGACTCTAAACCAAGTTTCTTGCAAAATGAGTGCTTATAAGTGTCTCTATTAGCTTTGTACTAGTTTGACTAACATATGAAACATCTAACAACGTTGTTGCTAAGAATTTAAACCAAGTTTCATGCAACATGATTGCTTGTAAGTGTCTCAATGAGCTTTGTACTAGTTTGACGAACTTATGAAACATCTAACAACACGATTGTAGGATTTTAAACCAAGTTTCATGCAACATCAATGCTTATAAGTGTCTCAATGAGCTTTGTATTGGTTTGACGAACTTATGAAACACCTAACAACGAGTTTCTAGGACTCTAAACCAACTTTCATCAAACATGAGTGCTTATAAGTGTCTCAATGAACTTTGTACAAGTTTGACGAACTTATAAAACATCTAACAACTCGTTTCTAGGACTCTAAACCTAAGTTTCTTGCAACATGAGTGCTTATAAGTGTCTCACTGAGCTTTGTACAAGTTTGAAGAACTTATGAAACATCTAACAACGCGTTTGTTGGACTCTAAACCAAGTTTCTTGCAACATGAGTGCTTAGAAGTGTCTCAATGAGCTTTGTACAAGTTTGACGAACTTATGAAATATCTGACAACTCATTTATAGGATTTTGGACCAAGTTTCTTGCAACATGAGTGCTTATAAGTGTCTCAATGAGATTTGTACTAGTTTGACGAACTTATGAATCTTCTAACAACGTGCTTGCTAGGAATCTAAACCAAGTTTAATGCAACTTCATTGCTTATAAGTGTCTCAATGAGCTTTGTACTAGTTTGACGAACTTATGAAACATCTAACAACTCGTTTCTAGGACTTTAAACCAAGTTTCATGCAACATGAGTGCTTATAAGTGTCTCAATGAGCTTTGTATTGGTTTGACGAAATTATGAAACACCTAACAACGAGTTTCTAGGACTCTAAACCAACTTTCATCAAACATGAGTGCTTATAAGTATCTCAATGAGCTTTATACAACTTTGACGAACTTATGAAACATCTAACAACTCGTTTCTAGGACTCTAAACCAAGTTTCTTGCAACATGAGTGCTTATAAGTGTCTCAATGAGCTTTGTACAAGTTTGACGGACTTATGAAACATCTAACAACGCGTTTCTAAGAATCTAAACCAAGTTTCTTGCAACATGAGTGCTTATAAGTGTCTCAATAAGCTTTGTACAAGTTTGAAAAACTTATAAAACATCTAACAACGCGTTTCTAGGACTCTAAACCAAGTTTCTTGCAACATGAGTGCTTAGAAGTGTCTCTATGAGCTTTGTATAAGTTTGACGAACTTATGAAACATCTAACAACTCATTTCTAGGACTCTAAACCAAGTTTCTTTCAAAATGAGTTCTTATAAGTGTCTCAATAAGCTTTGTACTAGTTTGACGAACTTATGAATCATCTAACTACGTGGTTTTTAGGACTCTAAAGCAAGTTTCATGCAACATAAGTACTTATAAGTGACTCAATGATATTTGTACTAGTTTGACGAACTTATGAAACATCTAACAACGTGGTTGCTAGGAATCTAAACCAAGTTTCATGCAACATAATTTCTTATAAATTTCTCAATGAGCTTTGTACTAGTTTGACGAACTTATGAAACATCTAACAAAACGTTTCTATGACTCTAAACCAAGTTTCTTGCAACATGAGTGCTTAGAAGTATCTCAATGAGCTTTGTACAAGTTTGGCGAACTTATGAAACATCTAACAACTCGTTTCTAGGACTCTAAACCAAGTTTCTTGCAAAATGAGTGCTTATAAGTGTCTCAATAAGCTCTGTACTAGTTTGACTAATTTATGAAACATCTAACAAAGGGTTTCTACGACTCTAAACAAAGTTTCATGCAACATGAGTGCTTTTAAGTGTCTCAATGTGCTTTGTACAAGTTTGACGAACTTATGAAACATCTAACAACGTGGTTTTTAGGACTCTAAAGCAAGTTTCATGCAACATGAGTACTTATAAGTGTCTCAATGAGATTTGTACTAGTTTGACGAACTTATGAAACATCTAACAACGCGTTTCTAATACTTTAAACCAAGTTTCATGCAACATGAGTGTTTATAAGTGTCTCAATGAGCTTTGTATAGGTTTGACAAAATTATGAAACACCTAACAACGAGTTTTTAGGACTCTAAACCAACTTTCGTCAAACATGAGTGCTTATAATTGTCTCAATGAGCTTTGTACTAGTTTGACGAACTTATGAAACATCTAACAACGAAATTCTACGACTCTATACAAAGTTTCATGCAACATAAGTGCTTATACGTGTCTCAATGTGCTTTGTACAACTTTGACAAACTTATGAAACATCTAACAACGTGGTTTCTAGGACTATAAACAAAGTTTCATGCAACACTAGTGCTTATAAATTTCTCAACGAGCTATGTACTAGTTTGACGAATTTATCAAACATCTAACAACGCGTTTCTAGGATTCTAAACCAAGTTTCATGCAACATGAGTGCTTATAAGTGTCTCAATGAGCTTTGTACTAATTTGAAAAACTAATGAAACATCTAACAACATGGTTGCTAGGACTCTAAACCAAGTTTCATGCAACATGAGTGCTTATAAGTGTCTCAATCAGCTTTGTACAACTTTGAAGAAGTTATTAAACATCTAACAACGTGGTTCTTAGGACTCTAAACCATGTTTCATGCAACATGAGTGCTTATAAGTGTCTTAATGAGCTTTGTACAAGTTTGAAGAACTTATGAAACATCTAACAACGCGTTTCTAGGACTCTAAACCAAGTTTCATGTGACATGAGTGATTATAAGTGTCTCAATGACCTTTGTCTAGGTTTTCCGAATTTATGAAAAATCTAACAACGAGTTTCTAAGACTCTAAACCAAGTTTAATCCAACATGAGTGCTTATATGTGTCTCAATGTGCTTTGTACAAGTTTGACGAACTTATGAAACATCTAACAACGTGGTTTCTAGGACTCTAAACCAAGTTTCATGCAACATGAGTGCTTATAAGTTTCTCAATGAGCTTTGTACAAGTTTGACGAACTTATTAAACATCTAACAACGCGCTTCTAGGACTCTAAACAAGTTTCATGCAACATTAGTGCTTATAAATGTCTCATTGAGCTTTGTACAAGTTTGAAGAAGTTATGGAACATCTAACAACGCATTTGTTGGACTCTAAACCAAGTTTCTTGCAACATGCGTGCGTAGAAGTGTCTCAATGAGCTTTTTACAAGTTTGACGAACTTATGAAACATCTAACAACCCGTTTCTACGACTCTAAACAGAGTTTCATGCAACATGAGTGCTTATAAGTGTCTCAATCAACTTTGTACAAGTTTTAAGAAGTTATTAAACATCTAACAACGTGGTTTCTAGCACTCTAAACAAAGTTAATGCAACATGAGTGCTTATAAGTGTCTCAATGAAGTTTGTACTAATTTGACGAACTTATGAAACTTCTACCAACGTGGTTGCTAAGAATCTAAACCAAGTTTCATGCAACATGAGTGCTTATAAGTGTCTCAATGAGCTCTATACTAGTTTGACGAACTTATGAAACATCTAACAACTCGTTTCTAGGACTTTAAATCAAGTTTCATGCAACATGAGTGCTTATAAGTGTCTCAATGAGCTTTGTATTGGTTTGACGAACTTATGAAACACCTAACAACGAGTTTCTAGGACTCTAAACCAACTTTCATCAAACATGAGTGCTTATAAGTGTCTCAATGAACTTTGTACAAGTTTGACGAACTTATAAAACATCTAACAACTCGTTTCTAGGACTCTAAACCTAAGTTTCTTGCAACATGAGTGCTTATAAGTGTCTCACTGAGCTTTGTACAAGTTTGAAGAACTTATGAAACATCTAACAACGCGTTTGTTGGACTCTAAACCAAGTTTCTTGCAACATGAGTGCTTAGAAGTGTCTCAATGAGCTTTGTACAAGTTTGACGAACTTATGAAATATCTCGACAACTCATTTATAGGATTTTGGACCAAGTTTCTTGCAACATGAGTGCTTATAAGTGTCTCAATGAGATTTGTACTAGTTTGACGAACTTATGAATCTTCTAACAACGTGGTTGCTAGGAATCTAAACCAAGTTTAATGCAACTTCATTGCTTATAAGTGTCTCAATGAGCTTTGTACTAGTTTGACGAACTTATGAAACATCTAACAACTCGTTTCTAGGACTTTAAATCAAGTTTCATGCAACATGAGTGCTTATAAGTGTCTCAATGAGCTTTGTATTGGTTTGACGAACTTATGAAACACCTAACAACGAGTTTCTAGGACTCTAAACCAACTTTCATCAAACATGAGTGCTTATAAGTATCTCAATGAGCTTTATACAACTTTGACGAACTTATGAAACATCTAACAACTCGTTTCTAGGACTCTAAACCAAGTTTCTTGCAACATGAGTGCTTATAAGTGTCTCAATGAGCTTTGTACAAGTTTGACGGACTTATGAAACATCTAACAACGCGTTTCTAGGAATCTAAACCAAGTTTCTTGCAACATGAGTGCTTATAAGTGTCTCAATAAGCTTTGTACAAGTTTGAAAAACTTATAAAACATCTAACAACGCGTTTCTAGGACTCTAAACCAAGTTTCTTGCAACATGAGTGCTTAGAAGTGTCTCTATGAGCTTTGTATAAGTTTGACGAACTTATGAAACATCTAACAACTCATTTCTAGGACTCTAAACCACGTTTCTTTCAAAATGAGTTCTTATAAGTGTCTCAATAAGCTTTGTACTAGTTTGACGAACTTATGAATCATCTAACTACGTGGTTTTTAGGACTCTAAAGCAAGTTTCATGCAACATAAGTACTTATAAGTGACTCAATGATATTTGTACTAGTTTGACGAACTTATGAAACATCTAACAACGTGGTTGCTAGGAATCTAAACCAAGTTTCATGCAACATGATTTCTTATAAATTTCTCAATGAGCTTTGTACTAGTTTGACGAACTTATGAAACATCTAACAAAGCGTTTCTATGACTCTAAACCAAGTTTCTTGCAACATGAGTGCTTAGAAGTATCTCAATGAGCTTTGTACAAGTTTGGCGAACTTATGAAACATCTAACAACTCGTTTCTAGGACTCTAAACCAAGTTTCTTGCAAAATGAGTGCTTATAAGTGTCTCAATAAGCTCTGTACTAGTTTGACTAACTTATGAAACATCTAACAAAGGGTTTCTACGACTCTAAACAAAGTTTCATGCAACATGAGTGCTTTTAAGTGTCTCAATGTGCTTTGTACAAGTTTGACGAACTTATGAAACATCTAACAACGTGGTTTTTAGGACTCTAAAGCAAGTTTCATGCAACATGAGTACTTATAAGTGTCTCAATGAGATTTGTAATAGTTTGACGAACTTATGAAACATCTAACAACGCGTTTCTAATACTTTAAACCAAGTTTCATGCAACATGAGTGTTTATAAGTGTCTCAATGAGCTTTGTATAGGTTTGACAAACTTATGAAACACCTAACAACGAGTTTTTAGGACTCTAAACCAACTTTCGTCAAACATGAGTGCTTATAATTGTCTCAATGAGCTTTGTACTAGTTTGACGAACTTATGAAACATCTAACAACGAAATTCTACGACTCTATACAAAGTTTCATGCAACATAAGTGCTTATACGTGTCTCAATGTGCTTTGTACAACTTTGACAAACTTATGAAACATCTAACAACGTGGTTTCTAGGACTATAAACAAAGTTTCATGCAACACGAGTGCTTATAAATTTCTCAACGAGCTATGTACTAGTTTTACGAATTTATCAAACATCTAACAACGCGTTTCTAGGATTCTAAACCAAGTTTCATGCAACATGAGTGCTTATAAGTGTCTCAATGAGCTTTGTACTAATTTGAAAAACTAATGAAACATCTAACAACATGGTTGCTAGGACTCTAAACCAAGTTTCATGCAACATGAGTGCTTATAAGTGTCTCAATCAGCTTTGTACAACTTTGAAGAAGTTATTAAACATCTAACAACGTGGTTCTTAGGACTCTAAACCATGTTTCATGCAACATGAGTGCTTATAAGTGTCTTAATGAGCTTTGTACAAGTTTGAAGAACTTATGAAACATCTAACAACGCGTTTCTAGGACTCTAAACCAAGTTTCATGTGACATGAGTGATTATAAGTGTCTCAATGACCTTTGTCTAGGTTTTCCGAATTTATGAAAAATCTAACAACGAGTTTCTAAGACTCTAAACCAAGTTTAATCCAACATGAGTGCTTATATGTGTCTCAATGTGCTTTGTACAAGTTTGACGAACTTATGAAACATCTAACAACGTGGTTTCTAGGACTCTAAACCAAGTTTCATGCAACATGAGTGTTTATAAGTTTCTCAATGAGCTTTGTACAAGTTTGACGAACTTATTAAACATCTAACAACGCGCTTCTAGGAATCTAAACAAGTTTCATGCAACATTAGTGCTTATAAGTGTCTCATTGAGCTTTGTACAAGTTTGAAGAAGTTATGGAACATCTAACAACGCATTTGTTGGACTCTAAACCAAGTTTCTTGCAACATGCGTGCGTAGAAGTGTCTCAATGAGCTTTTTACAAGTTTGACGAACTTATGAAACATCTAACAACCCGTTTCTACGACTCTAAACAGAGTTTCATGCAACATGAGTGCTTATAAGTGTCTCAATCAGCTTTGTACAAGTTTTAAGAAGTTATTAAACATCTAACAACGTGGTTTCTAGCACTCTAAACAAAGTTAATGCAACATGAGTGCTTATAAGTGTCTCAATGAAGTTTGTACTAATTTGACGAACTTATGAAACTTCTACCAACGTGGTTGCTAAGAATCTAAACCAAGTTTCATGCAACATGAGTGCTTATAAGTGTCTCAATGAGCTCTATACTAGTTTGACGAACTTATGAAACATCTAACAACTCGTTTCTAGGACTTTAAATCAAGTTTCATGCAACATGAGTGCTTATAAGTGTCTCAATGAGCTTTGTATTGGTTTGACGAACTTATGAAACACCTGACAACGAGTTTCTAGGACTCTAAACCAACTTTCATCAAACATGAGTGCTTATAAGTGTCTCAATGAGCTTTGTACAAGTTTGACGAACTTATGAAACATCTAACAACTCGTTTCTAGGACTCTAAACCAAGTTTCTTGCAAAATGAGTGCTTATCAGTGTCTCAATGAACTTTGTACAAGTTTGACGAACTTATGAAACATATAACAACGCGTTTCTAGGACTCGAAACCAAGTTTCATGCAAATTAAGTGCTTATAAGTGTCTCAATGTGCTATGTACAAATTTGACAAACTTATGAAACACCTAACAACGTGGTTTACAAGACTCTTAACCAAGTTTCATGCAACGTGAGTGCTTATAAGTGTCTCAATGAGCTTTGTACAAGTTTGACGAACTTATAAAACATCTAACAACGCATTTCTAGGACCCTAATCAAAGTTTGTTGCAACATGAGTGCTTATAAGTAATTCAATGAGCTTTCACTACAAGAAACTGGGCAAATAGCAACGAATTTTAGCAAGGAATTAGCGAGGAATTTATTTAGCAACGGATTTGTGAGGAATTAGCGAGGAATTAGCGACGACACTAAATTTCGTCGCCAAATCGTCGCTAAATGACGAAGATATTTCCTTGTTCAATAGCGACGAATTTGCAAGGAATATTGCTAAGTTGGTGAGCACGTTTTCATTGAGCTCCACCGGTAATTGGCGACGAATTATTCGTTGTAATTTCCTCTCAAAATCGTTGCTAATTCATTGGTAAAAATATTTCGTTGCTAAATCGTTGCTAAATTTCCTTGCTAATTCATTGCTAAAATTTACAATGTCCCTATATAAACTCATTCGACCAAATCAAAATCACAACACAATATCAAAACATTCTCTCTTATATATATTCTAAACACTTATACAAAAACTTTCATAACATATATATTCAAAATGTCTCACGGTAATAACTTATACGAGTTACGATCTTGGATGTATAGACACAAAGATCGATCGGGGATAGTGACAACAGAGTTCACAGAGGGACTTGAAACATTCATGTATCAAGCCGGAAACATGCAGACTACTCAAGAAACTGGTAAAATGTATTGTCCATGTAAGAAGTGTGTGAACACTAAATACATTCATGTTGATACCATATGGAAACATCTTTTAATAGGGGTTTTAGGCCACAATATTTTGTTTGGTTTCAACATGGGGAAGGGTATAATTATAATAACACCGAATTTGGAGAAAGTAGTTCGTTTCATGTTCCTGAAACTAACGAACCAGCTAATTTACCGCATCATTTTGATAGTACCTATGATCATCATGGTGGGTCTAATGTGCATGTAGATGATAATAGATATCATGACATGGTTGCCGATGCATTTCATGATACGAGGGAGTATTTATCTGAAAATGTTGTTGAAGAACCTAACCAAGATGCTAAACGTTTTTATGATATGTTAGACGCTGCGAATAAACCAATTTACGATGGATGTAAAGATGGATTGTCAAAACTATCATTAGCATCTAGAATGATGAATATCAAATCGGATCATAATTTGAGTGAATTTTGCATGGACTCCTGGGCGGAATTACTAAAAGAGTATTTGCCTGAGGATAATGTAGCTGCTGATTCATATTATGAAATACAAAAGTTGGTTTCTAGTCTTGGATTGCCTTTAGAAATGATTGATGTTTGTGTTAACAATTGTATGATTTATTGGAAAGATGATGAAAAGTTCCAGGAATGTCGTTTTGCCATCAGTCGAGATATAAGGTCCATGGAAAAGGGATTAAGGTCCCGTATCAACGGATGTGGTACTTACCTATTACCGACATGCTCAAGAGATTGTATCAATCGGAAAGGACATCCGATTAAATGAGATGGCATTCAGAGCACTCAGTCGTAGATGGGGAAGTAACTCATCCGTCAGATGCAAAGGCTTGGAAGCACTTTAACACGGTATACTCTGACTTCTCTAGAGAGATTCGTAATGTATATCTTGGTTTATGCACCGACGGATTTAGTCCATTTGGTATGTCGGTAGACAATACTCCTTGTGGCCGCTTATCGTAACCCCTTATAATCTTCTTCCATATATGTGCATGCAAAGAGAATTCCTCTTCTTAAGTATATTAGTTCCTGGTCCGAAACATCCAAAGAGAGCTCTAGATGTTTTTCTGCAACCTTTAATCCATGAGCTAAAAGAGTTATGGTACACTGGGGTTCGTACGTACGATATATCGTGCAAAAGAAATTTTATGATGCGTGTAGTGCTTATGTGGACTATTAGTGACTTTCCTGCTTATGCCATGTTATCCGGTTGGACAACGCATGGACGATTGTCTTGCCCTTATTGTCGTCATCGGACTGATGCGTTTCAGCTCCCACACGGAAGGAAAACAAGTTGGTTTGATTGTCACCGACGATTTCTTCCAATTAATCATTCGTACCGGAAGAACAGAAGGTTGTTCAAGAAGAACAAAGTCGTTAAACAACCACCCCTACTATATCCGGCGGGGACAGAGTTACTAAACGAGTTGGATTATTACGAGGCGCAAAAAACATGTAGACGGGGTGAAAATTGGCATGTTTCGAATTTACCTGACGGATACGGGGAAACCCATAACCGGCACAAGAAAAGCATCTTTTGGGAACTCCCTTACCGGAAAGATCATTTGTTGAGACATAACCTTGATGTTATGCACATTGAGAAAAATTTCTTTGATAACATCATGTACACATTGTTGAATGTGCAGGGGAGAACGAAAGACAATTTGAAGACAAGATTGAATTTGCCAGAAAAATGTTTTAGAAGTGAGTTGCATATCACGAACGATGGTAAGGCTCCAGTCCCGATCTACAGATTGAAACCTGAAGCGAAAAACACTTTATTTAATTGGGTAGCGTCAGATGTTAAATTCTCGACGAATATGTTTCAAAGTTATCCGCATTTGTTGAGAATGGACAAAAGTTTTCAGGTATGAAAAGTCATGCAGAGACTATTACCTTTTGTATTTATGCAGAGACTATTACCTTTTGCCTTCGACGAGCTTCTACCTGAACCCGCACACTTAGCAATTGCAGGAACTAATTAATAATTAATTAATTATCTTTTTAATTACTTTAATTACAATATATAGTCATGAATTTTAAAAAATTTCAGGTATAGGTGCGTTTTTCCGAGATTTATGTACTCGTACACTTTCAGAAGATGTCATTGAACAGTTGCGTGAAAATATCCCTATCTTGTTGTGCAACTTGTAAAAGATTTTTCCTCCATCTTTTTTCGATGTAATGGAACACCTTCCAATACATCTTCCTCACGAGGCAGAACTAGGAGGGCCTGTGCAGTTTCGGTGGATGTATCCCTTTGAACGATTTATGGGACATTTGAAAGGAAAGGCAAAAAACCTAGCAAGGGTTGAAGGATCTATCGTTGTTGGATCTTTAACGGAAGAGACTTCTTATTTCGCATCATACTATTTCGGTTCCAATGTACGAACACGTAAAACAAAAACACGACGATACGATGACGGCGGCGTTGGCGCAATATATGGAAGAGCTAGCGGTAAAATAAAAGAAGTTTGGTGGGAAAGTGATAAACATCGACAAAGTGCACATACTTACATCCTCCTTAATTGTGATTACGCACGACCTTTCGAAGGTAATATATTATATGTTTTTATATATATAAGCTATAATATTTTTCCTAACGATCTATATATATATATATATATATATATAACAAGGGGGTTTATTTCAATTAGAATATTTGAGGAACAAGTGGAGGAAGTCTATCCTGGCCTTTCGAAAGACGAACTTACTGCTTATAAAGAACGCGATTTTGCGGGTTGGTTAAAAACGCAAGTTGAATATGGTGACACCACATATCCGGTTTGGTTTCGCGAGTTAATACAAGGACCGCTTGGAAAGATCACAACTTCGCCTATGTATTTTACTCGTGGTTACGTCTTCCACACAAGAAGTCATGGTCAACATCGAGCAACCGCAAATTATGGTGTCACTGTTGAGGGCGATTCCGTTTTTTATGGGGTTCTCACGGATATTATCGAAGTCCAATACCCGGGATTAGTCAATTTAAGAACAACACTTTTTAAATGTGATTGGTTTAATCCAACGTTAGGTCGTGGTGTACGTTACAACAAATTTGGTGTCATCGACGGCAACCAATCACGACGATATCGGAAGTTCGAACCAATTATCCTCGGATCGCAGGCTGAGCAAGTTACATTCATTCCGTATCCTCGCGTTAAAACTAGTGGTATATCGTGGAGTGCAGTAATTCGAGTGGTTCCGAGAGGTTTAATTATGGGTAACGATGAAGTTCCTATGCAACAAGATGTCGTTGGTGGGACAATTATACAAACAAATCAATCGACCGAAGATGTATTTCTTGTTGATCCTGATAATCAAGTAGCTGAAGATATTGTGGATGATGAAAACGAAGGATCCACATAAGAAAATGAAGAATTCGGTGAAGTTAGCGATATCGAATCATTTGATTCCGACAATAATGAATAAATTTGTAACTTGTATTTGCAATTTTAATTTTTTTAATTTTTTTTTGCAGATTATCAACGAATTTGCAACGAATTTGCAAAGTTTGCCACGATTTAGCAACGAATTCATAAATTGTCGTTGCTAAATCGTTGCTATTTAGCGACGAATCGTTGCTAAATCGTTGCTAATTTTTGCAATATACAAATCTTTAAGCCCTCAAACCACCCCAAAATAAAGGTTTTTACGAATTAGTGTTAACTTAAAAAGTGTAAATAAAGGTGAAAACAATTGTATAAATCAATAAAAAAAATTGATTACAATATTATACTTAACGTGTATTAACTTACCGTTAACTTATATATTTTACTAACATAAAGTTTATAATACAGAAAATTTTCAATTTTTTAGTAAATATCATATTTTGAAGTGTTATTCTCAATCTTATAATCTATAATTACATATGAAGTATGTATTATAGCATAGCAACCCGTTTTAGGGGTTGAAACCCTAAAAATAGGGTTTGAGCTTAGCAACGATTACAACGAATCGTTGCTACATCGTTGCTAATGTTTCTGACATTTAACCTCGTACTTCTGATACAACGATTCGTTGCTAAATCGTTGCTAAATAATTGATACAACGATTACAACGATTCGTTGCTAAATCGTTGCTAAATAATTGATCGGACACGTACATTGTATCCGTCATAGGTCTTGTACTTGGCGTAGTACATGTTAGTGTTTAGCAACGAATTAGCAACGAAATGTTGGAATCGTTGCTAATTCGTTGCTAAACCCAAACGTGTGAACAAGGGAAACCCGAAAATATTTTTAAAAATAGCGACGATTTAGCAACGAATCGTGGCTAAATCGTCGCTAAATTTTCCTTTTCCCTCCGGTGGGAAAACGAAAAGATTACAAAAACTATTCGTTGCTAAATCGTTGCTAATTAGCAACGAGTTAGCAACGATCACAAAATCTATAAATATGGCCAAATTCTTTCATTTTTTCACACAACCATCTCTCTACATTTTATCTCTCTACAATCTCTCTATAAAACATCATAATTTCTTCTTAAAACACTAAACCCTTTTACAAAAATGCCTCCTCGTCCAAACCATTATTTTAATTTCATCCGTAATAATTCTCGTTCTGGTAGCGAATCTTATTCTAATCCGATCCGACAACCTACTGAACCAACCCAACCCGACATCTCTGAGGTCCCCGAGGTGGGATTAGATGCTGCTTCCAACATTCCACCGGTTGGAGATATGCCGGTGGATTTACCACCGCCTCCGCATCAAGGACCCCACATGATGCGGATCTTGGATCTCCTACGGCAAGAAGGCCATGATATTATATTAAAAATATTAAAAAATAAAAAAAAAATTATTAAATATTAAATATTAATAAAAAATTGTACTTTTGTTAGGTTTTGCGATAACAAAGTGAGTCGGAGTGTCGCGGACACAATGAAGTCTTACTTCGTCGAGCCGCACGTGAACTGGTCCCAAACGCCGGGATACATACATGACATCTGGTTCGAATCTTTCGCGGTAAATTAAATTAAATTTTAAATTTTAATTAAAATAATTTAAATTTAAATATAAATTTAAATATTTAATTTGAAAATTTTAATTTAAAATTTCTAATTTAAAAATTTAAACTAAAACTTAGTTTTAATTAATAGCAAAAATGGCATTGGGCCGAGGTTGATACGGTGAAAGTCCGTAAGGGGTTCAACGAGAAGGCGATGCACTGACTTACCGGCATTGTTTCCAGTTGGAAGAAAGACTGGAAACTAAAAGGCGATGGTGGAAAGCCGGAGTCGATGGCCCCGACGGTGTGGAAAGGGCTGATCAACTACTGGACATAACCGCATTCTCTCGCCGTCGCGGAAAACGGTTCCAAGTCCCGCCTCACTCCTGTCGACGGGAACGGTCCCTACGTCCACACTTCGGGACCGAGTTCATACGTCGGTCGTCGTATTAAAATGGTAAATTTAATTTTTTAACACTTTGTTTTATTTATTTTTTAAATAAATAAATATTTAATATAAATATCAAATATAGGCCGAGGAAGAGGGTGAACTTCCCCCTATTGTGGAGATATTGAAAAAAACTCAGAAGCGCAAAGATGGGTCATATGTCAGTTCACGTTTGATGAACTTATAAAACATCTACCAACGCGTTTCTAAGACTCTAAAACAAGTTTCATGCCACGTAAGTGTTTATAAGTGTCTCAATGAGCTTTGTAATAGTTTGAGGAACTTATAAAATATCTAACAACGCGTTTCTAAGACTCTAAACTAAGTTTCTTGCAACATGAGTGCTTAAAAGTGTCTCAATGAGCTTTGTACAAGTTTGACACACTTATGAAACATCTAACAACTCGTTTCTAAGAATCTAAACTAAGTTTCTTGCAACATGAATGCTTATAACTGTCTCAATGAGCTTTGTATAAGTTTGATGAACTTATGAAACATCTAAGAACGCATTTCTAGGACTCTTAACCAAGTTTCATGCAACATGAGCGTTTATAAGTTCTTCAGTGAGCTTTGTACAAGTTTTACGAATTATGAAACATATAACAACGCGTTTCTAGGACACTAAACCAAGTTTCATGCAACATGAGTGCTTATAAGTTTCTCAATGAGCTTTGTTAAAGTTTGACGAATTTATGAAATATCTAACAATGTGGTTTCTAGAACTCTAAACCAAGCTTCATGCAACATGAGTGCTTATAAGTGTCTCAATGATCTTTGTACATGTTTGACGAACTTATAAAACATCTAACAACGTGGTTTCTAGGAATCTAAACCAAGTTTCATGCAACATGAGTGCTTATAAGTGTCTCAATGAGCTTGATACAAGTTTCACGAAGTTATGAAACATCTAACAACATGAGTGTTTATTAAACTCTCAATGAGCTTTTTTAAAGTTTGACAAACTTATGAAATATCTAACAACGAGTTTCTAGGACTCTAAACCAACTTTCATCAAACATGAGTTCTTATAAGTGTCTTAATGAGCTTTGTACAAGTTTGACGAACTTATGAAACATCTTACAACGCGTTTCTAGGACTTTAAACCATTCTTGCAACATGAGTGCTTATAAGTGTCCCAATGAGCTTAGTACAAGTTTGACGAACTTATGAAGCATCTAATAACTCGTTTCTAGGACTCTAAACAATGTTTCATGCAACATGAGTGCTTATCAGTGTCTCAATGTGCTTTGTACAAGTTTGACAAACTTATGAAACATCTAACAACGTGGTTTCTAGGACTCTAAACCAAGTTTCATGCAACATGAGTGCTTATAAGTGTCTCAATGAGATTTGTACTAGTTTCATGAAATTATGAAACATATAACAACGTGGTTACTAGGAATCTAAACCAAGTTTCATGCAACATGATTGCTTATAAGTTTCTCTATAAGCTTTGTAATAGTTTGACGAACTTATGAAACATCTAACAACGTGTTTCTCGGACTCTAAACCAAGTTGCATGCAACATGAGTGCTTATAAGTGTATTAATGAGCTTTTTACAAGTTTGACTAACTTATGAAGCATCTAACAAGGCGGTTTTTAGGACTCTAAACCAAGTTTCATGCAACATGAGTGCCTATAAGTGTCTCAATGAGATTTGTACTATTTTATAGTACTTATGAAATATCTAACAACGTGGTTGCTAGGATTCTAAACCAAGTTTCATGCAACATGAGTGCTTATAAGTGTCTCAATGAGCTTTGTACAAGTTTGATGAACTTATGAAACATTTAACAACGCGTTTCTAAGACTCTAAACCAAGTTTCATTCAACATGAGTGCTTATAAGTGTCTCAATGAGCTTTGTACAAGTTTGACGAACTTATGAAACATTTAACAACGCGTTTCTAGGATTCTAAACCAAGTTTCATGCAACATGAGTGCTTATAAGTGTCTCAATGAGCTTTGCACAGGTTTGAAGAAATTATGAAACATCAAACAACGAGTTTTTAGGACTCTAAACCAAGTTTCGTCCAACATGAGTGCTTATAAGTGTCTCAATTTGCTTTGTACAAGTTTGACGAACTTATGAAACATCTAACAACGTGGTTTCTATAACTCTAAACCATGTTTCCTACAACATGAGTGCTTATAAGTGTCTCAATGAGCTTTATACAAGTTTAACGAACTTATGAAACATCTAACAACGCTTTTCTAGGACTCTAAACAAGTTTCATGCAACATGAGTGCTTATAAGTTTCTTAATAAGCTTTGTACAAGTTTGACGAACTTATGAAACATCTAACAACGCGTTTCTAGGAGTCTAAACCAAGTTTCTTGCAACATGAGTGCTTATAAGTGTCTCAATGAGATTTGTAATTGTTTTACGAACTTATGAAACATCTAACAACGCGTTTCTACGACTCTAACCAAAGTTTCATGCAACATGAGTGCTTATAAGTGTCTCAATGTTCTCTTTACAAGTCTGACGAAGTTATGAAACATCTAACAAAGTGGTTTATAGGACTCTAAAAAAAGTTTCATGCAACATGAGTGCTTATACGTGTCTCAATGAGCTTTGTACAAGTTTGACGAACTTATGAAGCATCTAACAACGCGTTTCTAGGACTCTAAACCAAATTTCTTGCAACATGAGGGCTTATAAGTGTCTCAATGAGCTTGGTACAAGTTTGACGAACTTATGAAACATCTGACAACGAGATTCAAATACTCTAAACCAAGTTTCATTCAACATGAGTGCTTATAAAATTCTCAATGAGCTTTGTTAAAGTTTGACAAACTTATTAATTATCTAACAAGGTGGTTTCTAGGACTCTAAACCAAGCTTCATGCAACATGAGTGTTTATAAGTGTCTCAATGAGCTTTGTACAAGTTTGACAAACTTATGAAACATTTAACAACGTGGTTTCTAGGTCTCTAAACCAAGTTTCATGCAACATGAGTTCTTATAAGTGTCTCAATGAGCTTTGTACAAGTTTGATGAACTTATGAAACATTTACCAACACGTTTCTAAGACTCTAAACCAAGTTTCATGCAATATAAGTGTTTATAAGTGTCTCAATGACCTTTGTACAGGTTTTCTGAACTTATTGAAACATCTAACATCGAGTTTCTAAGACTCTAAACAAGGTTTCATCCAACATGAGTGCTTATAAATGTCTCAATGTGCTTTGTACAAGTTTGACGAACTTATGAAACATCTAAAAACGTGGTTTCTAGGAGTCTAAACCATGTTTCCAGCAACATGAGTGCTTATAAGTGTCTCAATGAGCTTTGTACAAGTTTGACGAACTTATGAAACATCTAACAACGCTTTTCTAGGACTCTAAACAAGTTTCATGCAACATGAGTGCTTACAAGTGTCTTAATGAGCTTTGTACAAGTTTGACGAACTTATGAAACATCTAACAACGCGTTTCTAGGACTCTAAACCAAGTTTCTTGCAACATGAGTGCTTATAAGTGTGTCAATGATCTTTTTACTTGTTTGACGATCTTATGAAACATCTAACAACGCGTTTCTACGACTCTAAACAAAGTTTCATGCAACATGAGTTCTTATAAGTGTCTCAATGTTCTCTTTACAAGTTTGACAAACTTATGAAACATTTAACAACGTGGTTTCTAGGTCTCTAAACCAAGTTTCACGCAACATGAGTGCTTATAAGTGTCTCAATGAGCTCTGTACAAGTTTGATGGACTTATAAAACATCTACCAACGCGTTTCTAAGACTCTAAACCAAGTTTCAAGCAACATAAGTTTCTTATAAGTGTTGATGAGGACATCCAAAGCAGCAAGGATGATAAAGAGCATCCCTTGCAAGTACCCGTTGGACCAATGACAAGAGCAAGAGGAAAGCAGATCAAGGAGGCACTTACCGGGCTGATTAGAGAGCTTTTAGACAAAGAAAACATTCACAAGTCCATTGGATATGATATACATCAAGTCCAACCACTTCTAAGCATGATTCAAGCCCAAGAAAGCCCAAAATGAAGCACATACATTATGGTCAAAGAAGAGTGACGAAAATGAAAGATCAAGAGTCATATTTGGAGTTCAAGAGTCATTCAACACATCTTTTAATTTTATCTTTAATTATGTTTACTACATTCTTTGAACTTCTTTCTTTCTCTACAAGTTTTATTTCCCTTTAAATACATGTAATCTCCATTGGAGAAAGATATCCAAGTTTTTAATCAAATATATTTTTCTATCTTTTGTGAGAGTGATTCTCATTTAGTTCCTTGTGAACTTTTCGATCTTCGGTGTGATTCGGAGTGATCAATCGGCTTATCAAACAGTTCTTCGTCTCTGTTTGTGACGCCTTTCATTACCAAATTTAGTTGTTTCTTGTTGAGAGTATTGGGTCTAAGGTTTAATATACCTAAGGTTTGTACTTACCAAGTTCTTCGAACTAAGGTCCACCGCCTTGTTTTGTTGAAGCGTTTTAAGAGAGTATTGGGTCTAAGGTTTAATATACCTTAGGTTTGTGCTTCGCTAGTTCATCAAAGTCGAGGATTATCCCTTCAACCTTCTTAGAGATCCAATCCTTGGTCATTTCTGCATCATTTGGTATCAGAGCCATCTCTAAGTTTGGTTTTATTTATTTTTTTCATCTTTTTTCTATCATTTTCAAATTTGTTCATCTTCTTTCTATCATTTTCAAATTTGTTCATCTTTTTTCTATCATCTTCTAATTATGTTTTTGTTTTATTAACTTTCTGAAAATCCAGATTTAAAAAAAAAAATCAAAAAAAAAATCAAAAAAAAAAGGAAACAAAAACGAAAATAAAAAAAAAAAAAAAAAAAAAAGAGATCATAAAAGTTCTGGATTACTCTTTCTTTGTTCTTAAATTTCTTTCATTTTCCTTCTGTTATAATCCTTATAACACTTCTGTTATAATCCTTATAACCCCCATAACTCTTATAACATTTATAACCTTCTGTTATTACCTATTACCCATACTCACTTTGAGAATTCGACTTCTTTGGTATCTTCCATTTGGTTACTACGGTAAAACATTCTAAAGTGTTGGTTAGTTCTATACGAACTCTTTCAGGATCACTAGAGAGGAAAAAGGCAGAGTGTGTGAGGACAATAGAGGGTAAAAGCCATTTGAGTGAAACACTTTTGAGCGAAACACTTGAGTGATTGTGAGGTTTTTGTTTTCTAACATTGTTTTACAGGTTTTAATCATGTCGGAACATAACAACAATGAAGAAGTTACACAAGAGGTTGTCCCTAATCTACAAGTACAAGCCTTGGTGGGAGAGATGCAAAGATTGATGAGAGCTGAGTTGGAGACGATTAATGATAGGATTGATCGAGTTCAAGGAGATGCACAACCAAGGCAACGAGCAAATTTGCCTAATCGCATAGAAGAGAAAGAGATCAACCAAGGAGAGCACGAACTAATGATTTAAAGGTTGATTATTACAATGATCACTCATCATCTAGTAAAAACTCAAGGAGACCACGACGAGTTAGAAAAGTAAGGGATCGAGCCGATAACAATTTGGGAGGTATTAAGATGAAGATTCCAGTCTTCCATGGGAAGAATGATCCTGATGCATATCTAGAGTGGGAGAAGAAGATTGAGTTGATATTCGATTTTCAAAACTACTCCGAGATGAAAAAGGTCGAGTTGCAACCACCGAATTTTATGATTATGCTATTAATTGGTGGGATCAATTGGTGACGAGTAGAAGAAGAAATGGTGAAGTTCCTATTGAAGCATGGGCTGAGATGAAAGCACTCATGAGGAAACGTTTTGTACCAAGTCATTATCACCGAGAGCTACACCAAAAGTTAAAAAGGCTAACTCAAGGCAATCGAAGTGTGGAAGATTATTTCCAAGATATGGAGGTCCTAATGTTAAGAGCTAACATTGATGATGACATAGAAGCTACGATGGCGAGGTTTCTTAATGGCTTGAATCGAGAGATTCTAGACAAAGTGGAGATGCAAGATATGTTGCATATGGCTATCTTGGTTGAGTCGCAGCTCAAGAGGAGGGGAAGCACACGTCAAACCTATGGTTCAAATTAATCCACCATGAAACCGAACTATTCTAAGGAGGAGAAGACAACCCCAAAACCAAAGGTTGAAACAAAGCCATCCACTACCAGCCATGAAATCAAAGGAAGAACGGAGTCTTCTAATACGTGTAACCGTGATGTGCAATGCTTTAAGTGTCATGGCAGAGGTCATTATGCTAATGAGTGTCCAAACAAAAGGACAATGGTGATTAAAGATAATGGTGATGTAGAAACTGAAGAAGAAGAAGGGGATTCTGATTCTATGCCATCATTAATAGAAGATAGTGAAGAGGCTGCTGCCAAGGGAGACTTATTGGTTACAAGGAGATCAATTGAGTGTGCAAGCTAAAGAAGACGAAGAGGTACAACGTGAGAATATGTTTCACACAAGCTGTCACATTCAGAACAAGGTGTGTAGCTTGATTATTGATGGTGGGATTTGTACAAACGTGGCTAGCATTACTCTTGTGGAGAAGTTGAGTTTGAAGACTACAAAGCATTCGAAACCTTACAAGTTGCAATGGTTAAATGATAGTGGTGAAGTGAAGGTGTCAAGATAAGTTCTGGTTCCATTTTCCATTGGAAGGTATGAAGATGAAGTGTTGTGTGATGTGGTACCAATGCAAGCAGGTCATGTTCTATTGCGGAGGCCATGGCAGTTTGATCGGCGAGTTAACCATGATGGATTCACAAACAAGCATTCGTTTACTTTCAAATGAAGAAATGTCACTTTGGTTCCTTTAACACCTCAAGAACTCTACCAAGATCAGTTACTAATGAAGCAAAAGGAGGAGCAAAAAGCAATGAGTGCCCAAAATACTTATCACCTAAAAGAGAGTGCGAGTTTGAGAAAAATCCAGAAAAAAACCTGTGAGAACAAACCCGTGAGGACAAACAAAAACTTCTTTGTGAGATATTGTGAGATAAAAAGAGCAATGTTTTCAAAACAGTCAATGATAGTACTCATGTACAAGGAGACTCTTTTAAACACTAACGATCTTAACTCTGTTTTGCCTAGTTGTGTTGTTTCTTTGTTGCAGGATTTTGATGATGTCTTTCCCGAGGACACACCACATGGTTTACCACCTATTCGTGGGATTGAGCATCAAATCGACTTCGTCCCAGGAGCATTTATTCCTAACCGCCCAGCCTATAGAACAAACCCGGAAGAGACAAAGGAGCTTCAAAGGAAAGTTAGTGAGTTGATGGAGAAGGGGTACATTCGAGAAAGCATGAGTCCATGTGATGTCCCTGTTTTGCTAGTTCATAAGAAGGATGGGACTTGGAGGATGTGTGTTGATTGTAGAGCTATCAATAACATTACGGTAAAGTATCGACATCCCATTCCTCGTTTAGATGATATGCTTGATGAGTTGCATGGTTCTTGCATATTCTCTAAGATAGATCTTAAGAGTGGTTATCACCAAATTCGCATGAACGAGGGTGATGAATGGAAAACTCGCTTTTAAAACAAAACATGGTTTATATGAGTGGTTAGTGATGCCTTTTGGATTAACTAATGCACCTAGTAGTTTCATGAGATTAATGAATCATGTTTTGAGAGCTTTCATTGGACATTTTGTTGTTGTCTACTTTGATGACATTCTGATTTTTAGCAAGACGATAGATGAGCATGTTGAGCATTTGAAACTTGTTTTAGATGTTCTTAGAAAAGAAAAGTTGTTTGCTAATCTTAAGAAGTGTACCTTTTGCACCGATAATCTTGTGTTTCTAGGATTTGTTGTGAGTGCACAGGGTATACAAGTTGATGAAGAGAAAGTGAAGGCTATTCGAGAGTGCCCTAGTCCAAAGACCGTTGGAGAAGTACGGAGCTTTCATGGACTTGCTGGTTTCTACCGAAGGTTTGTAAGGGACTTTAGTACTATTGTTGCCCCGCTTACCGAAGTGATCAAGAAGGAAGTAGGATTCAAATGGGATGAAGCTCAAGAGGAAGCATTCCAATTGCTAAAGGAGAAGCTTACTAATGCACCTTTATTTTCTTTACCTGACTTTTTAAAGAATTTTGAGATTAAATGTGATGCTTCAGGTGTTGGAATTGGAGTTGTGCTTATGCAAGAGAAGAAGCCAATTGCATTCTTTAGTGAAAAGCTGAGTGGAGCTACTTTAAACTATCCTACTTATGACAAAGAGTTATATGCTCTTGTTCGTGCATTACAAACATGGCAACACTACTTATGGCCTAAAGAGTTCGTGATTCACACTGATCACGAGTCCTTGAAGCACCTAAAGGGCCAACAAAAGCTGAACAAGCGTCATGCTCGTTGGGTGGAATTCATTGAGACCTTTTCGTATGTCATTCGATACAAGCAAGGTAAGAAAAATGTGGTAGCTGATGCACTATCTAGAAGGTACACTCTACTTTCTACTCTTGATGCTAAGCTACTTGGTTTTGAGCACATCAAAGAACTATACGATTCTGACCTTGATTTTAAGGATGTGTATCAATCTTGTGAGAAGTTTGCACACGGGAAGTATTTTAGGCATGGTAACTTTTTGTTTCATGAGAATAAGCTTTGTGTGCCTAATTGCTCTTTGAGAGATCTTCTTGTTAGGGAATCACATGGAGGAGGACTAATGGGACACTTTGGAGTTGTCAAAACTTTGATAATCTTGTAGGATCATTTCTATTGGCCACACATGAGAAGAGATGTGGAGAGAATCGGTGGCAGATGCATAATTTGCAAGCAAGCTAAGTCAAAACCGCAACATAATGGTATGTATACTCCTTTGCCTATACCATGTGAGCCTTGGACTGATATCTCTATGGATTTTGTGCTTGGATTGCCTAGGACTAAGAGAGGTAGAGATTTTGTTTTTGTGGTTGTTGATAGATTCTCTAAGATGGCGCACTTCATTCCTTGTCATAAAAATGATGATGCTTCCAATGTTGCTTAATTATTCTTTAGGGAAGTTGTTAGATTACATTGCATGCCTAGAACCATTGTTTCAGATAGAGATGCTAAGTTCTTAAGCTACTTTTGGAAAACTTTGTGGGCTAAGTTAGGGACTAAGTGATGAGGACATGAACTATAACCAGCTACATGATCAAGTAAAAGTCCCTACAATGTATGAACCACCTAGAACAAGATCAGGCACCAAACGACTAAGCGAAGCATTCAACAAGTCAGTTCAAGCTTTGGTGAACAAGCAAGAGATTGAGGAAGCTCAAGGCCTAAGATTGCTACTAGGAGACAAGGGAGAGGACTATGAATCACTGGACCAAGAAGAACTTAAGAGCCGCGAGTGGCCTTTGATCAAAGCTAACAAGACTTTAAACCTCTTCACCATCCTTCATCAAGGTGAGTCAATTCCATATGATTAAACTAATTATCTTCTTGTCTTTGGTGCGCAGGTTATGTTATTTTTTTTTATAAAGACATTAGTTTCCTTTTTAAACTTTAAGTTGCACGCTTTGCTGTTTTTGTTTCAGTTGTAGTTTTAATTTAAAAACCTTGTTGTTTTCTTTTAAATTTTGATTCAAACAGCATGTTGTTTGAGTTAAGCCCTAGAAGGCACGACCTAAGAGCTATTTATAAAGCTCCTTTGAGGTCTACGACATATGTACTTTTTACGAGAATATCAATAAAGAAAACACCTTCTTGCAGAAAACTTGCTTATTATCGCTTCATTCTCTTTGTGTGGATTCCCCTTAGAGCTTGAATCAAACCCTGGCTTATCACAGCTTCTCCATCAGTTGTGTGGCGTCTCATCACTCCCCTGGTTCTATAGTTTAAGTAGAGAGCTCCTTAAAGACAACTACTTAGGGCCGGCTTGGTGTGAAGCAAAGAGAGGAGATTCTTTAGATCCTTCTTCAAGCTTCGTCTTGGCACCATTAAGATTCAACCTCCTTGGATCTTATATCATCTGGTATCAGAGCCAAAGGTTCCTAAACCTTTGGATCTTTCCTCTATCTTTTAGTCTATTTGCTTTCTATTTCGTTTGTTTCATCTTTATAAGAAAATCCATAAAAAGTAATTGTCTTTGCTTTCTTTGCTTGCTGTTCTTTGATTCTAGTTTATTTACTTTCATAAATCTAAAACAAAATAACAAAATTTCGTTGCTTGATAGTTTATCTCTCTGTTTAGTCTTTAATAAACAAAAAAAATCATAAAAAGTTTGTTCTTAGCTTGTTTGCTCTCTTTTGAATTAGTTTTAGAGTTTCGCTTGTATCTTCTAGTTTTTTTTGTTTCAAAACCTTTAAGAAACCTAGAGAATTCGTGGTCGCTGTGTTTTCAAGTTAAAACATTAAGAAAAACCCTAGAGAAAAGAAAAGAAAAGGAAAAGTTTAAGTTTTTAGAGAATTTCCATTTTTTGACCAAGCTTGGTGCTTTTTTCCATTTTTTCTCGTTTTAGCTTTTCCTTTTGCGTTTAATATTTTGTTAAGTGTTAGACAGAAAATCTAAAGAGAGATGGAGCAAGAAAATGAGCAGATCACAACAAAGACAAGCCTTAATAGCCATACAAGCTCAACTACAAGCTCTCGGAAATCGTTTGGCTCTCCTTGAGCCACCATTAGCCCAACAACAACACCACCAACCTAACAATGATGAAGAGGAAGCAATGGATGAGCACGAAGATGATCCTCCTCAAAGAAAACAACCAGCCTAGACAACATCATCCTCCCTGAACAAAACAACTATCCTAGGCCAAGAATTCAAGCCCATAGGGGCAGAGTGATTGATGAAGATCTTAATAGGCGAGGGAATAATGACATAAAACTAAAGGCACCTACTTTTTTGGCATGGTTAATCCAGATGCATACTTGGATTGGGAGAGACGCATGGAGTACATCTTTGATCATTACAACTATACCGATCAAAAGAAAGTTTCCTTAGCATCCGCTCAACTCACAGAGAATGCATTATCTTGGTGGGACAGAGAAGTGGCTGAAAGAAGAAGGCATAGGCATCTTCAAATCACCACTTGGGAAGACATGAGATTCAGCCTTAGAAAAAGGTATGTACCTCCTTATTTTTATAGAGACTTACAAAAGAAATTTCGTCAACTTGCGCAGAAAAACGAAGTGTGGAGGAATATTTTGAGGAGTTTGAGCAAGTCAAGAATAGATTGGAGTCTAATGAGTCGAAGAATCCCTTATGGCTCAGTTCTTAGACGGATTGAATGATAGGATTGCTAGAAAAGTAGAGAGACAACCTTATCATGACCTAGAAGATCTACTACACATGGCTGTCCAAGCCGAGCAACATATCAAAAGGAAGATATCAAGTACCTCACGAGCCAAGCCTACTTGGAGCAACAACAACAATCAGTCACTAAAGAGCTATGACAAAACCAAGCCAATGGAGACAGATTCTAAGCTTAAGAAACCAACCATTGAGTCACCAAAAGGAAGTAGACCAGAACAAGGTAAGTCTCAAACTAACTCTAGGACAAGAGATATTACTTGTTTCAAATGTCGTGGGCGGGGACACTATGCTAGAGATTGCCCAAACCAGAGAGTAATGATCATCAATCAAGATGGTGGTTATGAGTCGCAAGAAGAGCAAGAGGAGTGTCAAGAAGAGTCTAATGATGAAGTGGAGTATCCAGATAGTGGAGAGCTACTTGTGACCAGAAGGGTACTAAGTGCTATGATCGAACCGAAACAACTCAAAGAGAAAACATCTTCCACACAAGATGCACAATAAACACAAAGGTATGTAGCTTAATCATAGATGGTGGATCATGTACTAATGTAGCTAGCAAGTATATGGTTGATAAGCTAGGTTTGAAGAAATCTAAGCATCCGAGGCCATACAAGCCGAGATGGCTCAATGATGACAATGAGTTGAAGATCACGGATCAAGTCACCATTCCCTTTAGTGTTGGAAGGTATTGTGATCAAGTTTTGTGTGATGTGGTACCCATGAAGGCCATCCATCTTCTACTAGGCAGGCCGTGGCAGTTTGACAAAGAAGCGATACACAATGGACGCACAAACTACTACACCTTCACTCATGACAAGCGTAAGTTTAATCTAGCGCCTTTAACTCCATTTCAAGTCCATGAAATGCAAGTTAAGATGGCTAAAGATTCTGAGGTAAGTAAGACTAATCTGTATGTTACATCTAATTCAATCTCTAAGGCTTTAAATCACAATTCTGTGGTGCTACTCATGATCTTTAGAGAAGGGTTGTTTTCGTGAAGCGAAGTTGTAGAACATCCTCAAGAAATCACTAGGCTATTGGAACAATTCAAGGATGTCTTTCCCGAAGACAATCCACCGGGTTTACCACCTATAAGAGGTATAGAACATCAAATTGATCTTGTACCAGGTTCAGCTCTTCCCAACAGGCCAGCCTATAGGATGAACCCAACCGAGTCTAAAGAATTGGAGAAACAAGTTCAAGACTTGCTGTCCAAGGGCTACATAAGAGAGAGTCTTAGCCCATGTGCTGTACCGGTTCTGTTAGTGCCAAAGAAAGATGGGACTTGGCGCATGTGTGTAGATTGTAGAGCAATCAACAACATCACCATCAAGTATAGGCACCCAATACCACGCTTAGACGACATGCTGGATGAGCTCAACGGTGCAACCGTCTTCTCTAAGGTGGACTTGAAGAGTGGCTATCACCAAGTCAGGATGAAAGAAGGAGATGAATGGAAGACAGCCTTCAAAACCAAGCAAGGTTTGTATGAGTGGTTAGTAATGCCTTTTGGTTTAACTAATGCTCCTAGTACCTTTATGCGCTTAATGAATCATATCCTTAGAGCATACATTAGCAAGTTTGTAGTTGTGTACTTTGATGATATCTTGATATATAGTCGAATCTATCTGACCATGTGAAGCACCTTGAGAAAGTTTTAGAGACTCTTCGCCAAGAAAGTCTATTTGCAAACCTCAAGAAGTGCACCTTTTGTACCGATCAACTAGTTTTCCTAGGTTTTGTTGTAAGTTCGCAGGGACTACAAAGTTGATCAAGAGAAGATCAAGGCAATCCAAGAATGGCCAACACCTACAAGCATTGGACATGTTAGAAGTTTCCATGGATTAGCAAGCTTTTACAGAAGATTTGTTAAAGACTTCAGCACAATCGCCGCGCCTCTAACTCGCTGTGATCAGGAAGAACATATCCTTTTCATGGGGACAAGCTCAACAAGAAGCTTTTGATAAACTTAAAATAAGTTTGACTAATGCGCCCGTCTTAGTACTTCCCGATTTTGATAAAACGTTTGAGGTTGAATGTGATGCTTCAGGTTTAGGTATTGGAGCCGTTCTAACTCAAGGAGGCAGACCGGTAGCTTACTTTAGTGAGAAGCTTAGTGGAGCCACACTTAATTATCCAACCTATGATAAAGAACTCTACGCATTGGTTAGATCTTTAGAGACTTGGCAACACTACCTGCCGGCCAAGGAGTTTGTCATTCACACCGACCATGAGACACTTAAGCACTTGAAGGGACAGACTACACTCAAGAGGAGACATGCTAGGTGGCTAGAGTTTGTAGAGACCTTCCCTTACATCATCAAATACAAGAAAGGGAAAGACAACATAGTGGCTGATGCACTATCCAGGAGATATGCTCTTATTACTACTTTAGAAGCTAAAGTGATGGGTTTTGAGCACATCAAGGAGAGCTACGAAGGTGATCCAGACTTTGGAACCATCTTTCAAGCGTGTTGTAAAGCCGCTTTCGGGTCATTCTACCAACATGAAGGGTTCTTGTTCAGAAACAAGCGTCTATGCATTCCTCAAGGATCAATGAGAGAGCTTTTGATTAGAGAATCACATGGTGGAGGACTAATGGGACATTTTGGAGTTGATAAGACTCTAAGTGTGCTGGTAGAGCATTTCTTTTGGCCTCACTTGAAGAGAGACGTGGAGAAGTTCTGTTCTAAATGTGTCACTTGTCTTAAGACAAAATCCAGGTTACATCCTCATGGTCTATATATGCCTTTGCCTATTCCTACTATGCCTTGGGTAGATATTTCTATGGATTTTGTATTAGGCTTACCGCCAATTCGGCACAAAGACTCTATCTTTGTTGTAGTAGACAGTTCTCAAAGATGGCTCATTTCATTCCATGTGCTAAGACCAATGATGCAACACAGACTCGCCGATCTCTTCTTCAAAGAAGTGGTGCGTTTACATGGTATACCACGGACAATTGTGTCGATAGGGATGTGAAGTTCCTCACCATTTCTGGAAAACCTTATGGAGAAAGCTCGGAACCAAGCTCTTGTTTTCAACAACATGCCATCCCCAAACAGATGGGCAAACCGAAGTGGTAAACAGAACTCTATCACTCTTTTAAGAGCCACGGTGGGTAAGAATCTTAGGAATTGGTTAGATTGTTTACCATTCATTGAATTTGCTTATAATAGAGCTAACCATTCTCGCTACTAAGCTTTCTCCTTTTGAGATTGTTTATGGATTTAAGCCAGCAACACCTTTGGATCTTATTGCTTTACCACCTACCGAACACGTTAATCAAGATGCTATGAGCAAGGCCGACGCAATCAAGAAGCTTCACCAACAAGTCAAGGAGAACTTAGAGAAGAAAACTATGCAATACAAGGCACAAGCCGACAAGGGTAGAAAAGAAGTGATCTTTGAACCAGGAGATTGGGTTTGGCTACATATGAGGCATGAGAGGTTTCCAAGCCAAAGAAAGTCCAAGTTAGCACCACGTGGGGATGGTCCATTCAAAGTCTTGGAACGCATCAACAACAACGCCTACAAGCTAGAACTCCCAGGAGATCTTAAAATTTCATCTAGCTTTAATGTGACCGATTTGGTACCTTTCAATGTAGATGAAAAAGTTCTGAGGTCGAACCTTCTCAAGAGGGAGGGAATGATGAGGACATGAACTATAACCAGCTACATGATCAAGTAAAAGTCCCTACAATGTATGAACCACCTAGAACAAGATCAGGCACCAAACGACTAAGCGAAGCATTCAACAAGTCAGTTCAAGCTTTGGTGAACAAGCAAGAGATTGAGGAAGCTCAAGGCCTAAGATTGCTACTAGGAGACAAGGGAGAGGACTATGAATCAGCTGGACCGAAGAAGAACTTAAGAGCTGCGAGTGGCCTTTGATCAAAGCTAACAAGACTTTAAACCTCTTCACCATCCTTCATCAAGGTGAGTCAATTCCATATGATTAAACTAATTATCTTCTTGTCTTTGGTGCGCAGGTTATGTTATTTTTTTTTATAAAGACATTAGTTTCCTTTTTAAACTTTAAGTTGCACGCTTTGTCGTTTTTGTTTCAAACTTGTAGTTTTAATTTAAAAACCTTGTTGTTTTCTTTTAAATTTTGATTCAAACAGCATGTTGTTTGAGTTAAGCCCTAGAAGGCACGACCTAAGAGCTATTTATAAAGCTCCTTTGAGGTCTTTGTACTTTTTACGACATATCAATAAAGAAAACACCTTCTTGCAGGAACAGCTTGCTTATTATCGCTTCATTCTCTTTGTGTGGATTCCCCTTAGAGCTTGAATCAAACCCTGGCTTATCACAGCTTCTCCATCAGTTGTGTGGCGTCTCATCACTCCCCTGGTTCTATAGTTTAAGTAGAGAGCTCCTTAAAGACAACTACTTAGGCTGGCTTGGTGTGAAGCAAAGAGAGGAGATTCTTTAGATCCTTCTTCAAGCTTCTGTCTTGGCACCATTAAGATTCAACCTCCTTGGATCTTATATCACTAAGTTGTTGTTTTCTACTACTTGTCATCCTCAAACTGATGATCAAACTGGTGTAGTGAATAGGTCTTTGGCTACTTTGTTGCGTGCTATCATTAAGAAGAACATAAAAAATTGGGAAGATTGTTTGCCACATGTTGAGTTTGCATATAACAATTATGTCCATTCTGCTACTAAATTCTCACCATTTCAAATTGTTTATGGTTTTAATCCTTTAACTCCATTGGATTTATCACCTTTACCTTTCAATGAGCGTGTGAACTTAGATGGGAAAAGAAAAGCTGAGCTTGTTAAACAGATTCATGAGAAAGCAAGGCTAGACATTGAGAAGAAGACGAGCAATACCAAAGGCAAGCAAACAAAGGGAGGCGTAAAGTGGTCTTTGAAGCCGGAGATTGGGTTTGGGTTCATATGTGAAAGGAGCGCTTTCAGCCGAAAGGAAATCTAAGTTGATTCCAAGAGGAGATGGGCCATTTAAAGTCTTAGAAAGGATCAATGACAATGCATACAAAATAGACTTGCCAAGTGAGTATAATATAAGTAAAAGCTTCAATGTTTCTGACTTAACTCCTTTTGATGTAGGTGATAAGCTTGATTTGAGGTCAAATCGTTTTCAAGTGGAGGTGAACGATGAGGACATCCAATGCAGCAAGGATGATCAAGAGGATCCATTGCAAGTACCCGTTTGACCAATGACAAGAGCAAGAGCAAAGCAGATCAAGGAGGCACTTACCGGGCTGATTAAAGAGCTTTTAGACAAAGAAAACATTCACAATTCCATTGGATATGATATACATCAAGTCCAGCCACTTCTAAGCATGATTCAAGCCCAAGAAAGCCCAAACTGAAGCACATACATTATGGTCAAAGAAGAGTGACAAAAATGAAAGATCAAGAGTCATATTTGGAGTTCAAGAGTCATTCAACACATCTTTTAATTCTATCCTTAATTATGTTTACTACATCCTTTGAACTTCTTTCTTTCTCTACAAGTTTTATTTCCCTTTAAATACATGTAATCTCCATTGGAGAAAGATATCCAACTTTTTAATCAAATATATTTTTCTATCTTTTGTGAGAGTGATTCTCATTAAGTTCCTTGTGAACTTTTCGATCTTCGGTGTGATTCTGAGTGATCAATCGGCTTATCAAAAAGTTCTTCATCCCTGTTTGTGGCGCCTTTCATTACCAAAGTTAGTTGTTTCTTGTTGAGAGTATTGGGTCTTAGGTTTAATATACCTAAGGTTTGTACTTACCAAGTTCTTCGAACTAAGGTCCACCGCCTTGTGTTGTTGAAGCGTTTTAAGAGAGTATTGGGTCTAAGGTTTAATATACCTTAGGTTTGTGCTTCGCGAGTTCATAAAACTCGAGGATTATCACTTCAACCTTCTTAGAGATCCAATCCTTGGTCATTTCCGCATCATGTGTCTCAATGAGCTTTGTACAAGTTTGACAAACTTATGAAACATCTAACAACGCGTTTCTAGGACCCTAAACCAAGTTTCTTGAACATGAGTTATTATAAGTGTCTCAATGAGCTTTGTAATAGTTTGAAGAACTTATGAAACATCTAACAGCGCGTTTCTACGACTCTAAACAAAGTTTCATGCAACATGAGTGCTTATAAGTGTCTCAATGAGCTTTGTACAAGTTTGACAAACTTATGAAACATCTAACAACGCGTTTCTAGGACTCTAAACCAAATTTCTTGCAGCATGTGGGCTTATAAGTGTCTCAATGAGCTTGGTACAAGTTTGACGAACTTATGAAACATCTAACAACGAGATTCAAATACTCTAAACCAAGTTTCATCCAACATGAGTGCTTATAAAATTCTCAATGAGCTTTGTTAACGTTTGACAAACTTATTAAATATCTAACAAGGTGTTTCTAGGACTCTAAACCAAGCTTCAGGAATCTAAGTGTCTCAATGAGCTTTGTACAAGTTTGACAAACTTATGAAACATTTAACAACGTGGTTTCTAGGTCTCTAAACCAAGTTTCATGCAGCATGAGTGCTTATAAGTGTCTCAATGAGCTTTGTACAAGTTTGATGAACTTATGAAACATTTACCAACGCGTTTCTAAGACTCTAAACCAAGTTTCATGCAATAAAAGTGCTTATAAGTGTCTCAATGACCATTGTACAGGTTTTCTGAACTTATGAAACATCTCACAACGAATTTCTAAGACTCTAAACAAGGTTTCATCCAACATGAGTGCTTATAAAGGTCTCAATGTGCTTTGTACAAGTTTGACGAACTTATGAAACATCTAACAACACGTTTCTAGAACTCTAAACCAAGTTTCTTGCAACATGAGTGCTTATAAGTGTCTCAATGAGCTTTGTACTCGTTTGACGAATTTATGAAACATCTAACAACGCGTTTGTAGGAATCTAAACCAATTTTCATGCTACATGAGTGCTTATAAGTGTCTCAATGAGGTTTGTACTAGTTTAGCGAACTTATGAAATATCTTACAACGTGGTTGCTAGGACACTAAGTCAAGTTTAATACAACATGAGTGCTTATAAGTGTCTCAATTAGCTTTGTATAAGTTTGAAAAAGTTATTAAACATCTAACAACGTGGTTTCTAGGACTCTAAACCATGTTTCATGCAACATGAGTGCTTATATGTGTCTCAATGAGCTTTGTACAAGTTTGACGAACTTATGAAACATCTAACCATGTGTTTCTAGAACTCTAAACCAAGTTTCATGCAAAATGAGTTCTTATAAGTGTCTCAATGACCTTTGTACAGGTTTTCCGAACTTATGAAACATCTAACAACGAGTTTCTAAGCCTCTAAACCAAGTTTCATCAAACATTAGTGCTTATAAGTGTCTCAATAAGCTTTGTACAAGTTTGTCGAACTTATGAAACATCTAACAACGCGTTTCTAGGACTCTAAACCAAGTTTCTTGCAACATGAGTGCTTATAAGTGTCTCAATAAGCTTGAACAAGTTTGACGAACTTATGAAACATCTATCAACGAGTTTCTAGGACTCTTAACTAGGTTTCATCCAACATTAGTGCTTATAAAATTCTCAATGAGTTTGTTAAAGTTCAACAAACTTATGAAATATCTAACAACATGGTTTATAGGACTTTAAACCAAGCTTCATGCAACATGAGTGCTTATAAGTGTCTCAATGAGCTTTGTACAAGTTTGAAAAACTTATGAAGCATCTAACAACGTGGTTTCTAGGAATCTAAACCAAGTTTCATGCAACATCAGTGCTTATAAAATTCTCAATGAGCATTTTTACAGTTTGACAAACTTATGAAATATCTAACAACGAGTTTCTAGGACTCTAAACCAACTTTCATAACACATGAGTGCTTATAAGTGTCTCAATGAGCTTTTTACAAATTTGACGTACTTATGAAACATCTAACAACGCGTTTCTAGGACTCTAAACCAAGTTTCTTGAAACATGAGTGCTTATAAGTGTCTCAATGAGCTTAGTGCAAGGTTGACGAACTTATGAAACATCTAATAACTCGTTTCTAGGACTCTAAATAAAGTTTCTTGCAACATGAGTGCTTATAAGTGTCTCAATGAGCTTTGTACTAGTTTGACGAACTTATGAAACATCTAACAACGCGTTTCTACGACTCTAAACAAAGTTTCATGCAACATGAATGCTTATAAGTGTCTCAATGTGCTTTGTAAAAGTTTTACAAACTTATGAAACATCTAACAACGTGGTTTCTAGGACTCTAAACCAAGTTTCATGCAACATGAATGCTTATAAGTTTCTCAATTAGATTTGTACTAGTTCCACGAACTTATGAAACATATAACAACGTGGTTGCTTGGATTATGAAACATCTAATAATGCGTTTCTAAGATTATAAACCAAGTTCATGAAACATGAATGCTTATAAGTGTCTTAATGAGCTTTTTACAAGTTTGAAAACCTTACGAAACATCAAACAAGGCGGTTTCTAGGACTCTAAACCAAGTTTCATGCAACATGAGTGCTTATAAGTTTCTCAATGAGCTTTGTTAAAGTTTGACGAATTTATGAAATATCTAACAACGCGGTTTCTAGGACTCTAAACCAACCTTCATGCAACATAAGTGCTTATAAGTTTCTCAATGATCTTTGTACAAGTTTGACGAACTTATGAAACATCTAACAATGTGGTTTCTAGGACTCTAGACCAAGTTTCATGCAACATGAGTGCTTATAATTGTCTCAATGAGCTTAATACAAGTTTCACGAAGTTATGAAACATCTAACAACGAGTTTCTAGGACTCTAAACCAATTTTCATTAAACATGAGTGCTTATAAGTGGCTCAATTAGCTTTGTACAAGTTTGACGAAATTATGAAACATCTAACTACGCGCTTCTAAGACTCTAAACCAAGTTTCTTGCAACATGAGTGCTTATAAGTGTCTCAATGAGCTTAGTACAAGTTTGACGAACTTATGAAACATCTAATAACTCGTTTCTCGGACTCTAAACAAAATTTCTTGCAACATGAGTGCTTATAAGTGTTTCAATGAGCTTTGTACTAGTTTCACGAACTTATGAAACATCTAACAACGCGTTTCTACGATTCTAAACAATGTTTCATGCAACATGAGGGCTTATAAGTGTCTCAATGTGCTTTGTATAAGTTTGACAAACTTATGCACATCTAACAACGTGGTTTCTATGGCTCTAAACCAAGTTTCATGCAACATGAGTGCTTATAAGTGTCTCAATGAGATTTGTACTAGTTTCACGAACTTATGAAACATATAACAACGTGGTTGCTAGGAATCTAAAACAAGTTTCATGCAACATGATTGCTTATAAGTGTCTCTATGAGCTTTGTTCTAGTTTGACGAACTTATGAAAGATCTAACAACGCGTTTCTAGGACTCTAAACCAAGTTTCGTGCAACATGAGTGCTTATAAGTGTCTTAATGAGCTTTTTACAAGTTTGAAGAACTTATGAAACATCTAACAAGGCGGTTTCTAGGACTCTAAATCAATTTTCATGCAACATGAGTACCTATAAGTGTCTCATTGAGATTTGTACTAGTTTGTAGTACTTATGAAACATCTAACAACGTGGTTGCTAGGACTCTAAACCAAGTTTCATGCAACATGAGTGCTTATAAGTGTCTCAATGAGCTTTGTACAAGTTTGACGAAATTATGAAACATTTAACAACGCGTTTCTAGGACCCTAAACCAAGTTTCATGCAACATGAGTGCTTATAAGTGTCTCAATGAGCTTTGTACCAGTTTGACGAACTTATGAAACATTTAACAACGCGTTTCTAGGACTCTAAACCAAGTTTCTTGCAACATGAGTGCTTATAAGTGTCTCAGTGAGCTTTGTAATTGTTTGACGATATTATGAAACATCTAACATCGCGGTTCTACGACTCTAAACAAAGTTTCATGCAACATGAGTTCTTATAAATGTCTCAATGTTCTCTTTACAAGTTTGACAAACTTATAAAACATCTAACAACGAGTTTCTAGGACTCTAAACTAGGTTTCATCCAACATGAGTGCTTATAAAATCCTCAATGAGCTCTGTTAAAGTTTGACAAACTTCTTAAATATATAACAACGTGGTTTCTAGGACTCTAAACCAATATTCATGCAACATGAGTGCTTATAAGTGTGTCAATGAGCTTTGTACAAGTTTGATAAACTTATGAAGCATCTAACAACGTGGTTTCTAGGACTCTAATCCATGTTTCATGCAACATGAGTGTTTATAAATTTCTCAATGAGCTTTTTTAAAGTTTGACGAACTTATGAAACATCTAACAACGCGTTTCTAGGACTCTAAACCAAGTTTCTTGCAACATGAGTGCTTATAAGTGTCTCAATGAGCTTAGTAAAATTTTGACGAACTTATGAAACATCTAATAACTCGTTTCTAGGACTCTAAAAAACATTTCTTGCAACATGAGTGCTTATAAGTGTTTCAACGAGCTTTGTAATAGTTTGACGAACTTATGAAACATCTAACAACGTGTTTCTACGACTCTAAACAATGTTTCATGCAACATGAGTGCTTATAAGTGTCTCAATGTGCTTCGTACAAGTTTGACAAACTTATGAAACATCTAACAACGTGGTTTCTAGGACTCTAAACCAAGTTTCATGAAATATGAGTGCTTATAACTGTCTCAATGAGATTTGTACTAGTTTCAAGAACTTATGAAACATATAACAACGTGGTTCCTAGGAATCTAAACCAAGTTTCATGCAACATGATTGCTTATAAGTGTCTTTATGAGCTTTGTACTAGTTTGACGAACTTATGAAACATCTAACAACGCGTTTCTACGACTCTAAACAATGTTTAATGCAACATGAGTGCTTATAAGTGTCTCAATGTGCTTTGTACAAGTTTGACAAACTTATGAAACATCTAACAACGTGGTTCCTAGGACTCTAAACCAAGTTTCATGCAACATGAGTGCTTATAAGTGTCTCAATGAGAGTTGTACTAGTTTCACGAACTTATGAAACATATAACAACGTGGTTGCTAGGAATCTAAACCAAGTTTTATGCAACATGATTGCTTATAAGTGTCTCTATGAGCTTTGTACTTGTTTAACGAACTTATGAAACATCTAACAACGCGTTTCTAGGACTCTAAACCAAGTTTCATGCAACATGAGTGCCTATAAGTGTCTCAAAGAGATTTGTACTAGTTTGTAGTACTTATAAAACATCTAACAACGTGGTTGCGAGGAATATAAACATGAGTGCTTATAAGTGTCTCAATGAGCTTTGTACAAGTTTAGCGAACTTATGAAACATTTAACAACGCGTTTCTAGGACTTTAAACTAAGTTTCATAAAACATGAGTGCTTATAAGTGTCTCAATGAGCTTTGTACAAGTTTGACGAACTTATGAAACATTTAACAACGCGTTTCTAGGACTCTAAACAAGGTTTCATGCAACATGAGTGCTTATAAGTGTCTCAATGAGCTTTGTACAGGTTTGACGAACTTATGAAACATCTAACAACGAGTTTCTAGGACTCTAAACCAAGTTTCATCCAACATGAGTGCTTATAAGTGTCTCAATGTGCTTTGTACAAGTTTGACGAACTTATGAAACATCTAACAATGTGGTTTCTAGGTTTCTAAACCATGTTTCCTGCAACATGAGTGCTTATAAGTGTCTCAATGAGCTTTTTACAAGTTTGAAGAACTTATGAAACATCTAACAACGCTTTTCTAGGACTCTAAACAAGTTTCATGCAACATAAGATCTTATAAGTGTCTTAATGAGATTTTCACAAGTTTGACGAACTTATGAAACATCTAACAACGTGTTTCTAGGACTCTAAACCAAGTTTCTTGCAACTTGACGGCTTATAAGTGTCTCAATGAGTTTTGTACTTGTTTGACGAACTTATGAAACATCTAACATCACGTTTCTACGACTCTAAACAAAGTTTCATGCAACATGAGTGCTTATAAGTGTCTTAATGTTCTCTTTACAAGTTTGACGAAGTTATGAAACATCTAACAACGTGGTTTATAGGACTCTAAACAACGTTTTATGCAACATGAGTGCTTATAAGTGGGTCAATGAGCTTTGTACAAGTTTGACTAACTTATGAAACATCTAACAACGCGTTTCTAGGACTCTAAAACAAGTTTCATTCAACATGAGTGCTTATAAAATTCTCAATGAGCTTTGTTAAAGTTTGACAAACTTATTAAATATCTAACAAGGTGGTTTCTAGGACTCTAAACAAAGCTTCATGCAACATGAGTACTTATAAGTGTCTCAATGAGCTTTGTACAAGTTTGACAAACTTATAAAACATTTAACAACGTGGTTTCTAGGTCTCTAAACCAAGTTTCATGCAACATGAGTGCTTATAAGTGTCTCATAGAGCTTTGTACAACTTTGACGAACATATGAAACATCTGACAACACATTTCTAGGACTCTTAACCAAGTTTCATGCAACATGAGTGTTTATAAGTTCTTCAATGAGCTTTGTACAAGTTTCACGAATAATGAAACATATAACAACGTGTTTCTACGACACTAAACCAAGTTTCATGCAACATGAGTTCTTATAAGTTTCTCAATGAGCTTTGTTAAAGTTTGACGAATTTATGAAATATCTAACAACGTGGTTTCTAGGACTCTAAACCAAGCTTCATGCAACAAGACTGCTTATAAGTGTCTCAATGATCTTTGTACAAGTTTGACGAACTTAAGAAAAATCTAACAACGTGGTTTCTAGGACTCTAAACCAAGTTTCATGCAACATGAGTGCTTATAAGTGTCTCAATGAGCTTGGTACAAGTTTCACGAAGTTATGAAACATCTAACAACGAGTTTCTAGGATTCTAAACTAAGTTTCATCCAACATGAGTGCTTATAAAATCCTCAATGAGATTTGTTAAAGTTTTACAAACTTATGAAATATCTAACAACGTGGTTTTCAGGATTCTAAACCAAGCTTCATGCAACATGAGTGCTTATAAGTGTCTCAATTAGCTTTGTAAAAGTTTGACAAACTTATGAAACATCTAACAACGTGGGTTCTAGGACTCTAAACAAAGTTTCATGCAACATGAGTGCTTATAAGTGTCTCAATGTGCTTTGTACAAGTTTGACGAACTTATCAAACATCTAACAATGTGGTTTCTAGGACTCTAAACCAAGTTTCATGCAACATGAGTGCTTATAAGCGTTTCAATGAGCTTTGTACTAGTTTGACGAACTTATGAAACATCTAACAACGTGGTTGCTAGTAATCTAAACCAAGTTTCATGAAACATGAGTTCTTATAAATGTCTCAATAAGCTTTGTACAAGTTTGACGAACTTATGAAACATCTTGAGCGTTTCTAGGACATTAAACCAAGTTTCATGCAATATCTAAGTTCCTCAATGAGTTTTGTTAAAGTTTGACGAATTTATGAAACATCTAACAATGTGGGTTCTATGAATTTAAACCAAGCTTCATGCAACGTGAGTGTTTATAGGTGTCTCAATGATCTTTATACAAGTTTGACAACCTTATGAAACATCTAACAACGTGGTTTCTAGGTCTCTGAACCAAGTTTCATGCAACATGAGTGCTTATAAGTGTCTCAATGAGCTAGGTACAAGTTTCACAAACTTATGAAACATCTAACAACGAGTTTCTAGGACTCTAAACAAAGTTTCATCCAGCATCAGTGCTTAAAAAATCCTCAATGAGCTTTCTTATAGTTTGACAAACTTATGAAATATCTAACAACGTGGTTTCTATAAATAAGCCAAGCTTCATGCAACATGAGTACTTATAAGTGTCTCAACGATCTTTGTAAAACTTTCATGCAACATGAGTACTTATAAGTGTCTCAATGAGCTTTGTAAAAGCTTTACAAACTGATGAAACATCTAACAACGTGGTTTCTAGGACTCTAAACCAAGTTTCGTGCAACATGAGTGCTTATAAGTGTCTCAACGAGCTTTGTACAAGTTTGACGAACTTATGAAACATCTAACAACGCGTTTCTAGGACTCTAAACAAGTTTCATAGAACATGAGTGCTTATAAGTGTCTTAATGAGCTTTGTACAAGTTTGACGAACTTATGAAACTTCTAACAACGTGTTTCTAGGACTCTAAACAAAGTTTCTTGCAACATGAGTGCTTATAAGTGTCTCAATGAGCTTTGTACTTGTTTAACAAACTTTTGAAACATCTAACAACGCGTTTCTACGACTCTAAACAAAGTTTCATGCAACTTGAGTGCTTATAAGTGTCTCAATGTGCTCTGTACAAGTTTGACGAACTTATGAAACATCTAACAACGTGGTATATAGGACCCTACACCAAGTTTCATGCAACATGAGTGCTTATGAATGTATCAATGAGCTTTGTATAAGTTTGACGAACTTAAAAAAAAACATCTAACAACGCGTTCCTAGGACTCTAAACCAAGTTTCTTGCAGCATGAGTGCTTATAAGTGTCTCAATGAGCTTGGTACAAGTTTGACGAACTTATGAAACATCTAACAACGAGTTTCCAAAACCCTAAACCAAGTTTCGTCCAACATGAGTGCTTATAAAATTCTCAATGAGCTTTGTTAAAGTTTGACAAACTTATGAAATATCTAACAACGTGGTTTCTAAGACTTTAAACCACGCTTCATGCAACATGAGTCCTTATAAGTGTCTCAATGAGCTTTATACAAGTTTGACAAACTTATGAAACATTTAACAACGTGGTTTCTAGGACTCTAAACCAAGTTTCATGCAACATGAGTGCTTATAAATGTCTCAATGAGCTTTGTACAAGTTTGATGAACTTATGAAACATCTAGCAACACGTTTCTAAGACTCTAAACCAAGTTTCATGCAACATGAGTGCTTATAAGTGTCTCAATGAGCTTAGTACAAGTTTGACGAACTTATGAAACATCTAATAACTCGTTTCTAGGACTCTAAACAGAATTTCTTTGTGTCTCAATGAGCTTTGTACTAGTTTGACGAACTTATGAAACATCTAACAATGCGTTTCTACGACTCTAAACAATGTTTCATTCAACATGAGTGCTTATAAGTGTCTCAATGTGCTTTATTAAAGTTTGACAAACTTATGAAACATCTAACAACGTGGTTTTTAGGACTCTAAACCAAGTTTCATTCAACATGAGTGCTTATAAGTGTTTCAATGAGATTTGTACTAGTTTCAAGAACTTATGAAACATATAACAACGTGGTTGCTAGGAATCTAAACCAAGTTTCATGCAACATGATTGCTTAGAAGTGTCTCTATGAGCTTTATACTAGTTTGACGAACTTATGAAACATCTAACAACGCGTTTTTAGGACTCTAAACCAAGTTTCATGCAACATGAGTGCTTATAAGTGTCTTAATGAGCTTTTTACAAGGTTGACGAACTTATGAAACATCTAACAAGGCGGTTTCTAGGACTCAAAACCATGTTTCATGCAACATGAGTGCCTATAAGTGTCTCAATGAGATATGTACTAGTTTGTAGTACTTATGAAACATCTAACAACGTGGTTGCTAGGACTCTAAACCAAGTTTCATGCAACATGAGTGCTTATAAGTATCTCAATGAGCTTTGTACAAGTTTGACGAACTTATGAAACATTTAAGAACGCGTTTTTAGGACTCTAAACAAAGTTTCATGCAACATGAGTGCTTATAAGTGTCTCAATGAGCTTTGTACAAGTTTGACGAACATATGAAACATTTAAAAACGCGTTTCTAGGACTCTAAACCAATTTTCATGCAACATGAGTGCTTATAAGTGTCTCAATGAGCTTTGTATAGGTTTGACGAACTTATGAAACATCTAACAACGAGTTTCTAGGACTCTTAACCAAGTTTTATCCAACAAGAGTGCTTATAAGTGTCTCAATGTGCTTTGTACAAGTTTGACGAACTTATGAAACATCTAACAACGTGGTTTCTAGGACTCTAAACCATGTTTCTTGCAACATGAGTGCTTATAAGTGTCTCAATGATCTTTTTACAAGTTTGAAGAACTTATGAAACATCTAACACCGCTTTTCTAGGACTCTAAACAAGTTTCATGCAACATGAGTGCTTATAAGTGTCTTAATGAGCTTTGCACAAGTTTGACGAACTTATGAAACATCTAACAACGTGTTTCTAGGACTCTAAACCAAGTTTCTTGCAACATGACGGCTTATAATTGTCTCAATGAGCTTTGTACTTGTTTTATGGACTTATGAAACATCTAACATCGCGTTTCTACGACTCTAAACAAAGTTTCATGCAACATGAGTGCTTATAAGTGTCTCAATGTTCTCTTTACAAGTTTGACAAAGTTATGAAACATCTAACAATGTGGTTTATAGGACTCTAAACAAAGTTTTATGCAACATGAGTGCTTATAAGTGTCTCAATGAGCTTTGTACAAGTTTGACGAACTTATGAAACATCTAACAACGCGTTTCTACGACTCTAAACAAAGTTTCATGCAACATGAGTGCTTATAACTGTCTCAATGAGCTTGGTACAAGTTTGACGAACTTATAACACATCTAACAACGAGATTCAAATACTCTAAAACAAGTTTCATCCAACAAGAGTGCTTATAAAATTCTCAATGAGCTTTGTTAAAGTTTGACAAACTTATTAAATATATAACAAGGTGGTTTCTAGGTCAATAAACCAAGCTTCATGCAACATGAGTACTTATAAGTGTCTCAATCAGCTTTTTACAAGTTTGACAAACTTATGAAACATTTAACAACGTGGTTTCTAGGTCTATAAACCAAGTTTCAGGCAACATGAGTGCTTATAAGTGTCTCAATGAGCTTTGTACAAGTTTGATGAACTTATGAAACATATACCAACGCGTTTCTAAGACTCTAAACCAAGTTTCATGCAATATAAGTGCTAAGTGTCTCTATGAGCTTTGTACAAGTTTGACGAACTTATGAAACATCTAACAACGCGTTTCTAGGACCCTAAACCAGGTTCCTTGCAACATGAGTTCTTATAAGTTTCTCAATGAGCTTTGTACTAGTTTGAAGAACTTATAAAATATCTAACAACCCATTTCTACGACTCTAAACCAAGTTTCTTGCTATATGAGTGCTTAGAAGTGTCTCAATGGGCTTTGTACAAGTTTGACACACTTATGAAACATCTAACAACTCGTTTCTAGGGCTCTAAAGCAATTTTATTGCAACATGAGTGCTTATAAGTGTCTCAATGAGCTTTGTACAACTTTGACGAACATATGAAACCTCTGACAACGCATTTCTAATACTCTTAATCAAGTTTCATGCAACATGAGTGTTTATAAGTTCTTCAATGAGTTTTGTACAAGTTTCACGAATAATGAAACATATAACAACGCGTTTCTAGGACACTAAACCAAGTTTCATGCAACATGAGTGCTTATAAGTTTCTCAATGAGCTTTGTTAAAGTTTGACGAATTTATGAAATATCTAACAACGTGGTTTCTAGGACTCTAAACCAAGCTTCATGCAACAAGAGTTCTTATAAGTTTTTCAATAATCTTTGTACAAGTTTGACGAACTTATGAAACATCTAACAACGTGATTTCTAGGACTAAACCAAGTTTCATGCAACATGAGTGCTTATAAGTGGCTCAATGAGCTTGGTTCAAGTTTCACTAAGTTATGAAACATCTAACAACGCGGTTGCTAGGAATCTAATCCAAGTTTCATGCAACATGAGTGCTTATAAGTGTCTCAATGAGATTTGTACAAGTTTGACGAATTTATTAAACATCTAGAAACGCGTTTCTAGGACACTAAACCAAGTTTTATGCAGCGTGATTGCTTATAAGTTCCTCAATGAGCTTTGTTAAAGTTTGACAAATTTATGAAATATCTAACAACGTGGGTTCTATTAATCTAAACAAAGCTTAAGGCAACATGAGTATTTATAGGTGTCTCAATGATCTTTGTACAAGTTTGACAACCTTATGAAACATCTAACAACATGGTTTCTAGGTCTCTAAACCAATTTTCATGCAACATGAGTGCTTATAAATGTCTCAATGAGCTTGGTACAAGTTTCACAAACTTATGAAACATCTAACAACGAGTTTCTAGGACTCTAAACAAAGTTTCATCCATCATGAGTGCTTATAAAATCATCAATGAGCTTTCTTATAGTTTGACAAACTTATGAAATATCTAACAGCGTGGTTTCTAGAACTATAATCCAAGCTTCATGCAACATGAGTACTTATAAGTGTCTCAATGAGCTTTGTAAAAGCTTGACAAACTGATGAAACATTTAACAACGTGGTTTCTAGGACTCTAAACCAAGTTTCATGCAACATGAGTGCTTATAAGTGTCTCAACGAGCTTTGTACAAGTTTGACGAACTTATGAAACATCTAACAACGCGTTTCTAGGACTCTAAACAAGTTTCATGGAACATGAGTTCTTATAAGTGTCTATATGAGCTTTGTACAAGTTTGACGAACTTATGAAACATCTAACAACGTGTTTCTAGGACTCTAAACCAAGTTTCTTGCAACATGAGTGCTTATAAGTGTCTCACTGAGCTTTGTACTTGTTTGACGAACTTATGAAACATCTAACAACGCGTTTCTACGACTCTAAACAAAGTTTCATGCAACTTGAGTGCTTATAAGTGTCTCAATGTGCTCGTACAAGTTTGACGAACTTATGAAACATCTAACAACGTGGTATAGGACTCTACACCAAGTTTCATGCAACATGAGTGCTTATAAATGTATCAATGAGCTTTGTATAAGTTTGACGAACTTAACAACGCGTTTCAAGGACTCTAAACCAAGTTTCTTGCAGCATGAGTGCGTATAAGTGTCTCAATGCGCTTTGTACAAGTTTGACGAACTTATGAAACATCTAACAACGAGTTTCTAAAACTCTAAACCAAGTTTTGTCCAACATGAGTGCTTATAAAATTCTCAACGAGGTTTGTTAAAGTTTGACAAACTTATGAAATATCAAACAACGTGGTTTCTAGGACTCTAAACCAAGCTTCATGCAACATGAGTCCTTATAAGTGTCTCAATGAGCTTTGTACAATTTTGACAAACTTATGAAACATCTAACAACGTGGTTTCTAGGACTCTAAACCAAGTTTCATGCAACATGAGTGCTTATAAGTGTCTCGATGATCTTTGTACAAGTTTGATGAACTTATGAAACATCTAGCAACACGTTTCTAAGACTCTAAACCAAGTTTCATGCAACATGAGTTCTTATAAGTGTCCTAATGAGTTTTGTAAAAGTTTGACGAACTTATGAAACATCTAACAATGCGTTTCTAGGACCTAAATCAAAGTTCTTGCAACATGAGTGCTTATAAGTGTCTCAATGAGCTTTGTACAAGTTTGAAGAACTTATAAAATATCTAACAACGCGTTTCTAGGACTCTAAACCAAGTTTCATGCAACATGAGTGCTTATAAGTGTCTCAATGATCTTTGTACAAGTTTGATGAACTTATGAAACATCTAGCAACGCGTTTCTAAGACTCTAAACCAAGTTTCATGATACATGAGTTCTTATAAGTGTCTCAATGAGCTTTGTAAAAGTTTGACGAACTTATGAAACATCTAACAATGCGTTTCTAGGACCTTAAATCAAGTTTCTTGCAACATGAGTGCTTATAAGTGTCTCAATGAGCTTTGTACAAGATTGAAGAACTTATAAAATATCTAACAACGCGTTTCTAGGACTCTAAACCAAGTTTCTTTGTACAAGTTTGACGAACTTATGAAATGTCTAACAACTCGTTTCTAGGACTCTAAACCTTGTTTCTTGCAACATGAGTGCTTATAAGTGTCTCAATAAGCTTTGTACAAGTTTGACGAACTTATGAAACATATGACAACGCGTTTCTAGGACTCTAAACCAAGTTTCATGCAACATGAGTGCTATAAGTTCCTCAATAAGCTTTGTTAAAGTTTGACGAATTTATGAAATATCTAACAACGTGGTAACTAGGAATCTAAACAAAGCTTCATGCAACATGAGTGCTTATAAGTGTCTCAATGAGCTTTGTACAAGTTTCGCGAAGTTATGAAACATCTAACAACGAGTTTCCAGGACTCCAAACTAAATTTCATCCAACATGAGTGCATATAAAATGAGCTTTGTTTAAGTTTGACAAACTTATGAAATATCTAACAACGTGGTTTCTAGGACTCTAAACCAAGCTTCATGCAACACGAGTGCTTATAAGTGTCTCAATGAGCTTTGTAAAAGTTTGACAAACTTATGAAACATCTAACAACGTGGTTTCTAGGACTCTAAACCAAGTTTCATGCAACATGAGTGCTTATAAGTGTCTCAATGAGCTTTGTACAAGTTTGATGAACTTATGAAACATCTACAAACGCGTTTCGAAGACTATAAAATAAGTTTCATGCAAGATGAGTGCTTATAAGTTTCTCAATGAGCTTAGTGCAAGGTTGACGAACTTATGAAACATCTAATAACTCGTTTCTAGGACTCTAAATAAAGTTTCTTGCAACATGAGTGCTTATAAGTGTCTCAATGAGCTTTGTACTAGTTTGACGAACTTATGAAACATCTAACAACGCGTTTCTAGGACTCTAAACCAGGTTTCTTGCAACATGAGTTATTATAAGTTTCTCAATGAGCTTTGTACTAGTATGAAGAACTTATAAAATATCTAACAACGCGTTTCTAAGACTCTAAACCAAGTTTCTTGCAACATGAGTGATTATAAGTTTCTCAATGAGCTTTGTACAAGTTGGCGAACTTATGAAACATTTAACAACGCTTTTCTAGAAGTGTCTCAATGAGCTTTGTACAAGTTTGACACACTGATGAAACATCTAACAACTCGTTTCTAGGGCTCTAAACCAATATTCTTGCAACATGAGTGCTTATAAGTGTCTTAATGAGCTTTGTACAACTTTGACGAACATATGAAACATCTGACAACGCATTTCTAGGACTCTTAACCAAGTTACATGCAACATGAGTGTTTATAAGTTCTTCAATGAGGTTTGTACAAGTTTCACGAATAATGAAACATATAACAACGCGTTTCTAGGACACTAAACCAAGTTTCAGGCAACATGAGTGCTTAAAAGGTTCTCAATGAGCTTTGTTAAAGTTTGACGAATTTATGAAAAATCTAACAACAGGGTTTCTAGGACTCTAAACCAAGCTTCATGCAACAAGAGTGCTTACAAGTGTCTCAATGATCTTTGTACAAGTTTTACGAACTTATGAAACATCTAACAACGTGGTTTCTAGGACTCTAAACCAAGTTTCATGCAACATGAGTGCTTATAAGTGTCTCAATGAGCTTGGTACAAGTTTCATGAAGTTATTGAACATCTAACAGCGAGTTTCTAGGACTCTAAACTAAGTTTCATCCAAAATGAGTGCTTATAAGTGTCTCAATGAGCTTTGTAAAAGTTTGACGAACTTATGAAACATCTAACAACACGTTTCTACGACTCTAAACCAAGCTTCATGCAACATGAGTGCTTAAAAGTGTCTCAATGATCTTAGTACAAGTTTGAAGAAATTATGAAATATCTAACAACGCGTTTTTATGTCTCTAAACCAAGTTTCTTGCAAACTGAGTACTTAGAAGTGTCTCAATGAGCTTTGTACAAGTTTGGAGAACTTATGAAACATCTAACAACTCGTTTCTAGGACTCTAAACGAAGTTTCTTGCAACATGAGTGCTTATAAGTGCCTCAATGAGCTTTGTACAAGTTTGACGAACTTATGAAACATCTGACAACGCGTTTCTAGGACTCTAAACCAAGTTTCATGCAACATGAGTGTTATAAGTTCCTCAATAAGCTTTGTTAAAATTTGACGAATTTATGAAATATCTAACAACGAGGTTTCTGGGAATCTAAACCAAGCTTCATGCAACATGAGTGCTTATAAGTGTCTCAATGATCTTAGTACAAGTTTGACGAACTTATGAAATATCTAACAACGTGGGTTCTAGGACTAAACCAAGTTTCATGCAACATGAGTGCTTATAAGTGTCTTAATGAGCTTGGTACAAGTTTCACGAACTTATGAAACTTCTAACAACGAGTTTCTAGGACTCTAAACCAAGTTTCATCCAACATAAGTGCTTATAAAATCCTCAATGAGCTTTGTTAAAGTTTGACAAACTTATGAAAGATCTAAGAACGTGGTTTCTAGGACTCTAAACCAAGCTTTATGCAACATGAGTGCTTATAAGCGTCACAATAAGCTTTGTAAAAGTTTGACAAACTTATAAAAAACATCTAACAACGTGGTTTCTAGGACTCCAAAACCAAGTTTCATGCAACCTGAGTGCTTATAAGTGTCTCAATGAGATTTGTACAAGGTTGATGAACTTATGAAATATCTAACAACGCGTTTCGAGGACTCTAAACCATGTTTCTTGCAACATGAGTTCTTATAAGTGTCTCAATGAGCTTTGTACTAGTTTGACGAACTTATGAAACATCTAACAACGCGTTTCTAGGACTCTAATCCAAGTTTCATGCAACATGAGTGCTTATAAGTGTCTCAAATGAGCTTTTGTACAAGTTTGAAGAACTTATGAAATATCTAACAACGCGTTTCTAGGACTCTAAACCAAGTTTCTTGCAACATGAGTGCTTAGAAGTGTCTCAATGAGCTTTGTACAAGTTTGACGAACTTATGAAACATCTAACAACTCGTTTCTAGGACTCTAAACCAAGTTTCTTCCAACATGAGTGCTTATAAGTGCCTCAATGAGCTTTGTACAAGTTTTTCGAACTTATGAAAAATCTGACAACGCGTTTCTAGGACTCTAAACCAATTTTCATGCAACATGAGTGTTATAAGTTCCTCAATAAGCTTTGTTAAAGTTTGACTAATTTATGAAATATCTAACAACGTGGTTTCTGGGAATCTAAATCAAGCTTAATGCAACATGAGTGCTTATAAGTGTCTCAATGATCTTAGTACAAGTTTGACAAACTTATGAAACATCTAACAACTCGTTTCTACTACTCTAAACCAAGTTTCATGCAACATGAGTGCTTATAAGTGTCTCAATGAGCTTTTTACAAGTTTGAAGAACTTATGAAATATCTAACAACGCGTTTCTAGGACTCTAAACCAAGTTTCTTGCAACATGAGTGCTTCGAAGTGTCTCAATCAGCTTTGTACAAGTTTCACGAGCTTATGAAACATCTATCAACTCGTTTCTAGAACTCTAAACCAAGTTTCTTGCAACAGGAGTGCTTATAAGTGTCTCAATGAGCTTTGTACAAGTTTGACGAATTTATGAAACATCTGACAACGCGTTTCTAGGAATCTAAACCAATTTTCATGTAACATGAGTGTTATAAGTTCCTCAATAAGCATTGTTAAAGTTTGAGGAATTTATGAAATATCTAACAACGTGGTTTCTGGGTATCTAAACCAAGCTTCATGCAACATGAGTTCTTATAAGTGTCTCAATGATCTTAGTACAAGTTTGACGAACTTATGAAATATCTAACAACTTGGGTTCTAGGAATCTAAACCAAGTTTCATGCAACATGAGTGCTTATAAGTGTCTCAATGAACTTTGTAGAAGTTTGACAAACTTACTAAACATCTAACAACGTGGTTTCTAGGACTCTAAACCAGGTTTCATGCAACATGAGTGCTTATAAGTATCTCAATGAGCTTTGTACAAGTTTGATGAACTTATGAAACATGTACCAACGCGTTTCTAAGACTCTAAAATAAGTTTCATGCAACATGAGTGCGTATAAGTGTTTCAATGAGATTTGAACAAGTTTGACGAACTTATCAAACATCTAACAACTCGTTTCTAGGACTCTAAACCGAGTTTCTTGCAACATGAGTGCTTATAAGTGTCTCAATGAGCTTTATACTAGTTTGACAAACTTACGAAACATCTAACAACGCGTTTCTAGGACTCTAAAACAAGTTTCATGCAACATGAGTGCGTATAAGTGTCTCAATGAGCTTTGTACTAGTTTGACGGACTTATGAAACATCTAACAACGCGTTTCTAAGACTCTAAACCAAGTTTCATGCAACATAAGTGCTTATAAGTTCCTCAATGACTTTAAACAAATTTTCATGTAACATCTAACAACACGCTTCTACGACTCTAAACAAAGTTTCATGTAACATGAGTGCTTATAAGTGTCTCAATGTGCTTTGTATAAGTTTGAAGAACTTTTGAAAGATCTAACAACGTGGTTTCTAGGACACTAAACCAAGTTTAATGCAACATGAGTGCTTATAAGTGTTTCAATGAACTTTGTACTAGTTTGACGAACTTATGAAACATCTAACAACGTGGTTGGTAGGAATATAAACCAAGTTTCATGCAACATGAGTCATTATAAGTGTCTCAATGAGCTTTTTACAAGTTTGACGAACTTAAGAAACATCTAACAACACGTTTCTAGGACTCTAAACCAAATTTCATGCAACATTAGTGTTTATAAGGTCCTCAACGAGCTTTGTACAAGTTTCACGAATTATGAAACATATAACAATGTGTTTCTAGGACACTAAACCAGGTTTCATGCTGCGTCATTGCTTATAAGTTCCTCAATGAGCTTTGTTAAAGTTTGACGAATTTATGAAATATCTAACAACGTGGGTTCTATGACTCTAAACCAATCTTCATTCAACATGAGTGTTTATAAGTGTCTCAATGATCTTTGTACAAGTGTGACAACCTTATGAAACATCGAACAACGTGGTTTCTAGGACTCTAAACCAAGTTTCATGCAACATGAGTGCTTATAAGTGTCTCAGTGAGCTTGGTACAAGTTTCACAAACTTATGAAACATCTAACAACGAGTTTCTAGGACTCTAAACAAAGTTTCATCCAACATGAGTGCTTATAAAATCCTCAGTGAGCTTTGTTATAGTTTGACAAACTTATGAAATATCTAACAACGTGGTTTCTAGAACTATAAGCCAAGCTTCATGCAACATGAGTGCTTATAAGTGTCTCAATGAGCTTTGTAAAAGTTTGACAAACTGATGAAACATATAACAACGTGGTTTCTAGGACTCTAAACCAAGTTTCATCCAACATGAGTGCTTATAAGTGTCTCAACGAGCTTTGTACAAGTTTAACGAAATTATGAAACATCTAACAACCCGTTTCTAGGACTCTAAACAAATTTCATGGAACATGAGTGCTTATAAGTGTATTAATGAGATTTATACAAGTTTGGCGAACTTAAGAAACATCTAATTACCTGTTTCTAGGACTCTAAACCAAGTTTTTTGCAACATGAGTGCTTATAAGTGTCTCAATGAGCTTTTTACTTTTTGACGAACTTATGAAATATCTAACAACGCGTTTCTACGACTCTAAACAAAGTTTCATGCAACTTGAGTGCTTATAAGTGTCTCAATGTGTTATGTACAAGTTTCACGAACTTATGAAACATCTAACAACGTGGTATATAGGACTCTACACCAAGTTTCATGCAACATTACTACTTATAATTGTATCAATGAGCTTTGTACAAGTTTGACGAACTTATGAAACATCTAACAACGCGTTTCTAAGACTCTAAAATAAGTTTCATGCAACATGAGTGCATATAAGTGTTTCAATGAGATTTGTACAAGTTTGACGAACTTATGAAACATCTAACAACTCGTTTCTAGGACTCTAAACCGACTTTCTTGCAACATGAGTGCTTATAAGTGTCTCAATGAGCTTTGTACTAGTTTGACGAACTTATGAAACATCTAACAACACGCTTCTACGACTCTAAACAAAGTTTCATGTAACATGAGTGCTTATAAGTGTCTCAATGTGCTTTGTACAAGTTTGACGAACTTATGAAATATCTAACAACGTGGTTTATAGGACTCTAAACCAAGTTTCATGCAACATGAGTGCTTATAAGTGTTTCAATGAAGTTTGTACTAGTTTGACGAACTTATGAAACATCTAACAACACGCTTCTACGACTCTAAACAAAGTTTCATGTAACATGAGTGCTTATAAGTGTCTCAATGTGCTTTGTACAAGTTTGACGAACTTATGAAATATCTAACAACGTGGTTTATAGGACTCTAAACCAAGTTTCATGCAATATGAGTGCATATAAGTGTTTCAATGAACTTTGTACTAGTTTGACGAACTTATGAAACATCTAACAACGTGGTTGGTGGGACTCTAAACCAAGTTTCATGCAACATGAGTGCTTAGAAGTGTCTCAATGAGCTTTGTACAAGTTTGACGAACTTATGAAACATCTAACAACTCGTTTCTAGGACTCTAAACCGACTTTCTTGCAACATGAGTGCTTATAAGTGTCTCAATGAGCTTTGTACTAGTTTGACGAATTTATGAAACATCTAACAACACGCTTCTACGACTCTAAACAAAGTTTCATGTAACATGAGTGCTTATAAGTGTCTCAATGTGCTTTGTACAAGTTTGACGAACTTATGAAATATCTAACAACGTGGTTTATAGGACTCTAAACCAAGTTTCATGCAACATGAGTGCTTATAAGTGTTTCAATAAACTTTGTACTAGTTTGACGAACTTATGAAACATCTAACAACGTGGTTGGTGGGACTCTAAACCAAGTTTCATGCAACATGAGTGCTTAGAAGTGTCTCAATGAGCTTTGTACAAGTTTGACGAAATTATGAAATGTCTAACAACTCGTTTCTAGGACTCTAAACCTTGTTTCTTGCAACATGAGTGCTTATAAGTGTCTCAATGAGCTTTGTACAAGTTCGACGAACTTATGAAACATCTGACAACGCGTTTCTAGGAATCTAAACCAAGCTTCATGCAACATGAGTGCTTCTAAGTGTCTCAATGATCTTAGTACAAGTTTGACGAACTTATGAAACATCTAACCACGCGTTTCTAGGACTCTAAACCAAGTTTCCTGCAACATTAGTGCTTATAAGTGTCTCAATGAGTTTTGTATAGGTTTGACGAACTTATGAAAAACCTAACAACGAGTTTCTAGGACTCTAAACCAACTTTCATCAAACATGAGTGCTTATAAGTGTCTCAATGAGCTTTGTACTAGTTTTACAAACTTTTAAAACATCTAACAACGTAATTCTACGACTCTATACAAAGTTTCATGCAACATAAGTGCTTATAAGTGTCTCAATGTGCTTTCTACAAGTTTGACAAACTTATGAAACATCTAACAACGTTGTTTCTAGGACAATAAACCAAGTTTCATGCAACATGAGTATTTATAAGTGTCTCAATGAACTTTGTACTCGTTTGACGAACTTATGAAATATCTACCAACGCGGTTTTAGAACTCTAAACCAAGTTTCATCCAACATGAGTGCTTATAAGTGTCTCAATGTGCTTTATACAATTTTGACGAACTTATGAAACATCTAACAACATGGTTTCTAGGACTCTAAACCAAGTTTCATGCAACATGAGTGCTTATAAGTGTCTCAATGAGCTTTGTACAAGTTTGACGAACTTATGAAATATCTAAAAACGCGTTTCTAGGACTCTAAACAAGTTTCATGCAACATGAGTGCTTATAAGTGTCTCAATGTGCTATGTACAAGTTTAAAAAACTTATGAAACATCTAACAACGTGGTTGATAGGACTCTAAACAAAGTTTCATTCAACATGAGTGCTTATTAGTATCTCAATGAGGTTTGTACAAGTTTAACGAACTTATGAAACATCTAACAATGCGTTTCTAGAACCCTAAACCAAGTTTCTTGCAATATGAGTGTTTATAAGTGTCTCAATGAGCTTTGTAAAAATTTGAAGAACTTATGAAACATCTAACAACGCGTTTGTAGGACTCTAAACCAAGTTTCTTGCAACATGAGTGCTTAGAAGTGTCTCAATGAGCTTTGTACAAGTTTGACAAACTTATGAAACATCTAACAACTCATTTCTAGGACTCTAAACCAATTTTCTTGCAACATGAGTTCTTGTAAGTGTCTCAATGAGCTTTGTACTAGTTTTACGAACTTATGAAACATCTAACAACGCTTTTCTACGACTCTAAACAAAGTTTCATGCAACATGAGGGCTTATAAGTGTCTCAATGTTCTTTGTAAAATTTTTACAAACTTATGAAACATCCAACACCGTCGTTTCTAGGACTCTAAACCAAGTTTCATGCAACATGAGTGCTTATAAGTGTCTCAATGAGATTTGACTAGTTTGACGAACTTATAAAACATCTATAAACGTGGTTGCTAGGAATCTAAACCAAGTTTCATGCAACATGATTGCTTATAAGTGTCTCAATGAGCTTTGTACTAGTTTGACGAACTTATGAAACATCTAACAACGCGTTTCTAGGATTCTAAACAAAGTTTCTAGCAACATGAGTGCTTATAAGTGTCTCAATGAGCTTGGTACAAGTTTGACGAACTTATGAGACATCTAACAACTCGTTTCTAAGACCCTAAACCAAATTTCTTGCAACATGAGTGCTTATAAGTGTCACAATGAGCTTGGTACAAGTTTGACCAACTTATGAAACATCTAACAATAAGTTTCTAGGACTCTAAACAAAGTTTTATCCCACATGAGTGCTTATAAAATTCTCAATGATCTTTGTTAATGTTTAACAAACTTATGAAATACCTAACAACGTGGTTTCTATGACTCTAAACCAAGCTTCATACAACATGAGTGCTTATAAGTGCCTCAATGAGCTTTGTACAATTTTGACCCTATGAAACATCTAAAAACGTGGTTTCTAGGACTCTAAACCAAGTTTTATGCAACATGAGTGCTTATAAGTGTCTCAATGAGCTTTGTATATATAAGTTTGATGAACTTATGAAACATCTAACAACACGTTTCTAAGACTCTAAAAAAAGTTTCATGCAACATGAGTGCTTATAAATGTCTCGATGAGCTTTGTACAAGTTTGACGAACTTATGAAACATCTAACAACACGTTTCTAGGACTCTAAACCACGTTTCTTGCAACATGAGTACTTATAAGTGTCTCAATGATATTTGTACTAGTTTGACGAATTTATGAAACATCTAACAACGCTTTTGTAGGACTCTAAACCAAGTTTCATGCAACATGAGGACTTATAAGTTTCTCAATGATCTTTGTACTAGTTTGGCGAACTTATGAAATATCTAACAACGTGGTTGCTAGGCCTCTAAACCAAGTTTCATGCAACATGAGTGCTTATAAGTGTCTTAATTAGCTTTGTATAAGTTTGAAGAAGTTATTAAACATCTAACAACGTGGTTTGTAGGACTCTAAACCATGTTTCATGCAACATGAGTGCTTATAAGTGTCTCAATGAGATTTGTACAAGTTTGACAAACTTATGAAATATCTAACAATGCGTTTCTAGGACTCTAAACCAAGTTTCATGCAACATGAGTGCTTATAAGTGTCTCAATGACCTTTGTACAGGTTTTCCAAACTTATTAACCATCTAACAACGAGTTTCTAAGACTCTAAACAAGGTTTCATCAAACATGAGTGCTTATAAAGGTCTCAATGTGCTTTGTACAAGTTTGACGAACTTATGAAACATCTAACAACGTGGTTTATAGGACTCTAAACCAAGTTTCATGCATCATGAGTGCTTATAAGTTTCTTAAAGAGCTTTGTACTCGTTTGACGAACTTATGAAACATCTAACAACGCGTTTCTAGAACTCTATACCAAGTTTCTTGCAACATGAGTGCTTATAAGTGTCTCAATGAGCTTTGTACTAGTTTCACGAATTTATGAAACATTTAACAACGCGTTTGTAGGACTCTAAACCAAGTTTAATGCAACATCATTGCTTATAAGTGTCTCAATGAGCTTTGTACCAGTTTGGCGAACTTATGAAATATCTAACAACGTGGTTGCTAGGACTCTAAACCAAGTTTCATGCAACATGAGTGCTTATAAGTGTCTCAATTAGCTTTATATAAGTTTGAATAAGTTATTTAACATCTAACAACGTGGTTTATAGGACTCTAAACCATGTTTCATGAAACATGAGTGCTTATAAGTGTCTCAATGAGCTTTGTACAAGTTTGACGAACTTATGAAACATCTAACAATGCGTTTCTAGGACTCTAAACCAAGTTTCTTGCAACATGAGTGCTTATAAGTGTCTCAATAAGCTTGAACAAGTTTGAGGAACTTATGAAACATCTAACAACGAGTTTCTAGGACTCTAAACCATGTTTCATCCAACATGAGTGCTTATAAAATGGTTTCTAGGACTCTAAACAAGGCTTCATGCAACATGAGTGCTTATAAGTGTCTCAATGAGCTTTGTACAAGTTTTACAAACTTATGAAGCATCTGACAACGCGGTTTCTAGGACTCTAAACCAAGTTTCATGCCACATGAGTGCTAATAAGTATCTCAATGAGGTTTGTACAAGTTTGACGAACTTATGAAACATCTAAAAACTCGTTTCTAGGACTCTAAACCAAGTTTCTTGCAACATGAGTGCTTATAAGTGTCTCAATGAACTTTGTACAAGTTTGACGAACTTATGAAACATCTAAGAACGCGTTTCTAGGACTCTAAACCAAGTTTCTTGCAACATGAATGCTTATAAGTGTCTCAATGAGCTTGGTACAAGTTTGACGAACTTATAAAACATCTAACAACTCGTTTCTAGGACTCTAAACCAATTTTCTTGCAACATGAGTGTTTTGTACTAGTTTGACGAACTTATGAAACATCTAACAACGCGTTTCTACGACTCTAAACAAAGTTTCATGCAACATGAGTGCTTATTAGTGTCTCAATGAGCTTTGTACAAGTTTGAAGAACTTATGAAATATAAAACAACGCGTTTCTAGGACTCTAAACCAACTTACTTGCAACATGAGTGCTTAGAAGTGCCTCAATGAGCTTTGTATAAGTTTGACGAACTTATGAAACATCTAACAACTCGTTTCTAGGACTCTAAATCAAGTTTCTTGCAACATAAGTGCTTATAAGTGTCTCAATGAGCTTTGTACTAGTTTGACGAACTTATCAAACATCTAACAACACGTTTCTACGACTCTAAACAAAGTTTCATGCAACATGTGTTCTTATAAGTGTCTCAATGAGCTTTGTTCTAGTTTGACGAACTTATGAAACATCTAACAATGCGTTTCTACGACTCTAAACAAAGTTTCATGCAACATGAGTGCTTATAAGTGTCTCAATATGCTATGTACAAGTTTGAAAAACTTATCAAACATCTAACAACGTGGTTTATATGACTCTAAACCAAGTTTCATGCAACATGAGTGCTTATAAGTGTCTCAATGAGCTTTGTTAAAGTTTGACGAACTTATGAAACATCTAACAACGCGTTTCTAGGACTCTAAACCAAGTTTCTCGCAACATGAGTGCTTATAAGTGTCTCAATAAGCACCTTACAAGTTTGACGAACTTATGAAACATCTAACAACGAGTTTCTAGGACTCTAAACCAAGTTTCATCCAACATGAGTGCTTATAAAATTCTCAATGAGTTTGTTAAAGTTTGACAAACTTATGAAATATCTAACAAAATGGTATCTGGGACTCTAAACAAGGCTTCATTAAACATTAGTGAAGTGTCTCAATGAGCTTTGTACAAATTTGACAAACTTATGAAGTATCTAACATTGTGGTTTCTAGGACTCTAAACCAAGTTTCATGCAACATGAGTGCAAATAAGTATCTCAATGAGGTTTGTTTAAGCTTGACGAACTTATGAAACATATAACAACGCGTTTCTAGGACTCTAAACCAAATATCTTGCAACATGAGTGCTTAGAAATGTCTCAATGAACTTTGTACAGGTTTGACAAATTTATGAAACATCTAACAACTCGTTTCTAGGACTCTAAACCAAGTTTCTTGAAACATGAGTGCTTATAAGTGTCTCAATGAGCTTGGTACAAGTTTGACGAACTGATGAAACATCTAACAACTCGTTTCTAGGACTCTAAACCAAGTTTCTTGCAACATGAGTTCTTATAAGTGTCTCAATGATCTTTTTATTAGTTTGACGAACTTATGAAACATCTAACAACGCATTTATACGACTCTAAACAAAGTTTCATGCAACATGAGTGCTTATAAGTGTCTCAATGAGCTTTGTACAAGTTTGAAGAACTTACGAAATATCTAACAACGCGTTTCTAGGACTCTAAACCAAGTTTCTTGAAACATGAGTGCTTATAAGTGTCTCAATGAGCTTGGTACAAGTTTGACGAACTGATGAAACATCTAACAACTCGTTTCTAGGACTCTAAACCAAGTTTCTTGCAACATGAGTTCTTATAAGTGTCTCAATGATCTTTTTATTAGTTTGACGAACTTATGAAACATCTAACAACGCATTTCTACGACTCTAAACAAAGTTTCATGCAACATGAGTGCTTATAAGTGTCTCAATGAGCTTTGTACAAGTTTGAAGAACTTACGAAATATCTAACAACGCGTTTCTAGGACTCTAAACCAAGTTTCTTGCAACATGAGTGCTTAGAAGTGTTTCAATGAGCTTTGTACAACTTTGACGAAGTTATGAAACATCTAACAATGCGTTTCTACGACTCTAAACACAGTTTCATGCAACATGTGTTCTTATAATTGTCTCAATGAGCTTTATTCTAGTTTCACGAACTTATAAAACATCTAACAATGCGTTTCTACGACACTAAACAAAGTTTCATCCAACATGAGTGCTTATAAGTGTCTCAATGTGCTATGTACAAGTTTGAAAAACTTATGAAACATCTAACAACGTGGTTTATATGACTCTAAACCAAGTTTCATGCAACACGAGTGCTTATAAGTGTCTCAATGAGCTTTGTTAAAGTTTGACGAACTTATGAAACATCTAACAACGCGTTTCTAGGACTCTAAACCAAGTTTCTTGCAACATGAGTGCTTATAAGTGTCTCAATAACCACGATATAAGTTTTACGAACTTATGAAACATCTAACAACGAGTTTCTAGGACTATAAACCAAGTTTCATCCAACATGAGTGCTTATAAAAATCTCAATGAGTTTGTTAAAGTTTGACAAACTTATGAAATATCTAACATCTTGGTTTCTAGGACGTTAAACCAAGCTTCATGCAACATGAGTGTTTATAAGTGTCTGAATGAGCTTTGTACAAGTTTGACAAACTTATGAAGCATCTAACAACGTGGTTTCTAGGACTCTAAACCAAGTTTAATGCAACATGAGTGCTTATAAAATTCTCAATGTGCTTTTTTAAAGTTTGACAAACTTATTAAATATCTAACAACGAGTTTGTAGGACTCTAAACCAACTTTCATCAAACATGAGTGCTTATAAGTGTTTCAATGAGATTTGTGCAAGTTTGACGAACTTGTGAAACATCTAACAACGCGTTTCTAGGACTCTAAACCAAGTTTCTTGCAACATTAGTTCTTATAAGTGTCTCAATGAGCTTAGTACAAATTTGACGAACTTATGAAACATCTAATAACTCGTTTCTAGGACTCTGAACAAAGTTTCTTGCAACTTGAGTGCTTATAAGTGTCTCAATGAGCTTTTTACAAGTTTGACAAACTTATGAAACATTTAACAACGCGTAGGACTCTAAACCAAGTTTCATGCAATATGATTGCTTATAAGTGTCTCAATGAGCTTTGTACATGTTTGACGAACTTATGAAACATCTATAAACGAGTTTTTAGGACTCTAAACCAAGTTTCATCGAACATGAGTGCTTATAAGTGTCTCAATGTGCTTTGTACAAGTATGACGAACTTATGAAACATCTAACAACGTGGTCTCTAGGACTCTAAACCACGTTTCCTGCAACATGAGTGTTTATAAGTGTCTCATTGAGCTTTTTACAAGTTTAACAAACTTATGAAACATCTAACAACTCTTTTCTAGGACTCTAAACAAGTTTCATGCAACATGAGTGCTTATAAGTGTCTCAATGAGCTTTGTACAAGTTTGACGAACTTACGAAACATCTAACAACGCGTTTCTAGGACTCTAAACCAAATTTCTTGCAGCATGAGGGCTTATAAGTGTCTCAATGAGCTTGGTACAAGTTTGACGAACTTATGAAACATCTAACAGCGAGATTCAAATACTCTAAACCAAGTTTCATTCAACATGAGTGCGTATAAAATTCTCAATGAGCTTTGTTAAAGTTTGACAAACTTATTAAATATCTAACAAGGTGGTTTCTAGGACTCTAAACCAAGCTTCATGCATCATGAGTGCTTATAAGTGTCTCAATGAGCTTTGTACAAGTTTGACAAACTTATGAAACATTTACCAACGCGTTTCTAAAACTCTAAACAAAGTTTCATGGAATATAAGTGCTTATAAGTGTCTCAATGACCTTTGTACAGGTTTTCCAAAACATATAACAACGTGGTTTCTATGGCTCTAAACCAAGTTTCATGCAACATGAGTGCTTATAAGTGACTCAATAAGATTTGTACTAGTTTCACGAAATTATGAAACATATAACAACGTGGTTGCTAGGAATCTAAACCAAGTTTCATGCAACATGATTGCTTATAAGTGTCTCTATGAGCTTTGTACTAGTTTGACGAACTTATGAAAGATCTAACAACGCGTTTCTAGGACTATAAACCAAGTTTCATGCAACATGAGTGCTTATAAGTGTCTCAATGAACTTTGTACTAGTTTGACGAACTTATGAAACATCTAACAACACGTTTCTACGACTCTAAACAATGTTTCAAGCAACATGAGTACTTATAAGTGTCTCAATGTGCTTTGCACAAGTTTGACAAACTTATGAAACATCTAACAACGTGGTTTCTAGGACTCTAAACCAAGTTTCATGCAACATGAGTGCTTATAAGTGTCTAAATGAGATTTGTACTAGTTTCTTGAACTTATGAAACATATAACAACGTGGTTGCTAGGAATCTAAACCAAGTTTCATGCAACATGATTGCTTATAAGTGTCTCTATGAGCTTTGTACTAGTTTGACGAACTTATGAAACATCTAACAACGCGTTTCTAGGAATCTAAACCAAGTTTCATGCAACATTAGTGCTTATAAGTGTCTTAATGAGCTTTGTACCAGTTTGATGAACTTATGATACATTTAACAACGTGTTTCTAGGACTCTAAACCAAGTTTCATGCAACATGAGTGCTTATAAGTGTCTCAATGAGCTTTGTACCAGTTTGATGAACTTATGAAACATTTAACAACGCGTTTCTAGGACTCTAAACCAAGTTTCTTGCAACATGAGTGCTTATAAGTGTCTCAATGAGCTTTGTAATTGTTTGACGAACTTATGAAACATCTAACATCGTAGTTCTACGACTCTAAACAAAGTTTCATGCAACATGAGTTCTTATAAGTGTCTCAATGTTCTCTTTACAAGTTTGACAAAGTTATAAAACATCTAACAACGAGTTTCTAGGACTCTAAACTATGTTTCATCCAACATGAGTGCTTATAAAATCCTCAATGAGCTCTGTTAAAGTTTGACAAACTTCTTAATTATCTAACAACGTGGTTTCTAGGACTCTAAACCAAGATTCATGCAACATGAGTGCTTATAAGTGTCTCAGTGAGCTTTGTACAAGTTTGACAAACTTATGAAGCATCTAACAACATGGTTTCTAGGACTCTAATCCAAGTTTCATGCAACATGAGTGTTTATAAAATTCTCAATGATCTTTTTTAAAGTTTGACAAACTTATGAAATATCTAACAACGAGTTCTAGGACTCTAAACCAATTTTTTATCAAACATGAGTGCTTATAAGTGTCTCAATTAGCTTTGTACAAGTTTGACGAACTTATGAAACATCTAACAACGCGTTTCTAGGACTCTAAACCAAGTTTCTTGCAATATGAGTTCTTATAAGTGTCTCAATAAGCTTAGGACAAGTTTGACGAACTTATGAAACATCTAATAACTCGTTTCTAGGACTCTAAAAAAAATTTCTTGCAACAAGAGTGCTTATAAGTGTTTCAATGAGCTTTGTACTAGTTTGACGAACTTATGAAACATCTAACAACGCGTTTCTACGACTCTAAACAATGTTTCATGCAACATGAATGCTTATTAGTGTCTCAATGTGCTTTGTACAAGTTTGACAAACTTATGAAACATCTAACAACATGGTTTCTATGGCTCTAAACAAAGTTTCGTGCAACATGAGTGCTTATAAGTGTCTCAATGAGTTTGTTCTAGTTTCACGAACTTATGAAACATATAACAACGTGGTTCCTAGGAATCTAAACCAAGTTTCATGCAACATGATTGCTTATAAGTGTCTCTATGAGCTTTGTACTAGTTTGACGAACTTATGAAACATCTAACAACGCGTTTCTACGACTCTAAACAATGTTTCATGCAACATGAGTGCTTATAAGTGTCTCAATGTGCTTTGTATAAGTTTGACAAACTTATGAAACATCTAAGAACGTGGTTTCTAGGACTCTATACCATGTTTCATGCAACATGAGTGCTTATTATAAGTGTCTCAATGAGCTTTGTACAGGTTTGACGAACTTATGAAACATCTAACAACGAGTTTCTAGGACTCTAAACCAAGTTTCATCCAACATGAGTGCTTATTAGTGTCTCAATGTGGTTTGTACAAGTTTGACGAACTTATGAAACATCTAACAACATGGTTTCTAGGACTCTATACCATGTTTCATGCAACATGAGTGCTTATAAGTGTCTTAATGAGCTTTGGACAAGTTTAACGAACTTATGAAACATCTAACAAAGCGTTTCTAGGACTCTAAACCAAGTTTCTTGCAACATGAGTGCTTATAAGTGTCTCAATGAGCGTTGTACTTGTTTGACGAACTTTTCAAACATCTAACATCGCGTTTCTACGGCTCTAAACAAAGTTTCATGCAACATGAGTGCTTATAAGTGTCTTAATGTTCTCTTTACAAGTTTGACGAAGTTATGAAACATCTAACAACGTGGTTTATAGGACTCTAAACAAAGTTTTATGCAACATGAGTGCTTATAAGTGGGTCAATGAGCTTTGTACAAGTTTGACGAACTTATGAAACATTTAACAACGCGTTTCTAGGACTCTAAACCAAGTTTCATGCAACATGAGTGCTTATAATTGTCTTAATGAGCTTTGTACAGGTTTGACGAACTTATGAAACATCTAACAACGAGTTTCTAGGACTCTAAACCAAGTTTCATCCAATATGAGTGCTTATAAGTGTCTCAATCTGGTTTGTACAAGTTTGACGAATTTATGAAACATCTAACAAAATGGTTTCTAGGACTCTAAACCATGTTTCATGCAACATGAGTGCTTATAAGTGTCTTAATGAGCTTTGCACGAGTTTGACAAACTTATGAAACATCTAACAACGCGTTTCTAGGACTCTAAACCAAGTTTCTTGCAACATGAGTGCTTATAAGTGTCTCAATGAACTTTGTACTTGTTTGACGAACTTATGAAACATCTAACATCGCGTTTCTACGACTCTAAACAAAGTTTCATGCAACATGAGTGCTTATAAGTGTCTTAATGTTCTCTTTACAAGTTTGACGAAGTTATGAAACATCTAACAACGTGGTTTATAGGACTCTAAACAAAGTTTTATGCAACATGAGTGCTTATAAGTGGGTCAATGAGCTTTGTACAAGTTTGACGAACTTATGAAACATCTAACAACGCGTTTTAGGACTCTAAACCAAATTTCTTGCAGCATGAGGGCTTATAAGTGTCTCAATGATCTTGGTACAAGTTTGACGAACTTATGAAACATCTAACAACGAGATTCAAATACTCTAAAACAAGTTTCATTCAACATGAGTGCTTATAAAATTCTCAATGAGCTTTGTTAAAGTTTGACAAACTTATTAAATATCTAACAAGGTGGTTTCTAAGACTCTAAACCAAGCTTCATGCAACATGAGTACTTATAAGTGTCTCAATGAGCTTTGTACAAGTTTGACAAACTTATGAAACATTTAACAACGTGGTTTCTGTTGAGGAGAAATAGTCTAAGCATAATGTTGACTATTAATCCGAGACATAATTCACACAAGGAGCTTGAGAGACTCTTTGTGGAAAGGAGGGTATTGACCCAAGTCAATGATTATAGAAGATAATCATTGGATAATGATTGGATAAAAGAAGAATGGACAATATTTGGACAAAAGGAATAACGGCTACTTTTCCAAGGATAAGGACGCGCTACTTTGCCACCACATGTACGGACCAGCTGGCTCCTTGACCACACACACTTGGTCTGACCACACATGCTTGCCTTGACCAAGCCTATCCATAAACGGCTCCTTATGTTAACCTAGTTCCCTCTTTGTATCTTCTCTATATAATCTTGTCCATGTTTTATCTTTGTAATCAAGGAAGTCTCTTCCTATATTCTAATATACAAAAGTTCTCTCAATCTCTCTAATGATAATATCCTCTTAATCTCTAAATCTCATCAGTTTCTAGGTCTCTAAACTAAGTTTCATGCAACATGAGTGCTTATAAGTGTCTCAATGAGCTTTGTACAAGTTTGATGAAATTATGAAACATATACCAACGCGTTTCTAAGACTCTAAACCAAATTTCATGCAATATAAGTGCTTATAAGTGTCTCAATGAGCTTTGTACAAGTTTGACGAACTTATGAAACATCTAACAACACGTTTCTAGGACCCTAAACCAGGTTTCTTGCAACATGAGTTCTTATAAGTTTCTCAATGAGCTTTGTACTAGTTTGAAGAAATTATAAAATATCTATCAATGCGTTTTTAAGACTCTAAACCAAGTTTCTTGCAACATGAGTGCTTAGAAGTTTCTCAATGAGCTTTGTACAAGTTTGACACACTTATGAAACATCTAACAACTCGTTTCTAGGGCTCTAAACCAATTTTCTTGCAACATGAGTGCTTATAAGTGTCTCAATGAGCTTTGTACAACTTTTACGAACATATGAAACATCTGACAACGCATTTCGAGGACTCTTAACCAAGTTTCATGCAACATGACTGTTTATAAGTTCATCAATGAGCTTTGTACAAGTTCCACGAACAATGAAACATATAACAACGCGTTTCTAGGACACTAAACCAAGTTTCATGCAACATGAGTGCTTATAAGTTTCTCAATGAGCTTTGTTAAAGTTTGATGAATTTATGAAATATCTAACAACGTGGTTTCTAGGACTCTAAACCAAGCTTCATGCAAGAAGAGTGCTTATAAGTGTCTCAATGATCTTTGTACAAGTTTTGAGGAACTTAAGAAAAATCTAACAACGTGGTTTCTAGGACTCGAAACCAATTTTCATGCAACATGAATGCTTATAAGTGTCTCAATGAGCTTGGTACAAGTTTCACGAAGTTATGAAACATCTAACAACGAGTTTCTAGGACTCTAAACTAAATTTCATCCAACATGAGTGCTTATAAAATCCTCAATGAGCTTTGTTAAAGTTTGACAAACTTATAAAATATCTAACAACTTGGTTTTCAGGACTCTAAACCAAGCATCATGCAACATGAGTGCTTATAAGTGTCTCAATGAGCTTTGTAAAAGTTTGACAAACTTATGAATCATCTAACAACGTGGTGTCTAGGACTCTAAACCATGTTTTATGCAACATGAGTGCTTATAAGTGTCTTAATGAGCTTTGCACAAGTTTGACGAACTTATGAAACATCTAACAACGCGTTTCTAGGACTCTAAACCAAGTTTCTTGCAACATGAGTGCTTATAAGTGTCTCAATGAGCTTTGTACAAGTTTGACAAACTTATGAAGCATCTAACAACGTGGTTTCTAGGACTCTAATCCAAGTTTCATGCAACATTAGTGTTTATAAAATTCTCAATGAGCTTTTTAAAGTTTGACAAACTTATGAAATATCTAACAACGAGTTTCTAGGACTCTAAACAAATTTTTATCAAACATGAGTGCTTATAAGTGTCTCAATTAGCTTTGTACAAGTTTGACGAACTTATGAAACATCTAACAACGCGTTTCTAGGACTCTAAACCAAGGTTCTTGCAATATGAGTTCTTATAAGTGTCTCAATGAGCTTAGGACAAGTTTGACGAACTTATGAAAAATCTAATAACTCGTTTCTAGGACTCTAAAAAAATTTCTTGCAACATGAGTGCTTATAAGTGTTTCAATGAGCTTTGTACTAGTTTGACGAACTTATGAAACATCTAACAACGCGTTTCTACAACTCTAAACAATGTTTCATGCAACATGAATGCTTATAAGTGTCTCAATGTGCTTTGTACAAGTTTGACAAACTTATGAAACATCTAACAACGTGGTTTCTATGGCTCTAAACCAAGTTTCATGCAACATGAGTGCTTATAAGTGTCTCAATGAGATTTTTACTAGTTTCACGAACTTATGAAACATATAACAACGTGGTTCCTAGGAATCTAAACCAAGTTTCATGCAACATGATTGCTTATAAGTGTCTCTATGAGCTTTGTACTAGTTTGACGAACTTATGAAACATCTAACAACGCTTTTCTACGACTGTAAACAATGTTTCATGCAACATGAGTGCTTATAAGTGTCTCAATGTGCTTTGTACAAGTTTGACAAACTTATGAAACATCTAAGAACGTGGTTTCTAGGACTCTAAACCAAGTTTCATGCAACATGAGTGCTTATAAGTGTCTCAATGAGATTTGTACTAGTTTCACGAACTTATGAAACATATAACAACGTGGTTTCTAGGAATCTAAACCAAGTTTCATGCAACATGATTGCTTATAAGTGTCTCTATGAGCTTTGTACTAGTTTGACGAACTTATGAAACATCTAACAACGTGTTTCTAGGACTCTAAACCAAGTTTCATGTAACATGATTGCTTATAAGTGTCTTAATGAGCTTTTTACAAGTTTGACGAACTTATGAAACATCTAACAAAGCGGTTTCTAGGACTCTAAACCAAGTTTCATGCAACATGAGTGCCTATAAGTGTCTCAATAAGATTTGTACTAGTTTGTAGTACTTATGATACATCTAACAACGTGGTTGCTAGGACTCCAAACGTGAGTGCTTATAAGTGTCTCAATGAGCTTTGTACAAGTTTGACGAACTTATGAAACATTTAACAACGCGTTTCTAGGACTCTAAACAAAGTTTCATGCAACATGAGTGCTTATAAGTGTCTCAATGAACTTTGTACAAGTTTGACGAACTTATGAAACATTTAACTACGCGTTTCTAGGACTCTAAACCAAGTTTCATGCAACATGAGTGCTTATAAGTGTCTCAATGAGCTTTGTACAGGTTTGACGAACTTATGAAACATCTAACAACGAGTTTCTAGGAGTCTAAACCAAGTTTCATCCAATATGAGTTCTTATAAATGTCTTAATGAGCTTTGCACAAGTTTGACGAACTTATGAAACATCTAACAACGCGTTTCTAGGACTCTATACCAAGTTTCTTGCAACATGAGTGCTTATAAGTGTCTCAATGAGCTTTGTACTTGTTTGACGAATTTATGAAACATCTAACATCGCGTTTCTACGACTCTAAACAAAGTTTCATGCAACATGAGTGCTTATAAGTGTCTTAATGTTCTCTTTACAAGTTTGACGAAGTTATGAAACATCTAACAACGTGGTTTATAGGACTCTAAAAAAAGTTTTATGCAACATGAGTGCTTATAAGTGGGTCAATGAGCTTTGTACAAGTTTGACGAACTTATGAAACATCTAACAACGCGTTTTAGGACTCTAAACCAAAGTTCTTGCAGCATGAGGGCTTATAAGTGTCTCAATGAGCTTGGTACAAGTTTGACGAACTTATGAAACATCTAACAACGAGATTCAAATACTCTAAAACAAGTTTCATTCAACATGAGTGCTTATAAAATTCTCAATGAGCTTTGTTAAAGTTTGACAAACTTATTAAACAAAGCTTCATGTAACATGAGTACTTATAAGTGTCTCAATGAGCTTTGTACAAGTTTGACAAACTTATGAAACATTTAACAAAGTTGTTTCTGTTGAGGAGAAATAGTCTAAGCATAATGTTGACTATTAATCCGAGACATAATCCACATAAGGAGTTTGAGAGACTCTTTGTGGAAAGGAGGGTATTGACCCAAGTCAATGATTATAGAATATAATCATTGGATAATGATTGGATAAAAGAAAAATGAACAATGATTGGATAAAAGGAATAACGACTACTTTTCCAAGGATAAGGACGCGCTACTTTGCCAGCACATGTACGGACCAGCTGGCTCCTTGACAACACACGCTTGGTCTGACCACACATGCTTGCCTTGACCAAGCCTATCCATAAACGACTCCTTATGTTAAACTAGTTCCCTCTTTGTATCTTCTCTATATAATCTTGTCCATGTTTTATCTTTGTAATCAAGGAAGTCTCTTCCTATATTCTAATATACAAAAGTTCTCTCAATCTCGCGTTTCTAGGACTCTAAACCAAGTTTCAAGCAACATGAGAGCTTATAATTCCTCAATGAGCTTTGTACAAGTTTGACGAACGTATGAAACATCTTACAACGCGTTTCTAGGACACTAAACCAAGTTTCACGCAACATGAGTGCTTATAAGTTCCTCAATGAGCTTTGTACAAGTTTGACGAACTTATGAAACATCTAACAACGCGTTTCTAGGACTCTAATCCAAGTTTCATGCAACATGAGTGATTATAAGTGTCTCAATGAGCTTTGTACAAGTTGAGGAACTTATGAAACATCTAACAACACGTTTCTAGGACTCTAATCCAAGTTTCATGCAACATGAGTGATTATAAGTTTCTCAATGAGCTTTGTACAAGTTGACGAACTTATGAAACATTTAACAACGCTTTTCTAGTACTCTAAACCAAGTTTCATGCAACATGAGTGCTTATAAGTTCCTCAATGAGCTTTGTACAAGTTTCACGAACTTATGAAACATCTAACAACGCGTTTCTAGGACTCTAAACCAAGTTTCATGCAACATGAGAGCTTATAAGTTCCTCAATGAGCTTTGTACAAGTTTGGCGAACGTATGAAACATCTAACAACGCGTTTCTAGGACTCTAAACCAAGTTTCACGCAACATGAGTGCTTATAAGTTCCTCAATGAGCTTTGTACAAGTTTGACGAACTTATGAAACATTTAACAACGCGTTTCTAGGACTCCAATCCAAGTTTCATGCAACATGAGTGATTATAAGTGTCTCAATGAGCTTTGTACAAGTTGAGGAACTTATGAAACATTTAACAACGCTTTTCTATTATTCTAAACCAAGTTTCATGCAACATATATGAAAGCTTATAAGTTCCTTAATGAGCTTTGTACAAGTTTGACAAACGTATGAAACATCTAATAACCGGTTTCTAGGACTCTAAACAAAGTTTCATGCACCATGAGAGATTACAAGTTCCTCAATGAGCTTTGTACAAGTTTGACGAACGTATGAAACATCTAAAAACGTGTTTCTAGGACTCTAAACCAAGTTTCATGCAACATGAGTGCTTATAAGTTCCTCAATGAGCTTTGTACAAGTTTGACGAACGTATGAAACATCTAACAACTTGTTTCTAGGACTCTAAACTAAGTTTCATGCAACATGAGTGCTTATAAGTTCATCAATGTGCTTTGTACAAGTTTGACAAACGTATGAAACATCTAACAACGTGTTTCTAGGACTCTAAACAAACTTTCATGCAACATGAGTGCTTATAAGTTCCTCAATGAGCTTTGTACAAATTTGACGAACGTATGAAACATCTAACAACGCGTTTCTAGGACTCTAAACCAAGTTTCATGCAACATGAGTGTTTATAAGTGTCTCAATGAGCTTTGTACAAGTTTTACGAACTTATGAAACATCTAACAACGCGTTTCTAGGACTCTAAACCAAGTTTCATGCAACATGAGTGCTTATAAGTTCCTCAATGAGCTTTGTACAAGTTTCACGAACTTATGAAACATCTAACAACGCGTTTCTAGGACTCTAAACCAAGTTTCATGCAACATGAGTGCTTATAATTTCCTCAATGAGTTGTGTACAAGTTTCACGAACTTATGAAACATCTACCAACGCGTTTCTAGGACTCTAAACAAAGTTTCATGCAACATGAGATATTATTAGTTCCTCAATGAGTTTTGTACAAGTTTGACGAACGTATGAAACATCTAACAACGTGTTTCTAGGACTCTAACCCAAGTTTCATGCAACATGAGTGCTGATAAGTTCCGCAATGAGCTTTGTACAAGTTTGACGAACGTATGAAACATCTAACAACGCGTTTCTGGGACTCTAAACCAAGTTCCATGCAACATGAGTGCTTATAAGTTCCTCAATGAGCTTTGTACAAGTTTGACGAACATATGAAACATCTAACAACGCGTTTCTATGACTCTAAACCAAGTTTCATGCAACATGAGTTTTTATAAGTGTCTCAATGAGCTTTGTACAAGTTTGACGAACTTATGAAACATCTAACAACGCGTTTCTAGGACTCTAAACCAAGTTTCATGCAACATGAGTGCTTATAAGTTCCTCAATGAGCTTTGGAAAAGTTTCACGAACTTATGATACATCCAACTACGCGTTTCTAGGACTCTAAACCAAGTTTCATGCAACATGATAGCTTATAAGTTCCTCAATGAGCTTTGACAAGTTTGACGAACGTATGAAACATCTAACAACACGTTTTTAGGACTCTAAACAAAGTTTCACGCAACATGAGTGCTTATAAGTTCCTCAATGAGGTTTGTACAAGTTTGACAAACTTATGAAACATCTAACAACGCGTTTCTAGGACTCTAAACCAAGTTTCATGCAACATGAGTGCTTATAATGTCCTCAATAAGCTTTGTACAAGTTTCACGAACTTATGAAAAATCTAACAACATGTTTCTAGGACTCTAAACAAAGTTTCATGCAACATGAGAGATTATAAGTTCCTCAATGAGATTTGTACAAGTTTGACGAACGTATGAAACATCTAACAACGTGTTTCTAAGACTCTAAACCAAGTTTCATGCAACATGAGTGCTTATAAGTTCCTCAATGAGCTTTGTACAAGTTTTACGAACGTATGAAACATCGAACAACGTGTTTCTAGGACTCTAAACAAAGTTTCATGCAACATGAGTGCTTATAAGTTCCTCAATGAGCTTTGTACAAGTTTGACGAACGTATGAAACAACTAACAACACGTTTCTAGGACTCTAAACAAAGATTCATGCAACATGAGTTCTTATAATTTCCTCAATGAGCTTTGTACAAGTTTCACGAATTTATGAAACACCTAACTACCGGTTTCTAGGACTCTAAAAAAGTTTCATGCAACATGAGATATTACAAGTTCCTCAATGAGCTTTGTACAAGTTTGACGAACTTATGAAACATCTAACAACGCGTTTCTAGGACTCTAAACCAAGTTTCATGCAACGTGAGTGCTTATAAGTTCCTCAATGAGCTTGGTACAAGTTTCAAGAACTTATGAAACATCTTACAACGCGTTTCTAGGACTCTAAACCAAGTTTCATGCAACATGAGTGCTTATAAGTTCCTCAATGAGCTTTGTACAAGTTTGACGAGTGTATGAAACATCTAACAACCCATTTCTACGACTCTAAACTAAGTTTCATGCAACATGAGTGCTTATAAGTTCCTCAATGAGCTTTGTACAAGTTTCACGAACTTATGAAACATCTAACAACGCGTTTCTAGGACTCTAAACCAAGTTTCATGCAACATGAGAGCTTATAAGTTCCTCTATGAGCTTTGTACAAGTTTGAAGAACGTATGAAACATCTAACAACGCGTTTCTAGGACTCTAAACCATGTTCCATGCAACATGAGTGCTTATAAGTATCTCAATGAGCTTTGTACAAGGTTGACGAACTTATAAAACATCTAACAACTCGTTCCTAGGACTCTAAACCAAGTTTCATGCAACATGAGAGCTTATAAGTATCTCAATGAGCTTTGTACAAGTTTGACGAACTTATGAAACATCTAACAACGCGTTTCTAGGACTCTAATCCAAGTTTCATGCAACATGAGTTATTATAAGTGTCTCAATGAGCTTTGTACAAGTTGACGAACTTATGAAAATCTAACAACGCTTTTCTAGTACTCTAAACCAAGTTTCATGCAACATGAGTGCTTATAAGTTGCTCAATGAGTTTTGTACAAGTTTCACGAACTTATGAAACATCTAACTACGCGTTTCTAGGACTCTAAGCCAAGTTTCAGGCAACATGAGTGCTTATAATTTCCTCAATGAGCTTTGTAGAAGGTTCACGAACTTATGAAACATCTAACAACGCGTTTCTAGGACTCTAAACAAAGTTTAATGCAACATGAGAGATTATAAGTTCATCAATGAGCTTTGTACAAGTTTGACGAACGTATGAAACATCTAACAACGCGTTTCTAGGACTCTAAACCAAGTTTCATGCAACATGAGTGCTTATAAGTTACTCAATGATCTTTGTACAAGTTTGACGAACGTATGAAACATCAAACAACGCTTTTCTAGGAATCTAAACCAAGTTTCATTCAACATGAGTGCTTATAAGTTCCTCAATGAGCTTTATACAAGTTTGACGAACTTATGAAACATCTAACAACGCGTTTCTAGGACTCTAAACAAAGTTTCATGCAACATGAGTGCTTATAAGTTCCTCAATGAGCTTTGTACAAGTTTGAAGAACTTATGAAACATCTAACAACGCGTTTCTAGGACTCTAATCCAAGTTTCATGCAACATGAGAGCTTATAAGTTCCTCAATGAGCTTTGTACAAGTTTGACAAACGTATGAAACATCTAACAACTCGTTTCTAGGACTCTAAACCAAGTTTCATGCAACATGAGAGCTTATAAGTATCTCAATGAGCTTTTTACAAGTTTGACGAACTTATGAAACATCTAACAACGCGGTTCTAGGACTCTAAACCAAGTTTCATGCAACATGAGAGCTTATAAATTCCTCAATGAGCTTTGTAAAAGTTTGACGAACATATGAAACATCTAACAACGCGTTTCTTGGACTCTAAACCAAGTTTCATGCAACATGAGTGCTTATAAGTGTCTCAATTAGCTTTGTACAAGTTTGACGAACGTATGAAACATCTAACAACGCGTTTCTAGGACTCTAAACCAAGTTTCACACAACATGAGTGCTTATAAGTTCCTCAATGAGCTTTGTACAAGTTTGACGAACTTATGAAACATCTAACAACGCTTTTCTAGGACTCTAATCCAAGTTTCATGCAACATGAGTGATTATAAGTGTCTCAATTAGCTTTGTACAAGTTGACGAACTTATGAAACATTTAACAACGCTTTTCTAGTACTCTAAACCAAGTTTCATGCAAAATGAGTGCTTATAAGTTCCTCAATGAGCTTTGTACAAGTTTCACGAATTTATGAAACATCTAACAACGCGTTTCTAGGACTCTAAACCAAGTTTCATGCAACATGAGTGCTTATAAGTGTCTCAATTAGCTTTGTACAAGTTTGACGAACTTATGTAACATATAATAACGCGTTTCTAGGACTCTAAACCAAGTTTCATGCAACATGAGAGCTTATAAGTTCCTCAATGAGCTTTGTACAAGTTTGACGAACATATGAAACATCTAACAACGCGTTTCTAGGACTCTAAACAAAGTTTCATGCAACATGAGTGCTTATAAGTTCCTCAATGAGCTTTGTACAAGTTTGACGAAGTTAAGAAACATCTAACAACGCGTTTCTAGGACTCTAAACTAAGTTTCATGAAACATGATTGCTTATAAGTTCCTCAATGAGCTTTGTACAAGTTTGAAGAAATTATGAAACATCTAACAACGCGTTTCTAGGACTCTAATACAAGTTTCATGCAACATGAGTTATTATAAGTGTCTCAATGAGCTTTGTACAAGTTGACGAACTTATGAAACATCTAACAACGCTTTTCTAGTACTCTAAACCAAGTTTCATGCAACATGAGTGCTTATAAGTTGCTCAATGAGTTTTGTACAAGTTTCACGAACTTATGAAACATCTAACTACGCGTTTCTAGGACTCTAAACCAAGTTTCATGCAACATGAGTGCTTATAATTTCCTCAATGAGCTTTGTAGAAGTTTCACGAACTTATGAAACATCTAACAACGCGTTTCTAGGACTCTAAACAAAGTTTCATGCAACATGAGAGATTATAAGTTCATCAATGAGCTTTGTACAAGTTCGACGTACGTATGAAACATCTAACAACGCGTTTCTAGGACTCTAAACCAAGTTTCATGCAACATGAGTGCTTTATAAGTTACTCAATGAGCTTTGTACAAGTTTGAAGAACGTATGAAACATCTAACAACGCGTTTCTAGGACTCTAAACCAAGTTTCATGCAACATGAGTGCTTATAAGTTCCTCAATGAGCTTTTTACAAGTTTCACGAATTTATGAAACATCGAACAACGCGTTTCTAGGACTCCAAACCAAGTTTCATGCAACATGAGTCCTTATAAGTTCCTCAATGAGCTTTGTACAATTTTGAAGAACGTATGAAACATCTAACAACGCGTTTCTAGGACTCTAAACCAAAGTTTCATTCAACATGAGTGCTTATAAGTTCCTCAATGAGCTTTGTACAAGTTTGAAGAACTTATGAAACATCTAACAACGCGTTTCTAGGACTCTAATCCAAGTTTCATGCAACATGAGAGCTTATAAGTTCCTCAATGAGCTTTGTACAAGTTTGACAAACGTATGAAACATCTAACAACGCGTTTGTAGGACTCTAAACCATGTTTCATGCAACATGAGTGCTTATAAGTTCCTCAATGAGCTTTGTACAAGTTTCACGAACTTATGAAACATCTAACAACTCGTTTCTAGGACTCTAAACCATGTTTCATGCAACATGAGGGCTTATAAGTTTCTCAATGAGTTTTGTACAAGTTTGACGAACATATGAAACATCTAACAACGCGTTTCTAGGACTCTAAACCAAGTTTCACGCAACATTAGTGCTTATAAGTGTCTCAATTAGCTTTGTACAAGTTTGACGAACGTATGAAACATCTAACAACGCGTTTCTAGGACCCTAAACCAAGTTTCACACAACATGAGTGCTTATAAGTTCCTCAATGAGCTTTGTACAAGTTTGACGAACTTATGAAACATTTAACAACGTTTTTCTAGTACTCTAAACCAAGTTTCATGCAAAATGAGTGCTTATAAGTTTCTCAATGAGCTTTGTACAAGTTTCACGAATTTATGAAACATCTAACAACGCGTTTCTAGGACTCTAAACCATGTTTCATGTAACATGAGTGCTTATAATTGTCTCAATTAGCTTTGTACAAGTTTGACGAACTTATGTAACATATAATAACGCATTTCTAGGACTCTAAACCAAGTTTCATGCAACATGAGAGCTTATAAGTTCCTCAATGAACTTTGTTCAAGTTTGACGAACATATGAAACATCTAACAACGCGTTTCTAGGACTCTAAACAAAGTTTCATGCAACATGAGTGCTTATAAGTTCCTCAATGAGCTTTGTACAAGTTTGACGAAGTTATGAAACATCTAACAACGCGTTTCTAGGACTCTAAACTAAGTTTCATGCAACATGAGTGCTTATAAGTTCCTCAATGAGCTTTGTACAAGTTTGACGAAATTATGAAACATCTAACAACGCGTTTTTAGGACTCTAAACAAAGTTTCATGCAACATGAGAGATTATAAGTTCATCAATGAGCTTTGTACAAGTCTGACGAACGTATGAAACATCTAACAACGCGTTTCTAGGACTCTAAACCAAGTTTCATGCAACATGAGTGCTTATAAGTTACTCAATGAGCTTTGTACAAGTTTGAAGAACGTATGAAACATCTAACAACGCGTTTCTAGGACTCTAAACCAAGTTTCATGCAACATGAGTGCTTATAAGTTCCTCAATGAGCTTTTTACAAGTTTCACGAATTTATGAAACATCGAACAACGCGTTTCTAGGACTCTAAACCAAGTTTCATGCAACATGAGTCCTTATAAGTTCCTCAATGAGCTTTGTACAAGTTTGACGAACGTATGAAACATCTAACAACGCGTTTCTAGGACTCTAAACCAAAGTTTCATTCAACATGAGTGCTTATAAGTTCCTCAATGAGCTTTGTACAAGTTTGACGAACTTATGAAACACCTAACAACGCGTTTCTAGGACTCTAATCCAAGTTTCATTGAGATACTTATAAGCACTCATGTTGAGTGAAACTTGGTTTAGAGTCCTAGAAACGCGTTGATAGATGTTTCATAAATTCGTCAAACTTGTATAAAGCTCATTGAGACACTTATAAGCATTCATGTTGGATGAAACTTGGTTTAGAGTCCTAGGAACGCGTTATTAGATGTTTCATAAGTTCGTCAAACTTGTACAAAGCGCATTGAGAAACTTATAAGCACTCGTGTTGCATGAAACTTGTTTTAGAGGCCTAGAAACTCGTTGTTAGATGTTTCATAAGTTTGTGAAACTTGTACAAAGCTCATTGAGAAACTTATAAGCACTCATGTTGCATGAAACTTGGTTTAGAATCCTAGAAACGCGTTGTTAGATGTTTCATACGTTCGTCAAACTTGTGCAAAGTTTATTGAGGAACTTATAAGCTCTCATGTTGCATGAAATCTTGTTTAGAGTCCTAAAAACGAGTTGTTAGATGGTTCATAAGTTCGTCAAACTTGTACAAAACTCATTGAGATACTTATAAGCACTCATGTTGCATGAAACTTGGTTTAGAGTCCTAGAAACGCGTTGTTAGATGTTTCATTAGTTTGTCAAACTTGTATAAAGCTCATTGAGACACTTATAAGCATTCATGTTGCATGAAACTTGTTTTCGAGTCCTAGAAACGCGTTGTTAGATGTTTCATAAGTTCGTGAAACTTGTACAAAGCTCATTGAGGAATTTATAAGCACTCATGTTGCATGAAACTTGGTTTAGAGTCCTAGAAACGCGTTGTTAGATGTCTCATAAGTTCGTGAAACTTGTACAAAGCTCATTGAGGAATTTATAAGCACTCATGTTGCATAAAACTTTGTTTAGAGTCCTAGAAACGCGTTGTTAGATGTTTCATACGTTCGTCAAACTTGTACAAAGCTCATTGAGAACTTATAAGCATTCATGTTGCATGAAACTTGGTTTAGAGTCCTAGAAACGCGTTGTTAGATGTTTCATACGTTCGTCAAACTTGATACAAAGCTCATTGAGGAACTTATAAGCTTTCATGTTGCATGAAACTTGGTTTAGAGTCCTAGAAACGCGTTGTTAGATGTTTCATATGTTCGTCAACTAGTACAAAGTTCATTGAGATACTTATAAGCACTCATGTTGAGTGAAACTTGGTTTAGAGTCCTAGAAACGCGTTGATAGATGTTTCATAAATTCGTCAAACTTGTATAAAGCTCATTGAGACACTTATAAGCATTCATGTTGCATGAAACTTGGTTTAGAGTCCTAGGAACGCGTTATTAGATGTTTCATAAGTTCGTGAAACTTGTACAAAGCTTATTAAGGAACTTATAAGCACTCATGTTGCATGATACTTGGTTTAGAATCCTAGAAACGCGTTGTTAGATGTTTCATACGTTCGTGAAACTTGTGCAAAGCTCATTGAGGAACTTATAAGCTCTCATGATGCATGAAACTTGTTTTAGAGTCCTAGAAACGCGTTGTTAGATGTTTCATACGTTCGTCAAACTTGTACAAAGCTCATTGAGATACTTATAAGCACTCATGTTGCATGATACTTGGTTTAGAGTCCTAGAAACGCGTTCTTAGATGTTTCATAAGTTCGTCAAACTTGTATAAACCTCATTGAGACACTTATAAGCATTCATGTTGCTTGAAACTTGGTTTAGAGTCCTAGAAACGCGTTGTTAGATGTTTCATAAATTAGTGAAACTTGTACAAAGCTCATTGAGGAACTTATAAGCACTCATGTTATATGAAACTTTGTTTAGAGTACTAGAAACGCGTTGTTAGATGTTTCATACGTTCGTCAAACTTGTACAAAGCTCATTGAGGACTTTATAATTTTTCATGATGCATGAAACTTGGTTTAGAGTCCTAGAAATGCGTTGTTAGATATTTCATAAGTTCGTGAAACTTGTACAAAGCTCATTGAGGAACTTATAAGCTCTCATGTTGCATGAAGCTTGGTTTAGAGTCCTAGAAACGCGTTGTTAAATGTTTCATAAGTTTGTCAACTTGTACAAAGCTCATTGAGACACTTATAATCACTCATGTTGCATGAAACTTGGTTTAGAGTCCTAGAAACGAGTTGTTAGATGTTTCATAAGTTCTTGAAACTTGTACAAAGCTCATTGAGGAACTTATAAGCACTCATGTTGCATGAAACTTGGTTTAGAGTCCTAGAAACGTGTTGTTAGATGTTTCATATGTTCGTGAAACCTGTACAAAGCTCACTGAGGAACTTATAAGCACTCATGTTGCATGAAAATTGGTTTAGAGTCCTAGAAACGCGGTATTAGATGTTTCATACTTTCGTCAAATTTGTACAAAGCTCATTGAGGAATTTATAAGCTATCATGTTACATGAAACTTGGTTTAGAGTCCTAGAAACGAGTTGTTAGATGTTTCATATTTTCGTCAAACTTGTACAAAGCTTATTAAGATACTTATAAGCACTCATGTTGGATGAAACTTGGTTTAGAGTCCTAGGAACGCGTTGTTGGATGTATCATAAGTTCGTAAAACTTGTATAAAGCTCATTGAGACAGTTATAAGCATTCATGTTGCATGAAACTTGCTTTAGAGTCCTAGAAACACGTTGTTAGATGTTTCATAAGTTAGTGAAACTTGTACCAAGCTCATTGAGACACTTATAGACACTTATGATGCATAAAACTTGGTTTAGAGTACTAGAAAAGCGTTGTTAAATGTTTCATAAGTTCGTCAACTTGTACAAAGCTCATTGAGACACTTATAATCACTCATGTTGCATGAAACTTGGATTAGAGTCCTAGAAACGCGTTGTTAGATGTTTCATAAGTTCATCAAACTTGTATAAAGCTCATTGAGGAACTTATAAGCACTCATGTTGCATGAAACTTGGTATAGAGTCCTAGAAACACGTTGTTAGTTGTTTCATACGTTCGTCAAACTTGTACAAAGCTCATTGAGGAACTTATAAGCACTCATGTTGCATGGAACTTGGTTTAGAGTCCTAGAAACGCGTTGTTAGATGTTTCATACGTTCGTCAAACTTGTACAAAGCTCATTGAGGAACTTATAAGCTTTCATGTTGCTTGAAACTTAGTTTAGAGTCCTAGAAACGAGTTGTTAGATGTTTCATAAGTTCGTCAAACTTGTACAAAGCTCATTGAGATACTTATAAGCACTCATGTTGCATGAAACTTGGTTTAGACTCCCAGAAACGCGTTGTTAGAGGTTTCATAAGTTCGTCAAACTTGTATAAATCTCATTGAGACACTTATAAGCATTCATGTTGCATGAAACTTGGTTTATAGTCCTAGAAACGCGTTGTTAGATGTTTCATAAGTTCGTCAAACTTGATACAAAGCTCATTGAGGAACTTATAAGCTCTCATGTTGCATGAAACTTGGTTTAGAGTCCTAGAAACGCGTTGTTAGATGTTTCATAAGTTCGTCAACTAATACAAAGTTCATTGAGATACTTATAAGCACTCATGTTGCGTGAAACTTGGTTTAGAGTCCTAGAAACGCGTTGATAGATATTTCATAAGTTCGTCAAACTTGTATAAAGCTCATTAAGACACTTATAAGCATTCATGTTGCATGAAACTTGGTTTAGAGTCCTAGGAACGCGTTATTAGATGTTTAATAAGTTCGTGAAACTTGTACAAAGCTCATTGAGGAACTTATAAGCTCTCATGTTGCATGAAACTTGTTTTAGAGTCCTAGAAACGCGTTGTTAGATGTTTCATAAGTTCGTGAAACTTTTACAAAGCTCATTGAGGAACTTATAAACACTCATGTTGCATGAAACTTGGTTTAGAGTCCTAGAAACGCGTTCTTAGATCTTTCATACGTTCGTAAAACTTGTACAAAGCTCATCGAGTAACTTATAAGCTTTCATGTTGCATTAAACTTGGTTTAGAGTCCTAGAAACGCGTTGTTAGATGTTTCATAAGTTCGTGAAACTTGTACAATGCTCATTGAGGAACTTATAAGCACTCATGTTGCATGAAGCTTGGTTTAGAGTCCTAGAAACGCGTTGTTAAATGTTTCATAAGTTCGTGAAACTTGTACAAAGCTCATTGAGGAACTTATAAGCACTCATGTTGCATGATACTTGGTTTAGAATCCTAGAAACGCGTTGTTAGATGTTTCATACGTTCGTCAAACTTGTGCAAAGCTCATTGAGGAACTTATAAGCTCTCATGATGCATGAAACTTTTTAGAGTCCTAGAAACGCGTTGTTAGATGTTTCATACGTTCGTCAAACTTGTACAAAACTCATTGAGATACTTATAAGCACTCATGTTGCATGAAACTTGGTTTAGAGTCCTAGAAACGCGTTGTTAGATGTTTCATAAGTTCGTCAAACTTGTATAAACCTCATTGAGACACTTATAAGCATTCATGTTGCATGAAACTTGGTTTAGAGTCCTAGAAACGCGTTGTTAGATGTTTCATAAGTTCGTCAAACTTGTACAACGCTCATTTAGATACTTATAAGCACTCATGTTGCATGAAACTTGGTTTAGAGTCCTAGAAACGCGTAGTTAGATGTTTCATAAGTTCGTCAAACTTGTATAAATCTCATTGAGACACTTATAAGCATTCATGTTGCATGAAACTTGGTTTAGAGTCCTAGAAACGCGTTGTTAGATGTTTCATAAGTTCGTGAAACTTGTACAAAGCTCATTGAGGAACTTATAAGCACTCATGTTGCATGAAACTTGGTTCAGAGTCCTAGAAACGTGTTGTTAAATGTTTCATAAGTTCGTAAACTTGTACAAAGCTCATTGAGACACTAAAAATCACTCATGTTGCATGAAACTTCGTTTAGAGTCCTAGACACGCGTTGTTAGATGTTTCATAAGTTCATGAAAGTTCTACAAAGCTCATTGAGGAACTTATAAGCACTCATGTTGCATGAAACTTGGTTTAGAGTCCTAGAATCGAGTGGTTAGATGTTTCGTAAGTTCGTAAAACTTGTACAAAGCTCATTGAGATACTTATAAGCACTCATGTTGCATGAAACATGGTTTAGAGTCATAGAAACGCGTTGTTAGATGTTTCATAAGTTACTGAAATTTGTACCTAGCGCATTGAGACACTTATAGACCCTTATGATGCATAAAACTTGGTTTAGAGTACTAGAAAAGCGTTGTTATATTTCATAAGTTCGTCAAGTTTTATAACACTCATTGAGACACTTATAATCACTCATGTTGCATGAAACTTGGATTAGAGTCGTAGAAACGCGTTGTTAAATGTTTCATAAGTTCGTCAAACTTTTAAAAAGCTCATTGAGGAACTTATAAGAACTCATGTTGCATGAATCTTGGTTTAGAGAGTCCTAGAAACGCGTTGTTAGATGTTTCATAAGTTCGTAAAACTTGTACAAAGCTCATTGAGGAACTTATAAGCACTCATGTTTCATGGAACTTGGTTTAGAGTCCTAGAAACGCGTTGTTAGATGTTTCATACAGTTCGTCAAACTTGTACAAAGCTCATTGAGGAACTTATAAGCACTCATGTTGCATGGAACTTGGTTTAGAGTCCTAGAAACGCGTTGTTAGATGTTTCATACGTTCGTCAAACTTGTACAAAGCTCATTGAGGAACTTATAAGCTTTCATGTTGCATGAAACTTAGTTTAGAGTCCTAGAAACGAGTTGTTAGATGTTTCATAAGTTCGTCAAACTTGTACAAAGCTCATTGAGATACTTATAAGCACTCATGTTGCATGAAACTTGGTTTAGACTCCCAGAAACGCGTTGTTAGAGGTTTCATAAGTTCGTCAAACTTGTATAAATCTCATTGAGACACTTATAAGCATTCATGTTGCATGAAACTTGGTTTATAGTCCTAGAAACGCGTTGTTAGATGTTTCATAAGTTCGTGAAACTTGTACAAAGCTCATTGAGGAACTTATAAGCACTCATGTTGCATGAAACTTGGTTCAGAGTCCTAGAAACGTGTTGTTAAATGTTTCATAAGTTCGTAAACTTGTACAAATCTCATTGAGACACTAAAAATCACTCATGTTGCATGAAACTTCGTTTAGAGTCCTAGACACGCGTTGTTAGATGTTTCATAAGTTCATGAAACTTCTACAAAGCTCATTGAGGAACTTATAATCACTCATGTTGCATGAAACTTGGTTTAGAGTCCTAGAAACGCGTTGTTAGATGTTTCATAAGTTCGTCAAACTTGTATAAATCTCATTGAGACACTTATAAGCATTCATGTTGCATGAAACTTGGTTTAGAGTCCTAGAAACGCGTTGTTAGATGTTTCATAAGTTCGTCAAACTTGTACAACGCTCATTTAGATACTTATAAGCACTCATGTTGCATGAAACTTGGTTTAGAGTCCTAGAAACGCGTAGTTAGATGTTTCATAAGTTCGTCAAACTTGTATAAATCTCATTGAGACACTTATAAGCATTCATGTTGCATGAAACTTGGTTTAGAGTCCTAGAAACGCGTTGTTAGATGTTTCATAAGTTCGTGAAACTTGTACAAAGCTCATTGAGGAACTTATAAGCACTCATATTGCATGAAACTTGATTCAGAGTCCTAGAAACGTGTTGTTAAATGTTTCATAAGTTCGTAAACTTGTACAAAGCTCATTGAGACACTAAAAATCACTCATGTTGCATGAAACTTCGTTTAGAGTCCTAGACACGCGTTGTTAGATGTTTCATAAGTTCATGAAACTTCTACAAAGCTCATTGAGGAACTTATAAGCACTCATGTTGCATGAAACTTGGTTTAGAGTCCTAGAATCGCGTTGTTAGATGTTTCATAAGTTCGTAAAACTTGTACAAAGCTCATTGAGATACTTATAAGCACTCATGTTGCATGAAACTTGGTTTAGAATCCTAGAAACGCGTTGTTAGATGTTTCATAAGTTAGTGAAATTTGTACCAAGCTCATTGAGACACTTATAGACACTTATGTTGCATGAAACTTGGTTTAGAGTACTAGAAAAGCGTTGTTATATTTCATAAGTTCGTCAACTTTTACAACGCTCATTGAGACACTTATAATCACTCATGTTGCATGAAACTTGGATTAGAGTCGTAGAAACGCGTTGTTAAATGTTTCATAAGTTCGTCAAACTTTTATAAAGCTCATTGAGGAACTTATAAGCACTCATGTTGCATGAATCTTGGTTTAGAGAGTCCTAGAAACGCGTTGTTAGATGTTTCATAAGTTCGTAAAACTTGTACAAAGCTCATTGAGGAACTTATAAGCACTCATGTTTCATGGAACTTGGTTTAGAGTCCTAGAAACGCGTTGTTAGATGTTTCATACAGTTCGTCAAACTTGTACAAAGCTCATTGAAGAACTTATAAGCACTCATGTTGCATGGAACTTGGTTTAGAGTCCTAGAAACGCGTTGTTAGATGTTTCATACGTTCGTCCAACTTGTACAAAGCTCATTGAGGAACTTATAAGCTTTGATGTTGCTTGAAACTTAGTTTAGAGTCCTAGAAACGAGTTGTTAGATGTTTCATAAGTTCGTCAAACTTTTACAAAGCTCATTGAGATACTTATAAGCACTCATGTTGCATGAAACTTGGTTTAGACTCCCAGAAACGCGTTGTTAGAGGTTTCATAAGTTCGTCAAACTTGTATAAATCTCATTGAGACACTTATAAGCATTCATGTTGCATGAAACTTGGTTTATAGTCCTAGAAACGCGTTGTTAGATGTTTCATAAGTTCGTGAAACTTGTACAAAGCTCATTTAGGAACTTATAAGCACTCATGTTGCATGAAACTTGGTTTAGAGTCCTAGAAACGCATTGTTAGACGTCTCATAACACTACCAAAAAAAAGTCATATAGCCACGGCCGTATCGGTGGCTATAGCAAAAATCTGTGGCTATTTAGTCACGATTTGCCACGAAATTTTTTAGCCACGGATTTAACGCTATAGCCACCGATACGGCCGTGGCTATATGAATTTTTTTTAGTAGTGTAAGTTCGTGAAACTTGTACAAAGCTCTTTGAGGAACTTATAAGCACTCATGTTGAATGAAACTTGGTTTAGAGTCCTAGAAACACGTTGTTAAATGTTTCATAAGTTCGTCAACTTGTACAAAGATCATTGAGACACTAATAATCACTCATGTTGCATGAAACTTGGTTTAGAGTCCTAGACACGCGTTATTAGATGTTTCATAAGTTCATGAAACTTCTACAAAGATCATTGAGGAACTTATAAGCATTCATGTTGCATGAAACTTGGTTTAGAGTCCTAGAAACTCGTTGTTAGATGTTTCATAAGTTCGTGAAACTTGTACAAAGGTCATTGCGGAACTTATAAGAACTCATGTTTCATGAAACTTGGTTTAGAGTCCTAGAAACGCGTTATTTGGTGTTTCATACGTTCGTCAAACTTGTACAAAGCTCATTGAGGAACTTATAACCTCTCATGTTGCATGAAACTTGGTTTAGAGTCCTAGAAACGAGTTGTTAGATGTTTCATAATTTCGTCAAACTTGTACAAAGCTTATTGAGATACTTATAAGCACTCATGTTGCATGAAACTTGGATTAGAGTCGTAGAAACGTGTTGTTAAATGTTTCATAAGTTCGTCAAACTTTTATAGATCTAATTAAGGAACCTATAAGCACTCATGTTGCATGAAACTTGGTTTAGAGAGTCCTAGAAACGCGTTGTTAGATGTTTCATAAGTTCGTGAAACTTGTACAAAGCTCATTGAGGAACTTATAAGCACTCATGTTGCATGAAACTTTGTTTAGAGTCCTAGAAACGCGTTGTTAGATGTCTCATAAGTTCGTGAAACTTGTACAAAGCTCATTGAGGAACTTATAAGCACTCATGTTGCATGAAACTTGGTTTAGAGTCCTAGAAACGTGTTGTTAGATGTTTCATAAGTTAGTGAAATTTGTACCAAGCGCATTGAGACACTTATAGACACTTATGTTGCATAAAACTTGGTTTAGAGTACTAGAAAAGCGTTGTTATATTTCATAAGTTTGTCAACTTTTACAACGCTCATTGAGACACTTATAATCACTCATGTTCCATGAAACTTGGATTAGAGTCGTAGAAACGCGTTGTTAAATGTTACATAAGTTCGTCAACTTGTACAAAGCTCATTGAGACACTTATAAGCACTCATGTTGCATGAAACTTGGTTTAGAGTCCTAGAAACGCGTTGTTAGATGTTTCATAAGTTCGTGAAACTTGTACAAAGCTCATTGAGGAACTTATAAGCACTCATGTTGAATGAAACTTGGTTTAGAGTCCTAGAAACGCGTTGTTAGATGTTTCATACGTTCGTCAAACTTGTATAAAGCTCATTGAGGAACTTATAAGCTCTGATGTTGCATGAAACTTGGTTTAGAGTCCTAGAAACGAGTTGTTAGATGTTTCATAAGTTCGTCAAACTTGTACAAAGCTCATTGAGACACTTATAAATACTCATGTTGCATGAAACTTGGTTTAGAGTCCTAGAAACGAGTTGTTAGATGGTTCATAAGTTCGTCAAACTTGTACAAAGCTCATTGAGGAATTTATAAGCACTCATGTTGCATGAAACTTGGTTTAGAGTCCTAGAAACGCGTTGTTAGATGTTTCATAAGTTCGTCAAACTTGTATAAATCTCATTGAGACACTTATAAGCATTCATGTTGCATGAAACTTGGTTTAGAGTCCTAGAAACGCGTTGTTAGATGTTTCATAAGTTCGTCAAACTTGTACAACGCTCATTTAGATACTTAGAAGCACTCATGTTGCATGAAACTTGGTTTAGAGTCCTAGAAACGCGTAGTTAGATGTTTCATAAGTTCGTCAAACTTGTATAAATCTCATTGAGACACTTATAAGCATTCATGTTGCATGAAACTTGGTTTAGAGTCCTAGAAACGCGTTGTTAGATGTTTCATAAGTTCGTGAAACTTGTACAAAGCTCATTGAGGAACTTATAAGCACTCATGTTGCATGAAACTTGGTTCAGAGTCCTAGAAACGTGTTGTTAAATGTTTCATAAGTTCGTAAACTTGTACAAAGCTCATTGAGACACTAAAAATCACTCATGTTGCATGAAACTTCGTTTAGAGTCCTAGACACGCGTTGTTAGATGTTTCATAAGTTCATGAAAGTTCTACAAAGCTCATTGAGGAACTTATAAGCACTCATGTTGCATGAAACTTGGTTTAGAGTCCTAGAATCCGTTGTTAGATGTTTCATAAGTTCGTAAAACTTGTACAAAGCTCATTGAGATACTTATAAGCACTCATGTTGCATGAAACTTGGTTTAGAGTCCTAGAAACGCGTTGTTAGATGTTTCATAAGTTAGTGAAATTTGTACCAAGCGCATTGAGACACTTATAGACACTTATGTTGCATAAAACTTGGTTTAGAGTACTAGAAAAGCGTTGTTATATTTCATAAGTTCGTCAACTTTTACAACGCTCATTGAGACACTTATAATCACTCATGTTGCATGAAACTTGGATTAGAGTCGTAGAAACGCGTTGTTAAATGTTTCATAAGTTCGTCAAACTTTTAAAAATCTCATTGAGGAACTTATAAGCACTCATGTTGCATGAATCTTGGTTTAGAGAGTCCTAGAAACGCGTTGTTAGATGTTTCATAAGTTCGTAAAACTTGTACAAAGCTCATTGAGGAACTTATAAGCACTCATGTTTCATGGAACTTGGTTTAGAGTCCTAGAAACGCTTTGTTAGATGTTTCATACATTCGTCAAACTTGTACAAAGCTCATTGAGGAACTTATAAGCACTCATGTTGCATGGAACTTGGTTTAGAGTCCTAGAAACGCGTTGTTAGATGTTTCATACGTTCGTCAAACTTGTACAAAGCTCATTGAGGAACTTATAAGCTTTCATGTTGCTTGAAACTTAGTTTAGAGTCCTAGAAACGAGTTGTTAGATGTTTCATAAGTTCGTCAAACTTGTACAAAGCTCAATGAGATACTTATAAGCACTCATGTTGCATGAAACTTAGTTTAGAATCCCAGAAACGCGTTGTTAGAGGTTTCATAAGTTCGTCAAACTTGTATAAATCTCATTGAGACACTTATAAGCATTCATGTTGCATGAAACTTGGTTTATAGTCCTAGAAACGCGTTGTTAGATGTTTCATAAGTTCGTGAAACTTGTACAAAGCTCATTGAGGAACTTATAAGCACTCATGTTGCATGAAACTTGGTTCGAGAGTCCTAGAAACGTGTTGTTAAATGTTTCATAAGTTCGTAAACTTGTACAAAGCTCATTGAGACACTAAAAATCACTCATGTTGCATGAAACTTCGTTTAGAGCCCTAGACACGCGTTGTTAGATGTTTCATAAGTTCATGAAACTTCTACAAAGCTCATTGAGGAACTTATAAGCACTCATGTTGCATGAAACTTGGTTTAGAGTCCTAGAAACGCGTTGTTAGATGTTTCATAAGTTCGTCAAACTTGTATAAATCTCATTGAGACACTTATAAGCATTCATGTTGCATGAAACTTGGTTTAGAGTCCTAGAAACGCGTTGTTAGATGTTTCATAAGTTCGTCAAACTTGTACAACGCTCATTTAGATACTTATAAGCACTCATGTTGCATGAAACTTGGTTTAGAGTCCTAGAAACGCGTAGTTAGATGTTTCATAAGTTCGTCAAACTTGTATAAATCTCATTGAGACACTTATAAGCATTCATGTTGCATGAAACTTGGTTTAGAGTCCTAGAAACGCGTTGTTAGATGTTTCATAAGTTCGTGAAACTTGTACAAAGCTCATTGAGGAACTTATAAGCACTCATATTGCATGAAACTTGGTTCAGAGTCCTAGAAACGTGTTGTTAAATTTTTCATAAGTTCGTAAACTTGTACAAAGCTCATTGAGACACTAAAAATCACTCATGTTGCATGAAACTTCGTTTAGAGTCCTAGACACGCGTTGTTAGATGTTTCATAAGTTCATGAAACTTCTACAAAGCTCATTGAGGAACTTATAAGAACTCATGTTGCATGAAACTTGGTTTAGAGTCCTAGAATCGAGTTGTTAGATGTTTCATAAGTTCGTAAAACTTGTACAAAGCTCATTGAGATACTTATAAGCACTCATGTTGCATGAAACTTGGTTTAGAGTCCTAGAAACGCGTTGCTAAATATTTCATAAGTTAGTGAAATTTGTACCAAGCGCATTGAGACACTTATAGACACTTATGTTGCATAAAACTTGGTTTAGAGTACTAGAAAAGCGTTGTTATATTTCATAAGTTCGTCAACTTTTACAACGCTCATTGAGACACTTATAATCACTCATGTTGCATGAAACTTGGATTAGAGTCGTAGAAACGCGTTGTTAAATGTTTCATAAGTTCGTCAAACTTTTATAAAGCTCATTGAGGAACTTATAAGCACTCATGTTGCATGAATCTTGGTTTAGAGAGTCCTAGAAACGCTTTGTTAGATGTTTCATAAGTTTGTAAAACTTGTACAAAGCTCATTGAGGAACTTATAAGCACTCATGTTTCATGGAACTTGGTTTAGAGTCCTAGAAACGCGTTGTTAGATGTTTCATACATTCGTCAAACTTGTACAAAGCTCATTGAAGAACTTATAAGCACTCATGTTGCATGGAACTTGGTTTAGAGTCCTAGAAACGCGTTGTTAGATGTTTCATACGTTCGTCCAACTTGTACAAAGCTCATTGAGGAACTTATAAGCTTTCATGTTGCTTGAAACTTAGTTTAGAGTCCTAGAAACGAGTTGTTAGATGTTTCATAAGTTCGTCAAACTTTTACAAAGCTCATTGAGATACTTATAAGCACTCATGTTGCATGAAACTTGGTTTAGACTCCCATAAACGCGTTGTTAGAGGTTTCATAAGTTCGTCAAACTTGTATAAATCTCATTTAGACACTTATAAGCATTCATGTTGCATGAAACTTGGTTTATAGTCCTAGAAACGCGTTGTTAGATGTTTCATAAATTCGTGAAACTTGTACAAAGCTCTTTGAGGAACTTATAAGCACTCATGTTGAATGAAACTTGGTTTAGAGTCCTAGAAACACGTTGTTAAATGTTTCATAAGTTCGTCAACTTGTAAAAAGCTCATTGAGACACTAATAATCACTCATGTTGCATGAAACTTGGTTTAGAGTCCTAGACACGCGTTGTTAGATGTTTCATAAGTTCATGAAACTTCTACAAAGCTCATTGAGGAACTTATAAGCACTCATGTTGCATGAAACTTGGTTTAGAGTCCTAGAAACTCGTTGTTAGATGTTTCATAAGTTCGTGAAACTTGTACAAAGGTCATTGCGGAACTTATAAGAACTCATGTTTCATGAAACTTGGTTTAGAGTCCTAGAAACGCGTTGTTTGGTGTTTCATACGTTCGTCAAACTTGTACAAAGCTCATTGAGGAACTTATAAGCTCTCATGTTGCATGAAACTTGGTTTAGAGTCCTAGAAACGAGTTGTTAGATGTTTCATAATTTCTTCAAACTTGTACAAAGCTCATTGAGATACTTATAAGCACTCATGTTGCATGAAACTTGGATTAGAGTCGTAGAAACGCGTTGTTAAATGTTTCATAAGTTCGTCAAACTTTTATAAAGCTCATTAAGGAACCTATAAGCACTCATGTTGCATGAAACTTGGTTTAGGGAGTCCTAGAAACGCGTTGTTAGATGTTTCATAAGTTCGTGAAACTTGTACAAAGCTCATTGAGGAACTTATAAGCACTCATGTTGCATGAAACTTTGTTTAGAGTCCTAGAAACGCGTTGTTAGATGTCTCATAAGTTCGTGAAACTTGTACAAAGCTCATTGAGGAACTTATAAGCACTCATGTTGCATGAAACTTGGTTTAGAGTCCTTGAAACGCGTTGTTAGATGTTTCATAAGTTAGTGAAATTTGTACCAAGCGCATTGAGACACTTATGTTGCATAAAACTTGGTTTAAAGTACTAGAAAAGCGTTGTTATATTTCATAAGTTTGTCAACTTTTACAACGCTCATTGAGACACTTATAATCACTCATGTTGCATGAAACTTGGATTAGAGTCGTAGAAACGCGTTGTTAAATGTTACATAAGTTCGTCAACTTGTACAAAGCTCATTGAGACACTTATAAGCACTCATGTTGCATGAAACTTGGTTTAGAGTCCTAGAAACGCGTTGTTAGATGTTTCATAAGTTCGTGAAACTTGTACAAAGCTCATTGAGGAACTTATAAGCACTCATGTTGAATGAAACTTGGTTTAGAGTCCTAGAAACGCGTTGTTAGATGTTTCATACGTTCGTCAAACTTGTATAAAGCTCATTGAGGAACTTATAAGCTCTCATGTTGCATGAAACTTGGTTTAGAGTCCTAGAAACGAGTTGTTAGATGTTTCATAAGTTCGTCAAACTTGTACAAAGCTCATTGAGACACTTATAAATACTCATGTTGCATGAAACTTGGTTTAGAGTCCTAGAAACGCGTTGTTAGATGTTTCATACGTTCGTCAAACTTGTACAAAGCTCATTGAGGAACTTATAAGCACTCATGTTGCATAAAACTTGGTTTAGAGTCCTAGAAACGCGTTGTTAGATGTTTCATACGTTTGTCAAAGTTTTACAAAGCTGCATTGAGAAACTTATAAGCACTCATGTTGCATGAAACTTGTTTTAGAGTCCTAGAAACGCGTTGTTAGATATTTCATAAATTCGTCAAACTTAAACAAAGCTCATTATGATACTTATAACCACTCATGTTGCATGAAACATGGTTTAGAGTCCTAGAAACGCGTTGTTAGATGTTTCATACGTTCGTGTAACTTGTCCAAAGCTCATTGAGGAATTTATAAGCACTCATGTTGCATGAAACTTGGTTTAGAGTTCTAGAAACGAGTTGTTAGATGTTTCATAAGTTCGTCAAACTTGTACAAACCTCATTGAGACACTTATAAACACTCATGTTGCATGAAACTTGGTTTAGAGTCCTAGAAACACGTTGTTAGATGTTTCATAAGATAGTGAAACGTGTACCAAACTCATTGAGACACTTATAAACACTTATGTTGCATAAAACTTGGTTTAGAGTACTTGAAAAGCATTGTTAAATGTTTCATAAGTTCGTCAACTTGTACAAAGCTCATTGAGACACTTATAATCACTAATGTTGCATGAAACTTGGATTACAGTCCTAGAAACGCTTTTTTAGATGTTTCATATGTTCGTCAAACTTGTATAAAGCTCATTGAGGAACTTATAAGCACTCATGTTGCATAAAACTTGGTTTAGAGTCCTAGAAACGCGTTGTTAGATGTTTCATAAGTTCGTGAAACTTGTACAAAGCTCATTGGGGAACTTATAAGCACTCATGTTGCATGAAACCTTGTTTAGAGTCCTAGAAATGCGTTGTTAGATGTTTCATACATTCGTCAAACTTGTACAAATATCATTGAGGAACTTGTAAGCTCTCATGTTGCATGAAACTTGGTTTAGAGTCCTAGAAACGGGTTGTTAGATGTTTCATAAGTTCGTCAAACTTGTACAAAGCTCATTGAGATACTTATAAGCACTCATGTTGCATGAAACTTGGTTTAGAGTCCTAGAAACGAGTTGTTAGATGTTTCATAAGTTCGTGAAACTAGTACAAAGCTCATTGAGGAACTTATAAGCACTCATTTTGCATGAAACTTAGTTTAGAGTCCTATAAACGCGTTGTTAGAGTTCGTCAAACTTGTACAAACCTCATTGAGGAACTTATAAGCTCTCATGTTGCATGAAACTTGGTTTAGAGTCCTAGAAACGCGTTGTTAGATGTTTCATAAGTTCATGAAACTTGTACAAAGCTTATTGAGGAACTTATAAGCACTCATGTTGCATGAAACTTGGTTTAGAGTTCTAGAAACGCGTTGTTAGATCGTTCATACGTTCGTGAAACTTGTACAAAGCTCAATGAGGAACTTATAAGCTCTCATGTTGCATGAAGCTTGGTTTAGAGTCCTAGAAACGCGTTGTTAAATGTTTCATAAGTTTGTCAACTTGTACAAAGCTCATTGAGACACTTATAATCACTCATGTTGCATGAAACTTGGTTTAGAGTCCTAGAAACGCGTTGTTAGATGTTTCATAAGTTCGTGAAACTTGTACAAAGCTCATTGAGAAACTTATAAACACTCATGTTGCATGAAACTTGGTTTAGAGTCCAAGAAACGCGTTGTTAGATGTTTCATGAGTTCGTGAAACTTGTACAAAGCTCATTGACGAACTTATAAGCACTCATGTTTCATGAAACTTGGTTTAGAGTACTAGAAACGCGTTGTTAGATGTTTCATACGTTCTTCAAACTTGTACAAAGCGCATTGAGAAACTTATAAGCACTCATGTTGCATGACACTTGTTTTAGAGTCCTAGAAACGAGTTGTTAGATGTTTCATAAGTTCGTCAAACTTGTACAAAGCGCATTGAGAAACTTATAAACACTCATGTTGCATGAAACTTGGTTTAGAGTCATAGAAACACGTTGTTAGATGTTTCATAAGTTCGTCAACTTGTACAAAGCTCATTGAGACACTTATAATCACTCATGTTGCATGAAACTTGGATTAGAGTCCTAGAAACGTTTTTTAGATGTTTCATAAGTTCGTCAAACTTGTACAAAGCTCATAGAGGAACTTATAAGCACTCATGTTCCATGAAACTTGGTTTAGAGTCCTAGAAACGCGTTGTTAGATGTTTCATAAGTTCGTGAAACTTGTACAAAGCTCATTGGGGAACTTATAAGCACTCATGTTGCATGAAACTTGGTTTAGAGTCCTAGAAATGTGTTGTTAGATGTTTCATACGTTCGTCAAACTTGTACAAATATCATTGACGAACTTGTAAGCTCTCATGTTGCATGAAAATTGGTTTAGAGTCTTAGAAACGAGTTGTTAGATGTTTCATAAGTTCGTCAAACTTGTACAAAGCTCATTGAGATACTTATAAGCACTCATGTTGCATGAAACTTGGTTTAGTGTCCTAGAAACGTGTTGTTAGATGTTTCATAAGTTCGTCAAACTTGTATAAACCTCTTTTAGACACTTATAAGCATTTATGTTGCATGAAACTTGGTTTAGAGTCCTAGGAACGCGTTGTTAGATGTTTCATAAGTTCGTGAAACTTGTACAAAGCTCATTGAGGAACTTATAAGCACTCATGTTGCATGAAACTTAGTTTAGAGTCCTAGAAACGCGTTGTTAGATGTTTCATACGTTCGTCAAACTTGTACAAACCTCATTGAGGAACTTATAAGCTCTCATGTTGCATGAAACTTGGTTTAGAGTCCTAGAAACGGGTTGTTAGATGTTTCATAAGTTCATGAAACTTGTACAAAGCTCATTTAGGAACTTATAAGCACTCATGTTGCATGAAACTTGGTTTAGAGTTATAGAAACGCGTTGTTAGATCGTTCATACGTTCGTGAAACTTGTACAAAGCTAAATGAGGAACTTATAAGCTCTCATGTTGCATGAAGATTGGTTTAGAGTCCTAGAAACGCGTTTTTAAATGTTTCATAAGTTCGTCAACTTGTACAAAGCTCATTGAGACACTTAAAATCAATCATGTTGCATGAAACTTGGTATAGAGTCCTCGAAACGTGTTGTTAGATGTTTCATAAGTTCGTGAAACTTGTACAAAGCTCATTGAGGAACTTGTAAGCACTCATGTTGCATGAAACTTGGTTTAGAGTCCAAGAAACGCGTTGTTAGATGTTTCATGAGTTCGTGAAACTTGTACAAACCTCATTGACGAACTTATAAGCACTCATATTGCATTAAACTTGGTTTAGAGTCCTAGAAACGCGTTGTTAGATGTTTCATACGTTCGTCAAACTTGTACAAAGCTCATTGAGGAACATATAAGCACTCATGTTGCATGAAACTTGGTTTAGAGTCCTAGAAACGCGTTGTTAGATGTTTCATACGTTCGTCAAACTTGTACAAAGCGCATTGAGAAACTTATAAGCACTCATGTTGCATTACACTTGTTTTAGAGTCCTAGAAACGCGTTGTTAGATGTTTCATAAGTTCGTCAAACTTGTACAAAGCTCATTGAGACACATATTAACCCTCATGTTGCATGAAACTTGGTTTAGAGTCCTAGAAACACGTTGTTAGATGTTTCATAAGTTCGTCAAACTTGTACAAAGCTCATTGAGATACTAATAAGCACTCATGTTCCATGAAACTTGGTTTAGAGTCCTAGAAACGCGTTGTTAGATGTTTCATAAGTTCGTGAAACTTGTATAAAGCTCATTGAGATACTTATAAGCACTCATGTTGCATGAAACTCGGTTTAGAGTGATAGAAACGCATTGTTAGATGTTTGATAAGTTCGTGAAACTTGTACAAAGCTCATTGGGGAACTTATAAGCACTCATGTTGCATGAAACTTGGTTTAGAGTCCTAGAAACGCATTGTTAGATGTTTCATACGTTCGTCAAGTTACAAAGATCATTGAGGAACTTGTAAGCTCTCATGTTGCATGAAACTTGGTTTAGAGTCCTAGAAACGAGTTGTTAGATGTTTCATAAGTTCGTCAAACTTGTACAAAGTTCATTGAGATACTTATAAGCACTCATGTTGCATGAAACTTAGTTTAGAGTCCTAGAAACGCGTTGTTAGATGTTTCATAAGTTCGTGAAACTTGTATATAGCTCATTGAGACACTTATAATCACTCATGTTGCATGAAACTTGGTTTAGAGTCCTAGAAACGCGTTGTTAGATGTTTCATAAGTTCGTGAAACTTGTACAAACCTCATTGAGGAACTTATAAGCACTCATGTTGCATGAAACTTGGTTTAGAGTCCTAGAAACCCGTTGTTAGATGTTTCATAAGTTCGTGAAACTTGTACAAAGCTCATTGACGAACTTATTAGCACTCATGTTGCATGAAACTTGGTTTAGAGTCCTAGAAACGCGTTGTTAGATGTTTCATACGTTCGTCAAACTTGTACAAAGCTCATTGAGGAACATATAAGCACTCATGTTGCATGAAACTTGGTTTAGGGTCCTAGAAACGCGTTGTTAGATGTTTCATACGTTCGTCAAACTTGTACAAAGCGCATTGAGAAACTTATAAGCACTCATGTTGCATGACACTTGTTTAGAGTCCAAGAAACGCGTTGTTAGATGTTTCATAAGTTCGTGAAACTTGTACTAACCTCATTAAGGAACTTATAAGCACTCATGATGCATGAAACTTGGTTTAGAGTCCTAGAAACGAGTTGTTAGATGTTTCATAAGTTCGTCAAACTTGTACAAAGCTCATTGAGACACATATTAAACCTCATGTTGCATGAAACTTGGTTTAGAGTCCTAGAAACACGTTGTTAGATGTTTCATAAGTAAGTGAAACTTGTACCAAGCTCATTTCGACACTTATAGACACTTATGTTTCATAAAACTTGGTTTAGAGTACTAGAAAAGCGTTGTTAGATGTTTCATAAGTTCGTCAAACTTTTACAAAGCTCATTGGGGAATTTATAAGCACTCATGTTGCATGAAACTTGGTTTAGAGTCGTAGAAACGCGTTGTTAGATGTTTCAAACGTTCGTCAAACTTGTACAAAGATTATTGAGGAACTTGTAAGCTCTCATGTTGTATGAAACTTGGTTTAGAGTCCTAGAAACGAGTTGTTAGATGTTTCATAAGTTCGTCAAACTTGTACAAAGCTCATTGAGATACTTATAACCACTCATGTTGCATGCAATTTGGTTTAGAGTCCTAGAAACGCGTTGTTAGATGTTTCATAAGTTCTTGTACAAAGCTCATTGAGGAACTTATAAGCACTCATGTTGCATGAAACTTGGTTTAGAGTCCTAGAAACGCGTTGTTAGATGTTTCATACGTTCGTCAAACTTGTACAAACCTCATTGAGGAACTTATAAGCTATCATGTTGCATGAAACTTAGTTTAGAGTCCTAGAAACGCGTTGTTAGATGTTTCATAAGTTCATGAAACTTGTACAAATCTCATTTAGGAACTTATAAGCACTCATGTTGCATGAAACTTGGTTTAGAGTTATAGAAACGCGTTGTTAGATCGTTCATACGTTCGTGAAACTTGTACAAAGATCAATGAGGAACTTATAAGCTCTCATGTTGCATGAAGACTTGGTTTAGAGTCCTAGAAACGCGTTGTTAAATGTTTCATAAGTTCGCCAACTTGTACAAAGCTCATTGAGACACTTATAATCACTCATGTTGCATGAAACTTGGTTTAGAATACTAGAAACGCGTTGTTAGATGTTTGATAAGTTCGTGAAACTTGTACAAAGCTCATTGAGGAACTTATAAGCACTCATGTTGCATGAAACTTGGTTTAGAGTCCTAGAAACGCGTTGTTAGATGTTTCGTGAGTTCGTGAAACTTGTACAAAGGTCATTGACAAACTTATAAGCACTCATGTTGCATGAAACTTGGTTTAGAGTCCTAGAAACGCGTTGTTAGATGTTTCATACGTTTGTCAAACTTGTACAAAGCGCATTTAGAAACTTATAAGCACTCATGTTGCATTACACTTGTTTTAGAGTCCTAGAAACGCGTTGTTAGATGTTTCATAAGTTCGTGAAACTTGTACAAAGCTCATTGAGGAACTTATAATCTCTAATGTTGCATGAAACTTGGTTTAGAGTCCTAGAAACGAGTTGTTAGATGTTTCATAAGTTCGTCAAACTTGTACAAAGCTCATTCGAGACACATATTAACCCTCATGTTGCATGAAACTTGGTTTAGAGTCCTACAAACACGTTGTTAGATGTTTCATAAGTAAGTGAAACTTGTACCAAGCTCATTGAGACACTTATAGACACTCATGTTGCATAAAACTTGGTTTAGAGTCCTTGAAAAGCGTTGTTAGATGTTTCATAAGTTCGTCAACTTGTACAAAGCTCATTGAGACACTTATAATCACTCATGTTGCATGAATCTTGGTTTAGAGTCCTAGAAACGCGTTGTTAGATGTTTCATACGTTTGTCAAACTTGTACAAAGATCATTGAGGAACTTGTAAGCTCTCATGTTGCATGAAACTTGGTTTAGAGTCCTAGAAACGAGTTGTTAGATGTTTCATAAGTTCGTCAAACTTGTACAAAGCTCATTGAGATACTAATAAGCACTCATGTTCCATGAAACTTGGTTTAGAGTCCTCGAAACGCGTTGTTAGATGTTTCATAAGTTCGTGAAACTTGTATAAAGCTCATTGAGATACTTATAAGCACTCATGTTGCATGAAACTCGGTTTAGAGTGATAGAAACGCATTGTTAGATGTTTCATAAGTTCGTGAAACTTGTACAAAGCTCATTGGGGAACTTATAAGCACTCATGTTGCATGAAACTTGGTTTAGAGTCCTAGAAACGCATTGTTAGATGTTTCATACGTTCGTCAAGTTACAAAGATCATTGAGGAACTTGTAAGCTCTCATGTTGCATGAAACTTGGTTTAGAGTCCTAGAAACGAGTTGTTAGATGTTTCATAAGTTCGTCAAACTTGTACAAAGCTCATTGAGATACTTATAAGCACTCATGTTCCATGAAACTTGGTTTAGAGTCCTAGAAACACGTTGTTAGATGTTTCATAAGTTCGTCAAACTTGTATAAAGGTCATTGAGACACTTATAAGCATTCATGTTGCATGAAACTTGGTTTAGAGTCCTAGAAACGCGTTGTTAGATGTTTCATAAGTTCGTGAAACTTCTACAAAGCTCATTGAGGAACTTATAAGCATCTCATGTTGCATGAAACTTGGTTTAGAGTCCTAGAAAGGCGTTGTTAGATGTTTCATAAGTTCGTGAAACTTGTACAAAGCTCATTGAGGAACTTATAAGCACTCATGTTGCATGAAACATTGTTTAGAGTCCTAGAAACACGTTGTTAGATCTTTCATACATTCGTCAAACTTGTACAAAGCTCATTGAGGAACTTATAAGCTCTCATGTTGCATGAAACTTTGTTTAGAGTCCTAGAAACGCGTTGTTAGATGTTTCATAAGTTCGTGAAACTTGTACAAAGCTCATTGAGGAACTTATAAGCACTCATGTTGCATGAAACTTTTTTAGCGTCCTAGAAACGCGTTGTTAGATCTTTCATACGTTCGTCAAACTTGTACAAAGCTCATTGAGGAACTTATAACCACTCATGTTGCATGAAATTTGGTTTAGAGTCCTAGAAACGCGTTGTTAGATGTTTCATAAGTTCATGACAACTTGTACAAAGCTCATTGAGGAACTTATAAGCACTCATGTTGCATGAAAGTTGGTTTAGAGTCCTAGAAACGCGTTGTTAGATCTTTCATACGTTCGTGAAACTTGTACAAAGCTCATTGAGGAACTTATAAGCTCTCATGTTGCATGAAACTTTGTTTAGAGTCCCAGAAACGAGTTGTTAGATGTTTCATAAGTTCGTCAAACTTGTACAAAGTTCATTGAGATACTTATAAGCACTCTTGTTGCATGAAACTTGGTTTAGTGTCCTAGAAACGCGTTGTTAGATGTTTCATAAGTTCGTCAAACTTTTATAAACCTCTTTTAGACACTTATAAGCATTCATGTTGCATGAAACTTGGTTTAGAGTCCTAGGAACGCGTTGTTAGATATTTCATAAGTTTGTGAAACTTGTACAAACCTCATTGAGGAACTTATAAGCTCTCATGTTGCATGAAACTTGGTTTAGAGTCCTAGAAACGCGTTTTTAGATGTTTCATAAGTTCGTGAAACTTCTACAAACCTCATTGAGGAACTTATAAGATCTCATGTTGCATTAAACTTGGTTTAGAGTCCTAGAAACGCGTTGTTAGATGTTTCCTACGTTCGTCAAACTTGTACAAAGCTCATTGAGGAACTTATAAGCTCTCATGTTGCATGAAACTTGGTTTAGAGTCCTAGAAACATGTTGTTAGATGTTTCATAAGTTCGTGAAACTTGTACAAAGCTCATTGAGGAACTTATAAGCACTCATGTTGCATGAAACTTTGTTTAGAGTCCTAGAAACGCGTTGTTAGATCTTTCATACATTCGTCAAACTTGTACAAAGCTCATTGAGGAACTTATAAGCTCTCATGTTGCATGAAACTTTGTTTAGAGTCCTAGAAACGCGTTGTTAGAAGTTTCATAAGTTCGTGAAACTTGTACAAAGCTCATTGAGGAACTTATAAGCACTCATGTTGCATGAAACTTTGTTTAGCGTCCTAGAAACGCGTTGTTAGATCTTTCATACGTTCGTCAAACTTGTACAAAGCTCATTGAGGAACTTATAAACACTCATGTTGCATGAAATTTGGTTTAGATTCCTAGAAACGCGTTGTTAGATGTTTCAAAAGTTCATGAAACTTGTACAAAGCTCATTGAGGAACTTATAAGCACTCATGTTGCATTAAACTTGGTTTAGAGTCCTAGAAACGCGTTGTTAGATCTTTCATAAGTTCGTGAAAATTGTACAAAGCTCATTGAGGAACTTATAAGCTCTCATGTTGCATAAAGATTGGTTTACAGTCCTAGAAACGCGTTGTTAAATGTTTCATAAGTTCGTCAACTTGTACAAAGCTCATTGAGACACTTATAATCACTCATGTTGCAGGAAACTTGGTTTAGAGTCCTAGAAACGCGTTAATAGATGTTTCATAAGTTTGTGAAACTTGTACAAAGCTCATTGAGGAACTTATAAGCACTCATGTTGCATGAAACTTGGTTTAGAGTCCTAGAAACGCGTTGTTAGATGTTTCATAAGTTCGTGAAACTTGTACAAAGCTCATTTACGAACTTATAAGCACTCATGTTGCATGAAACTTGGTTTAGAGTCCTAGAAATGCGTTGTTAGATGTTTCATACGTTCGTCAAACTAGTACAAAGCTCATTGAGGAACATATAAGCACTCATGTTGCATGAAACTTGGTTTAGAGTCCTAGAAACGCGTTGTTAGATGTTTCATACGTTCGTAAAACTTGTACAAAGCGCATTGAGAAACTTATATGCACTCATGTTGCATGACACTTGTTTTAAAGTCCTAGAAACGCGTTGTTAGATGTTTCATAAGTTCGTGAAACTTGTACTAACCTCATTGAGGAACTTATAAACTCTCATGATGCATTAAACTTGGTTTAGAGTCCTAGAAACGCGTTGTTAGATATTTCATAAGTTCGTGAAACTTGTATAAAACTCATTGAGATACTTAAAAGCACTCATGTTGCATGAAACTCGGTTTAAAGTGATAGAAACGCGTTGTTAGATGTTTCATATGTTCGTGAAACTTGTACAAAGCTCATTGGGGAACTTATAAGCACTCATGTTGCATGAAACTTGGTTTAGAGTCCTAGAAACGCGTTGTTAGATGTTTCATACGTTCGTCAAGTTACAAAAATCATTGAGGAACTTGTAAGCTCTCATGTTGCATGAAACTTGGTTTAGAGTCCTAGAAACGAGTTGTTAGATGTTTCATAAGTTCGTCAAACTTGTACAAAGCTCATTCAGATACTTATAAGAACTCATGTTGCATGAAACTTGGTTTAGAGTCCTAGAAACACGTTGTTAGATGTTTCATAAGGTCGTCAAACTTGTATAAAGCTCATTGAGACACTTATAAGCATTCATGTTGCATGAAAGTTGGTTTAGAGTCATAGGAACGCGTTGTTAGATGTTTCATAAGTTCGTGAAACTTCTACAAAGCTCATTGAGGAACTTATAAGATCTCATGTTGCATGAAACTTGGTTTAGAGTCCTAGAAACGCGTTGTTAGATGTTTCATACGTTCGTCAAACTTTTACAAAGCTCATTGACGAACTTATAAGCTCTCATGTTGCATGAAACTTGGTTTAGAGTCCTAGAAACGCGTTGTTAGATGTTTCATAAGTTCGTGAAACTTGTACAAAGCTCATTGAGGAACTTATAAGCACTCATGTTGCATGAAACTTTGTTTAGAGTCCTAGAAACGCGTTGTTAGAACTTTCATACATTCGTCAAACTTGTAAAAAGCTCATTGAGGAACTTATAAGCTCTCATGTTGCATGAAACTTTGTTTAGAGTCCTAGAAATGCGTTGTTAGATGTTTCATAAGTTCGTGAAACTTGTACAAAGCTCATTGAGGAACTTATAAGCACTCATGTTGCATGAAACTTTGTTTAGCGTCCTAGAAATGCGTTGTTAGATCTTTCATACGTTCGTCAAACTTGTACAAAGCTCATTGAGGAACTTATAACCACTCATGTTGCATGAAATTTGGTTTAGAGTCCTAGAAACGCGTTGTTAGATGTTTCAAAAGATCATGAAACTTGTACAAAGCTCATTGAGGAACTTATAAGCACGCATGTTGCATGAAACTTGGTTTAGAGTCCTAGAAACGCGTTGTTAGATCTTTCATACGTTCGTGAAACTTGAACAAAGCTCATTGAGGAAGTTATAAGCTCTCATGTTGCATAAAGCTTGGTTTAGAGTCCTAGAAACGCGTTGTTAAATGTTTCATAAGTTCGTCAACTTGTACAAAGCTCATTTAGACACTTATAATCACTCATGTTGCATGAAACTTGGTTTAGAGTCCTAGAAACGCGATGTTAGATGTTTCATACGTTCGTCAAACTTGTACAAAGCGCATTGAGAAACTTATAAGCACTCATGTTGCATGACACTTGTTTTAGAGTCCTAGAAACACATTTTTAGATGTTTCATAAGTTCGTGAAACTTGTACTAAGCTCATTGAGCAACTTAATAAGCACTCATGCTGCATGAAACTTGGTTTAGAATCCTAGAAACGTGTTGTTAGATGTTTCATATGTTCGCCAAACTTGTGCAAAGCTCATTAAGGAACTTATAAACTCTCATGATGCATGAAACTTGGTTTAGAGTCCTAGAAACGAGTTGTTAGATGTTTCATAAGTTCGTAAAACTTATACAAAGCTCATTGAGACACATATTAACACTCATGTTGCATGAAACTTGGTTTAGAGTCCTAGAAACACGTTGTTAGATGTTTCATAAGTTAGTGAAACTTGTACCAATCTCATTGAGAACCTTATAGACACTTATGTTACATAAAACTTGGTTTAGAGTACTTGGAAAGCGTTGTTAAATGTTTCATTAGTTCGTAAACATGTACAAAGCTCATTGAGACACTTATAATCACTCATGTTGGATGAAACTTGGATTAGATTCCTAGAAACGCGTTGTTAGATGTTTCATAAGTTCGTCAAACTTGTACAAAGCTCATTGGGGAACTTATAAGCATTCATGTTGCATGAAACTTGATTTAGAGTCCTAGAAACGAGTTGTTAGATGTTTCATACGTTCGTCAAACTTGTACAAAGATCATTGAGGAACTTGTAAGCTCTCATGTTGCATGAAACTTGGTTAAGAGTCCTAGAAACGAGTTGTTAGATGTTTCATAAGTTCGTCAAACTTGTACAAAGCTCATTGAGATACTTATAAGCACTCATGTTGCATGAAACTTGGTTTAGAGTCCTAGAAACGCGTTGTTAGATGTTTCATAAGTTCGTCAAACTTGTATAAAGCTCATTGAGACACTTATAAGCATTCATGTTGCATGAAACTTGGTTTAGAGCTTGTACAAAGCTCATTGAGGAACTTATAATCACTCATGTTGCATTAAACATGGATTAGAGTCCTAGAAACGCGTTGTTAGATGTTTCATATGTTCGTCAAACTTGTACAAAGCTCATTGGGGAACTTATAAGCACTCATGTTTCATGAAACTTGGTTTAGAGTCCTAGAAACGCGTTGTTAGATGTTTCATACGTTCGTCAAACTTGTACAAAGATCATTGAGGAACTTGTAAGCTCTCATGTTGCATGAAACTTGGTTAAGAGTCCTAGAAACGAGTTGTTAGATGTTTCATAAGTTCATCAAACTTGTACAAAGCTCATTGAGATACTTATAAGCACTCATGTTGCATGAAACTTAGTTTAGAGTCCTAGAAACGCGTTGTTAGATGTTTCATAAGTTCGTGAAACTTGTACAAAGCTCATTTGGGAACTTATAAGCACTCATGTTGCATGAAACTTGGTTTAGAGTCCTAGAAACGTGTTGTTAGATGTTTCATACGTTCGTCAAATTTGTACAAAGATCATTGAGGAACTTGTAAGCTCTCATGTAGCATGAAACTTGGTTTAGAGTCCTAGAAATGCGTTGTTAGATGTTTCATACGTTCGTCAAACTTGTACAAAGCTCATTGAGGAACATATAAGCACTCATGTTGCATGAAACTTGGTTTAGAGTCCTAGAAACACGTTGTTAGATGTTTCATACGTTCGTAAAATTTGTACAAAGCGCATTGAAACATTTATAAGCACTCATGTTGCATGACACTTGTTTTAGAGTCCTAGAAACGCGTTGTTAGATGTTTCATAAGTTCGTGAAACTTGTACTAACCTCATTGAGGAACTTATAAGCTCTCATGATGCATGAAACTTGGTTTAGAGTCCTAGAAACGAGTTGTTAGATGTTTCATAAGTTCGTCAAACTTGTACAAAGCTCATTGAGATACTTATAAGCACTCATGTTGCATGAAACTTGGTTTAGAGTCCTAGAAACACGTTGTTAGATGTTTCATAAGTTCGTCAAACTTGTATAACGCTCATTGAGACACTTATAAGCATTCATGTTGCATGAAACTTGGTTTAGAGTCCTAGGAAAGTGTTGTTAGATGTTTCATAAGTTCGTGAAACTTCTACAAAGCTCATTGAGGAACTTATAAGATCTCATGTTGCATGAAACTTGGTTTAGAGTCCTAGAAACGCGTTGTTAGATGTTTCATACGTTCGTCAAACTTGTATAAAGCTCATTGAGGAACTTATAAGCTCTCATGTTGCATGAAACTTGGTTTAGAGTCCTAGAAACGCGTTGTTAGATGTTTCATAAGTTCGTGAAACTTGTACAAAGCTCATTGAGGAACTTATAAGCATTGATGTTGCATGAAACTTTCTTTAGAGTCCTAGAAACGCGTTGTTAGATCTTTCATACATTCGTCAAACTTCTACAAAGCTCATTGAGGAACTTATAAGCTCTCATGTTGCATGAAACTTTGTTTAGAGTCCTAGGAACGCGTTCTTAGATGTTTCATAAGTTCGTGAAACTTGTACAAAGCTCATTGAGGAACTTATAAGCACTCATGTTGCATGAAACTTTGTTTAGCGTCCTAGAAACGCGTTGTTAGATCTTTCATACGTTCGTCAAACTTGTACAAAGCTCATTGAGGAACATATAACCACTCATGTTGCATGAAATTTGGTTTAGAGTCCTAGAAACGCGTTGTTAGATGTTTCAAAAGTTCATGAAACTTGTACAAAGCTCATTGAGGAACTTATAAGCACTCATGTTTCATGAAACTTGGTTTAGAGTCCTAGAAACGCGTTGTTAGATCTTTCATACGTTCGTGAAACTTGTACAGAGCTCATTGAGGAACTTATAAGCTCTCATGTTGCATAAAGCTTGGTTTACAGTCCTAGAAACGCGTTGTTAAATGTTTCATAAGTTCGTCAAACTTGTACAAAGCTCATTGAGACACATATTAACCCTCATGTTGCATGAAACTTGGTTTAGAGTCCTAGAAACACGTTGTTAGATGTTTCATAAGTTAGTGAAACTTGTACCAAGCTCATTGAGAAACTTATAGACACTTATGTTGCATAAAACTTGGTTTAGAGTACTTGAAAAGCGTTGTTAAATGTTTCATAAGTTTGTCAACTTGCACAAAGCTCATTGAGACACTTATAATCACTCATGTTGGATGAAACTTGGATTAGAGTCCTAGAAACGCGTTGTTAGATGTTTCATAAGTTCGTCAAACTTGTACAAAGCTCATTGGGGAACTTATAAGCAGTCATGTTGCATGAAACTTGGTTTAGAGTCCTAGAAACGCGTTGTTAGATGTTTCATACGTTCGTCAAACTTGTACAAAGATCATTGAGGAACTTGTAAGCTCTCATGTTGCATGAAACTTGGTTAAGAGTCCTAGAAACGAGTTGTTAGATATTTCATAAGTTCGTCAAACTTGTACAAAGCTCATTGAGATACTTATAAGCACTCATGTTACATGAAACTTGGTTTAGAGTCCTAGAAACGCGTTGTTAGATGTTTCATAAGTTCGTCAAACTTGTATAAAGCTCATTTAGACACTTATAAGCATTCATGTTGCATGAAACTTGGTTTAGAGTCCTAGGAACGCGTTGTTAGATGTTTCATAAGTTCGTGAAACTTGTACAAAGCTCATTGAGAAACTTATAAGCACTCATGTTGCATGAAACTTGGTGTAGAGTCCTAGAAACGCGTTGTTAGATGTTTCATACGTTACTTGTACAAAGCTCATTGATGTACTTATCAGCTCTCATGTTGCATGAAACTTGGTTTAGAGTCCTAGAAACGTGTTGTTAGATGTTTCATAAGTTCGTGAAACTTGTACAAAGCTCATTGAGGAACTTATAAGCACTCATGTTGCATTAAACTTGGATTAGAGTCCTAGAAACGCATTGTTAGATGTTTCATATGTTCGTCAAACTTGTACAAAGCTCATTGGGGAACTTATAAGCACTTATGTTGCATGAAACTTGGTTTAGAGTCCTAGAAACGCGTTGTTAGATGTTTCATACGTTCGTCAAACTTGTACAAAGATCATTGAGGAACTTGTAAGCTCTCATGTTTCATGAAACTTCGTTAAGAGTCCTAGAAACGAGTTGTTAGATGTTTCATAAGTTCGTCAAACTTGTACAAAGCTCATTGAGATACTTATAAGCACTCATGTTGCATGAAACTTGGTTTAGAGTCCTAGAAACGCGTTGTTAGATGTTTCATAAGTTCGTGAAACTTGTACAAAGCTCATTTGGGAACTTATATGCACTCATGTTGCATGAAACTTGGTTTAGAGTCCTAGAAACGCGTTGTTAGATGTTTCATACGTTCGTCAAATTTGTACAAAGATCATTGAGGAACTTGTAAGCTCTCATGTATCATGGAACTTGGTTTAGAGTCCTAGAAACGAGTTGTTAGATGTTTCATAAGTTCGTAAAACTTGTACAAAGCTCATTGAGATACTTATAAGCACTCATGTTGCATGAAACTTGGTTTAGAGTCCTAGAAACGCGTTGTTAGATGTTTCATAAGTTAGTCAAACTTGTATAAAGCTCATTGAGACATTTATAAGCATTCATGTTTAATGAAACTTGGTTTAGAGTCCTAGGAACGCGTTGTTAGATGTTTCATAAGTTCGTGAAACCTTTACAAAGCTCATTGAGGAACTTATAAGAACTCATGTTGCATGAAACTTGGTTTAGAGTCATAGAAACGCTTTGTTAGATGTTTCATACGTTACTTGTACAAAGCTCATTGAAGAACTTATAAGCTCTCATGTTGCATGAAACTTGGTTTAGAGTCCTAGAAATGCGTTGTTAGATGTTTCATACGTTCGTCAAACTTGTACAAAGATCATTGAGGAACTTGTAAGCTCTCATGTTGCATGAAACTTGGTTAAGAGTCCTAGAAACGAGTTGTTAGATGTTTCATAAGTTCGTCAAACTTGTACAAAGCTCATTGAGATACTTATAAGCACTCATGTTACATGAAACTTGGTTTAGAGTCCTAGAAACGCGTTGTTAGATGTTTCATAAGTTCGTCAAACTTGTATAAAGCTCATTGAGACACTTATAAGCATTCATGTTGCATGAAACTTGGTTTAGAGTCCTAGGAACGCGTTGTTAGATCGCGTTGTTAGATGTTTCATAAGTTCGTGAACCTTGTACAAAGCTCATTGAGAAACTTATAAGCACTCATGTTGCATGAAACTTGGTTTAGAGTCCTAGAAACGCGTTGTTAGATGTTTCATACGTTACTTGTACAAAGCTCATTGATGTACTTATCAGCTCTCATGTTGCATGAAACTTGGTTTAGAGTCCTAGAAACGTGTTGTTAGATGTTTCATAAGTTCGTGAAACTTGTACAAAGCTCATTGAGGAACTTATAAGCACTCATGTTGCATGAAACTTTGTGTAGAGTCCTACAAACGCGTTGTTAGATCTTTCATACGTTCGTCAAACTTGTACAAAGCTCATTGAGGAACTTATAAGCTCTCATGTTGCATGAAACTTGGTTTAGAGTCCTAGAAACGTGTTATTAGATGTTTCATAAGTTCGTGAAACTTGTACAAAGCTCATTGAGGAACTTATAAGCACTCATGTTGCATGAAGCTTTGTTTAGAGTCCTAGAAACGCGTTGTTAAATGTTTCATAAGTTCGTCAATTTGTACAAAGCTCATTGAGACACTTATAATCACTCATGTTGCATGAAACTTGGTTTAGAGTCCTAGAAACACGTTGTTAGATGTTTCATAAGTTCGTGAAACTTGTACAAAGCTCATTGAGAAACTTATAATCACTCATGTTGCATTAAACTTGGATTAGAGTCCTAGAAACGCATTGTTAGATGTTTCATATGTTCGTCAAACTTGTACAAAGCTCATTGGGGAACTTATAAGCACTCATGTTGCATGAAACTTGGTTTAGAGTCCTAGAAACGCGTTGTTAGATGTTTCATACTTTCGTCAAACTTGTACAAAGATCATTGAGGAACTTGTAAGCTCTCATGTTTCATGAAACTTCGTTAAGAGTCCTAGAAACGAGTTGTTAGATGTTTCATAAGTTCGTCAAACTTGTACAAAGCTCATTGAGATACTTATAAGCACTCATGTTGCATGAAACTTGGTTTAGAGTCCTAGAAACGCGTTGTTAGATGTTTCATAAGTTCGTGAAACTTGTACAAAGATCATTGAGGAACTTGTAAACTCTCATGTATCATGGAACTTGGTTTAGAGTCCTAGAAACGTGTTGTTAGATGTTTCATAAGTTCGTAAAACTTGTACAAAGCTCATTGAGATACTTATAAGCACTCATGTTGCATGAAACTTGGTTTAGAGTCCTAGAAACGCGTTGTTAGATGTTTCATAAGTTAGTCAAACTTGTATAAAGCTCATTGAGACATTTATAAGCATTCATGTTTAATGAAACTTGGTTTAGAGTCCTAGGAACGCGTTGTTAGATGTTTCATAAGTTCGTGAAACCTTTACAAAGCTCATTGAGGAACTTATAAGAACTCATGTTGCATGAAACTTGGTTTAGAGTCATAGAAACGCTTTGTTAGATGTTTCATACGTTACTTGTCCAAAGCTCATTGAAGAACTTATAAGCTCTCATGTTGCATGAAACTTGGTTTAGAGTCCTAGAAACGCGTTGTTAGATGTTTCATAAGTTCGTGAAACTTGTACAAAGCTCATTGAGGAACTTATAAGCACTCATGTTGCATGAAACTTTGTGTAGAGTCCTAGAAACGCGTTGTTAGATCTTTCATACGTTCGTCAAACTTTTACAAAGCTCATTGAGAAACTTATAAGCTCTCATGTTGCATGAAACTTGGTTTAGAGTCCTAGAAACGCGTTGTTAGATGTTTCATAAGGACATGAAAATGTACAAAGCTCATTGAGGAACTTATAAGCACTCATGTTGCATGAAGCTTGGTTTAGAGTCCTAGAAACGCGTTGTTAAATGTTTCATAAGTTCGTCAACTTGTACAAAGATCATTGAGTCACTTATAATCACTCATGTTGCATGAAACTTGGTTTAGAGTCCTAGAAACGCGTTGTTAGATTTTTCATAAGTTCGTCAAACTTGTATAAACCTCATTGAGAGACTTATAAACATTAATGTTGCATGAAACTTGGTTTAGAGTCTTAGAAACGCGTTGTTAGGTGTTTCATAAGTTCGTGAAACTTGTACAAAGCTCATTGAGGAACTTATAAGCACTCATGTTGCATGAAACTTTGTTTAGAATACTAGAAACGCGTTGTTAGATGTTTCATACGTTCGTCAAACTTGTACAAAGCTCATTGAGGAACTTATAATTTTTCATGTTGCATGAAACTTGGTTTAGAGTCCTAGAAACGCATTGTTAGATGTTTCATAAGTTCGTGAAACTTGTACAAAACTCATTGAGGAACTTATAAGCACTCATGTTGCATGAAGCTTGGTTTAGAGTCCTAGAAACGCGTTGTTAGATATTTCATAAGTTCGTCAACTTGTACAAATCTCATTGAGAAACTTATAATCACTCATGTTGCATGAAACTTGGTTTAGAGTCCGAGAAACGCATTGTTAGATGTTTCATAAGTTCGTGAAACTTGTACAAAGCTCATTGAGGAACTTATAAGCACTCATGTTGCATGCAACTGGGTTTAGAGTCCTAGAAACACGTTGTTAGATGTTTCATACGTTCGTTAAATTTGTACAAAGCTCATTGAGGAACTTATAAGCTATCATGTTACATGAAACTTGGTTTAGAGTCCTAGAAACACGTTGTTAGATGTTTCATAAGTTCGTGAAACTTGTACAAAGCTCATTGAGGAACTTATAAGCACTCATGTTGCATGAAGCTTGGTTTAGAGTCCTAGAAACGCGTTGTTAAATGTTTCATAAGTTCGTCAACTTGTACAAAGCTTATTGAGAGACTTATAATCACTCATGTTGCATGAAACTTGGTTTAGAGTCCTAGGAACGCGTTGTTAGATGTTTCATAAGTTCGTTAAACTTGTACAAAGCTCATTGAGGAACTTTTTTTTTTTTTTTGTCTAAGCACTCATGTTGCATGAAACTTGGTTTAGAGTCCTAGAAACGTGTTGTTAGATGTTTCATACGTTCGTCAAACTTTTACAAAGCTCATTGAGATACTTATAAGCACTCATGTTGCATGAAACTTGGTTTAGAGTCATAGAAACGCGTTGTTAGATGTTTCATAAGTTCGTCAAACTTGAATAAACCTCATTGAGACACTTATAAGCATTCATGTTGCATGAAACTTGGTTTAGAGTCCTATAAACGCGTTGTTAGATGTTTCATAAGTTTGTGAAACATGTACAAAGTTCATTGAGGAACTTATAAGCACTCATGTTGCATGAAACTTTGTTTAGAGTACTAGAAACGCGTTGTTAGATGTTTCATACGTTCGTCAAACTTGTACAAAGCTCATTGAGGAACTTAAAATTTTTCATGTTGCATGAAACTTGGTTTAGATTCCTAGAAACGCGTTGTTAAATGTTTCATAAGTTCGTGAAACTTATACAAAGCTCATTGAGGAACTTATAAGCACTCATGTTGCATGAAGCTTTGTTTAGAGTCCTAGAAACGCGTTGTTAAATGTTTCATAAGTTCGTCAACTTGTACAAATCTCATTGAGACACTTATAATCACTCATGTTGCATGAAACTTGGTTTAAAGTCCTAGAAACGCGTTGTTAGATGTTTGATAAGTTCGTGAAACTTGTACAAAGCTCATTGAGGAACTTATAAGCACTCATGTTGCATGAAACTTGGTTTAGAATCCTAGAAACGCGTTGTTAGATGTTTCATAAGTTCGTGAAACTTGTACAAAGCTCACTGAGGAACATATAAGCACTCATGTTGCATGAAACTTGGTTTACAGTCCTAGAAACGCGTTGTTATATGTTTCATACGTTCGTCAAATTTGTAGAAAGCTCATTGAGGAACTTATAAGCTATCATGTTACATGAAACTTGGTTTATAGTCCTAGAAACGAGTTGTTAGATGTTTCATAATTTCGTCAAACTTGTACAAAGCTTATTGAGATAGTTATAAGCACTCATGTTGGATGAAACTTGGTTTTAGAGTCCTAGAAACGCGTTGTTGGATGTTTCATAAGTTCGTCAACTTGTACAAAGCTCATTGAGACACTTATAATCACTCATGTTGCATGAAACTTGGATTAGAGTCATAGAAACGCGTTGTTAGATGTTTCATAAGTTCGTCAAACTTGTATAAAGCTCATTGATGAACTTACAAGCACTCATGTTGCATGAAACTTGGTTTAGAGTCCTAGAAACGCGTTGTTAGATATTTCATACGTTCGTCAACTTGTACAAAGCTCATTGAGGAACTTATAAGCACTCATGTTGCATGAAACTTGGTTTAGAGTCCTAGAAACGCGTTGTTAGATGTTTCATAAGTTCGTGAAAGTTTTACAAAGCTCATTGAGGAACTTATAAGCACTCATGTTGCATGAAACTTTGTTTAGAGTACTAGAAACGCGTTGTTAGATGTTTCATACGTTCTTCAAACTTGTACAAAGCTCATTGAGGAACTTATAATTTTTCATGTTGCATGAAACTTGGTTTAGATTCCTAGAAACGCGTTGTTAGATGTTTCATGAGTTCGTGAAACTTGTACAAAGCTCATTGAGGAACTTATAAGCACTCATGTTGCATGAAGCTTGATTTAGAGACCTAGAAACGTGTTGTTAAATGTTTCATAAGTTCGTCAACTTGTACAAATCTCATTGAGACACTTATAATCACTTATGTTGCATGAAACTTGGTTTAAAGTCCTAGAAACGCGTTGTTAGATGTTTCATAAGTTCGTGAAACTTGTACAAAGCTCATTGAGGAACTTATAAGAACTCATGTTGCATGAAACTTGGTTTAGAGTCCTAGAAACGCGTTGTTAGATGTTTCATAAGTTCGTGAAACTTGTACAAAGCTCATTGAGGAACTTATAAGCACTCATGTTACATGAAACTTGGTTTAGAGTCCTAGAAACGCGTTGTTAGATGTTTCATACGTTCGTCAAATTTGTAGAAAGCTCATTGAGGAACTTATAAGCTATCATGTTACATGAAACTTGGTTTATAGTCCTAGAAACAAGTTGTTAGATGTTTCTTAATTTCGTAAAACTTGTACAAAGCTTATTGAGATACTTATAAGCACTCATGTTGGATGAAACTTGGTTTAGAGTCCTAGAAACGTGTTGTTGGATGTTACATGAAACTTTGTTTAGAGTCCTAGAAACGCGTTGTTAGATGTTTCATACGTTAGTCAAACTTGTACAAAGATCATTGAGGAACTTGTAAGCTCTCATGTTGCATGAAACTTAGTTTAGAGTCCTAGAAACGAGTTGTTAGATGTTTCATAAGTTCGTCAAACTTGTATAAAGCTCATTAAGATACTTATAAGCACTCATGTTGCATGAAACTTGGTTTAGAGTCCTAGAAACGCGTTTATAGATGTTTCATAAGTTCATCAAACTTGTATAAAGCTCATTGAGACACTTATAAACATTCATGTTGCATGAAACTTAGTTTAGAATCCTAGGAACGCGTTGTTAGATGTTTCATAAGTTCGTGAAACTTGTACAAAGCTCATTGAGGAACTTATAAGCACTCATGTTGCATGAAACTTGGTTTAGAGTCCTACAAACCCGTTGTTAGATGTTTCATACGTTCGTCAAACTTGTACAAATCTCATTGAAGAACTTATAAGCTCTCATGTTGCATGAAACTTTGTTTAGAGTCCTAGAAACGCGTTGTTAGATGTTTCATAAGTTCGTGAAACTTGTACAAAGCTCATTGAGGAACTTATAAGCACTCATGTTGCATGAAACTTTGTTTAGAGTCTTAGAAACGCGTTGTTAGATCTTTCATACGTTCGTCAAACTTGTACAAAGCTCATTGAGGAACTTATAAGCTCTCATGTTGCATGAAACTTGGTTTAGAGTCCTAGAAACGCGTTGTTAGATGTTTCATAAGTTCGTGAAACTTGTACAAAGCTCATTGAGGAACTTATAAGAACTCATGTTGCATAAAGCTTGGTTTAGAGTCCTAGAAACGTGTTGTTAAATCTTTCATAAGTTCTTCAACTTGTACAAAGCTCATTGAGACACTTATAATCACTCATGTTGCATGAAACATGGTTTAGAGTCCTAGAAATGCGTTCTTAGATGTTTCATAAGTTCGTGAAATTGTACAAAGCTCATTGAGGAACTTATAAGCACTCATGTTGCATTAAACTTGGTTTAGAGTCCTAGAAACGCGTTGTTAGATGTTTCATAAGTTCGTCAAACTTGTGCAAAGCTCATTGAGGAACTTATAAGCTCTCATGAAGCATCAAACTTGTTTTAGAGTCCTAGAAACGCGTTGTTAGATGTTTCATACGTTCGTCAAACTTGTACAAAGCTCATTGAGATACTTATAAGCATTCTTGTTGCATGAAACTTATTTTAGAGTCCTAGAAACGCGTTGTTAGATGTTTCATAAGTTCGTCAAACTTGTATAAACCTTATTGAGAGATTTATAAGCATTAATGTTGCATGAAACTTGGTTTAGTGTCCTAGAAACGCGTTGTTAGATGTTTCATAAGTTCGTGAAACTTGTACAAAGCTCATTGAGGAACTTATAAGCACTCATGTTACATGAAACTTTGTTTAGAATACTAGAAACGCGTTGTTAGATGTTTCATACGTTCGTCAAACTTGTACAAAGCTCATTGAGGAACTTATAATTTTTCATGTTGCATGAAGCTTGGTTTAGAGTCCTAGAAACGCGTTGTTAGATATTTCATAAGTTCGTCAACTTGTACAAATCTCATTGAGACACTTATAATTACTCATGTTGCATGAAACTTGGTTTAGAGTCCAAGAAACGCATTGTTAGATGTTTCATAAGTTCGTGAAACTTGTACAAAGCTCATTGAGGAACTTATAAGCACTCATGTTGCATGCAACTGGGTTTAGAGTCCTAGAAACGCGTTGTTAGATGTTTCATAAGTTCGTAATATTTGTACAAAGCTCATTGAGATACTTATAAGCACTCATGTTGCATGAAACTTGGTTTAGAGTCCTATAAACGCGTTGTTAGATGTTTCATACGTTCGTCAAATTTGTACAAAGCTCATTGAGGAACTTATAAGCTATCATGTAACATGAAAGTTGGTTTAGATTCCTAGAAACGAGTTGTTAGATGTTTCATAATTTCGTCAAACTTGTACAAATCTCATTGAGGAACTTATAAGCACTCATGTTGCATGAAACTTGGTTTAGAGTCGTAGAAACGCGTTGTTATCATACGTTCGTCAAACTTGTAAAAAGCTCATTGAGGAACTTATAAGCTCTCATGTTGCATGGAACTTGGTTTAGAGTCCTAGAAACGCGTTGTTAAATGTTTAATAAGTTCGTGAAATTTGTACAAAGCTCATGGAGGAACTTATAAGCACTCATGTTGCATGAAACTTGGTTTAGAGTCCTAGAAACGCATTGTTAGATGTTTCATACGTTTGTCAAACTTGTACAAAGCTCATTGAGGAACTTATAAGCGCTCATGTTGCATGAAACTTGGTTTAGAGTCTTAGAAACCCGTTGTTAGATGTTTCATAAGTTCGTGAAACTTGTACAAAGCTCATTGAGGAACTTATAAGCTCTCATGTTGCATGAAACTTGGTTTAGAGTCCTAGAAACGCGTTGTTAGATGTTTCATAAGTTCGTGAAACTTGTACAAAGCTCATTGAGGAACTTATAAGCACTCATGTTGCATGAAACTTGGTTTAGAGTCCTAGAAACGCGTTGTTAGATGTTTCATAAATTCGTTAAACTTGTACAAAGCTCATTGAGGAACTTATAAGCTCTCATGTTGCATGAAACTTTGTTTAGAGTCCTAGAAACGAGTTGTTAGATGTTTTATAAGTTCGTCAAAATTATACAAAGCTCATTGAGATACTTATAAGCACCCATGCTGCATGAAACTTGGTTTAGAGTCCTAGAAACGCGTTGTTAGATGTTTCATAAGCTCGTCAAACTTGTAAAAAACTCATTGAGGAACTTATAAGCACTCATGTTGCATGAAACTTGGTTTAGAGTCCTAGAAACGCGTTGGTAGATGTTTCATAATTTCGTGAAACTTGTACAGAGCTCATTGAGGAACTTATAAGAACTCATGTTGCATGAAACTTGATTTAGAGTCCTAGAAACGAGTTGTTAGATGTTTCATAAGTTCGTCAAACTTATACAAATCTCATTGAGATATTTATAAGCACTCATGTTGCATGAAACTTTGTTTAGAGTCTTAGAAACGAGTTGTTAAGTTCGTCAAACTTGTACAAAGCTTATTGAGACACTTATAAACACTCATGTTGCATGAAACTTGGTTTAGAGTCTTAGAAACACGTTGTTAAATGTTTCATAAGTTAATGTAACTTGTACAAAGCTCATTGAGGAACTTATAAGCTCTCATGTTGCATGAAACTTGGTTTAGAGTCCTAGAAACGAGTTGTTAGATGTTTCATAAGTTCGTCAAACTTGTACAAAGCTCATTGAGACACTTATAAACACTCATGTTGCATGAAACTTGGTTTAGAGTCCTAGAAACCCGTTGTTAGATGTTTCATAAGTTCGTGAAACTTTTACAAAGCTCATTGAGGAACTTAAAAGCACTCATGTTGCATGAAACTTGGTTTTGAGTCCTTGAAACGCGTTGTTAGATGTTTCATAAGTTCGTGAAACTTGTAAAAAGCTCATTGAGGAACTTATAAGCACTCATATATCATGAAACTTGGTTTAGAGTCCTAGAAACGCGTTGTTAGATGTTTCATACGTTCGTCAAACTTGTACAAAGCTCATTGAGGAACTTATAGGCTCTCATGTTGCATGAAACTTGGTTTAGAGTCCTAGAAACCCGTTGTTAGATGTTTCATAAGTTCGTAAAACTTGTACAAAGCTCATTGAGGAACTTATAAGCACTCATGTTGCATGAAACTTGGTTTAGAGTCCTAGAAACGCATTCTACAAACGCGTTATTAGATGTTTCATAACTTCGTCAAACTTGTACAGAGCTCATTGAGACACTTATAAGCACTTATGTTGCATAAAACTTGGTTTAGAGTCCTAGAAAAGGGTTGTTAAATGTTTCATAAGTTCAACGCGTTGTTAGATGTTTCATAAGTTCGTCAAACTTGTACAAAGCTCATTGAGACACTTATAATCACTCATGGTGCATGAAACTTGGTTTTAGAGTCCTAGAAACGCGTTGTTAGATGTTTAATAAGTTCGTCAAACTTGTACGAAGCTCATTGAGACACTTATAATCACACATGTTACATGAAACTTGGTTTAGAGTCTTGGAAAAGCGTTGTTAGATGTTTCTTAAGTTCGTCAAATTTGTAAAAATAACACTGAGACACTTATAATCACACATGTTGCATGAAACTTGGATTAGTGTCCTACAAACGCGTTGTTAGATGTTTCATTAGTTCATGAAACTTGTACAAAGCTCATTGAGGCACTTAGAAGCACTCATGTTGCATGAAACTTGGTTTAGATTCCTAGAAACCTCGTTGTTAGATGTTTCATAAGTTCGTCAAACTTGTATAAAGCTCATTGAAGAACTTATAAGAACTCTTGTTGCACGAAACTTGGTTTAGAGTCCTAGAAACGCGTTGTTAAAAGTTTCATAAGTTCGTCAAAGTTGTACAAAGCTCATTGAGACACTTATAATCACTCATGCTGCACGAAAATTGGTTTAGAATCATAGAAACGCGTTGTTAGATGTTTCATAAGTTCGTCAAATTTGTACGAACCTCATTGAGACACTTATAAGAAGTTAAGTTGCATGAAACTTGGTTTAGAGTCTTAGAAACGCGTTTTTTGATGTTTCATAAGTTTGTTAAACTTGTACAAATCTCATTGAAACAATTAAAAACACTCATGTTGCATGAAACTTGGTTTAGAGTCCTAGAAACGCGTTATTAAATGTATCATAAGTTAGTGAAATTTTTACCAAGCTCATTGAGAAACTTATAAGCAGTTATGTTGCATAAAACTTGGATTAGAGTCCTAGAAAAGTGTTGTTAAATGTTTCCTAAGTTCTTCAACTTGTACACAGCTCATTGAGACACTTATAATCACTCATGTTGCTTGAAGCTTGGATTAGAGTCCTAGAAACGGATTGTTAGATGTTTCATAAGTTCGTCAAACTTGTACAAAGCTCATTGAGACACTTATAAGCATTCATGTTGTATGAAACTTGGTTTAGAGTCCTAGAAACGCGTTGTTAGATGTTTCATAAGTTCGTCAAACTTGTATAAAGCTCATTGAGACCCTTATAAGCAGTCATGTTGCATGAAACTTGGTTTAAAGTTCTAGAAACGCGTTGTTAGATGTTTCATGCAACATGAGTGCTTATAAGTGTCTCAATGCGCTTTGTACAAGTTTTACGAACTTATGAAACATCTAACAATGTGGTTTCTAGGGCTCTAAACCAAGTTTCATGCAATATGAGTACTTATAAGTGTCTCAATGAACTTACAAAACATCTAACAACGCGTTTCTAGGACTCTAAACCAGGTTTCTTGCAACATGAGTGCTTATAAGTGTCTCAATGAGCTTTGTACAAGTTGTACGAACTTATGAAACATCTAACAACGCTTTTCTAGTACTCTAAACCAGGTTTCTTGCAACATGAGTGCTTACAAGTGTCTCAATGAGCTTTGTACAAATTTGAAAAACTTATGAAACATCTAACAACATGGTTTCCAGGACTCTAAACAAATTTTCATGCAACATGAGTGCTTATAAGTGTCTCAATGAGCTTTGTAAAGGTATGACGAACTTATGAAACATCTAACAACACGTTTATAGGACTCTAAACTAGGTTTCTTGCAACATTAGTGCTTATAAGTGTCTCAATGAGCTTTGTACAAGTTTGACGAACTTATGAAACATCTAACAACACGTTTCTAGGACTCTAAACAACGTTTCATGAAACATGAGTTCTTATAAGTGTCTTAATGAGCTTTGTACAAGTTTGACGAACTTATGAAACAGCTAACAACACGTTTCTAGGACTTTAAATAGAGTTTCATGCAACATGAGTACTTATAAGTGTTAGATTATGGTAAGATTATAGTGAAGTTTAGGAGTTTGTGTTCTTGAGTTAATGAAGAACAAGAGAGAGAGTGTAGAGAGAAAGAGATTTGATTCGGACAAGATTCATTAAGTGTGTTAAAAATTGTTTACAAAGGATAGGAATATAAATAAACTAATCGCCCAAAATGGCATCTTAGGAATATGCTATAAACGTCCCTATCACCTTTGTTAGCCGCGCCACCTTAACTTGGTCCGTGACTCGTACGGCCGAGTAGGCTACACGCGCCTTAAGTCACACACGTGACCGTACGGATGTCGAGCTTACCAACGGCTGTTTTGCAACGGCTACTTGATTCTAGATCCTTCCTTTGTCTTCTCTTGTAACGGTCATATTGTTAAGAGTATACTTTGGCATTTGCTTGGTCCACAAGTATGGGCACTCATCTTAATGGACTATGCATCCGGATAAGCGCCTTAGTCTCTTTAATACTCCCCCGCAAGCTTAGCCTAGTGCAATGGCTAATCTTGGAACCCGTATGACCTTGCCTCGTTAAAAACCTTGGTAAGAAAACCACTTGGGATAAAACTTACCTAAGGGAAAAGAGTACAAGACCATACGGTTAGGGACTTAGGCGTCGAGAGCCCGGATGAGTCCAAGTCTTGGTAGATTGGACTCACAAAATTTCAAGCTTGTGGACTTGGTGAAGATGTCCGAAAGTTAGTATTGACTCTTAGTGTAGCAAGGTAGAATAGTGCCTTTGACCATTTGCTCTCTAACCTTGTGACAATCCACCTCTATGTGTTTAATCCTCTCATGGAACACCGAGTTTGTTGCTATGTGGATGGCCGCTTGATTATCACAATGCATGGTCATTGGGGCTTCAATCTTGAATCCAAAATCTCCTAGCAAGTTCTTTAGCCACATGAGTTCTTGAGTCAACTTCCTCATGGCTCTATACTCGGCTTCGACGGTTGAACAAGATACTATCTTTTGCTTCTTTGTCTTCCATGTGACAAGGTTGCCATCAATGAAAGTGCAATACCCGGTGGTTGACCGTCTACTCTCCGGCGTAATCCGTGTCACAATACCCAATTACCTTTGTATTCTTGTTGCAACCCATCCATATGCCCAACCTTGAGGTTCCTTTAAGGTAACACAAGATCCTCATGATCATGTTTCAATGATGTTGCTTCGGCTTTTGCATATGTTGGGAAACTTGGTTTACGGCAAAACCTACGTCCGGTCTAGTGATCGTCAAGTAAATCAGTTTACCCACTAGCCGTCTATAGAGCATTGGGTCTTGGTATGGTTGATCATCCTCACTACCTTCTTGAGTGGTCTTGTAGCCGTCTTCAAGAGGAGTCTTAGCCACCTTGGTACCTATCATATTGACAACACTTAAAAGATCATGGGTGTACTTTCTTTGGGAAAGAAATAGACCTTCTTCAGATCTACAAACTTCAATCCTAAGGAAGTACTTAAGAGTACCTAGGTCCTTAATGTCAAATTTAGATTTAAGAAAAGATTTGGTTGCTTTGAATATCTCCCTTGTTGTTTCCGGAGATGATGATGTCGTCTACATACACTAGTACCAGTACTATCCCTTCTTGGTTTTGTAAGGTGAAGAGAGTATGCTCGGCTTGTGTTCTTTTGAATCTCTTTGCCATCAATGTTGAACTAAGCTTGTGATACCAAGATCTAGGTGATTGCTTGAGACAGTAGATGGCTTTCCTTAACCTTAGAACCTTTCCGGGATTAATTTCTAGGCCGGGTGGTGGAGTCATGTAGACTTCTTCTTCAAGTTGCCCTTGTAGAAAGGCATTCTTCACATCCATTTGAAAGAGATCCCATGATAGGTTAGTGGCAAGTGACAATATTACCCGAACGGTGTGAAGTTTTGCAACCGGGGCAAATGTGTCTAGGTAGTCCTCTACGTTTGTGTGAATCCTCTTGCTATCAATCTTGCCTTGTGTCTTTCTATCTCTCCATTGCTTAGATATTTGATAGTGAAGACATACATTGAACTTACGGCCTTCTTTCCTTTTGGTAGATTGGTCTCATAGAAAGTCTCATTATCTTACATTGCCTTGTTCTCGGCTTCCACCGCTTTAACCCAAACTTCCTCCTTCATTGCCTCTTCATATGTTCTTGGAATTACTTGTTGATCCATGGAAGTGGTAAAGGCTTGGTGTTCCTTTGGGAAGCTTGCAAGAGAACACACGGCTTGAGTAGGATGTGCCTCGGCATTGCTATTGAAGTATACCCTTGTGTTGACCCAATTGGATGGATTCTTCTTAACTCTAGTGCTCCTTCTTAGAACCAGCGGCTCTTCTTCTTGGGACACATCTTGGTTATGAACTTCTTGATCATGACTTTGATCACTTTATTGTTGAGTGTGAGTCTCGGTTGAGGCTTGTGGTTCTTCTTGAACATTTGACTCTCCCTCGGACGTAGTTGGTTCTTGAGTACCGGCTTGCTCATTGTTCTCCCCCTCATGATCAAGGTGGGTCTCTTGAGTTGGTTCCTCACTCGTTGTTTCTTCATGAATATCCATACCAAGATTCCTCATCCAGTTCCTAAGACTTGTAGCTCTATCCGTAACAACTTCGGGTAAGTCCTTTACACTTTCCCAATTGTTTTCCTTGTAGTAGCTTTGTCCTTCTAGAAATTTGACCTCTCTTGATACCAATACCCTTCTTGTTTCGGGTACATAGCATTTATACCCCTTTTGTGTATTTGAGTAGCCAATGAACATAGCCTTGGTGCTTTTAGCTTCTAGCTTGTTCCTTTGCTCACTAGGTACAAACAAACCCATAACACACACAACCAAACACTCTTAGATGGTTAATAAAAGGATTAGTCTTATTCAATACCTTGAATGGAGATTCATTCTTCAAGACTTGTGTTGGTGTGCTTGTTGATAAGATAGCATGCCGTGAGAACCCCATCGGACCAAAACCTCTTTGGTATGTTCATGTGGAACATCATGGACCGTGTCACTTCCATTAAGTGTCGGTTCTTCCTTTTGGCTACACCATTTTGTTGTGGTGTGTATGGGCATGTGGTTTGATGGGGGATCCCATGCTTGGCTATGTGTTCTTTAAATGCTCTACTTGTGTATTCTCCACCATTGTCGGACCTAAACGTTTTGATCTTGACATTATAATGATTAGTCACATAGTTTTGGAAATTTTGAAAAAGCTTCTAACACCCTATCTTTTGTTTGTAAAAGAGTAACCCAAGTGTATTTAGAACTTTCATCTATGAATGTGACAAAATAACAGTGATTATCCCTAGATTTACAAGGTGATGACCACACATCTGAATGCACAAGTTCAAAAGGTTTATAAGTCATGTTTGATTTTTGAAAAAATGTTCGGCAATGTTTACCTAAGATGCATGCTTCACAAGTTTCATGATTAAACTTAACATTAGGCAAAATGGTTATCATAGCATTTAAATGAGGATGACCGAGTCTAAAATGCCAAATAACATTGTTGGCTTCAGATAAAACAGTTTTAAAAGCATGACAAAACAAAGAATTAGAAAAATCTTTCTCTAGGACATAGAGATCGCCTCTTGTGATCTCTTTTCCCACAATCCTTTTACTCTTAATATCCAGAAAAATCACATCATTAGGTCCAAATATAACATTGCAATTTAAATCACAAGCTATTCTTTTAACGGATATAAGATTGGATGTAAAACTTGGCATGCAAAGGGCTTTAGATTCTCTATCAAATAACCTAAGATTTCCTAATCCTTCTATAGGTATCTTACTCCAATTTGCAATGATTACATTCCCTAGAGCCGGTTCTATGTCACTAATCAAGTCTAGGTTACTAATCATGTGATGAGAAGCACCGGAATCAATGACAATAAGTTTGATAAGCTCTTTATCAAGAATGTTAGCACTAAGGGAGTAAAAGTGAGATTTACCAATATCGGAGCCTTTAAGGGCTTTTAGAAGGGCATCAAGGTCGGATCTTCTCACAAAGTCATCCGTGAATGGGACAACGGTCGAGCTCTCCTCTTCCTTGGTGTTCGGATTAGACCCACTTGTACTCGGATTGCTTATGGAATCATCGTTTGAGAAGTGAGCTTCGGCGTCCTTGAACTTAGCCGGCTTGAGATGTGGGTGAAGAATCCAACACTTGTCCTTGGTATGCCCCTTCTTCTTGCAATGATCACAAAGTAATGATCTCCTTTCCTCATAGGTTCTTGAAGTGGGTTTGAAAGCTACCTTGTTGGCCGAGACTAATTCCTTCTTGCCATCAAATAGATCAACGGACCTTTGTTCCCTTTCCAATTGAGAGCACACTTCTTCAAGATTTGGTAAGGTTTCCGAGCGGAGAAGATGCTTGATGATGTCCTTATAGCTACTATTAAGAGTGAGGAGCAAGCCAAAGACCTTGTCTAGCTCTCTTCGTTCGTTTAATATTCTAGGCTCCACGGTGCTTGGTCGGAGCATTTCTAGCTCGGCCGAGGAGCAAGCCAAAGACCTTGTCTAGCTCTCTTCGTTCGTTTAAGATTCTAGGCTCCACGGTGCTTGGTCGGAGCATTTCTAGCTCGGCCCATAGTGATCTAAACTTCCCAAAGTGTTTGGTGAACTCGGTGTCCTCTTGATTAAGGTCATTGAAAGCCTTCTTGACCTCATAAACTCGACTTAGGTTGGAGATGTTGCCATACACGGTTTGTAGAGTATCCCATAACTCTTTAGCGCTTTCACAATAGGAGTAGTCTTCTAGGATTGATGGTTCAAGGGATCCTTGGATGATTCCAAGGACCTTTTTGTATAGTTGAAACCATTTCTCATCATCGGTGGTAAGCTACTCATTTCCGAAGTTGAAATCGATGGGAGTATCTTCTTGTGTGAGGATATGGTTCCGCAAGCCGCGGCCACAAAGGGTTATCTTCATGGTTCTTGCCCATAGAAGATAGTTGATGGCTTTGAGAGTAACCAGACAAGGAATCTTCTTGTGTTCCTTATCTTCCATGGTAACCGGATGAATGATACTAATCTTTGCTTAAAAATGGAGAAATTTTAAACCTTCCTTGTAGATCTTCCCCTTTTGGTAACAGATCTGGAAAAGAGGATAAGTCTTGTAAAAATTTCTTGAAGAGCTCACACTCAGGTAGCAAAATAACCGAGAGTTTGTCTTGGATGGGCGGTGTCGAGAGTGCGCGGTGCCGAGAAACCATAACCGAGGATGCGCGGTGTCGAGAGTGCCCCGTGCCAGAGATTTAGCGGAAGTAGAAATAGGTTCAGGAGCAGAATTGCTCTGATACCATGTTAGATTTTGGTAAGATTATAGTGAAGTTTAGGAATTTGTGTTCTTGAGTTCAATGAAGAACATAAAGAACAAGAGAGAGAGTGTAGAGAGAAAGAGATTTGATTCGGACAAGATTCATTAAGTGTGTTAAAAATTGTTTACAAAGGATAGGAATATAAATAAACTAATCGCCCAAAATGACATCTTAGGAATATGCTATAAACGTCCCTATCGCCTTGGTTAGCCGCGCCACCTTAACTTGGTCCGTGACTCGTACGACCGAGTAGGCTACACGCGCCTTAAGTCACACACGTGACCGTACGGATGCCGAGCTTACCAACGGCTCTTTTGCAACGGCTACTTGATTCTAGATCCTTCCTTTGTCTTCTTTTGTAACGGTCATATTGTTAAGAGTATACTTTGGCCTTTGCTTGGTCCACAAGTATGGGCACTCAACTTAATGGACTATGCATCCGGATAAGCGCCTTAGTCTCTTTAATAATAAGTGTCTCAATGAGCTTTGTACTAGTTTGACGAACTTATGAAATATCTAACAACGTGGTTGCTAGGACTCTAAACCAAGTTTCATGCAACATGTGTACTTATAAGTGTCTCAATGAGTTTTGTACAAGTTTGACGAACTTATGAAAGATCTAACAAAGCGTTCGTAGGACTCTAAACCAAATTTCATGCAACATGAGTGCTTCTAAATGTCTCAATGAGCTTTGTACAAGTTTTACGAACTTAAGAAACATCTAACAACACGTTTCTAGGACTCTAAACCAATTTCATGCAACATGAGTGGTTAAAAGTGTCTCAATGAGCTTTGTGCAAGTTTAACGAATTTATGAAACATCTAACAATGCATTTCTAGGACTCTAAACAAAGTTTCATGAAACATGAGTGCTTATAAGTGTCTGAAGGATGTTTGTACAAATTTGAGAAATTTATGAAACATCTAACAACGCGGTTCTAGGACTCTAAACCAAGTTTCATGCAACATGAGTGCTTATAAGTGTCTCAATGAGCTTTATACTAGTTTGACGAAGTTATGAAACATCTAACAACGTGGTTGCTAGGACTCTAAACCAAGTTTCATGCAACATGAGTGCTTATAAGTGTCTCAATAAGCTTTGTACAAGTTTCACGAACTTATGAAACATCTAACAACACGTTTCTAGGACTCCAAACCAAGTTTAATGCAACATGAGTGCTTTTAAGTTCCTCAATGAGCTATGTCCAAGTTTGACGAACTTATGAAACATCTAACAAGCTTCATGCAACATGAGTACTTATATATGTCTCAATGAACTTTGTACAAGTTTGACGAACTTATGAAACAATTAACAACGTGGTTTTTAGGACTCTAAACCAAGTTTCATGCAACATGAGGGCTTATAAGTTTCTGAATGAGTTTTGTACAAGTTTCACGAACTTATAAATCATCTATCAACGTGGTTTCTAGGACTTTAAACCAAATTTCATGCAACATGAGTGTTTATAAGTTTCTCAATGAGCTTTGTACAAGTTTGACGAACTTACGAAACACCTAACAACGCGTTTCTAGGACACTAATCCAAATTTCATGCAACATGAGTGCTTTTAAGTTCCTCAATGAGCTTTGTTAATGTTTGACGAATTAATGAAACATCTAACAACGTGGTTTCTAGGACTCTAAACCTAGCTTCATGCAAAATGATTTCTTATAAGTGTGTCAATGAGCTTTGTATAATTTTGAAGAACTTATGAAACATCTAACAACGTGGTTTCTAGGACGCTAAACCAAGTTTCATGCAACATGAGTGCTTATAACCTTCGAATGAGCATTGTACTAGTTTCACGAACTTAAGAAACATATAATAACCTGTTTCGAGGACTCCAAACCAAGTTTCATGAAACACAAGTGCGTATAAGTGTTTTAAGGAGCTTGTACTCTAAATCGGGTTTCTTGCAATATGAGTTCTTATAAGTGTCTCAATGAGCTTTGTACAAATTTGACGACCTTATGAAACATCTAACAACATGGTTTCTAGGAATCTAAAACAATTTTCATAAAACATGAGTGCTTATAAGTGTCGTAATGAGCTTTGTACTAGTTTGACGAACTTATTAAACATATAACAACGTGGTTGCTAGGACTCTAAACCAAGTTTCATGCAACATGATTTGCTTATAAGTGGCTCAAAGAGCTTTATTCTAGTTTGATGAACCGAACTTATGAAAAATCTAACAACGTGGTTGCTAGGACTCTAAACCAAGTTTCATGCAACATGAGTGCTTATAAGTGTCTCAATAAGCTTTGTACAAGTTTGACGAACTTATGAAACATCTAACAACGCGTTTCTAGGACTGAAAACCAGTTTCATGCAAAGAGCATGATTTGCTTATAAGTTCTAGCTTTATTCTAGTTTGATGAACCGAACTTATGAAAAATCTAACAACGTGGTTGCTAGGACTCTAAACCAAGTTTCATGCAACATGAGTGCTTATAAGTGTCTCAATAAGCTTTGTACAAGTTTGACGAACTTATGAAACATCTAACAACGCGTTTCTAGGACTGAAAACCATGTTTCATGCAACATGATTGCTTTTAAGTTCCTCAATGATCTTTGTACAAGTTTGACGAACTTATGAAAAATCTAACAACGTGGTTTCTAGGACTCTAAACCAAGCTTCATGCAACATGAGTACTTTTAAGTGTCTCAATGAACTTTGTACAAGTTTGACGAATTTATGAAACATCTAACAACGTGGTTTCTAGGAATGTAAACCAAGTTTCATGCAACATGAGTGCTTTTTAAGTTCCTCAATGAACTTTGTTAAAGTTTGACGAACTTATGAAATATCTAACAACGTGGTTTATAAGACTCTAAACAAAGCTTCATGCAAAATGAGTGCTTATAAGTGTTTCAATGAGCTTTGTACAAGTTTGACGAACTTATGAAACATCTAACAACGTGGTTCCTTGGACTCTAAACCAAGTTTCATACAGAGTGAGTGCTTATAAGTTTCTGAATGAGCATTGTACAAGTTTCAAGAACTTATGAAACATATAACAACCCGTTTTGAGGACTCTAAACCAAGTTTCATGAAACACGAGTACTTATAAGTGTCTTCATGAGATTTGTACAAGTTTGACGAATTTATGAAACATCTAACGACGCGTTTCTAGAACTCTAAACCAAGTTTCATAAAACACGAGTGCTTATAAGTGTCTCAATGAGCTTTGTACAAGTTTGACGAACTTATGAAACATCTAATAACGTGGTTGCTAGGACTCTAAACCAGGTTTCTTGCAACATGAGTTCTTATAAGTGTCTTAATGAGCTTTGTACAAGTTTTACGAACTTATGAAACATCTAACAACGCTTTTCTAGGACTCTAAACTAGGTTTCTTGCAACATGAGTACTTATAAGTGTCTCAATGAGCTTTGTACAAGTTTGACGAACTTATGAAACATCTAACAACGCGTTTCTAGGACTCTAAACAAAGTTTCTTGCAACATTAGTTCTTATAAGTGTCTCAATGAGCTTTGTACAAGTTTGACAAACTTATGAAACATCTAACAAAGGGTTTCTAGGACTTTAAACAATGTTTCATGCAACATGAGTGCTTATAAGTGTCTTAATAAGCTTTGTACAAGTTTGACGAACTTATGAAATATCTAACAACGCGTTTCTAGGACTCTAAATAGAGTTTCACGCAACATGAGTGCTTATAAGTGTCTCAATGAATTTTGTACAAGTTTGACGAACTTATGAAACATCTAACAAAGCGTTTTTAGGACTCTAAACCAAATTTCATGCAACATGAGTGCTTATAAGTTTTTGAATGAGCATTATACTAGTTTCACGAACTTAAGAAACATATAAAAAACCGTTTCGAGGACTCCAAACCAAGTTTCATGAAACACAAGTGCTTATAAGTGTTTTAAGGAGCTTTGTGCAAGTTTGACGAACTTATGAAACATCTAACAACGTGTTTCTAGTTCTCTAAACCAAGTTTCATGCAACATGAGTGCTTATAAGTGTCTCAATGAGGTTTGTACTAGTTTGACGAACTTATGAAACATCTAATAACGTGGTTGCTAGGACTCTAAACCAAGTTTCATGCAACATGATTGCTTATAAGTGTATAAATGAGATTTGTACAAGTTTGACGAACTTATGAAACATCTAACAACGCGTTTCTAGAACTCTAAACCAAGTTTCATGCAACATGAGTGCTTATATGTTTCTCAACGAGCTTTGTACAAGTTTGATGAACCTATGAAACATCTAATAACGTGGTTGCTAGGATTCTAAACCAAGTTTCATGCAACATGAGTGCTTATAAGTGTCTCAATGAACTTTCTAAAAGTTTAACGAACTTATGAAACATCTACACCGCGTTTCTAGGACTCTAAACCAAGTTTTATACAACATGAGTGATTATAAGTGTCTCAATTAGCTTTGTATAAGTTGGAAAAACTTATGAAACATCTAACAACGTGATTTCATGCAACATGAGTGCTTATCAATTTCTAAATGAGATTTGTACAAGTTTGACAAAGTTACGAAACATCTAACAACGCGTATCTAGGACTCTAAACCAAGTTTATTGCAACATGAATGCTTATAAGTGTCTCAATGAGCTTTGTACAAGTTTTACGAACTTATGAATCGTATAACAACGCGTTTCTAAAACTCTAAACAAAGTTTCATGAAACATGAGTCCTTATAAGTGTCTTAATGCGCTTTGTACAAGTTTGACGAACTTATGAAACATCTAAAAACGCGTTTCTTGGACTCTAAATTGAATTTCATGCAACAAGAGTGCTTATAAGTGTCTCAATTAGCTTTGTACTAGTTTGACGAACTTATGAAACATATAACAATGTGGTTGCTAAGACTCTAAACAAAGTTTTCATGCAACATGAGTGCTTATAAGTGTCTCAACGAATTTTGTACAAGTTTGACGAACTTATGAAACATATAACAAAGCGTTTGTAGGACTCTAAACCAAGTTTCATGCAACATGAGTGCTTATAAATGTCTCAATGAGCTTTGTACAAGTTTTACGAACTTAAGAAACATCTAACAACGCGTTTCTAGGACTCTAAACAAATTTCATGCAACATAAGTGGTTAAAAGTGTCTCAATGAGCTTTGTACAAGTTTAACGAACTTATGAAACATCTAACAACGCATTTCTAGGACTTTAAACAAAGTATCATGAAACATGAGTGCTTATAAGTGTCTGAAGGAGCTTTGTACAAATTTGACGAACTTAAGAAACATCTACCAGCAAGCTTCTAGGACTCTAAACCAAGTTTCACGCAACATGAGTGCTTATAAGTGTCTCAATGAACTTATGAAACATCTAACAACGCGTTTCTGGGACTCAAAACCAAGTTTCATGCAACATGAGTGCTTTTAAGTTCCTCAATGAACTTTGTACAAGTTTGACGAACTTATGAAACATCAAACAACGTGGTTTCTAGGACTCTAAACCAAGCTTCGTGCAACATGAGGACTTATAAGTGTCTCAATGAACTTTATACAAAATTGACGAACTTATGAAAGATCTAACAACGTGGTTTCTACGACTCTAAACCAAGTTTCATGCATCATGAGTGCCTAAAAGTTTCTTAATGAGCTTTCTACAAGTTTCACGAACTTATGAATCATCAAATAATATGGTTTCTAGGACTTTAAACCAAGTTTAATGCAACATGAGTGTTTATAAGTTTCTCAATGAGCTTTGTACAAATTTGATGAACTTACGAAACACCTAACAACTCGTTTCTAGGACTCTAAACCATGTTTCATGCAACATGAGTGCTTATAAGTGTATTAATGAGCTTTGTACTAGTTTGACAAACTTATGAAACATCTAACAACGCGTTTCTAAGACTCTAAACCAAGTTTCATGCAACATGAGTGTTTATAAGTGTCTCAATCAGCTTTGTACAAGTTTGAAGAAGTTATTAAACATCTAACAACGTGATTTCTAGGACTCTAAACCATGTTTCATGCAACATGAGTTCTAATAAGTGACTCAATGAGCTTTGTACAAGTTTGACGAGCTTATGAAATATCTAACAACGACTTTCTAAGACTCTAAACCAAGTTTCATCCAACTTGAGTGCTTATAAGTGTATCAATGTGCTTTGTACTAGATTGGCGAACTTATGAAACGTCTACCAACGTGGTTGCTAGGACTCTAAACCAAGTTTCATGCAACATGAGTGCTTATAAGTGTCTCAATCAGCTTTGTACAAGTTTGAAGAAGTTATTAAACATCTAACAACGTGATTTCTAGGACTCTAAACCATGTTTCATGCAACATGAGTTCTTATAAGTGACTCAATGAGCTTTGTACAAGTTTGACGAGCTTATGAAATATCTAACAACGACTTTCTAAGACTCTAAACCAAGTTTCATCCAACATGAGTGCTTATAAGTGTATCAATGTGCTTTGTACAAGTTTAACGAACTTATGAAACATCTAACAACGTGGTTTCTAGGACTCGAAACCAAGTTTCTTGCAACATGAGTGTTTATAAGTGTCTCAATGAGCTTTGTACTAGTTTGACTAACTTATGAAACATCTAACAATGCGTTTCAACCACTCTAAACAAAGTTTCATGCAACATGAGTGCTTATAAGTTTCTCAATGTGCTTTGTAAAAATTTGACGAACTTATAAAAATCTAACAACGTGGTTTTTAGGACTCTAAACCAAGTTTCATGCAACATGAATACTTATAAGTTTCTCAATGAATTTTGTACTAGTTTGACGAACTTATGAAATATCTAACAACACGTTTTTAGGACTCTAAACCAAGTTTCATGCAACATGATTGCTTATAAGTTTTTCAATGAGCTTTTTATAGGTTTAACGAGCTTAAGAAACATCTAACAACACAATTCTACGACTCTATACAATGTTTCATGCAACATAAGTCCTTATAAGTGTCTCAATGAGCATTGTACTAGTTTGATAAACTTATGAAACATCTAACAACGTGGTTGCTAGGACTCTAAACCAAGTTTCATGCAACATGAGTGCTTATAAGTGTCTCAATCAGCTTTGTACAAGTTTGAAGAAGTTATTAAACATCTAACAACGTGGTTTCTAGGACTCTAAACCATGTTTCTTGAAACATGAGTGCTTATAAGTGTCTCAAAGAGCTTTGTACAAGTTTGACGAAGTTATGAAACATCTAACAACGCGTTTCTAGGCCTCTAAACCAAGTTTCATGCGACATGAGTGCTTATAAGTGTCTGAATGACCTTTGTACATGATTTCCAAACTTATGAAACATCTAACAACGTGTTTCTAACACTCTAAACCAAGTTTCATCCAACATGAGTGCTTATAAGTGTCTCAATGTGCTTTGTACAAGTTTGATAAAATTATGAAACATCTAACAACGTGGTTTCTAGGACTTTAAACCAAATTACATGCAACATGAGTGCTTATAAGTGTCTCAATGAGCTTTGTACAAGTTTGAAGAAGTTATTAAACATCTAACAACGTGGTTTCTAGGACTCTAAACCATGTTTTATGCAACATTAGTGCTTATAAGTGTCTCAATGAACTTTGTACTAGTTTGACGAACTTATGAAACATCTAACAACGCGTTTCTGGGACTCTAAATCAAGTTTCATGCAACATGAGTGCTTATAAGTGTCTCAATGAGATTTGTACTAGTTTGGCGAATTTATGAAACATCTAACAACGTGGTTGCTAGGACTCTAAACCAAGTTTACTTTAACATGATTGCTTATAAGTGTCTCAATGAGCTTTGTACAAGTTTGAAAAGGTTATTAAACATCTAACAACTTGGTTTCTAGGACTCTAAACCATGTTTCATGCAACAAGAGTGCATATTAGTGTCTTAATGAGCTTTGTACAAATTTGATGAACTTACGAAACACCTAACAACGCGTTTCTAGGACTTTAAACAAAGTTTCATGCAACATGAGTGCTTTTAAGTTCCTCAATGAGCTTTGTTAAAGTTTGACGAACTTATGAAACATCTAACAACGTGGTTTCTAGGACTCTAAACCAAGCTTCATGGAAAATGAGTGCTTATAAGTGTGTCAATGAGCTTTGTACAAGTTTGACGAACTTATGAAACATCTAACAACGTGGTTTCTAGGACTCTAAACCAAGTTTCATGCAACATGAGTGCTTATAAGTTTCTGAATGAGAATTGTACTAATTCATAAACTTAAGAAACATATAACAACTCGTTTCGAGGACTCCAAACCAAGTTTCCTGAAACACAAGTGCTTATTAGTGTTTTAAGGAGCTTTGTACAAGTTTGACGAACTTATGAAACATCTAACAACGCTTTTCAAGGACTCTAAACCAAGTTTCATGCAACATGAGTGCTTATAAGTGTCTCAGTGAGCTTTGTACTAGTTTGACGTACTTATGAAACATATAACAACGTGGTTTTTAGGACTCTAAACCAGGTTTCTTGCAACATGAGTGCTTGTAAGTGTCCCAATGAGCTTTGTACAAGTTTAACGAACTTATGAAACATCTAACAATGCGTTTCTTGGACTCTAAACAAAGTTTCTTCCAACATTAGTGCTTATAAGGGTCTCAATGAGCTTTGTACAAGTTTGACGAACTTATGAATCATATAACAACGCGTTTCTAAGACTCTAAACAAAGTTTCATGAAACATGAGTCCTTATAAGTGTCTTAATGCGCTTTGTACAAGTTTGACGAACTTATGAAACATCTAAAAACGCGTTTCTTGGACTCTAAATTGAATTTCATGCAACAAGAGTGCTTATAAGTGTCTCAATTAGCTTTGTACTAGTTTGACGAACTTATGAAACATATAACAATGTGGTTGCTAAGACTCTAAAACAAGTTTTCATGCAACATGAGTGCTTATAAGTGTCTCAACCAATTTTCTACAAGTTTGACGAACTTATGAAACATATAACAAAGCGTTTGTAGGACTCTAAACCAAGTTTCATGCAACATGAGTGCCTATAAATGTCTCAATGAGCTTTGTACAAGTTTTACGACCTTAAGAAACATCTAACAACGCATTTCTAGGACTCTAAACAAATTTCATGCAACATGAGTGGTTAAAAGTGTCTCAATGAGCTTTGTACAAGTTTAACGAACTTATGAAACATCTAACAACGCATTTCTAGGACTTTAAACAAAGTATCATGAAACATGAGTGCTTATAAGTGTCGAAGGAGCTTTGTACAAATTTGACGAACTTAAGAAACATCTACCAACGAGCTTCTAGGACTCTAAACCAAGTTTCACGCAACATGAGTGCTTATAAGTGTCTCAATGAACTTATGAAACATCTAACAACGCGTTTCTGGGACTCAAAACTAAGTTTCATGCAACATGAGTGCTTTTAAGTTCCTCAATGGACTTTGTACAAGTTTGACGAACTTATGAAACATCAAACAACGTGGTTTCTAGGACTCTAAACCAAGCTTCGTGCAACATGAGTACTTAGAAGTGTCTCAATGAACTTTATACAAATTTGACGAACTTATGAAACATCTAACAACGTGGTTTCTAGGACTCTAAACCAAGTTTCATGCATCATGAGTGCTTAAAAGTTTCTTAATGAGCTTTGTACAAGTTTCACGAACTTATGAATCATCAAATAATATGGTTTCTAGGACTTTAAACCAAGTTTCATGCAATATGAGTGTTTATAAGTTTCTCAATGAGCTTTGTACAAATTTGATGAACTTACGAAACACCTAACAACGCGTTTCTAGGACTCTAAACCATGTTTCATGCAACATGAGTGCTTATAAGTGTATTAATGAGCTTTGTACTAGTTTGACAAACTTATGAAACATCTAACAACGCGTTTCTAAGACTCTAAACCAAGTTTCATGCAACATGAGTGTTTATAAGTGTCTCAATCAGCTTTGTACAAGTTTGAAGAAGTTATTAAACATCTAACAACGTGATTTCTAGGACTCTAAACCATGTTTCATGCAACATGAGTTCTTATAAGTGACTCAATGAGCTTTGTACAAGTTTGACGAGTTTATGAAATATCTAACAACGACTTTCTAAGACTCTAAACCAAGTTTCATCCAACATGAGTGCTTATAAGTGTATCAATGTGCTTTGTACTAGATTGGCGAACTTATGAAACGTCTACCAACGTGGTTGCTAGGACTCTAAACCAAGCTTCATGCAACATGAGTGCTTATAAGTGTCTCAATCAGCTTTGTACAAGTTTGAAGAAGTTATTAAACATCTAACAACGTGATTTCTAGGACTCTAAACCATGTTTCATGCAACATGAGTTCTTATAAGTGACTCAATGAGCTTTGTACAAGTTTGACGAGCTTATGAAATATCTAACAACGACTTTCTAAGACTCTAAACCAAGTTTCATCCAACATGAGTGCTTATAAGTGTATCAATGTGCTTTGTACAAGTTTGACGAACTTATGAAACATCTAACAACGTGGTTTCTAGGACTCGAAACCAAGTTTCTTGCAACATGAGTGTTTATAAGTGTCTCAATGAGCTTTGTACTAGTTTGACTAACTTATGAAACATCTAACAATGCGGTTCTACGACTCTAAACAAAGTTTCATGCAACATGAGTGCTTATATGTTACTCAATGTGCTTTGTAAAAATTTGACGAACTTATAGAAATCTAACAGCGTGGTTTTTAGGACTCTAAACCAAGTTTCATGCAACATGAATACTTATAAGTTTCTCAATTAATTTTGTACTAGTTTGACGAACTTATGAAACGTCTAACAACGTGGTTGCTAGGAATCTAAACCAAGTTTCATGCAACATGATTGCTTATAAGTGTCTCAATGAGCTTTGTACTAGTTTGACGAACTTATGAAACATCTAACAACACGTTTTCAGGACTCTAAACCAAGTTTCATGCAATATGATTGCTTATAAGTTTTTCAATGAGCTTTTTATAGGTTTGACGAGCTTATGAAACATCTAACAACGCAATTCTACGACTCTATACAATGTTTCATGCAACATAAGTCCTTATAAGTGTCTCAATGAGCATTGTACTAGTTTGATAAACTTATGAAACATCTAACAACGTGGTTGCTAGGACTCTAAACCAAGTTTCATGCAACATGAGTGCTTATAAGTGTCTCAATCAGCTTTGTACAAGTTTGAAGAAGTTATTAAACATCTAACAACGTGGTTTCTAGGACTCTAAACCATGTTTCATGAAACATGAATGCTTATAAGTGTCTCAATGAGCTTTGTACAAGTTTGACGAACTTATGAAACATCTAACAACGCGTTTCTAGGCCTCTAAACCAAGTTTCATGCGACATGAGTGCTTATAAGTGTCTCAATGACCTTTGTACATGATTTCCAAACTTATGAAACATCTAACAACGTGTTTCTAAGACTCTAAACCAAGTTTCATCCAACATGAGTGCTTATAAGTGTCTCAATGTGCTTTGTACAAGTTTAATAAAATTATGAAACATCTAACAACGTGGTTTCTAGGACTTTAAACCAAATTACATGCAACATGAGTGCTTATAAGTGTCTCAATGAGCTTTGTACAAGTTTGAAGAAGTTATTAAACATCTAACAACGTGGTTTCTAGGACTCTAAACCATGTTTTATGCAACATGAGTGCTTATAAGTGTCTCAATGAGCTTTGTACTAGTTTGACGAACTTATGAAACATCTAACAACGCGTTTACGGGACTCTAAATCAAGTTTCATGTAACATGAGTGCTTATAAGTGTCTCAATGAGATTTGTACTAGTTTGGCGAATTTATGAAACATCTAACAACGTGGTTTCTAGGACTCTAAACCAAGTTTACTTTAACATGATTTCTTATAAGTGTCTCAATGAGCTTTGTACAAGTTTGAAAAGGTTATTAAAGTTCTAACAACGTGGTTTCTAGGACTCTAAACCATGTTTCATGTAACAAGAGTGCATATAAGTGTCTCAATGAGCTTTGTACTCGTTTTTACGAATTTATGTAACATCTAACAACGCGTTTCTTAGGACTCTAAACCAAGGTTCATGTAACATGAGTGCTTATAAGTGTTTCAATGAGCTTTGTATTAGTTTGACGAATTTATGAAAAATCTAACAACGTGTTTCTAGGACTCTAAACCAAGTTTCATGCAACATGAGTGATTATAAGTGTCTCAATGAGCTTTGTACTAGTTTGACAAACTTATGAAACATCTAACAACGTGGTTGCTAGGAATCTAAACCAAGTTTCATACAACATGAGTGCTTATAAGTATCGCAATCAGCTTTGTACAAGTTTGAAGAAGTTATTAAACATCTAACAACGTGGTTTCTAGGACTCTAAACCATGTTTCATGCAACATGAGTGCTTATAAGTGTCTCAATGAGCTTTGTACAAGTTTGACGAACTTATGAAACATCTAACAACACGTTTCTAGGACTCTATACCAAGTTTCATGCGACATGAGTGCTTAAAAGTGTCTGAATGACCTTTGTACAGGGGTTCCGAACTTATGAAACATCTAACAACGAGTTTCTAAGACTCTAAACCAAGTTTCATCCAACATGAGTTCTTATAAGGGTCTCAATGTGATTTGTACAAGTTTGACAAACTTATGAAACAACTAACAACGTGGTTTCTAGGACTCTAAACCAAATTTCATGCATCATGAATGCTTATAAATGTCTCAATGAGCTTTGTACAAGTTTGAAGAAGTTATTAAACATCTAACAACGTGGTTTCTAGGACTCTATACTATGTTTCATGCAACATGAGTGCTTATACGTGTCTCAATGAGCTTTGTACTAGTTTGACGAACTTATGAAACATCTAACAACGCGTTTCTAGGACTCTAAACCAAGTTTCATGCAACATGAGTGCTTTAAAAGTGTCTCAATGACCTTTGTACATGTATTCCGAACTTATGAAAAGAATAACAACGACTTTCTAAGACTCTAAACCAAGTTTCATCCAACATTAGTGCTTATAAGTGTATCAATCTGCATTGTACAAGTTTGACGTACTTATGAAACATCTAACAATGTGGTTTCTAGGACTCTAAACCAAGTTTCATGCAACATGAGTGCTTATAAGTGTCTCAATGAGCTCTATACTAGTTTGACGAACTTATGAAACATCTAACAACTCGTTTCTAGGACTTTAAATCAAGTTTCATGCAACATGAGTGCTTATAAGTGTCTCAATGAGCTTTGTATTGGTTTGACGAACTTATGAAACACGACAACGAGTTTCTAGGACTCTAAACCAACTTTCATCAAACATGAGTGCTTATAAGTGTCTCAATGAGCTTTGTACAAGTTTGACGAACTTATGAAACATCTAACAACTCGTTTCTAGGACTCTAAACCAAGTTTCTTGCAAAATGAGTGCTTATCAGTGTCTCAATGAGCTTTGTACAAGTTTGACGAACTTATGAAACATCTAACAACGTGTTTCTAAGACTCTAAACCAAGTTTTTTTGCAACATGAATGCTTATAAGTGTCTCAATGAGCTCTGTACTAGTTTGACGAACTTATGAAACATCTAACAATGCGTTTCTACGACTCTAAACAAAGTTTCATGCAACATGGGTGCTTATAAGTGTCTCAATGTGCTATGTACAGTTTGAAAAACTTATGAAACATCTAAAAACGTAGTTTACAAGACTCTAAACCAAGTTTCATGCAACATGAGTGCTTATAAGTCTCTCAATGAGCTTTGTACAAGTTTGACGAACTTATGAAATACCTAACAACGCGTTTCTAGGACCCTAAACCAAGTTTCTTGCAACATGAGTGATTATAAGTGTCTCAATGATTTTTGTACAAGTTTGACGAACTTATGAAACATCTAACAACGCGTTTCTAGGACTCTAAACCAAGTTTCTTGCAACATGAGTGCTTATAAGTTCCCCAATGAGCTTTGTACAAGTTTGACGAACATATGAAACATCTATACAATGCGTTTCTAGGACTCTAATCCAAGTTTCTTGTAACATGACTGCTTAGAAGTGTCTCTATGAGCTTTTTATAAGTTTGACGAACTTATGAAACATCTAACAACTCGTTTCTAGGAATCTAAACCAAGTTTCTTGCAAAATGAGTGCTTATAAGTGTCTCAATAAGCTTTGTACTAGTTTGACTAACTTATGAAACATCTAACAACGGGTTTCTACGACTCTAAACAAAGTTTCTTGCAACATGAGTGCTTAGAAGTGTATCAATGAGCTTTGTACAAGTTTGACAAACTTATGAAACATCTAACAACTCGTTTCTAGGACTCTAAACCAAGTTTCTTGAAACAAGAGTGCTTATAAGTGTCTCAATGAGCTTTGTACAAGTTTGACGAACATATGAAACATCTAACAACTCGTTTCTAGGACTCTAAACCAACTTTCTTGCAACAAGAGTGCTTATAAGTGTCTCAATGAGCTTTGCACTAGTTTGACTAACTTATGAAACATCTAACATCGCGTTTCTACGACTCTAAACAAAGCTTCATGCAACATGAGTGCTTATAAGTGTCTCAATGTGCTTTGTACAAATTTGACGAACTTATGAAACATCAAACAACGTGGTTTTTAGGACTCTAAAGCAAGTTTACTGCAACATGAATACTTATAATTTGTCTCAATGAAATTTGTACTAGTTTGACGAACTTATGAAACATCTAACAACGTGGTTGCTAGGAATCTAAACCAAGTTTCATGCAACATGATTGCTTATAAGTGTCTCAATGAGCTTTGTACTAGTTTGACGAAGTTATGAAACATCTAACAACGCGTTTCTAGGACTCTAAACCAAGTTTCATGCAACATGAGTGCTTCTAAGTGTCTCAATGAAATTTGTATAGGTTTGACGAACTTATGAAACACCTAACAACGAGTTTCTAGGACTCTAAACCAACTTTCATAAAACATTAGTGTTTATAAGTGTCACAATGAGCTTTGTACTAGTTTGATGAACTTATGAAACATCTAAGAACGCAATTCTACGACTCTATACAAAGTTTCATGCAACATAAGTGCTTATAAGTGTCTCAATGTGCTTTGTACAAGTTTGACAAACTTATGAAACATCTAACAACGTGGTTTCTAGGACTCTAAACCAAAATTCTTGCAACATGAGTGCTTATAAGTGTCTCAATGAGCTCTGTACTAGTTTGACGAATTAATGAACATCTAACAACGCGTTTCTAGGACTCTAAACCAAGTTTCATGCAACATGAGTGCTTATAAGTGTCTCAATGAGCTTTGTATTAGTTTGAAAAACTTATGAAACATCTAACAACATGGTTGCTAGGACTCTAAACCAAGTTTCATGCAACGTGAATGCTTATAAGTGTCTCAATCAGCTTTGTACAAGTTTGAAGAAGTTATTAAACATCTAACGGCGTGGTTTCTAAGACTCTAAACCATGTTTCATGCAACAAGAGTGCTTATAAGTGTCTCAATGAGCTTTGTACAAGTTTGAAGAACTTATGAAACATAAAACAACGCGTTTCTACGTCTATAAACCAAGTTTCATTCAACATGAGTCCTTATAAGTGTCTCAATGAGTTTTGTACAAGTTTGACGAACTTATGAAACATCTATATAACAACGCGTTTTTATGAATCTAAACCAAGTTTCTTGCAACATGAGTGCTCATAAGTGTCTCAATAAGTTTTGTACTAGTTTGAAGAACTTATGAAACATCTATCAACGCGTTTCTTGGACTATAAACCACCAGTTTCTTGCAACATGAGTGCTTAGAAGTGTCTCTATGATATTTGTATAAGTTTGACGAACTTAAGAAACAACTTACAACTCGTTTCTAGGACTCTAAACCCAAGTTTCTTGCAAAATTAGTGCTTATAATTGTCTCAATAAGCTTAATTTGTACTTGTTTGACTAACTTATGAAACATCTAATAAAGGGTTTCTACGACTCTAAACAAAGTTTGGCGAACTTATGAAACATCTAACAACGTGGTTTTTAGGACTCTAAAGAATGTTTCATGCAACATGAGTACTTATAAGTGTCTCAATGATATTTGTACTAGTTTGACGAACTTATGAAACATCTAACAACGTGGTTGCTAGGAATCTAAACCAAGTTTCATGCAACATGATTTCTTATAAGTGTCTCAATGAGCTTTGTACTAGTTTGACGAACATATGAAACATCTAACAACGCGTTTGTAACACGTTGTTACATGTTTCATAAGTTAATGTAACTTGTACAAAGCTCATTGAGGAACTTATAAGCTCTCATGTTGCATGAAACTTGGTTTAGAGTCCTAGAAACGAGTTGTTAGATGTTTCATAAGTTCGTCAAACTTGTACAAAAGCTCATTGAGACACTTATAAACACTCATGTTGCATGAAACTTGGTTTAGAGTCCTAGAAACGCATTGTTAGATGTTTCATACGTTCGTCAAACTTGTACAGAAGCTCATTGAGGAACTTATAAGCACTCATGTTGCGTGAAACATGGTTTAGAGTCCCTAGAAACCCGTTGTTAGATGTTTCATAAGTTTGTGAAACTTGTACAAAGCTCATTGAGGAACTTAAAAGCACTCATGTTGCATGAAACTTGGCTTTGAGTCCTTGAAACGCGCGTTGTTAGATGTTTCATAAGTTCGTGAAACTTGTAAAAAGCTCATTGAGGAACTTATAAGCACTCATATTGCATGAAACTTGGTTTAGAGTCCTAGAAACGCGTTGTTAGATGTTTCATACGTTCGTCAAACTTGTACAAAGCTCATTGAGGAACTTATAAGCTCTCATGTTGCATTAAACTTGGTTTAGAGTCCTAGAAACCCGTTGTTAGATGTTTCATAAGTTCGTGAAACTTGTACAAAGCTCATTGAGGAACTTATAAGCACTCATGTTGCATGAAACTTGCTTTAGAGTCCTAGAAACGTGTTGTTAGATGTTTCATAAGTTCGTGAAACTTGTACAAAGCTCATTGAGGAACTTATAAGCACTCATGTTGCATGAAACTTGGTTTAGAGTCCTAGAAACGCGTTGTTAGATGTTTCATACGTTCGTCAAACTTGTACAAAGCTCATTGAGGAACTTATAAGCTCTCATGTTGCATGAAACTTGGTTTAGAGTCCTAGAAACGAGTTGTTAGATGCTTTATAAGTTCGTCAAAATTATACAAAGCTCATTGAGATACTTATAAGCACCCATGCTGCATAAAACTTGGTTTAGAGTCCTAGAAACGCGTTGTTAGATGTTTCATAAGCTCGTGAAACTTGTAAAAAGCTCATTGAAGAACTTATAAGCACTCATGTAAGCACTCATGTTGCATGAAACTTGGTTTAGAGTCCTAGAAACGCGTTGGTAGATGTTTCATAATTTCGGGAAACTTGTACAGAGCTCATTGAGGAACTTATAAGAACTCATGTTGCATGAAATTTGATTTAGAGTCCTAGAAACGCGTACGAAACTCATTGAGCCACTTATAAGAATTCATGTTGCGTGAAACTTGGTTTAGACACTACAAGAATGCAGGCTATTTCCGACCGTAGTTTTGGTCGGAAATCGGTCGGAAATGTCGATTTCCGACGGATTTCCGACCAAAATTGCGTCGTCGGTTTCAAATGGTCGGAAACCGGTTTTGGTCGGAAAGTGGTCGGAAATTTCCGACCACTCTCCTACCAAAATGTCGTCGGAAATTTCCGACCACTCTCCTACCAAAATGTGGTCGGAAATTTCCGACCACATTTTCCGACGGATTTCCGACGGAAATAAATTACAATTCCGACGGAAATATATTTTTTTAAAAAAAAATTAAATTCTATTTCCTACGGATTTCCGACGGAATCAAATAATTGTTTTAAAAAAAATAAATTACATTTCCGACGGAAATCCGACGGAAATAAATAATTTTTTTAAAAAAAATTAATTACATTTCCGACGGAAATGAATATTTTTTTAAAAAAAATAAATAAATATTTCCGACGGATTTCCGACGGAAGTAAATTTTTAAATAAAAAAAAATTTATTAAAAATACGAATATTAAAAAAAAAATTACAAAAAACGAAAATTAAAAAAAACGAAAATTAAAAAACGAAAATTAAAAAAAATTACAAAAAAACGAAAAAAAACAAATAATGAAAATAAAAACTAAATTCCTGTTCCCGACCCCGATCCAGATCCTGGAGGATAATGCGGGAAACGGCTCATCAAAATATTCATTCATCTTCCGGATTTGAGCGCTTGTTTCTTGCGGATCTTATCAATTGCTCATCAAATATTCATCTTTCGCATTTCGAGCGCATCTTTCGAGAGATCTCGAGAAGAAGCGATGGATCGGTGGTTGGTCGGTGGTTGGTACGTAAGGCAAAGACGTCTCTTGGGATTCGGGAAGGGTCCCTAAACCGAAAGGTTTACCTCGATACATAGGAGTCTCCTAGGATCGGAAATTTAAATTATTAATATAATTATATTTTTTTTTAAAAACTATTTAAATAAAAAATATTACCTTGAGAACCAACCGGTTTATTTCCGAATTGGTTAGGGTGTTGGAGCTTGGTTGATTCGTCGGAAGATTGAATTAATTATTGTGGTCGGAAATCGGTAGGAAATTCCGACCGAATTCCGACCAAAATAATTAATTGACCGCCAAACTGAAAAATTTGGCGAAAAAAAGAGCGGTCAAAATTATTGTGGTCGGAATTCGGTCGGAAATTCCCACCGTTTTCCGACCACAATAATTAATTATATTTAAATTTAATTGTGGTCGGAATTCAGTCGGAAATTCCTACCGAATTCCGACGGAATATGCATGTCATTTAATCCATGCGAACACTTAGCGAGTTTCGGGTAAATTTCAAGAACTACGGTCGGAAATCGGTAGGAAATTCCTACCGATTTCCGACCGAAATTCGTGATTTAGTGTATATTTAGTGTTTCGCATAAAAACGTATTTCGAATAGGTTTAATGGAGTGTTTATATAAGATTTCTTGAACATAACAATATATAAGTATAATATGTTTCACGTTTTCAAATGTTTTTATGAAAATACTAAAATTTTGAAAAAACATATGAAAGTTACATAACTAAGTTGTAATGAAACATATATTTATAAAAATTAAAACTATTTTGCATTTTATGATCATTTTAGACAGTTGTAGAGTTTATTTTATTTCTAAAACGTATTGTATAAAGGTATTTCATTGATTCGACAAAAAAAAACATCATTTTGAAACGAAACCCTATAACGGTCGGAATTCGGTCGGAAATTTCCTACCGATTTCCGACCACAAATCAAAAAACGGTAGGAAATCGGTCGGAAATTTCCTACCGAATTCCGACCGAATTTGGGGTTTCGATTTAGTACGAGGTAATTTAGTTTTGGCGGCTATCGACGGATTTCCGACCGATTTCCGACTTTTTATTAAAAAATTAAAAAAAAAAATTAATTTTTTTAAAATTACTCGATTTGGTACGAGGTAATCGAGTTTCGCCGGCTACCGACCGATTTCCGACCGAATTCCGACCGCAGTGTAAAAAAATAAAAAAAAAATTAAAAATTTGAAAACGTGTAAAATTTTTGAAAACTCGTTGAAAACTATTTAATTGAAAAGTCTTTGAAAACTCTTTCAAAAAGTGTAAAAGAATTTAAAAGTCTTTGAAAACTTTTTTTAAAACTCTTTGAAAACTCTTTGAAAAATTGTAAAATATTTGAAAATTCGTTGAAAACTATTTGAAAACTATTTGAAAAATCTTTGAAAACTCTTTGAAAAAGTGTTAAAGAATTTAAAACTCTTTAAAAATTAAACTTGTTGAAAACTTATTGTAAAATCTTTAAAAACTATTTCAAAACTCTTAATTTGAAAAGTCTTTGAAAAGTGTTTTAAAAATATTTTCAAAAAATTTGAACTTTTTTTTCAAACATTTCATTCGGATTCGGTTGAGTCTTCAGTGGCAGAATCAGACCCCTCCTCAAATTCTCCAACCTCTTCTTCGGACTCTTCATGTACAACAAAATCAGCATCTTCTGTTAAATCTACAACCAAATCCACTTGTAATGAAACATCCACTTCTCCCAAATGCCCAAGCTGTTGTCGCTTGCAAAGGAGGATCGACCTCGAAGAACTACCATGAACTCTTCCCCTCGGGTTTATTTCTCGTAACAACTATCCAAGGATCCCTGTCCTCGTGTGGTCGCGGATAAGTCATGTATGATACTTGGTTGGCCTGCGATCCAAGAATGAACGGATAATATTTTTGTAACCTCCTCCGAGAATGTATTGTAGTAACACCAAACTCGTACGTACGTACACCATGTCCTGCAACGGGGCTATACCAATCACAATATAACGTAACACATCTTAGATCGAGCATCCCGCTATAATGCACTTCTAATATCTCATGTAATACCCCGTAGTAAACCAAATCTCCGGCTACCGCCGACACCCCATGGTTTGCCGTCGACCTTGAATTTCCCTCACAAAATATTTTAAAAGCGTATCCACGCGTGCGGTACATCGGGTGTGAAACGGCAATATATTGTGGACCGTTCACCACCTCTTCTAACCATGTTGGAATTAACTCTCCTTCGCGCTGCCCGCCGTATACATATAACTTTAACCATTCGCAAATTCTCTTTCTTTGACTTCATTTAATTCATCGTCTGTTGCTTCCGAATGTTCAAATCGTTTTTGCGCCATGTAAATCTCCTCGTACGGCACCAAATCTTCGCAGTTGGTCAAAATATACATGTGCACATTAGCATGCTCAACATCGGCGAGTCTTCGCCTTTTACCCTTTCCACTTAAACGCCCAACTTTGTCTAAAAAGTTCTGGTACATATACGGGATAACAAGCATGCACTCCTCCATCATCATGTCGTTTTTGTTTTCCACTCTTTGTTTGGGTTTGTGGTGGAAAGTAGTACCCAGCTAAGTTAGATCTCTCTTCGTTTATGCTTTGGGCAATAATTGAACCTTCAACCCTCGCTAAATTCTTCACTTTTTTCTTCAAATGGTACATGTAGCGCTCGAAAGGATACATCCACCGATATTGAACGGGACCACCAAGTTCTACTTCCCGAGGAAAGTGAATTGGCAAATGTTCCATAACGTCGAAGAAAGAAGGCGGAAATATCTTCTCTAGGTTGGACAATATCACAGGGATCTTCTCGTCAAGATTTCGGATTTCTTCGGCGGAAAGGGATCTCGCAGAAATGTCTCTGAAAAAAGCTCAAATTCCTGCAATCGCTTCATGGACTTTTTGCGGAAGAAGCCCGTCGAATGCAAATGGAAGAATACGTTGCATAACAACATGACAATCATGACTCTTCATCCCTGAAAACTTACCTTCTCCACGATCAACACGGTTTCTAAGGTTAGAAGAGTAACCATCCGGAAACTTAACATTGTCCATTATCCGGCTAAAGAATTCATGCTTTGCTGAAACGTTTAACCGAAAAGCGAGTTGGGGATATCTTCCTTGACTGGTGACATGAAGTTCCTTCCGAGAACAAATAGTCGGCAAGTCTAATCTGGACTTCAAGTTGTCTTTCGTCTTCCCTTTCACGTTCATAATGGTGAACATGATGTTGTCAAAGAAGTTCTTCTCGATGTGCATAACATCTAGGTTGTGCCGAAGTAAATGATCCTTCCAATAAGGCAAATCCCAAAATATTCTCTTTTTGTGCCGTTATGATGTTCACCATATCCATCCACAACTTGATGTCCGTTACCACCACAACGTCTGTCTTCTCGGCTCCAAAATCTCTAAGTTGAGTTAGTATATGTTCACCGCTTACTTCTTCGGGAGGTCCTTCATAGATTTTCTTCTTCTTCGTAAACAAAGTAGTGCTCCGACGGTATGGATGATCGTTTGGTAAAAATCGTCGATGACAATCAAACCAACATGATTTACGTCCGTTCTTCAATTGGAAAGCATCGGTGTTATCTTGACAATAAGGACAAGATAACCGTCCATGTGTGGTCCATCCGGATAACATACCATATGCCGGAAAATCGCTAATAGTCCACATTAGTACGCTCGCATCATGAAGTTTTGTTGCATTGATATGTCGTACGTTTCAACTCCACTCTCCCATAACATCTTCAACTCATGTATCAACGGCTGCATAAATATGTCTAGTGCTCTCTTCGGATGCTCGGCCTAGGAACAAGAATAGATAGGAACAAAAACTCCCTAACCATGCACAATGACGGAGGCAGGTTGTAAGGCGTGACGATCACCGGCCATAAAGAATATTGTCTCCCATGTTTCCCAAAAGGGTTGAAACCATCAGTACTTAATCCCAAATACACATTGCGACTCTCACTTGCGAAACTAGGATACACATTTTGAAAATGTTTCCATGCTTGAGCATCTGAAGAATGTGTTATCTCTCCATTTAACATCTCATGTTCCGCATGCCATCTCATCGAACTTGCTGTGCGCTCCGACTGATATAACCTCTTCAGTCCATCCGTTAACGGCAAATACCACATTCTCTTATAAGGTATGGACACTCTTCCACCAGTTTCTTTATATCGTGCGGTTTTCATCTCTTCTCCAATATAACATACAGTTATCGACGCACACATCGATAATCTGATACGGTAATCCTAGACCAGATACCAACTTCTCGATTTCATAATACGTCCCCGGTGCCATATTATCTTCGGGCAAAATGTCTTTGATCAGACCAGCCCACGCATCCACACAATCTTCGAAAGATTGTAATCCGTTTTGATAGACACATCATTCTTGTCGCGGTGAAAGATGTGAATGACCTTCTCTACACCCACCATATAACGGGTTCTTAGCGGCATCCAACATGTCAAAGAATTTCTGCGCTTCCACATTTGGCTCCTCCAATGTAGGCTCATGATGATCTCCAACAAACGACGGCATAGTTTCGCGAAAAATATCATTTACCATTTGCACGGTCCTATCTACGGATATAGGTTCTTCTACGGAGGGACAACTAAATTATTATCATAATATTGTACATTACTACTACTAGGATAATTTACCATCAAATCATTTTCCCCATGAGAATACCATATTTTATACCCCGCGTAAAACCAACATTATATAAATGCTTCCATACTACTTTTACCAAAACATTTCTACGATTATCGCAATTTTTACAAGGACAATACATTTTACCTGTTGCTACGGTTCTTTCTTGAATTGCGGCAAACTCCATAAATTGTTTAAGCCCCTCCGCAAATTCTTCCGAAAGTAATCCCGTCGCCGGATCTTTATGATTTTCATCCATCCACGATCTAAAATAACTCATTATAATAATTTTTATTGAATTTTGTGGTAAATGGAGATTGATAAGAGAATTGTTAATTTGTATTGAATTTTGTGGTAAATGGAGATTGATAAGAGAAATTGTGAGAAAGAAGAAGTGAGGGTGTGATATATATAAGAAAAATTTCCTACCGATTTCCGACCGATTTCCTACCACAATTGATCCGTTGCACAACGGTAACGAAACGTTCAAATATCGGTCGGAAAAGTTTTCCGTCGGAAATTGGTCGGAAAGTGGTAGGAAATTTCCTACCAATTTCCGACGGATTAGTTTTCCGACCGATATTTTAACGTTTCGTTACCGTTGTGCAACGGATCAATTGTGGTAGGAAATCGGTCGGAAATCGGTAGGAAAAATTTCGACGGAAATCCGACCGAAATAAATTCCGACGGAAATCCGACCGATTTCCTACCAAATTCCGACCAAATTTTTGTGTCGGAATTTGGTCGGAAATTTCCGACCGATTTCCGACCAATATCCATGTAGTCGGAAATCGGTCGGAAAGTGGTCGGAAATTTCCGACCACGTTTTTACGGTCGGAAATGTGGTAGGAAATTACCCTGTTTTCTTGTAGTGAGATTCCTAGAAATCACGTTGTTAGATGTTTTAATAAGTTGGCCAAACTTGTACAAAGCTCATTGAGACACTTATAATTACTCATGTTGCATGAAATTTGGTTTAGAGTCTTAGAAACCACGTTGTTAGATGTTTCATAAGTTCGTCAAACTTGTATAAAGCTCATTGAAGAAACTTATAAGCACTCTTGTTGCATGAAACTTGGTTTAGAGTTCTAAAAACGCGTTTATTAGATGTTTCATAACTTCGTCAAACTTGTACAGAGCTCATTGAGACACTTATAAGCACTTATGTTGCATAAAACTTGGTTTAGAGTCCTAGAAAAGGGTTGTTAAATGTTTCATAAGTTCATCAACTTCTACAAAGCTCATAGAGACACTTATAATCACTCATGTTGCATGAAACTTGGTTTAGAATACTAGAAACGCGTTGTTAGATGTTTCATAAATTCGTCAAACTTGTACAAATCTTATTGAGGAACTTATAAGCACTCTTGTTGCATGAATCTTGGTTTAGAGTTCTAGAAACGCGTAATTAGATGTTTCATAAGTTCGTCAAACTTGTACAAAGCTCATTGAGACACTTATAATTACTCATGTTGCATGAAATTTGGTTTAGAGTCTTAGAAACCACGTTGTTAGATGTTTTATAAGTTCGTCAAACTTGTATAAAGCTCATTGAGGAACTTATAAGCACTCTTCTTGCATGAAACTTGGTTTAGAGTTCTAGAAAACGCATTGTTAGATGTTTAATAAGTTCGTCAAACTTGTAAAAAGGTCATTGAGACACTTATAATTACTCATGTTTCATGAAATTTGGTTTAGAGTCCTAGAAACGCATTGTTAGATGTTTCATAAGTTCATCAAACTTGTACAAAGCTCATTGAGAAACTTATAATCACTCATGTTGCATGAAATTTGGTTAAGAGTCCTAGAAACGTGTTGTAAGATGTTTCATAAGTTTGTCAAACTTGTACGAAACTCATTGAGCCACTTATAAGAATTCATGTTGCGTGAAACTTGGTTTAGAGTCCTAGAAACCATGTTGTCGATGTTTCATAAGTTTGTCAAACTTGTACAAAGCTCATTGAGACACTTATAAGCACTCATGTTGCATGAAACTTGGTTTAAAGTCCAAGAAACGCGTTGTTAGATGTTTCATAAGTTCGTAAAACTTGTACAAAGCTCATTGTGACACTTATAAACACTCATGTTGCATGAAACAAGGTTTAGAGTCCTAGAAACGCGTTGTTAGATGTTTCATAAATTAGTGAAACTTGTACCAAAGCTCATTGAGACACTTATAAGCACTTATGTTGCCTAAAACTTTGTTTAGAGTCTTAGAAAAGTGTTGTTAAATGTTTCATATGTTTGTCAACTTGTACAAAGCTCATTGAGACACTTATAATCACTCATGTTGCATGAAACTTGGATTAGTCCTAGAAACGCGTTATTAGATGTTTCTAAGTTCGTCAAACTTGTACGAAGCTAATTGAGCCACTTATAAATCACTCGTGTTGCATGAAACTTGGTTTAGAGTCCTTGAAACGCGTTATTAGATGTTTCATAAGTTCGTCAAACTTGTACAAAGCTCATTAAGACACTTATAATCACTCGTGGTGCATGAAACTTTGTTTAAAGTTCTAGAAACGCATTGTTAGATGTTTCATAAGTTCGTCAAAATTGTACGAAGCTCATTGAGACACTTATTATCACACATGTTGCATGAAACTTGGATTAGAGTCCTAGAAACGCGTTATTAGATATTTCATAAGTTCGTCAAACTTGTACAAAGCTCATTGAGACACTTATAATCACTCATGGTGCATGAAACTTGGTTTAGAGTCCTAGCAACGCGTTGTTAGATGTTTCATAAGTTCGTCAAACTTGTACGAAGCTCATTGAGACACTTATAATCACACATGTTACATGAAACTTGGTTTAGAGTCTTGGAAAAGCGTTGTTAGATGTTTCTTAAGTTCGTCAAACTTGTAAAAATAACACGAGACACTTATAATCACACATGTTGCATGAAACATGGATTAGTGTCCAATAAACGCGTTGTTAGATGTTTCATTAGTTCATGAAACTTGTACAAAGCTCATTGAGGCACTTAGAAGCACTCATGTTGCATGAAACTTGGTTTAGATTCCTAGAAACCTCGTTGTTAGATGTTTCATAAGTTCGTCAAACTTGTATAAAGCTCATTGAAGAACTTATAAGAACTCTTGTTGCACGAAACTTGGTTTAGAGTCCTAGAAACGCGTTGTTAAAAGTTTCATAAGTTCGTCAAACTTGTACAAAGCTCATTGAGACACTTATAATCACTCATGCTGCACGAAAATTGGTTTAGAATCATAGAAACGCGTTGTTAGATGTTTCATAAGTTCGTCAAATTTGTACGAACCTCATTGAGACACTTATAAGAAGTTAAGTTGCATGAAACTTGGTTTAGAGTCTTAGAAACGCGTTGTTTAATGTTTCATAAGTTTGTTAAACTTGTACAAATCTCATTGAAACAATTATAAATACTCATGTTGCATGAAACTTGGTTTAGAGTCCTAGAAACGCGTTATTAAATGTATCATAAGTTAGTGAAATTTTTACCAAGCTCATTGAGACACTTATAAGCAGTTATGTTGCATAAAACTTGGATTAGAGTCCTAGAAAAGTGTTGTTAAATGTTTCCTAAGTTCGTCAACTTGTACACAGCTCATTGAGACACTTATAATCACTCATGTTGCTTGAAGCTTGGATTAGAGTCCTAGAAACGGGTGGTTAGATGTTTCATAAGTTCGTCAAACTTGTACAAAGCTCATTGAGACACTTATAAGCATTCATGTTGTATGAAACTTGGTTTAGAGTCCTAGAAACGCGTTGTTAGATGTTTCATAAGTTCGTCAAACTTGTATAAAGCTCATTGAGACCCTTATAAGCAGTCATGTTACATGAAACTTGGTTTAAAGTCCTAGAAACGCGTTGTTAGATGTTTCATGCAACATGAGTGCTTATAAGTGTCTCAATGCGCTTTGTACAAGTTTTACGAACTTATGAAACATCTAACAATGTGATTTCTAGGGCTCTAAACCAAGTTTCATGCAATATGAGTGCTTAAAAATATCTAAATGAGCTTTGTACAAGTTTGACGAACTTACAAAACATCTAACAACGCGTTTCTAGGACTCTAAACCAGGTTTCTTGCAACATGAGTGCTTATCAGTGTCTCAATGAGTTTTGTACAAGTTGTACGAACTTATGAAACATCTAACAACGCTTTTCTAGTACTCTAAACCAGGTTTCTTGCAACATGAGTGCTTACAAGTGTCTCAATGAGCTTTGTACAAATTCGAAAAACTTATGAAACATCTAACAACATGGTTTCCAGGACTCTAAACAAATTTTCATGCAACATGAGTGCTTATAAGTGTCTCAATGAGCTTTGTAAAGGTTTGACGAACTTAGGAAACATCTAACAACACGTTTCTAGGACTCTAAACTAGGTTTCTTGCAACATTAGTGCTTATAAGTGTCTCAATGAGCTTTGTACAAGTTTGACGAACTTATGAAACATCTAACAACACGTTTCTAGGACTCTAAACAACGTTTCATGAAACATGAGTGCTTATAAGTGTCTTAATGAGCTTTGTACAAGTTTGACGAACTTATGAAACATCTAACAACACGTTTCTAGGACTCTAAATAGAGTTTCATGCAACATGAGTACTTATAAGTGTTAGATTATGGTAAGATTATAGTGAAGTTTAGGAGTTTGTGTTCTTGAGTTAATGAAGAACATCAAGAACAAGAGAGAGAGTGTAGAGAGAAAGAGATTTGATTCGGACAAGATTCATTAAGTGTGTTAAAAATTGTTTACAAAGGATAGGAATATAAATAAACTAATCGCCCAAAATGGCATCTTAGGAATATGCTATAAACGTCCCTATCACCTTTGTTAGCCGCGCCACCTTAACTTGGTCCGTGACTCGTACGGCCGAGTAGGCTACACGTGCCTTAAGTCACACACGTGACCGTACGGATGTCGAGCTTACCAACGGCTGTTTTGCAACGGCTACTTGATTCTAGATCCTTCCTTTGTCTTCTCTTGTAACGGTCATATTGTTAAGAGTATACTTTGGCCTTCGCTTGGTCCACAAGTATGGGCACTCATCTTAATGGACTATGCATCCGGATAAGCGCCTTAGTCTCTTTAATACTCCCCCGCAAGCTTAGCCTAGTGCAATGGCTAATCTTGGAACCCGTATGACCTTGCCTCGTTAAAAACCTTGGTAAGAAAACCACTTGGGATAAAACTTACCTAAGGGAAAAGAGTACAAGACCATACGGTTAGGGACTTAGGCGTCGAGAGCCCGGATGAGTCCAAGTCTTGGTAGATTGGACTCACAAAATTTCAAGCTTGTGGACTTGGTGAAGATGTCCGAAAGTTAGTATTGACTCTTAGTGTAGCAAGGTAGAATCGTGCCTTTGACCATTTGCTCTCTAACCTTGTGACAATTCACCTCTATGTGTTTAATCCTCTCATGGAACACCGAGTTTGTTGCTATGTGGATGGCCGCTTGATTATCACAATGCATGGTCATTGGGGCTTCAATCTTGAATCCCAAATCTCCTAGCAAGTTCTTTAGCCACATGAGTTCTTGAGTCAACTTCCTCATGGCTCTATACTCGGCTTCGACGGTTGAACAAGATACTATCTTTTGCTTCTTTGTATTCCATGTGACAAGGTTGCCATCAATGAAAGTGCAATACCCGGTGGTTGACCGTCTACTCTCTATATCCCCGGCGTAATCCGCGTCACAATACCCAATTACCTTTGTATTCTTGTTGCAACCCATCCATATGCCCAAGCTTGATGTTCCTTTAAGGTAACACAAGATCCTCATGATCATGTTTCAATGATGTTGCTTCGGCTTTTGCATATGTTGGGAAACTTGGTTTACGGCAAAACATACGTCCGGTCTAGTGATCGTCAAGTAAATCGGTTTACCCACTAGCCGTCTATAGAGCATTGGGTCTTGGTATGGTTGATCATCCTCACTACCTTCTTGAGTGGTCTTGTAGCCGTCTTCAAGAGGAGTCTTAGCCACCTTGGTACCTATCATATTGACAACACTTAAAAGATCATGGGTGTACTTCCTTTGGGAAAGAAATAGACCTTCTTCAGATCTACAAACTTCAATCCCAAGGAAGTACTTAAGAGTACCTAGGTCCTTAATGTCAAATTTAGATTTAAGAAAAGATTTGGTTGCTTGAATACCTCCCTTGTTGTTTCCGGAGATGATGATGTCGTCTACATACACTAGTACCAGTACTATCCCTTCTTGGTTTTGTAAGGTGAAGAGAGTATGCTCGGCTTGTGTTCTTTTGAATCCCTTTGCCATCAATGTTGAACTAAGCTTGTGATACCAAGATCTAGGTGATTGCTTGAGACAAGTAGATGGCTTTCCTTAACCTTAGAACCTTTCCGGGATTAATTTCTAGGCCGGGTGGTGGAGTCATGTAGACTTCTTCTTCAAGTTCCCCTTATAGAAAGGCATTCTTCACATCCATTTGAAAGAGATCCCATGATAGGTTAGTGGCAAGTGACAATATTACCCGAACGGTGTGAAGTTTTGCAACCGGGTTAAATGTGTCTAGGTAGTCCTCTACGTTTGTGTGAATCCTCTTGCTATCAATCTTGCCTTGTGTCTTTCTATCTCTCCATTGCTTAGATATTTGATAGTGAAGACATACATTGAACTTACGGCCTTCTTTCCTTTTGGTAGATTGGTCTCATAGAAAGTCTCATTATCTTCCATTGCCTTGTTCTCGGCTTCCACCGCTTTAACCCAAACTTCCTCCTTCATTGCCTCTTCATATGTTCTTGGAATTACTTGTTGATCCATGGAAGTGGTAAAGGCTTGGTGTTCCTTTGGGAAGCTTGCAAGAGAACACACGGCTTGAGTAGGATGTGCCTCGGCATTGCTATTGAAGTATACCCTTGTGTTGACCCAATTGGATGGATTCTTCTTAACTCTAGTGCTCCTTCTTAGAACCAGCGGCTCTTCTTCTTGGGACACATCTTGGTCATGAACTTCTTGATCATGACTTTGATCACTTTATTGTTGAGTGTGAGTCTCGGTTGAGGCTTGTGGTTCTTCTTGAACATTTGACTCTCCCTCGGACGTAGTTGGTTCTTGAGTACCGGCTTGCTCATTGTTCTCCCCCTCATGATCAAGGTGGGTCTCTTGAGTTGGTTCCTCACTCCTTGTTTCTTCATGAATATCCATACCAAGATTCCTCATCCAGTTCCTAAGACTTGTAGCTCTATCCGTAACAACTTCGGGTAAGTCCTTTACACTTTCCCAATTGTTTTCCTTGTAGTAGCTTTGTCCTTCTAGAAAGTTGACCTCTCTTGATACCAATACCCTTCTTGTTTCGGGTACATAGCATTTATACCCCTTTTGTGTATTTGAGTAGCCAATGAACATAGCCTTGGTGCTTTTAGCTTCTAGCTTGTTCCTTTGCTCACTAGGTACAAACAAACCCATAACACACACAACCAAACACTCTTAGATGGTTAATAAAAGGATTAGTCTTATTCAATACCTTGAATGGAGATTCATTCTTCAAGACTTGTGTTGGTGTGCGGTTGATAAGATAGCATGCCGTGAGAACCCCATCGGACCAAAACCTCTTTGGTATGTTCATGTGGAACATCATGGACCGTGTCACTTCCATTAAGTGTCGGTTCTTCCTTTTGGCTACACCATTTTGTTGTGGTGTGTATGGGCATGTGGTTTGATGGAGGATCCCATGCTTGGCTATGTGTTCTTTAAATGCTCTACTTGTGTATTCTCCACCATTGTCAGACCTAAACGTTTTGATCTTGACATTATAATGATTAGTCACATAGTTTTTGAAATTTTGAAAAAGCTTCTAACACCCTATCTTTTGTTTGTAAAAGAGTAACCCAAGTGTATTTAGAACTTTCATCTATGAATGTGACAAAATAAGAGTGATTATCCCTAGATTTACAAGGTGATGACCACACATACGAATGCACAAGTTCAAAAGGTTTATAAGTCATGTTTGATTTTTGAAAAACTGTTTGGCAATGTTTACCTAAGATGCATGCTTCACAAGTTTCATGATTAAACTTAACATTAGGCAAAATGGTTTTCATAGCATTTAAATGAGGATGACCGAGTCTAAAATGCCAAATAACATTGTTGGCTTCAGATAAAACAGTTTTAAAAGCATGACAAAACAAAGAATTAGAAGAATCTTTCTCTAGGACATAGAGATCGCCTCTTGTGATCTCTTTTCCCCACAATCCTTTTACTCTTAATATCCTGAAAAATCACATCATTAGGTTCAAATATAACATTGCAATTTAAATCACAAGCTATTCTTTTAACGGATATAAGATTGGATGTAAAACTTGGCATGTAAAGGGCTTTAGATTCTCTATCAAATAACCTAAGATTTCCTAATCCTTCTATAGGTATCTTACTCCAATTTGCAATGATTACATTCCCTAGAGCCGGTTCTATGTCACTAATCAAGTCTAGGTTACTAATCATGTGATGAGAAGCACCGTAATCAATGACAATAAGTTTGATAAGCTCTTTATCAAGAATGTTAGCACTAAGGGAGTAAAAGTGAGATTTACCAATACCGGAGCCTTTAAGGGCTTTTAGAAGGGCATCAAGGTCGGATCTTCTCACAAAGTCATCCGTGAATGGGACAACGGTCGAGCTCTCCTCTTCCTTGGTGTTCGGATTAGACCCACTTGTACTCGGATTGCTTATGGAATCATCGTTTGAGAAGTGAGCTTCGGCGTCCTTGAACTTAGCCGGCTTGAGATGTGGGTGAAGAATCCAACACTTGTCCTTGGTATGCCCCTTCTTCTTGCAATGATCACAAAGTAATGATCTCCTTTCCTCATAGGTTCTTGAAGTGGGTTTGAAAGCTACCTTGTTGGCCGAGACTAATTCCTTCTTGCCATCAAATAGATCAATGGACCTTTGTTCCTTTTGCAATTGAGAGCACACTTCTTCAAGATTTGGTAAGGTTTCCGAGCGGAGAAGATGCTTGATGATGTCCTTATAGCTACTATTAAGAGTGAGGAGCAAGCCAAAGACCTTGTCTAGCTCTCTTCGTTCGTTTAAGATTCTAGGCTCCACGGTGCTTGGTCGGAGCATTTCTAGCTCGGCCGAGGAGAAAGCCAAAGACCTTGTCTAGCTCTCTTCGTTCGTTTAAGATTCTAGGCTCCACGGTGCTTGGTCGGAGCATTTCTAGCTCGGCCCATAGTGATCTAAACTTCCCAAAGTGTTTGGTGAACTCGGTGTCCTCTTGATTAAGGTCATTGAAAGCCTTCTTGACCTCATAAATTCGACTTAGGTTGGAGATGTTGCCATACACGGTTTGTACAGTATCCCATAACTCTTTAGCGCTTTCACAATAGGAGTAGTCTTCTAGGATTGATGGTTCAAGGGATCCTTGGATGATTCCAAGGACCTTTTGGTATAGTTGAAACCATTTCTCATCATCGGTGGTAAGCTCCTCATTTCCGAAGTTGAAATCGATGGGAATATCTTCTTGTGTGAGGATATGGTTCCGCAAGCCGCGGCCACAAAGGGTTATCTTCATGGTTCTTGCCCATAGAAGATAGTTGATGGCTTTGAGAGTAACCGGACAAGGAATCTTCTTGTGTTCCTTATCTTCCATGGTAACCGAATGAATGATACTAATCTTTGCTTAAAAACGGAGAAATTTTAAACCTTCCTTGTAGATCTTCCCCTTTTGGTAACATATCTGGAAAAGAGGATAAGTCTTATAAAAATTTCTTGAAGAGGTCACACTCAGGTAGCAAAATAACCGAGAGTTTGTCTTGGATGGGCGGTGTCGAGAGTGCGCGGTGTCGAGAGTGCGCGGTGCCGAGAAACCATAACCGAGGATGCGCGGTGTCGAGAGTGCCCCGTGCCGGATATTTAGCGGAAGTAGAAATAGGTTCAGGAGTAGAATTGCTCTGATACCATGTTAGATTTTGGTAAGATTTTAGTGAAGTTTAGGAATTTGTGTTCTTGAGTTCAATGAAGAACATAAAGTTTACAAGAGAGAGAGTGTAGAGAGAAAGAGATTAGGATTCGGACAAGATTCATTAAGTGTGTTAAAAATTGTTTACAAAGGATAGGAATATAAATATGGCATCTAATAGGCCCAAAATGGTTATAAATCTTAGGAATATGTTATAAACCCTATCGCCTTGGTTAGCCGCGCCACCTTAACTTGGTCCGTGACTCGTACGACCGAGTAGGCTACACGCGCCTTAAGTCACACACGTGACCGTACGGATGCCGAGTTTACCAACGGCTCTTTTGCAACAGCTACTTGATTCTAGATCCTTCCTTTGTCTTCTTTTGTAACGGTCATATTGTTAAGAGTATACTTTGGCCTTTGCTTGGTCCACAAGTATGGGCACTCAACTTAATGGACTATGCATCCGGATAAGCGCCTTAGTCTCTTTAATAATAAGTGTCTCAAATAGCAACGCCATATTTCGTCGCTAAATCGTCGCTATTGGCCAATAGCGACGATTTAGCGACGAGAATATTTTCGTCGCTATACGCTCGTCGCTATTCAAAAATCGTCGCTAAATCGTCGCCATTTTGCAATCGTCGCTATTTCGTCGCCAATGTAGCGACGCCGTATAATCGTCGCTAATGATATTTCGTCGCTAATTCGTCGCTAAATTGGTCGTAAAATATTAGCGACGAATTAGCGACGATATATAAAAAATAAATTTCCAATTTAAAGATTTTGCGAAAACAAATCGTTGCTAATTCGTCGCTAATTTAGGGACGAATTAGCAACGATGTGTTAAAAAGTCGTTGCTAATTCGTCGCTAAATTAGCAACGAATTAGCAAGGATGGCTTGACACGTCCTTGCTAATTCGTTGCTAATTTAGCGACGAATTAACAATGATTTAAAAAAAAAATATTAAAAAAAAACAAATTTAAAAACCAAATTTAAAAAAAAACAATTATAAAAATATTAAAAAAATACAAAATATTTTTAAAATACAATAAATTAAAACTAATCAGCGGGATCAGCGGGATCAGCGGGATCATCGGGATCGACGACGTAATCATCAATCCCGATATCACGTCCAAGGTCTTGAGTTGCGCTACATCTGGAGGGATCACTGGTGGCCGAGTTGGTTGGACTCCCCGTCGCTTTGCATCAACCTCGCGAGGTTTGGACTTTCCATCGCGATGATGGAGAAGAAGTCCGTGATGTTCTGATAGCGGACTTCTTGTGCCGCGAGCTGCTCCCTCAACCGAACATTTTCTTCGGCGTGATCTTGGGCAGTGGGACGAGGCTGCGAAGAAGAAGCGAGGGAACCGTCTCAATCGAACCGACTCCAAAAGTGTGGTTCTTCTTCGTCTTCGGGGCCACCTATATAGACAATTTAAAATCGTTAGATATTATAATAAATATTATTTTGAATTAAATTAAATTATTTTAAATTATTACCTCATAGTAGATCCGGTCGCACTCGGTGACCGACGGTCGTCCCGAGGAGTTGACCGAACTACCATCGGTCGACGTCGAACCCGACTAACCCGCTCGGCGACTCTAGCCTCATATGCGTTCACGATATTTTCAGATCGTGAACTCACATAGGTCCCGTCCTTCCTCTTCTGGACCTTCTTCAAAATTTCCACAATGGGCGGAAGCTCGCCCATCTCCTCGCGCTATTGAAAATTATAATTAAATTATATATTTTTAAATTTTATATTATTTGAAAAAGTAATTAAATTTTAAATATATATTAATTAATACCATCCGTATACGCCGTCCGGCGTAAGAAGTCGGTCCCGAGGTGTGGACATATGGACCGGTCTCGTCGATCGGTGTGAGTCGGGACTTGGAGCAGCTACCCGCAACTTGAACCGAATGCGGGTTCGTCCAATAGTCGCAAAGGCCCTTCCACACCGCCCCATCCATTGCTATGGGTTTCGCCTCGTCTCCCTTCTTCAGCCACTTAGTCTTCCATTTGTTGATAATCCCAGTGAGGCGATGCATGGCTTTCTCCTCGAAACCCTTGCGGACTTTAAACATGTCTTCCTCCCGCCAATGCCATTTTTGCTATTTGAGTTTTTTAAAATATTAAAATAAAATTTAAATAATAAAAAAATAAATTTTGTAATAATTATTACATTTTATATAATATATATGTTATTTTATTACAATAAATATTTATATTAATTTTTTATAATGTTTAATTTTTAAAATTTAAATAATTAAAAATTTTACTTACCGCAAAAGATTCGAACCAGATGTCCTTGATATAAGGAGGCGTCTGCGACCAGTTGAAGTGCGACTCCACGAAATACGTCTTCATCACATCCGAGACACTCCTACTAACCTTGTTATCGCAAAACCTACGAAAAATAAATTTATCGTTAGCAATTATTATATTCGAAAATCAATTAATTAAATAATATAAAAATCAATTAATTAAAATAAATCAATTAATTAAATAATATAAAAATCAATTAATTATAAAAATCAATTAATTAATTACCAAAATGTCCCATCTGGCCGTCCGGAATGGAGCAACGGTAGGTACTGGTGGCTCTCCTGCCGAAGAAAGTCGAGGATCCGCTGCATGTACGGTCCAAGATGCTGAGGTGGTGGTAAATCGACGGGGGGATCGGTTGGAGCATCGGGAATAGGCTCTTGTCTTGGGTTTTGTTGGGGTGGGTCTTGTTGGGGTGGGTTTTGTTGGGGTGGGTTTTGTTGGGATGGGTTTGAATTAGAGGTGGAACCGGATCGGTTCCTTATGAAATTATAATAATGAGGGGGTTGGTTATTTTGAGACATGTTTTTGGATTTGGGTTTTTGAATTGGGTTTATTTAGAGATAATGAAATGTTTAGAGAGAGAGAGAATGAGTTTGTGTGAAATGAGGGAAAAACTCGTCGGGTATATATAATATTTTGTGTCGTCGCTAATTCGTCGCTAATATAGCGACGAATTAGCGACGAATCGTCGCCATTTCGTCGCCTCTTTTGGTTCAAACCTTTTGGTTTCCCACCCGCGGCAAACAAAATAAAGGCGACGATTTAGCGACGATACAATATAGCGACGATTTAGCAACGAATCGTTGCTAATTCGTCGCTATATGGTAACGTGACACGAAGCGACTTACATCGTATTTAATAAGTACATGCATGTCAGAATTCGTTGCTATTTCGTCGCTATATATATTTAGCGACGATTTAGCAACGAATCGTTGCCGAATCGTCGCTAATTCGTAGCTATATGTTAACATGACACGAAACGACATTCATCGTATTTCCAAGTACGAGAATGTAAGGAGGTTTAAATTTAGCTACGAAATAGCAACGATTCGTCGCTAATGCTAAACCCTTATTTTAGGGTTTGGAACCCTAAATTCGGTTTGTATCGTTTTTTTACCACTTTTTCGCCAAAACGAGTTTATAACATTGATCATATGAAGTCACAAACTCAATATATGACAAAAAACATGTAAACTAGTTTATTATGAACTTTATAGTATAAACTCTTATAAGTTATGGTTTACTTAGCTTAAATGTGTTAAGTATAATTTTTTAATCTATAATTTTTATTGTTTTATACAAATATATTACTAGTTTTGTACACTTTTTTAGTTAAGCAAAACTCGTATAAATCGATATTAAGTGGTGTTTTAGGGGTTTAAAGTTTGAAGGCTTGCAACGACTTAGCAACGAATTGGCAAGGAATATTGGTTAGCAACGAAATGGCGACGATTTGGAAACGATATGTCATTAAGTTTAGCGACGATTTAGCAACGATTTTGAACCCCTAAATCTGTAATCCATCGAAAATTAGATTTTTTTTATAAATCGTTGCAAATTCGTCGCTATATTAGCGACAAATTGGCAATGAAAGTAGGTTAGCGTTGCTAAATCCTCGCTAATTAGCGACGATTTAGCAACGGCAATTACAAATCCTGGCTATTTCGTTGCTAAATTAAATATTATTTTTAAAAAAAATAATTACAAAAACACACACAATTATTACAAAAACACACAAAGATTACAAAAACACACACAAATATTACAACTAACACATGTACACAATTATATTACAAAAACACAAAGAAAATTATTCATTATTATCGGAATCAACAGATTCGACTTCGCTACTTTCATCGAATTCATCTGCATCTCCGTCGTCTTCATCATCCACAATATCTTCAACAACTTGATTATCGGGGTCGACAAGGAATACATCTTCCGTCGATTGATTTGTTGGAATGATTGTCCCACCAATGACATCTTGTTGCATAGGAACTTCATCGTTACCCATAATTAAACCTCTTGGAACGATTCGGACTACTGCACTCCATGCTATACCGCTAGTCTTAACCCGAGGATAAGGAATGAAAGTAACTTGTTCAGCTTGCTTCATGCAACATGAGTGCTTATAAGTGTCTCAATGAGCTTTGTACAAGTTTTACAAACTTATGAAGCATCTGACAACGCGGTTTCTAGGACTCTAAACCAAGTTTCATGCCACATGAGTGCTAATAAGTATCTCAATGAGGTTTGTACAAGTTTGACGAACTTATGAAACATCTAAAAACTCGTTTCTAGGACTCTAAACCAAGTTTCTTGCAACATGAGTGCTTATAAGTGTCTCAATGAACTTTGTACAAGTTTGACGAACTTATGAAACATCTAAGAACGCGTTTCTAGGACTCTAAACCAAGTTTCTTGCAACATGAATGCTTATAAGTGTCTCAATGAGCTTGGTACAAGTTTGACGAACTTATAAAACATCTAACAACTCGTTTCTAGGACTCTAAACCAATTTTCTTGCAACATGAGTGTTTTGTACTAGTTTGACGAACTTATGAAACATCTAACAACGCGTTTCTACGACTCTAAACAAAGTTTCATTCAACATGAGTGCTTATTAGTGTCTCAATGAGCTTTGTACAAGTTTGAAGAACTTATGAAATATAAAACAACGCGTTTCTAGGACTCTAAACCAACTTACTTGCAACATGAGTGCTTAGAAGTGCCTCAATGAGCTTTGTATAAGTTTTACGAACTTATGAAACATCTAACAACTCGGTTCTAGGACTCTAAATCAAGTTTCTTGCAACATAAGTGCTTATAAGTGTCTCAATGAGCTTTGTACTAGTTTGACGAACTTATCAAACATCTAACAACACGTTTCTACGACTCTAAACAAAGTTTCATGCAACATGTGTTCTTATAAGTGTCTCAATGAGCTTTGTTCTAGTTTGACGAACTTATGAAACATCTAACAATGCGTTTCTACGACTCTAAACAAAGTTTCATGCAACATGAGTGCTTATAAGTGTCTCAATATGCTATGTACAAGTTTGAAAAACTTATCAAACATCTAACAACGTGGTTTATATGACTCTAAACCAAGTTTCATGCAACATGAGTGCTTATAAGTGTCTCAATGAGCTTTGTTAAAGTTTGACGAACTTATGAAACATCTAACAACGCGTTTCTAGGACTCTAAACCAAGTTTCTCGCAACATGAGTGCTTATAAGTGTCTCAATAAGCACCTTACAAGTTTGACGAACTTATGAAACATCTAACAACGAGTTTCTAGGACTCTAAACCAAGTTTCATCCAACATGAGTGCTTATAAAATTCTCAATGAGTTTGTTAAAGTTTGACAAACTTATGAAATATCTAACAAAATGGTCTCTGGGACTCTAAACAAGGCTTCATTAAACATTAGTGAAGTGTCTCAATGAGCTTTGTACAAATTTGACAAACTTATGAAGTATCTAACATTGTGGTTTCTAGGACTCTAAACCAAGTTTCATGCAACATGAGTGCAAATAAGTATCTCAATGAGGTTTGTTTAAGCTTGACGAACTTATGAAACATATAACAACGCGTTTCTAGGACTCTAAACCAAATATCTTGCAACATGAGTGCTTAGAAATGTCTCAATGAACTTTGTACAGGTTTGACAAATTTATGAAACATCTAACAACTCGTTTCTAGGACTCTAAACCAAGTTTCTTGAAACATGAGTGCTTATAAGTGTCTCAATGAGCTTGGTACAAGTTTGACGAACTGATGAAACATCTAACAACTCGTTTCTAGGACTCTAAACCAAGTTTCTTGCAACATGAGTTCTTATAAGTGTCTCAATGATCTTTTTATTAGTTTGACGAACTTATGAAACATCTAACAACGCATTTATACGACTCTAAACAAAGTTTCATGCAACATGAGTGCTTATAAGTGTCTCAATGAGCTTTGTACAAGTTTGAAGAACTTACGAAATATCTAACAACGCGTTTCTAGGACTCTAAACCAAGTTTCTTGCAACATGAGTGCTTATAAGTGTCTCAATGAGCTTGGTACAAGTTTGACGAACTGATGAAACATCTAACAACTCGTTTCTAGGACTCTAAACCAAGTTTCTTGCAACATGAGTTCTTATAAGTGTCTCAATGATCTTTTTATTAGTTTGACGAACTTATGAAACATCTAACAACGCATTTCTACGACTCTAAACAAAGTTTCATGCAACATGAGTGCTTATAAGTGTCTCAATGAGCTTTGTACAAGTTTGAAGAACTTACGAAATATCTAACAACGCGTTTCTAGGACTCTAAACCAAGTTTCTTGCAACATGAGTGCTTAGAAGTGTTTCAATGAGCTTTGTACAACTTTGACGAAGTTATGAAACATCTAACAATGCGTTTCTACGACTCTAAACACAGTTTCATGCAACATGTGTTCTTATAATTGTCTCAATGAGCTTTATTCTAGTTTCACGAACTTATAAAACATCTAACAATGCGTTTCTACGACACTAAACAAAGTTTCATCCAACATGAGTGCTTATAAGTGTCTCAATGTGCTATGTACAAGTTTGAAAAACTTATGAAACATCTAACAACGTGGTTTATATGACTCTAAACCAAGTTTCATGCAACACGAGTGCTTATAAGTGTCTCAATGAGCTTTGTTAAAGTTTGACGAACTTATGAAACATCTAACAACGCGTTTCTAGGACTCTAAACCAAGTTTCTTGCAACATGAGTGCTTATAAGTGTCTCAATAACCACGATATAAGTTTTACGAACTTATGAAACATCTAACAACGAGTTTCTAGGACTATAAACCAAGTTTCATCCAACATGAGTGCTTATAAAAATCTCAATGAGTTTGTTAAAGTTTGACAAACTTATGAAATATCTAACATCTTGGTTTCTAAGACGTTAAACCAAGCTTCATGCAACATGAGTGTTTATAAGTGTCTGAATGAGCTTTGTACAAGTTTGACAAACTTATGAAGCATCTAACAACGTGGTTTCTAGGACTCTAAACCAAGTTTAATGCAACATGAGTGCTTATAAAATTCTCAATGTGCTTTTTTAAAGTTTGACAAACTTATTAAATATCTAACAACGAGTTTGTAGGACTCTAAACCAACTTTCATCAAACATGAGTGCTTATAAGTGTTTCAATGAGATTTGTGCAAGTTTGACGAACTTGTGAAACATCTAACAACGCGTTTCTAGGACTCTAAACCAAGTTTCTTGCAACATTAGTTCTTATAAGTGTCTCAATGAGCTTAGTACAAATTTGACGAACTTATGAAACATCTAATAACTCGTTTCTAGGACTCTGAACAAAGTTTCTTGCAACTTGAGTGCTTATAAGTGTCTCAATGAGCTTTTTACAAGTTTGACAAACTTATGAAACATTTAACAACGCGTAGGACTCTAAACCAAGTTTCATGCAATATGATTGCTTATAAGTGTCTCAATGTGCTTTGTACATGTTTGACGAACTTATGAAACATCTATAAACGAGTTTTTAGGACTCTAAACCAAGTTTCATCGAACATGAGTGCTTATAAGTGTCTCAATGTGCTTTGTACAAGTATGACGAACTTATGAAACATCTAACAACGTGGTCTCTAGGACTCTAAACCACGTTTCCTGCAACATGAGTGTTTATAAGTGTCTCATTGAGCTTTTTACAAGTTTAACAAACTTATGAAACATCTAACAACTCTTTTCTAGGACTCTAAACAAGTTTCATGCAACATGAGTGCTTATAAGTGTCTCAATGAGCTTTGTACAAGTTTGACGAACTTACGAAACATCTAACAACGCGTTTCTAGGACTCTAAACCAAATTTCTTGCAGCATGAGGGCTTATAAGTGTCTCAATGAGCTTGGTACAAGTTTGACGAACTTATGAAACATCTAACAGCGAGATTCAAATACTCTAAACCAAGTTTCATTCAACATGAGTGCGTATAAAATTCTCAATGAGCTTTGTTAAAGTTTGACAAACTTATTAAATATCTAACAAGGTGGTTTCTAGGACTCTAAACCAAGCTTCATGCATCATGAGTGCTTATAAGTGTCTCAATGAGCTTTGTACAAGTTTGACAAACTTATGAAACATTTACCAACGCGTTTCTAAAACTCTAAACAAAGTTTCATGGAATATAAGTGCTTATAAGTGTCTCAATGACCATTGTACATGTTTTCCAAAACATATAACAACGTGGTTTCTATGGCTCTAAACCAAGTTTCATGCAACATGAGTGCTTATAAGTGACTCAATAAGATTTGTACTAGTTTCACGAAATTATGAAACATATAACAACGTGGTTGCTAGGAATCTAAACCAAGTTTCATGCAACATGATTGCTTATAAGTGTCTCTATGAGCTTTGTACTAGTTTGACGAACTTATGAAAGATCTAACAACGCGTTTCTAGGACTCTAAACCAAGTTTCATGCAACATGAGTGCTTATAAGTGTCTCAATGAGCTTTGTACTAGTTTGACGAACTTATGAAACATGTAACAACACGTTTCTACGACTCTAAACAATGTTTCAAGCAACATGAGTACTTATAAGTGTCTCAATGTGCTTTGCACAAGTTTGACAAACTTATGAAACATCTAACAACGTGGTTTCTAGGACTCTAAACCAAGTTTCATGCAACATGAGTGCTTATAAGTGTCTAAATGAGATTTGTACTAGTTTCTTGAACTTATGAAACATATAACAACGTGGTTGCTAGGAATCTAAACCAAGTTTCATGCAAGATGATTGCTTATAAGTGTCTCTATGAGCTTTGTACTAGTTTGACGAACTTATGAAACATCTAACAACGCGTTTCTAGGAATCTAAACCAAGTTTCATGCAACATGAGTGCTTATAAGTGTCTTAATGAGCTTTGTACCAGTTTGATGAACTTATGATACATTTAACAACGTGTTTCTAGGACTCTAAACCAAGTTTCATGCAACATGAGTGCTTATAAGTGTCTCAATGAGCTTTGTACCAGTTTGATGAACTTATGAAACATTTAACAACGCGTTTCTAGGACTCTAAACCAAGTTTCTTGCAACATGAGTGCTTATAAGTGTCTCAATGAGCTTTGTAATTGTTTGACGAACTTATGAAACATCTAACATCGCAGTTCTACGACTCTAAACAAAGTTTCATGCAACATGAGTTCTTATAAGTGTCTCAATGTTCTCTTTACAAGTTTGACAAAGTTATAAAACATCTAACAACGAGTTTGTAGGACTCTAAACTATGTTTCATCCAACATGAGTGCTTATAAAATCCTCAATGAGCTTCTTTAAAGTTTGACAAACTTCTTAATTATCTAACAACGTGGTTTCTAGGACTCTAAACCAAGATTCATGCAACATGAGTGCTTATAAGTGTCTCAGTGAGCTTTGTACAAGTTTGACAAACTTATGAAGCATCTAACAACATGGTTTCTAGGACTCTAATCCAAGTTTCATGCAACATGAGTGTTTATAAAATTCTCAATGATCTTTTTTAAAGTTTGACAAACTTATGAAATATCTAACAACGAGTTCTAGGACTCTAAACCAATTTTTTATCAAACATGAGTGCTTATAAGTGTCTCAATTAGCTTTGTACAAGTTTGACGAACTTATGAAACATCTAACAACGCGTTTCTAGGACTCTAAACCAAGTTTCTTGCAATATGAGTTCTTATAAGTGTCTCAATAAGCTTAGGACAAGTTTGACGAACTTATGAAACATCTAATAACTCGTTTCTAGGACTCTAAAAAAAATTTCTTGCAACAAGAGTGCTTATAAGTGTTTCAATGAGCTTTGTACTAGTTTGACGAACTTATGAAACATCTAACAACGCGTTTCTACGACTCTAAACAATGTTTCATGCAACATGAATGCTTATTAGTGTCTCAATGTGCTTTGTACAAGTTTGACAAACTTATGAAACATCTAACAACATGGTTTCTATGGCTCTAAACAAAGTTTCGTGCAACATGAGTGCTTATAAGTGTCTCAATGAGTTTGTACTAGTTTCACGAACTTATGAAACATATAACAACGTGGTTCCTAGGAATCTAAACCAAGTTTCATGCAACATGATTGCTTATAAGTGTCTCTATGAGCTTTGTACTAGTTTGACGAACTTATGAAACATCTAACAACGCGTTTCTACGACTCTAAACAATGTTTCATGCAACATGAGTGCTTATAAGTGTCTCAATGTGCTTTGTATAAGTTTGACAAACTTATGAAACATCTAAGAACGTGGTTTCTAGGAATCTAAACCAAGTTTCATGCCACATGAGTGCTTATTATAAGTGTCTCAATGAGCTTTGTACAGGTTTGACGAACTTATGAAACATCTAACAACGAGTTTCTAGGACTCTAAACCAAGTTTCATCCAACATGAGTGCTTATTAGTGTCTCAATGTGGTTTGTACAAGTTTGACGAACTTATGAAACATCTAACAACATGGTTTCTAGGACTCTATACCATGTTTCTTGCAACATGAGTGCTTATAAGTGTCTTAATGAGCTTTGGACAAGTTTAACGAACTTATGAAACATCTAACAAAGCGTTTCTAGGACTCTAAACCAAGTTTCTTGCAACATGAGTGCTTATAAGTGTCTCAATGAGCGTTGTACTTGTTTGACGAACTTTTCAAACATCTAACATCGCGTTTCTACGACTCTAAACAAAGTTTCATGCAACATGAGTGCTTATAAGTGTCTTAATGTTCTCTTTACAAGTTTGACGAAGTTATGAAACATCTAAGAACGTGGTTTATAGGACTCTAAACAAAGTTTTATGCAACATGAGTGCTTATAAGTGGGTCAATGAGCTTTGTACAAGTTTGACGAACTTATGAAACATTTAACAACGCGTTTCTAGGACTCTAAACCAAGTTTCATGCAACATGAGTGCTTATAATTGTCTTAATGAGCTTTGTACAGGTTTGACGAACTTATGAAACATCTAACAACGAGTTTCTAGGACTCTAAACCAAGTTTCATCCAATATGAGTGCTTATAAGTGTCTCAATCTGGTTTGTACAAGTTTGACGAATTTATGAAACATCTAACAAAATGGTTTCTAGGACTCTAAACCATGTTTCATGAAACATGAGTGCTTATAAGTGTCTTAATGAGCTTTGCACGAGTTTGACAAACTTATGAAACATCTAACAACGCGTTTCTAGGACTCTAAACCAAGTTTCTTGCAACATGAGTGCTTATAAGTGTCTCAATGAACTTTGTACTTGTTTGACGAACTTATGAAACATCTAACATCGCGTTTCTACGACTCTAAACAAAGTTTCATGCAACATGAGTGCTTATAAGTGTCTTAATGTTCTCTTTACAAGTTTGACGAAGTTATGAAACATCTAACAACGTGGTTTATAGGACTCTAAACAAAGTTTTATGCAACATGAGTGCTTATAAGTGGGTCAATGAGCTTTGTACAAGTTTGACGAACTTATGAAACATCTAACAACGCGTTTTAGGACTCTAAACCAAATTTCTTGCAGCATGAGGGCTTATAAGTGTCTCAATGATCTTGGTACAAGTTTGACGAACTTATGAAACATCTAACAACGAGATTCAAATACTCTAAAACAAGTTTCATTCAACATGAGTGCTTATAAAATTCTCAATGAGCTTTGTTAAAGTTTGACAAACTTATTAAATATCTAACAAGGTGGTTTCTAGGACTCTAAACCAAGCTTCATGCAACATGAGTACTTATAAGTGTCTCAATGAGCTTTGTACAAGTTTGACAAACTTATGAAACATTTAACAACGTGGTTTCTGTTGAGGAGAAATAGTCTAAGCATAATGTTGACTATTAATCCGAGACATAATTCACACAAGGAGCTTGAGAGACTCTTTGTGGAAAGGAGGGTATTGACCCAAGTCAATGATTATAGAAGATAATCATTGGATAATGATTGGATAAAAGAAGAATGGACAATATTTGGACAAAAGGAATAACGGCTACTTTTCCAAGGATAAGGACGCGCTACTTTGCCACCACATGTACGGACCAGCTGGCTCCTTGACCACACACACTTGGTCTGACCACACATGCTTGCCTTGACCAAGCCTATCCATAAACGGCTCCTTATGTTAACCTAGTTCCCTCTTTGTATCTTCTCTATATAATCTTGTCCATGTTTTATCTTTGTAATCAAGGAAGTCTCTTCCTATATTCTAATATACAAAAGTTCTCTCAATCTCTCTAATGATAATATCCTCTTAATCTCTAAATCTCATCAGTTTCTAGGTCTCTAAACTAAGTTTCATGCAACATGAGTGCTTATAAGTGTCTCAATGAGCTTTGTACAAGTTTGATGAAATTATGAAACATATACCAACGCGTTTCTAAGACTCTAAACCAAGTTTCATGCAATATAAGTGCTTATAAGTGTCTCAATGAGCTTTGTACAAGTTTGACGAACTTATGAAACATCTAACAACACGTTTCTAGGACCCTAAACCAGGTTTCTTGCAACATGAGTTCTTATAAGTTTCTCAATGAGCTTTGTACTAGTTTGAAGAAATTATAAAATATCTATCAATGCGTTTTTAAGACTCTAAACCAAGTTTCTTGCAACATGAGTGCTTAGAAGTTTCTCAATGAGCTTTGTACAAGTTTGACACACTTATGAAACATCTAACAACTCGTTTCTAGGGCTCTAAACCAATTTTCTTGCAACATGAGTGCTTATAAGTGTCTCAATGAGCTTTGTACAACTTTTACGAACATATGAAACATCTGACAATGCATTTCGAGGACTCTTAACCAAGTTTCATGCAACATGACTGTTTATAAGTTCATCAATGAGCTTTGTACAAGTTCCACGAACAATGAAACATATAACAACGCGTTTCTAGGACACTAAACCAAGTTTCATGCAACATGAGTGCTTATAAGTTTCTCAATGAGCTTTGTTAAAGTTTGATGAATTTATGAAATATCTAACAACGTGGTTTCTAGGACTCTAAACCAAGCTTCATGCAAGAAGAGTGCTTATAAGTGTCTCAATGATCTTTGTACAAGTTTTGAGGAACTTAAGAAAAATCTAACAACGTGGTTTCTAGGACTCGAAACCAATTTTCATGCAACATGAATGCTTATAAGTGTCTCAATGAGCTTGGTACAAGTTTCACGAAGTTATGAAACATCTAACAACGAGTTTCTAGGACTCTAAACTAAATTTCATCCAACATGAGTGCTTATAAAATCCTCAATGAGCTTTGTTAAAGTTTGACAAACTTATAAAATATCTAACAACTTGGTTTTCAGGACTCTAAACCAAGCATCATGCAACATGAGTGCTTATAAGTGTCTCAATGAGCTTTGTAAAAGTTTGACAAACTTATGAATCATCTAACAACGTGGTGTCTAGGACTCTAAACCATGTTTTATGCAACATGAGTGCTTATAAGTGTCTTAATGAGCTTTGCACAAGTTTGACGAACTTATGAAACATCTAACAACGCGTTTCTAGGACTCTAAACCAAGTTTCTTGCAACATGAGTGCTTATAAGTGTCTCAATGAGCTTTGTACAAGTTTGACAAACTTATGAAGCATCTAACAACGTGGTTTCTAGGACTCTAATCCAAGTTTCATGCAACATTAGTGTTTATAAAATTCTCAATGAGCTTTTTAAAGTTTGACAAACTTATGAAATATCTAACAACGAGTTTCTAGGACTCTAAACAAATTTTTATCAAACATGAGTGCTTATAAGTGTCTCAATTAGCTTTGTACAAGTTTGACGAACTTATGAAACATCTAACAACGCGTTTCTAGGACTCTAAACCAAGGTTCTTGCAATATGATTTCTTATAAGTGTCTCAATGAGCTTAGGACAAGTTTGACGAACTTATGAAAAATCTAATAACTCGTTTCTAGGACTCTAAAAAAAATTTCTTGCAACATGAGTGCTTATAAGTGTTTCAATGAGCTTTGTACTAGTTTGACGAACTTATGAAACATCTAACAACGCGTTTCTACAACTCTAAACAATGTTTCATGCAACATGAATGCTTATAAGTGTCTCAATGTGCTTTGTACAAGTTTGACAAACTTATGAAACATCTAACAACGTGGTTTCTATGGCTCTAAACCAAGTTTCATGCAACATGAGTGCTTATAAGTGTCTCAATGAGATTTTTACTAGTTTCACGAACTTATGAAACATATAACAACGTGGTTCCTAGGAATCTAAACCAAGTTTCATGCAACATGATTGCTTATAAGTGTCTCTATGAGCTTTGTACTAGTTTGACGAAATTATGAAACATCTAACAACGCTTTTCTACGACTCTAAACAATTTTTCATGCAACATGAGTGCTTATAAGTGTCTCAATGTGCTTTGTACAAGTTTGACAAACTTATGAAACATCTAAGAACGTGGTTTCTAGGACTCTAAACCAAGTTTCATGCAACATGAGTGCTTATAAGTGTCTCAATGAGATTTGTACTAGTTTCACGAACTTATGAAACATATAACAACGTGGTTTCTAGGAATCTAAACCAAGTTTCATGCAACATGATTGCTTATAAGTGTCTCTATGAGCTTTGTACTAGTTTGACGAACTTATGAAACATCTAACAACGTGTTTCTAGGACTCTAAACCAACTTTCATGTAACATGATTGCTTATAAGTGTCTTAATGAGCTTTTTACAAGTTTGACGAACTTATGAAACATCTAACAAAGCGGTTTCTAGGACTCTAAACCAAGTTTCATGCAACATGAGTGCCTATAAGTGTCTCAATAAGATTTGTACTAGTTTGTAGTACTTATGATACATCTAACAACGTGGTTGCTAGGACTCCAAACGTGAGTGCTTATAAGTGTCTCAATGAGCTTTGTACAAGTTTGACGAACTTATGAAACATTTAACAACGCGTTTCTAGGACTCTAAACAAAGTTTCATGCAACATGAGTGCTTATAAGTGTCTCAATGAACTTTGTACAAGTTTGACGAACTTATGAAACATTTAACTACGCGTTTCTAGGACTCTAAACCAAGTTTCATGCAACATGAGTGCTTATAAGTGTCTCAATGAGCTTTGTACAGGTTTGACGAACTTATGAAACATCTAACAACGAGTTTCTAGGAGTCTAAACCAAGTTTCATCCAATATGAGTTCTTATAAATGTCTTAATGAGCTTTGCACAAGTTTGACGAACTTATGAAACATCTAACAACGCGTTTCTAGGACTCTATACCAAGTTTCTTGCAACATGAGTGCTTATAAGTGTCTCAATGAGCTTTGTACTTGTTTGACGAATTTATGAAACATCTAACATCGCGTTTCTACGACTCTAAACAAAGTTTCATGCAACATGAGTGCTTATAAGTGTCTTAATGTTCTCTTTACAAGTTTGACGAAGTTATGAAACATCTAACAACGTGGTTTATAGGACTCTAAAAAAAGTTTTATGCAACATGAGTGCTTATAAGTGGGTCAATGAGCTTTGTACAAGTTTGACGAACTTATGAAACATCTAACAACGCGTTTTAGGACTCTAAACCAAAGTTCTTGCAGCATGAGGGCTTATAAGTGTCTCAATGAGCTTGGTACAAGTTTGACGAACTTATGAAACATCTAACAACGAGATTCAAATACTCTAAAACAAGTTTCATTCAACATGAGTGCTTATAAAATTCTCAATGAGCTTTGTTAAAGTTTGACAAACTTATTAAACAAAGCTTCATGTAACATGAGTACTTATAAGTGTCTCAATGAGCTTTGTACAAGTTTGACAAACTTATGAAACATTTAACAAAGTTGTTTCTGTTGAGGAGAAATAGTCTAAGCATAATGTTGACTATTAATCCGAGACATAATCCACATAAGGAGTTTGAGAGACTCTTTGTGGAAAGGAGGGTATTGACCCAAGTCAATGATTATAGAATATAATCATTGGATAATGATTGGATAAAAGAAAAATGAACAATGATTGGATAAAAGGAATAACGACTACTTTTCCAAGGATAAGGACGCGCTACTTTGCCAGCACATGTACGGACCAGCTGGCTCCTTGACAACACACGCTTGGTCTGACCACACATGCTTGCCTTGACCAAGCCTATCCATAAACGACTCCTTATGTTAAACTAGTTCCCTCTTTGTATCTTCTCTATATAATCTTGTCCATGTTTTATCTTTGTAATCAAGGAAGTCTCTTCCTATATTCTAATATACAAAAGTTCTCTCAATCTCGCGTTTCTAGGACTCTAAACCAAGTTTCAAGCAACATGAGAGCTTATAATTCCTCAATGAGCTTTGTACAAGTTTGACGAACGTATGAAACATCTTACAACGCGTTTCTAGGACACTAAACCAAGTTTCACGCAACATGAGTGCTTATAAGTTCCTCAATGAGCTTTGTACAAGTTTGACGAACTTATGAAACATCTAACAACGCGTTTCTAGGACTCTAATCCAAGTTTCATGCAACATGAGTGATTATAAGTGTCTCAATGAGCTTTGTACAAGTTGAGGAACTTATGAAACATCTAACAACACGTTTCTAGGACTCTAATCCAAGTTTCATGCAACATGAGTGATTATAAGTTTCTCAATGAGCTTTGTACAAGTTGACGAACTTATGAAACATTTAACAACGCTTTTCTAGTACTCTAAACCAAGTTTCATGCAACATGAGTGCTTATAAGTTCCTCAATGAGCTTTGTACAAGTTTCACGAACTTATGAAACATCTAACAACGCGTTTCTAGGACTCTAAAACAAGTTTCATGCAACATGAGAGCTTATAAGTTCCTCAATGAGCTTTGTACAAGTTTGGCGAACGTATGAAACATCTAACAACGCGTTTCTAGGACTCTAAACCAAGTTTCACGCAACATGAGTGCTTATAAGTTCCTCAATGAGCTTTGTACAAGTTTGACGAACTTATGAAACATCTAACAACGCGTTTCTAGGACTTCAATCCAAGTTTCATGCAACATGAGTGATTATAAGTGTCTCAATGAGCTTTGTACAAGTTGAGGAACTTATGAAACATTTAACAACGCTTTTCTATTATTCTAAACCAAGTTTCATGCAACATATATGAGTGCTTATAAGTTCCTTAATGAGCTTTGTACAAGTTTGACAAACGTATGAAACATCTAATAACCGGTTTCTAGGACTCTAAACAAAGTTTCATGCAACATGAGAGATTACAAGTTCCTCAATGAGCTTTGTACAAGTTTGACGAACGTATGAAACATCTAAAAACGTGTTTCTAGGACTCTAAACCAAGTTTCATGCAACATGAGTGCTTATAAGTTCCTCAATGAGCTTTGTACAAGTTTGACGAACGTATGAAACATCTAACAACTTGTTTCTAGGACTCTAAACTAAGTTTCATGCAACATGAGTGCTTATAAGTTCATCAATGTGCTTTGTACAAGTTTGACAAACGTATGAAACATCTAACAACGTGTTTCTAGGACTCTAAACAAACTTTCATGCAACATGAGTGCTTATAAGTTCCTCAATGAGCTTTGTACAAATTTGACGAACGTATGAAACATCTAACAACGCGTTTCTAGGACTCTAAACCAAGTTTCATGCAACATGAGTGTTTATAAGTGTCTCAATGAGCTTTGTACAAGTTTTACGAACTTATGAAACATCTAACAACGCGTTTCTAGGACTCTAAACCAAGTTTCATGCAACATGAGTGCTTATAAGTTCCTCAATGAGCTTTGTACAAGTTTCACGAACTTATGAAACATCTAACAACGCGTTTCTAGGACTCTAAACCAAGTTTCATGCAACATGAGTGCTTATAATTTCCTCAATGAGTTGTGTACAAGTTTCACGAACTTATGAAACATCTACCAACGCGTTTCTAGGACTCTAAACAAAGTTTCATGCAACATGAGATATTATTAGTTCCTCAATGAGCTTTTGTACAAGTTTGACGAACGTATGAAACATCTAACAACGTGTTTCTAGGACTCTAACCCAAGTTTCATGCAACATGAGTGCTGATAAGTTCCGCAATGAGCTTTGTACAAGTTTGACGAACGTATGAAACATCTAACAACGCGTTTCTGGGACTCTAAACCAAGTTCCATGCAACATGAGTGCTTATAAGTTCCTCAATGAGCTTTGTACAAGTTTGACGAACATATGAAACATCTAACAACGCGTTTCTATGACTCTAAACCAAGTTTCATGCAACATGAGTTTTTATAAGTGTCTCAATGAGCTTTGTACAAGTTTGACGAACTTATGAAACATCTAACAACGCGTTTCTAGGACTCTAAACCAAGTTTCATGCAACATGAGTGCTTATAAGTTCCTCAATGAGCTTTGGAAAAGTTTCACGAACTTATGATACATCCAACTACGCGTTTCTAGGACTCTAAACCAAGTTTCATGCAACATGATAGCTTATAAGTTCCTCAATGAGCTTTGACAAGTTTGACGAACGTATGAAACATCTAACAACACGTTTTTAGGACTCTAAACAAAGTTTCACGCAACATGAGTGCTTATAAGTTCCTCAATGAGGTTTGTACAAGTTTGACAAACTTATGAAACATCTAACAACGCGTTTTCTAGGGACTCTAAACCAAGTTTCATGCAACATGAGTGCTTATAATGTCCTCAATAAGCTTTGTACAAGTTTCACAAACTTATGAAAAATCTAACAACATGTTTCTAGGACTCTAAACAAAGTTTCATGCAACATGAGAGATTATAAGTTCCTCAATGAGATTTGTACAAGTTTGACGAACGTATGAAACATCTAACAACGTGTTTCTAAGACTCTAAACCAAGTTTCGTGCAACATGAGTGCTTATAAGTTCCTCAATGAGCTTTGTACAAGTTTTACGAACGTATGAAACATCGAACAACGTGTTTCTAGGACTCTAAACAAAGTTTCATGCAACATGAGTGCTTATAAGTTCCTCAATGAGCTTTGTACAAGTTTGACGAACGTATGAAACAACTAACAACACGTTTCTAGGACTCTAAACAAAGATTCATGCAACATGAGTTCTTATAATTACCTCAATGAGCTTTGTACAAGTTTCACGAATTTATGAAACACCTAACTACCGGTTTCTAGGACTCTAAACAAAGTTTCATGCAACATGAGATATTACAAGTTCCTCAATGAGCTTTGTACAAGTTTGACGAACGTATGAAACATCTAACAACGTGTTTTCTAGGACTCTAAACCCAGTTTCATGCAACATGAGTGCTTATAAGTTCCTCAATGACCTTTGTACAAGTTTCACGAACTTATGAAACATCTAACAACGCGTTTCTAGGACTCTAAACCAAGTTTCATGCAACATGAGTGCTTATAATTTCCTCAATGAGCTGTGTACAAGTTTCACGAACTTATGAAACATCTACCAACGCGTTTCTAGGACTCTAAACAAAGTTTCATGCAACATGAGATATTATTAGTTCCTCAATGAGCTTTGTACAAGTATGACGAACGTATGAAACATCTAACAACGTGTTTCTAGGACTCTAAACAAAGATTCATACAACATGAGTTCTTATAATTTCCTCAATGAGCTTTGTACAAGTTTCACGAATTTATGAAACATCTAACAACCGGTTTCTAGGACTCTAAACCAAGTTTCATGCAACATGAGAGATTACAAGTTCCTCAATGAGCTTTGTACAAGTTTGACGAACGTATGAAAAATCTAACAACGTGTTTCTAGGACTCTAAACCAAGTTTCATTCAACATGAGTGCTTATAAGTTCCTCAATGAGCTTTGTACAAGTTTGACGAACGTATGAAACATCTAACAACTCGTTTCTAGGACTCTAACCCAAGTTTCATGCAACATGAGAGCTTATAAGTTCCTCAATGAGCTTTGTACAAGTTTGACGAACGTATGAAACATCTAACAACGTGTTTCTAGGACTCTAAACCAAGTTTCATGCAGCATGAGTGCTTATACGTTCCTCAATGAGCTTTGTACAAGTTTGACGAACTTATGAAACATCTAACAACGCGTTTCTAGGACTCTAAACCAAGTTTCATGCAACGTGAGTGCTTATAAGTTCCTCAATGAGCTTGGTACAAGTTTCAAGAACTTATGAAACATCTTACAACGCGTTTCTAGGACTCTAAACCAAGTTTCATGCAACATGAGTGCTTATAAGTTCCTCAATGAGCTTTGTACAAGTTTGACGAGTGTATGAAACATCTAACAACCCATTTCTACGACTCTAAACTAAGTTTCATGCAACATGAGTGCTTATAAGTTCCTCAATGAGCTTTGTACAAGTTTCACGAACTTATGAAACATCTAACAACGCGTTTCTAGGACTCTAAACCAAGTTTCATGCAACATGAGAGCTTATAAGTTCCTCTATGAGCTTTGTACAAGTTTGAAGAACGTATGAAACATCTAACAACGCGTTTCTAGGACTCTAAACCATGTTCCATGCAACATGAGTGCTTATAAGTATCTCAATGAGCTCTGTACAAGGTTGACGAACTTATGAAACATCTAACAACTCGTTCCTAGGACTCTAAACCAAGTTTCATGCAACATGAGAGCTTATAAGTATCTCAATGAGCTTTGTACAAGTTTGACGAACTTATGAAACATCTAACAACGCGTTTCTAGGACTCTAATCCAAGTTTCATGCAACATGAGTTATTATAAGTGTCTCAATGAGCTTTGTACAAGTTGACGAACTTATGAAAATCTAACAACGCTTTTCTAGTACTCTAAACCAAGTTTCATGCAACATGAGTGCTTATAAGTTGCTCAATGAGTTTTGTACAAGTTTCACGAACTTATGAAACATCTAACTACGCGTTTCTAGGACTCTAAGCCAAGTTTCAGGCAACATGAGTGCTTATAATTTCCTCAATGAGCTTTGTAGAAGGTTCACGAACTTATGAAACATCTAACAACGCGTTTCTAGGACTCTAAACAAAGTTTAATGCAACATGAGAGATTATAAGTTCATCAATGAGCTTTGTACAAGATTGACGAACGTATGAAACATCTAACAACGCGTTTCTAGGACTCTAAACCCAAGTTTCATGCAACATGAGTGCTTATAAGTTACTCAATGATCTTTGTACAAGTTTGACGAACGTATGAAACATCAAACAACGCTTTTCTAGGAATCTAAACCAAGTTTCATTCAACATGAGTGCTTATAAGTTCCTCAATGAGCTTTATACAAGTTTGACGAACTTATGAAACATCTAACAACGCGTTTCTAGGACTCTAAACAAAGTTTCATGCAACATGAGTGCTTATAAGTTCCTCAATGAGCTTTGTACAAGTTTGAAGAACTTATGAAACATCTAACAACGCGTTTCTAGGACTCTAATCCAAGTTTCATGCAACATGAGAGCTTATAAGTTCCTCAATGAGCTTTGTACAAGTTTGACAAACGTATGAAACATCTAACAACTCGTTTCTAGGACTCTAAACCAAGTTTCATACAACATGAGAGCTTATAAGTATCTCAATGAGCTTTTTACAAGTTTGACGAACTTATGAAACATCTAACAACGCGGTTCTAGGACTCTAAACCAAGTTTCATGCAACATGAGAGCTTATAAATTCCTCAATGAGCTTTGTAAAAGTTTGACGAACATATAAAACATCTAACAACGCGTTTCTTGGACTCTAAACCAAGTTTCATGCAACATGAGTGCTTATAAGTGTCTCAATTAGCTTTGTACAAGTTTGACGAACGTATGAAACATCTAACAACGCGTTTCTAGGACTCTAAACCAAGTTTCACACAACATGAGTGCTTATAAGTTCCTCAATGAGCTTTGTACAAGTTTGACGACGAACTTATGAAACATCTAACAACGCTTTTCTAGGACTCTAATCCAAGTTTCATGCAACATGAGTGATTATAAGTGTCTCAATTAGCTTTGTACAAGTTGACGAACTTATGAAACATTTAACAACGCTTTTCTAGTACTCTAAACCAAGTTTCATGCAAAATGAGTGCTTATAAGTTCCTCAATGAGCTTTGTACAAGTTTCACGAATTTATAAAACATCTAACAACGCGTTTCTAGGGACTCTAAACCAAGTTTCATGCAACATGAGTGCTTATAAGTGTCTCAATTAGCTTTGTACAAGTTTGACGAACTTATGTAACATATAAATAACGCGTTTATAGGACTCTAAACCAAGTTTCATGCAACATGAGAGCTTATAAGTTCCTCAATGAGCTTTGTTGTACAAGTTTGACGAACATATGAAACATCTAACAACGCGTTTCTAGGACTCTAAACAAAGTTTCATGCAACATGAGTGCTTATAAGTTCCTCAATGAGCTTTGTACAAGTTTGACGAAGTTAAGAAACATCTAACAACGCGTTTCTAGGACTCTAAACTAAGTTTCATGCAACATGATTGCTTATAAGTTCCTCAATGAGCTTTGTACAAGTTTGAAGAAATTATGAAACATCTAACAACGCGTTTCTAGGACTCTAATACAAGTTTCATGCAACATGAGTTATTATAAGTGTCTCAATGAGCTTTGTACAAGTTGACGAACTTATGAAACATCTAACAACGCTTTTCTAGTACTCTAAACCAAGTTTCATGCAACATGAGTGCTTATAAGTTGCTCAATGAGTTTTGTACAAGTTTCACGAACTTATGAAACATCTAACTACGCGTTTCTAGGACTCTAAACCAAGTTTCATGCAACATGAGTGCTTATAATTTCCTCCTCAATGAGCTTTGTAGAAGTTTCACGAACTTATGAAACATCTAACAACGCGTTTCTAGGACTCTAAACAAAGTTTCATGCAACATGAGAGATTATAAGTTCATCAATGAGCTTTGTACAAGTCGACGAACGTATGAAACATCTAACAACGCGTTTCTCTAGGACTCTAAACCAAGTTTCATGCAACATGAGTGCTTATAAGTTACTCAATGAGCTTTGTACAAGTTTGAAGAACGTATGAAACATCTAACAACGCGTTTCTAGGACTCTAAACCAAGTTTCATGCAACATGAGTGCTTATAAGTTCCTCAATGAGCTTTTTACAAGTTTCACGAATTTATGAAACATCGAACAACGCGTTTCTAGGACTCTAAACCAAGTTTCATGCAACATGAGTCCTTATAAGTTCCTCAATGAGCTTTGTACAATTTTGAAGAACGTATGAAACATCTAACAACGCGTTTCTAGGACTCTAAACCAAAGTTTCATTCAACATGAGTGCTTATAAGTTCCTCAATGAGCTTTGTACAAGTTTGAAGAACTTATGAAACATCTAACAACGCGTTTCTAGGACTCTAATCCAAGTTTCATGCAACATGAGAGCTTATAAGTTCCTCAATGAGCTTTGTACAAGTTTGACAAACGTATGAAACATCTAACAACGCGTTTGTAGGACTCTAAACCATGTTTCATGCAACATGAGTGCTTATATAAGTTCCTCAATGAGCTTTGTACAAGTTTCACGAACTTATGAAACATCTAACAACTCGTTTCTAGGACTCTAAACCATGTTTCATGCAACATGAGGGCTTATAAGTTTTCTCAATGAGTTTTGTACAAGTTTGACGAACATATGAAACATCTAACAACGCGCGTTTCTAGGACTCTAAACCAAGTTTCACGCAACATGAGTGCTTATAAGTGTCTCAATTAGCTTTGTACAAGTTTGACGAACGTATGAAACATCTAACAACGCGTTTCTAGGACCCTAAACCAAGTTTCACACAACATGAGTGCTTATAAGTTCCTCAATGAGCTTTGTACAAGTTTGACGAACTTATGAAACATTTAACAACGCTTTTCTAGTACTCTAAACCAAGTTTCATGCAAAATGAGTGCTTATAAGTTTCTCAATGAGCTTTGTACAAGTTTCACGAATTTATGAAACATCTAACAACGCGTTTCTAGGACTCTAAACCATGTTTCATGTAACATGAGTGCTTATAAGTGTCTCAATTAGCTTTGTACAAGTTTGACGAACTTATGTAACATATATTAACGCGTTTCTAGGACTCTAAACCAAGTTTCATGCAACATGGGAGCTTATAAGTTCCTCAATGAGCTTTGTTCAAGTTTGACGAACATATGAAACATCTAACAACGCGTTTCTAGGACTCTAAACAAAGTTTCATGCAACATGAGTGCTTATAAGTTCCTCAATGAGCTTTGTACAAGTTTGACGAAGTTATGAAACATCTAACAACGCGTTTCTAGGACTCTAAACTAAGTTTCATGCAACATGAGTGCTTATAAGTTCCTCAATGAGCTTTGTACAAGTTTGACGAAATTATGAAACATCTAACAACGCGTTTTTAGGACTCTAAACAAAGTTTCATGCAACATGAGAGATTATAAGTTCATCAATGAGCTTTGTACAACAAGTCGACGAACGTATGAAACATCTAACAACGCGTTTCTAGGACTCTCTAAACCAAGTTTCATGCAACATGAGTGCTTATAAGTTACTCAATGAGCTTTGTACAAGTTTGAAGAACGTATGAAACATCTAACAACGCGTTTCTAGGACTCTAAACCAAGTTTCATGCAACATGAGTGCTTATAAGTTCCTCAATGAGCTTTTTACAAGTTTCACGAATTTATGAAACATCGAACAACGCGTTTCTAGGACTCTAAACCAAGTTTCATGCAACATGAGTCCTTATAAGTTCCTCAATGAGCTTTGTACAAGTTTGACGAACGTATGAAACATCTAACAACGCGTTTCTAGGACTCTAAACCAAAGTTTCATTCAACATGAGTGCTTATAAGTTCCTCAATGAGCTTTGTACAAGTTTGACGAACTTATGAAACACCTAACAACGCGTTTCTAGGACTCTAATCCAAGTTTCATTGAGATACTTATAAGCACTCATGTTGAGTGAAACTTGGTTTAGAGTCCTAGAAACGCGTTGATAGATGTTTCATAAATTCGTCAAACTTGTATAAAGCTCATTGAGACACTTATAAGCATTCATGTTGGGATGAAACTTGGTTTAGAGTCCTAGGAACGCGTTATTAGATGTTTCATAAGTTCGTCAAACTTGTACAAAGCGCATTGAGAAACTTATAAGCACTCGTGTTGCATGAAACTTGTTTTAGAGGCCTAGAAACTCGTTGTTAGATGTTTCATAAGTTTGTGAAACTTGTACAAAGCTCATTGAGAAACTTATAAGCACTCATGTTGCATGAAACTTGGTTTAGAATCCTAGAAACGCGTTGTTAGATGTTTCATACGTTCGTCAAACTTGTGCAAAGTTTATTGAGGAACTTATAAGCTCTCATGTTGCATGAAATCTTGTTTAGAGTCCTAAAACGAGTTGTTAGATGGTTCATAAGTTCGTCAAACTTGTACAAAACTCATTGAGATACTTATAAGCACTCATGTTGCATGAAACTTGGTTTAGAGTCCTAGAAACGCGTTGTTAGATGTTTCATTAGTTTGTCAAACTTGTATAAAGCTCATTGAGACACTTATAAGCATTCATGTTGCATGAAACTTGTTTTCGAGTCCTAGAAACGCGTTGTTAGATGTTTCATAAGTTCGTGAAACTTGTACAAAGCTCATTGAGGAATTTATAAGCACTCATGTTGCATGAAACTTGGTTTAGAGTCCTAGAAACGCGTTGTTAGATGTCTCATAAGTTCGTGAAACTTGTACAAAGCTCATTGAGGAATTTATAAGCACTCATGTTGCATAAAACTTTGTTTAGAGTCCTAGAAACGCGTTGTTAGATGTTTCATACGTTCGTCAAACTTGTACAAAGCTCATTGAGGAACTTATAAGCATTCATGTTGCATGAAACTTGGTTTAGAGTCCTAGAAACGCGTTGTTAGATGTTTCATACGTTCGTCAAACTTGATACAAAGCTCATTGAGGAACTTATAAGCTTTCATGTTGCATGAAACTTGGTTTAGAGTCCTAGAAACGCGTTGTTAGATGTTTCATATGTTCGTCAACTAGTACAAAGTTCATTGAGATACTTATAAGCACTCATGTTGAGTGAAACTTGGTTTAGAGTCCTAGAAACGCGTTGATAGATGTTTCATAAATTCGTCAAACTTGTATAAAGCTCATTGAGACACTTATAAGCATTCATGTTGCATGAAACTTGGTTTAGAGTCCTAGGAACGCGTTATTAGATGTTTCATAAGTTCGTGAAACTTGTACAAAGCTTATTAAGGAACTTATAAGCACTCATGTTGCATGATACTTGGTTTAGAATCCTAGAAACGCGTTGTTAGATGTTTCATACGTTCGTGAAACTTGTGCAAAGCTCATTGAGGAACTTATAAGCTCTCATGATGCATGAAACTTGTTTTAGAGTCCTAGAAACGCGTTGTTAGATGTTTCATACGTTCGTCAAACTTGTACAAAGCTCATTGAGATACTTATAAGCACTCATGCTGCATGAAACTTGGTTTAGAGTCCTAGAAACGCGTTCTTAGATGTTTCATAAGTTCGTCAAACTTGTATAAACCTCATTGAGACACTTATAAGCATTCATGTTGCTTGAAACTTGGTTTAGAGTCCTAGAAACGCGTTGTTAGATGTTTCATAAATTAGTGAAACTTGTACAAAGCTCATTGAGGAACTTATAAGCACTCATGTTATATGAAACTTTGTTTAGAGTACTAGAAACGCGTTGTTAGATGTTTCATACGTTCGTCAAACTTGTACAAAGCTCATTGAGGACTTTATAATTTTTCATGATGCATGAAACTTGGTTTAGAGTCCTAGAAATGCGTTGTTAGATATTTCATAAGTTCGTGAAACTTGTACAAAGCTCATTGAGGAACTTATAAGCTCTCATGTTGCATGAAGCTTGGTTTAGAGTCCTAGAAACGCGTTGTTAAATGTTTCATAAGTTCGTCAACTTGTACAAAGCTCATTGAGACACTTATAATCACTCATGTTGCATGAAACTTGGTTTAGAGTCCTAGAAACGAGTTGTTAGATGTTTCATAAGTTCTTGAAACTTGTACAAAGCTCATTGAGGAACTTATAAGCACTCATGTTGCATGAAACTTGGTTTAGAGTCCTAGAAACGTGTTGTTAGATGTTTCATATGTTCGTGAAACCCGTACAAAGCTCACCGAGGAACTTATAAGCACTCATGTTGCATGAAAATTGGTTTAGAGTCCTAGAAACGCGGTATTAGATGTTTCATACTTTCGTCAAATTTGTACAAAGCTCATTGAGGAATTTATAAGCTATCATGTTACATGAAACTTGGTTTAGAGTCCTAGAAACGAGTTGTTAGATGTTTCATATTTTCGTCAAACTTGTACAAAGCTTATTAAGATACTTATAAGCACTCATGTTGGATGAAACTTGGTTTAGAGTCCTAGGAACGCGTTGTTGGATGTATCATAAGTTCGTAAAACTTGTATAAAGCTCATTGAGACAGTTATAAGCATTCATGTTGCATGAAACTTGCTTTAGAGTCCTAGAAACACGTTGTTAGATGTTTCATAAGTTAGTGAAACTTGTACCAAGCTCATTGAGACACTTATAGACACTTATGATGCATAAAACTTGGTTTAGAGTACTAGAAAAGCGTTGTTAAATGTTTCATAAGTTCGTCAACTTGTACAAAGCTCATTGAGACACTTATAATCACTCATGTTGCATGAAACTTGGATTAGAGTCCTAGAAACGCGTTGTTAGATGTTTCATAAGTTCATCAAACTTGTATAAAGCTCATTGAGGAACTTATAAGCACTCATGTTGCATGAAACTTGGTATAGAGTCCTAGAAACACGTTGTTAGTTGTTTCATACGTTCGTCAAACTTGTACAAAGCTCATTGAGGAACTTATAAGCATTCATGTTGCATGAAACTTGGTTTAGAGTCCTAGAAACGCGTTGTTAGATGTTTCATAAGTTCGTCAAACTTGATACAAAGCTCATTGAGGAACTTATAAGCTCTCATGTTGCATGAAACTTGGTTTAGAGTCCTAGAAACGCGTTGTTAGATGTTTCATAAGTTCGTCAACTAATACAAAGTTCATTGAGATACTTATAAGCACTCATGTTGCGTGAATCTTGGTTTAGAGTCCTAGAAACGCGTTGATAGATATTTCATAAGTTCGTCAAACTTGTATAAAGCTCATTAAGACACTTATAAGCATTCATGTTGCATGAAACTTGGTTTAGAGTCCTAGGAACGCGTTATTAGATGTTTAATAAGTTCGTGAAACTTGTACAAAGCTCATTGAGGAACTTATAAGCTCTCATGTTGCATGAAACTTGTTTTAGAGTCCTAGAAACGCGTTGTTAGATGTTTCATAAGTTCGTGAAACTTTTACAAAGCTCATTGAGGAACTTATAAACACTCATGTTGCATGAAACTTGGTTTAGAGTCCTAGAAACGCGTTCTTAGATCTTTCATACGTTCGTAAAACTTGTACAAAGCTCGTCGAGTAACTTATAAGCTTTCATGTGCATTAAACTTGGTTTAGAGTCCTAGAAACGCGTTGTTAGATGTTTCATAAGTTCGTGAAACTTGTACAATGCTCATTGAGGAACTTATAAGCACTCATGTTGCGTGAAGCTTGGTTTAGAGTCCTAGAAACGCGTTGTTAAATGTTTCATAAGTTCGTGAAACTTGTACAAAGCTCATTGAGGAACTTATAAGCACTCATGTTGCATGATACTTGGTTTAGAATCCTAGAAACGCGTTGTTAGATGTTTCATACGTTCGTCAAACTTGTGCAAAGCTCATTGAGGAACTTATAAGCTCTCATGATGCATGAAACTTTTTTAGAGTCCTAGAAACGCGTTGTTAGATGTTTCATACGTTCGTCAAACTTGTACAAAACTCATTGAGATACTTATAAGCACTCATGTTGCATGAAACTTGGTTTAGAGTCCTAGAAACGCGTTGTTAGATGTTTCATAAGTTCGTCAAACTTGTATAAACCTCATTGAGACACTTATAAGCATTCATGTTGCATGAAACTTGGTTTAGAGTCCTAGAAACGCGTTATTAGATGTTTCATAAGTTCGTCAAACTTGTACAACGCTCATTTAGATACTTAGAAGCACTCATGTTGCATGAAACTTGGTTTAGAGTCCTAGAAACGCATAGTTAGATGTTTCATAAGTTCGTCAAACTTGTATAAATCTCATTGAGACACTTATAAGCATTCATGTTGCATGAAACTTGGTTTAGAGTCCTAGAAACGCGTTGTTAGATGTTTCATAAGTTCGTGAAACTTGTACAAAGCTCATTGAGGAACTTATAAGCACTCATGTTGCATGAAACTTGGTTCAGAGTCCTAGAAACGTGTTGTTAAATGTTTCATAAGTTCGTAAACTTGTACAAAGCTCATTGAGACACTAAAAATCACTCATGTTGCATGAAACTTCGTTTAGAGTCCTAGACACGCGTTGTTAGATGTTTCATAAGTTCATGAAAGTTCTACAAAGCTCATTGAGGAACTTATAAGCACTCATGTTGCATGAAACTTGGTTTAGAGTCCTAGAATCGAGTGGTTAGATGTTTCGTAAGTTCGTAAAACTTGTACAAAGCTCATTGAGATACTTATAAGCACTCATGTTGCATGAAACATGGTTTAGAGTCATAGAAACGCGTTGTTAGATGTTTCATAAGTTAGTGAAATTTGTACCTAGCGCATTGAGACACTTATAGACACTTATGATGCATAAAACTTGGTTTAGAGTACTAGAAAAGCGTTGTTATATTTCATAAGTTCGTCAAGTTTTATAACACTCATTGAGACACTTATAATCACTCATGTTGCATGAAACTTGGATTAGAGTCGTAGAAACGCGTTGTTAAATGTTTCATAAGTTCGTCAAACTTTTAAAAAGCTCATTGAGGAACTTATAAGAACTCATGTTGCATGAATCTTGGTTTAGAGAGTCCTAGAAACGCGTTGTTAGATGTTTCATAAGTTCGTAAAACTTGTACAAAGCTCATTGAGGAACTTATAAGCACTCATGTTTCATGGAACTTGGTTTAGAGTCCTAGAAACGCGTTGTTAGATGTTTCATACATTCGTCAAACTTGTACAAAGCTCATTGAGGAACTTATAAGCACTCATGTTGCATGGAACTTGGTTTAGAGTCCTAGAAACGCGTTGTTAGATGTTTCATACGTTCGTCAAACTTGTACAAAGCTCATTGAGGAACTTATAAGCTTTCATGTTGCTTGAAACTTAGTTTAGAGTCCTAGAAACGAGTTGTTAGATGTTTCATAAGTTCGTCAAACTTGTACAAAGCTCATTGAGATACTTATAAGCACTCATGTTGCATGAAACTTGGTTTAGACTCCCGAAACGCGTTGTTAGAGGTTTCATAAGTTCGTCAAACTTGTATAAATCTCATTGAGACACTTATAAGCATTCATGTTGCATGAAACTTGGTTTATAGTCCTAGAAACGCGTTGTTAGATGTTTCATAAGTTCGTGAAACTTGTACAAAGCTCATTGAGGAACTTATAAGCACTCATGTTGCATGAAACTTGGTTCGAGTCCTAGAAACGTGTTGTTAAATGTTTCATAAGTTCGTAAACTTGTACAAATCTCATTGAGACACTAAAAATCACTCATGTTGCATGAAACTTCGTTTAGAGTCCTAGACACGCGTTGTTAGATGTTTCATAAGTTCATGAAACTTCTACAAAGCTCATTGAGGAACTTATAATCACTCATGTTGCATGAAACTTGGTTTAGAGTCCTAGAAACGCGTTGTTAGATGTTTCATAAGTTCGTCAAACTTGTATAAATCTCATTGAGACACTTATAAGCATTCATGTTGCATGAAACTTGGTTTAGAGTCCTAGAAACGCGTTGTTAGATGTTTCATAAGTTCGTCAAACTTGTACAACGCTCATTTAGATACTTAGAAGCACTCATGTTGCATGAAACTTGGTTTAGAGTCCTAGAAACGCGTAGTTAGATGTTTCATAAGTTCGTCAAACTTGTATAAATCTCATTGAGACACTTATAAGCATTCATTTAGCATGAAACTTGGTTTAGAGTCCTAGAAACGCGTTGTTAGATGTTTCATAAGTTCGTGAAACTTGTACAAAGCTCATTGAGGAACTTATAAGCACTCATATTGCATGAAACTTGATTCAGAGTCCTAGAAACGTGTTGTTAAATGTTTCATAAGTTCGTAAACTTGTACAAAGCTCATTGAGACACTAAAAATCACTCATGTTGCATGAAACTTCGTTTAGAGTCCTAGACACGCGTTGTTAGATGTTTCATAAGTTCATGAAACTTCTACAAAGCTCATTGATGAACTTATAAGCACTCATGTTGCATGAAACTTGGTTTAGAGTCCTAGAATCGAGTTGTTAGATGTTTCATAAGTTCGTAAAACTTGTACAAAGCTCATTGAGATACTTATAAGCACTCATGTTGCATGAAACTTGGTTTAGAATCCTAGAAACGCGTTGTTAGATGTTTCATAAGTTAGTGAAATTTGTACCAAGCGCATTGAGACACTTATAGACACTTATGTTGCATAAAACTTGGTTTAGAGTACTAGAAAAGCGTTGTTATATTTCATAAGTTCATCAACTTTTACAACGCTCATTGAGACACTTATAATCACTCATGTTGCATGAAACTTGGATTAGAGTCGTAGAAACGCGTTGTTAAATGTTTCATAAGTTCGTCAAACTTTTATAAAGCTCATTGAGGAACTTATAAGCACTCATGTTGCATGAATCTTGGTTTAGAGAGTCCTAGAAACGCGTTGTTAGATGTTTCATAAGTTCGTAAAACTTGTACAAAGCTCATTGAGGAACTTATAAGCACTCATGTTTCATGGAACTTGGTTTAGAGTCCTAGAAACGCGTTGTTATATGTTTCATACATTCGTCAAACTTGTACAAAGCTCATTGAAGAACTTATAAGCACTCATGTTGCATGGAACTTGGTTTAGAGTCCTAGAAACGCGTTGTTAGATGTTTCATACGTTCGTCCAACTTGTACAAAGCTCATTGAGGAACTTATAAGCTTTGATGTTGCTTGAAACTTAGTTTAGAGTCCTAGAAACGAGTTGTTAGATGTTTCATAAGTTCGTCAAACTTTTACAAAGCTCATTGAGACACTAATAATCACTCATGTTGCATGAAACTTGGTTTAGAGTCCTAGACACGCGTTATTAGATGTTTCATAAGTTCATGAAACTTCTACAAAGATCATTGAGGAACTTATAAGCATTCATGTTGCATGAAACTTGGTTTAGAGTCCTAGAAACTCGTTGTTAGATGTTTCATAAGTTCGTGAAACTTGTACAAAGGTCATTGCGGAACTTATAAGAACTCATGTTTCATGAAACTTGGTTTAGAGTCCTAGAAACGCGTTGTTTGGTGTCTCATACGTTCGTCAAACTTGTACAAAGCTCATTGAGGAACTTATAAGCTCTCATGTTGCATGAAACTTGGTTTAGAGTCCTAGAAACGAGTTGTTAGATGTTTCATAATTTCGTCAAACTTGTACAAAGCTTATTGAGATACTTATAAGCACTCATGTTGCATGAAACTTGGATTAGAGTCGTAGAAACGTGTTGTTAAATGTTTCATAAGTTCGTCAAACTTTTATAGAGCTAATTAAGGAACCTATAAGCACTCATGTTGCATGAAACTTGGTTTAGAGAGTCCTAGAAACGCGTTGTTAGATGTTTCATAAGTTCGTGAAACTTGTACAAAGCTCATTGAGGAACTTATAAGCACTCATGTTGCATGAAACTTTGTTTAGAGTCCTAGAAACGCGTTGTTAGATGTCTCATAAGTTCGTGAAACTTGTACAAAGCTCATTGAGAAACTTATAAGCACTCATGTTGCATGAAACTTGGTATAGAGTCCTAGAAACGCGTTGTTAGATGTTTCATAAGTTAGTGAAATTTGTACCAAGCGCATTGAGACACTTATAGACACTTATGTTGCATAAAACTTGGTTTAGAGTACTAGAAAAGCGTTGTTATATTTCATAAGTTCGTCAACTTTTACAACGCTCATTGAGACACTTATAATCACTCATGTTGCATGAAACTTGGATTAGAGTCGTAGAAACGCGTTGTTAAATGTTACATAAGTTCGTCAACTTGTACAAAGCTCATTGAGACACTTATAAGCACTCATGTTGCATGAAACTTGGTTTAGAGTCCTAGAAACGCGTTGTTAGATGTTTCATAAGTTCGTGAAACTTGTACAAAGCTCATTGAGGAACTTATAAGCACTCATGTTGAATGAAACTTGGTTTAGAGTCCTAGAAACGCGTTGTTAGATGTTTCATACGTTCGTCAAACTTGTATAAAGCTCATTGAGGAACTTATAAGCTCTCATGTTGCATGAAACTTGGTTTAGAGTCCTAGAAACGAGTTGTTAGATGTTTCATAAGTTCGTCAAACTTGTACAAAGCTCATTGAGACACTTATAAATAATCATGTTGCATGAAACTTGGTTTAGAGTCCTAGAAACGAGTTGTTAGATGGTTCATAAGTTCGTCAAACTTGTACAAAGCTCATTGAGGAATTTATAAGCACTCATGTTGCATGAGACTTGGTTTAGAGTCCTAGAAACGCGTTGTTAGATGTTTCATAAGTTCGTCAAACTTATCTAAATCTCATTGAGACACTTATAAGCATTCATGTTGCATGAAACTTGGTTTAGAGTCCTAGAAACGCGTTGTTAGATGTTTCATAAGTTCGTCAAACTTGTACAACGCTCATTTAGATACTTAGAAGCACTCATGTTGCATGAAACTTGGTTTAGAGTCCTAGAAACGCGTAGTTAGATGTTTCATAAGTTCGTCAAACTTGTATCAATCTCATTGAGACACTTATAAGCATTCATGTTGCATGAAACTTGGTTTAGAGTCCTAGAAACGCGTTGTTAGATGTTTCATAAGTTCGTGAAACTTGTACAAAGCTCATTGAGGAACTTATAAGCACTCATGTTGCATGAAACTTGGTTCAGAGTCCTAGAAACGTGTTGTTAAATGTTTCATAAGTTCGTAAACTTGTACAAATCTCATTGAGACACTAAAAATCACTCATGTTGCATGAAACTTCGTTTAGAGTCCTAGACACGCGTTGTTAGATGTTTCAAAAGTTCATGAAACTTCTACAAAGCTCATTGAGGAACTTATAATCACTCATGTTGCATGAAACTTGGTTTAGAGTCCTAGAAACGCGTTGTTAGATGTTTCATAAGTTCGTCAAACTTGTATAAATCTCATTGAGACACTTATAAGCATTCATGTTGCATGAAACTTGGTTTAGAGTCCTAGAAACGCGTTGTTAGATGTTTCATAAGTTCGTCAAACTTGTACAACGCTCATTTAGATACTTAGAAGCACTCATGTTGCATGAAACTTGGTTTAGAGTCCTAGAAACGCGTAGTTAGATGTTTCATAAGTTCGTCAAACTTGTATAAATCTCATTGAGACACTTATAAGCATTCATTTAGCATGAAACTTGGTTTAGAGTCCTAGAAACGCGTTGTTAGATGTTTCATAAGTTCGTGAAACTTGTACAAAGCTCATTGAGGAACTTATAAGCACTCATATTGCATGAAACTTGATTCAGAGTCCTAGAAACGTGTTGTTAAATGTTTCATAAGTTCGTAAACTTGTACAAAGCTCATTGAGACACTAAAAATCACTCATGTTGCATGAAACTTCGTTTAGAGTCCTAGACACGCGTTGTTAGATGTTTCATAAGTTCATGAAACTTCTACAAAGCTCATTGAGGAACTTATAAGCACTCATGTTGCATGAAACTTGGTTTAGAGTCCTAGAATCCAGTTGTTAGATGTTTCATAAGTTCGTAAAACTTGTACAAAGCTCATTGAGATACTTATAAGCACTCATGTTGCATGAAACTTGGTTTAGAATCCTAGAAACGCGTTGTTAGATGTTTCATAAGTTAGTGAAATTTGTACCAAGCGCATTGAGACACTTATAGACACTTATGTTGCATAAAACTTGGTTTAGAGTACTAGAAAAGCGTTGTTATATTTCATAAGTTCGTCAACTTTTACAACGCTCATTGAGACACTTATAATCACTCATGTTGCATGAAACTTGGATTAGAGTCGTAGAAACGCGTTGTTAAATGTTTCATAAGTTCGTCAAACTTTTATAAAGCTCATTGAGGAACTTATAAGCACTCATGTTGCATGAATCTTGGTTTAGAGAGTCCTAGAAACGCGTTGTTAGATGTTTCATAAGTTCGTAAAACTTGTACAAAGCTCATTGAGGAACTTATAAGCACTCATGTTTCATGGAACTTGGTTTAGAGTCCTAGAAACGCGTTGTTAGATGTTTCATACATTCGTCAAACTTGTACAAAGCTCATTGAAGAACTTATAAGCACTCATGTTGCATGGAACTTGGTTTAGAGTCCTAGAAACGCGTTGTTAGATGTTTCATACGTTCGTCCAACTTGTACAAAGCGCATTCAGGAACTTATAAGCTTTGATGTTGCTTGAAACTTAGTTTAGAGTCCTAGAAACGAGTTGTTAGATGTTTCATAAGTTCGTCAAACTTTTACAAAGCTCATTGAGATACTTATAAGCACTCATGTTGCATGAAACTTGGTTTAGACTCCCAGAAACGCGTTGTTAGAGGTTTCATAAGTTCGTCAAACTTGTATAAATCTCATTGAGACACTTATAAGCATTCATGTTGCATGAAACTTGGTTTATAGTCCTAGAAACGCGTTGTTAGATGTTTCATAAGTTCGTGAAACTTGTACAAAGCTCTTTGAGGAACTTATAAGCACTCATGTTGAATGAAACTTGGTTTAGAGTCCTAGAAACACGTTGTTAAATGTTTCATAAGTTCGTCAACTTGTACAAAGCTCATTGAGACACTAATAATCACTCATGTTGCATGAAACTTGGTTTAGAGTCCTAGACACGCGTTATTAGATGTTTCATAAGTTCATGAAACTTCTACAAAGATCATTGAGGAACTTATAAGCATTCATGTTGCATGAAACTTGGTTTAGAGTCCTAGAAACTCGTTGTTAGATGTTTCATAAGTTCGTGAAACTTGTACAAAGGTCATTGCGGAACTTATAAGAACTCATGTTTCATGAAACTTGGTTTAGAGTCCTAGAAACGCGTTGTTTGGTGTTTCATACGTTCGTCAAACTTGTACAAAGCTCATTGAGGAACTTATAAGCTCTCATGTTGCATGAAACTTGGTTTACAGTCCTAGAAACGAGTTGTTAGATGTTTCATAATTTCTTCAAACTTGTACAAAGCTTATTGAGATACTTATAAGCACTCATGTTGCATGAAACTTGGATTAGAGTCGTAGAAACGCGTTGTTAAATGTTTCATAAGTTCGTCAAACTTTTATAGAGCTCATTAAGGAACCTATAAGCACTCATGTTGCATGAAACTTGGTTTAGGGAGTCCTAGAAACGCGTTGTTAGATGTTTCATAAGTTCGTGAAACTTGTACAAAGCTCATTGAGGAACTTATAAGCACTCATGTTGCATGAAACTTTGTTTAGAGTCCTAGAAACGCGTTGTTAGATGTCTCATAAGTTCGTGAAACTTGTACAAAGCTCATTGAGGAACTTATAAGCACTCATGTTGCATGAAACTTGGTTTAGAGTCCTTGAAACGCGTTGTTAGATGTTTCATAAGTTAGTGAAATTTGTACCAAGCGCATTGAGACACTTATGTTGCATAAAACTTGGTTTAGAGTACTAGAAAAGCGTTGTTATATTTCATAAGTTCGTCAACTTTTACAACGCTCATTGAGACACTTATAATCACTCATGTTGCATGAAACTTGGATTAGAGTCGTAGAAACGCGTTGTTAAATGTTACATAAGTTCGTCAACTTGTACAAAGCTCATTGAGACACTTATAAGCACTCATGTTGCATGAAACTTGGTTTAGAGTCCTAGAAACGCGTTGTTAGATGTTTCATAAGTTCGTGAAACTTGTACAAAGCTCATTGAGGAACTTATAAGCACTCATGTTGAATGAAACTTGGTTTAGAGTCCTAGAAACGCGTTGTTAGATGTTTCATACGTTCGTCAAACTTGTATAAAGCTCATTGAGGAACTTATAAGCTCTCATGTTGCATGAAACTTGGTTTAGAGTCCTAGAAACGAGTTGTTAGATGTTTCATAAGTTCGTCAAACTTGTACAAAGCTCATTGAGACACTTATAAATACTCATGTTGCATGAAACTTGGTTTAGAGTCCTAGAAACGCGTTGTTAGATGTTTCATACGTTCGTCAAACTTGTACAAAGCTCATTGAGGAACTTATAAGCACTCATGTTGCATAAAACTTGGTTTAGAGTCCTAGAAACGCGTTGTTAGATGTTTCATACGTTTGTCAAAGTTTTACAAAGTGCATTGAGAAACTTATAAGCACTCATGTTGCATGAAACTTGTTTTAGAGTCCTAGAAACGCGTTGTTCGATATTTCATAAATTCGTCAAACTTAAACAAAGCTCATTATGATACTTATAACCACTCATGTTGCATGAAACATGGTTTAGAGTCCTAGAAACGCGTTGTCAGATGTTTCATACGTTCGTGTAACTTGTCCAAAGCTCATTGAGGAATTTATAAGCACTCATGTTGCATGAAACTTGGTTTAGAGTTCTAGAAACGAGTTGTTAGATGTTTCATAAGTTCGTCAAACTTGTACAAACCTCATTGAGACACTTATAAACACTCATGTTGCATGAAACTTGGTTTAGAGTCCTAGAAACACGTTGTTAGATGTTTCATAAGTTAGTGAAACGTGTACCAAACTCATTGAGACACTTATAAACACTTATGTTGCATAAAACTTGGTTTAGAGTACTTGAAAAGCATTGTTAAATGTTTCATAAGTTCGTCAACTTGTACAAAGCTCATTGAGACACTTATAATCACTAATGTTGCATGAAACTTGGATTACAGTCCTAGAAACGCTTTTTTAGATGTTTCATATGTTCGTCAAACTTGTATAAAGCTCATTGAGGAACTTATAAGCACTCATGTTGCATAAAACTTGGTTTAGAGTCCTAGAAACGCGTTGTTAGATGTTTCATAAGTTCGTGAAACTTGTACAAAGCTCATTGGGGAACTTATAAGCACTCATGTTGCATGAAACCTTGTTTAGAGTCCTAGAAATGCGTTGTTAGATGTTTCATACATTCGTCAAACTTGTACAAATATCATTGAGGAACTTGTAAGCTCTCATGTTGCATGAAACTTGGTTTAGAGTCCTAGAAACGGGTTGTTAGATGTTTCATAAGTTCGTCAAACTTGTACAAAGCTCATTGAGATACTTATAAGCACTCATGTTGCATGAAACTTGGTTTAGAGTCCTAGAAACGAGTTGTTAGATGTTTCAGAAGTTCGTGAAACTAGTACAAAGCTCATTGAGGAACTTATAAGCACTCATTTTGCATGAAACTTAGTTTAGAGTCCTATAAACGCGTTGTTAGAGTTCGTCAAACTTGTACAAACCTCATTGAGGAACTTATAAGCTCTCATGTTGCATGAAACATGGTTTAGAGTCCTAGAAACGCGTTGTCAGATGTTTCATACGTTCGTGTAACTTGTCCAAAGCTCATTGAGGAATTTATAAGCACTCATGTTGCATGAAACTTGGTTTAGAGTTCTAGAAACGAGTTGTTAGATGTTTCATAAGTTCGTCAAACTTGTACAAACCTCATTGAGACACTTATAAACACTCATGTTGCATGAAACTTGGTTTAGAGTCCTAGAAACACGTTGTTAGATGTTTCATAAGTTAGTGAAACGTGTACCAAACTCATTGAGACACTTATAAACACTTATGTTGCATAAAACTTGGTTTAGAGTACTTGAAAAGCATTGTTAAATGTTTCATAAGTTCGTCAACTTGTACAAAGCTCATTGAGACACTTATAATCACTAATGTTGCATGAAACTTGGATTAGAGTCCTAGAAACGCTTTTTTAGATGTTTCATATGTTCGTCAAACTTGTATAAAGCTCATTGAGGAACTTATAAGCACTCATGTTGCATAAAACTTGGTTTAGAGTCCTAGAAACGCGTTGTTAGATGTTTCATAAGTTCGTGAAACTTGTACAAAGCTCATTGGGGAACTTATAAGCACTCATGTTGCATGAAACCTTGTTTAGAGTCCTAGAAATGCGTTGTTAGATGTTTCATACATTCGTCAAACTTGTACAAATATCATTGAGGAACTTGTAAGCTCTCATGTTGCATGAAACTTGGTTTAGAGTCCTAGAAACGGGTTGTTAGATGTTTCATAAGTTCGTCAAACTTGTACAAAGCTCATTGAGATACTTATAAGCACTCATGTTGCATGAAACTTGGTTTAGAGTCCTAGAAACGAGTTGTTAGATGTTTCAGAAGTTCGTGAAACTAGTACAAAGCTCATTGAGGAACTTATAAGCACTCATTTTGCATGAAACTTAGTTTAGAGTCCTATAAACGCGTTGTTAGAGTTCGTCAAACTTGTACAAACCTCATTGAGGAACTTATAAGCTCTCATGTTGCATGAAACTTGGTTTAGAGTCCTAGAAACGCGTTGTTAGATGTTTCATAAGTTCATGAAACTGGTACAAAGCTTATTGAGGAACTTATAAGCACTCATGTTGCATGAAACTTGGTTTAGAGTTCTAGAAACGCGTTGTTAGATCGTTCATACGTTCGTGAAACTTGTACAAAGCTCAATGAGGAACTTATAAGCTCTCATGTTGCATGAAGCTTGGTTTAGAGTCCTAGAAACGCGTTGTTAAATGTTTCATAAGTTTGTCAACTTGTACAAAGCTCATTGAGACACTTATAATCACTCATGTTGCATGAAACTTGGTTTAGAGTCCTAGAAACGCGTTGTTAGATGTTTCATAAGTTCGTGAAACTTGTACAAAGCTCATTGAGAAACTTATAAACACTCATGTTGCATGAAACTTGGTTTAGAGTCCAAGAAACGCGTTGTTAGATGTTTCATGAGTTCGTGAAACTTGTACAAAGCTCATTGACGAACTTATAAGCACTCATGTTTCATGAAACTTGGTTTAGAGTACTAGAAACGCGTTGTTAGATGTTTCATACGTTCTTCAAACTTGTACAAAGCGCATTGAGAAAATTATAAGCACTCATGTTGCATGACACTTGTTTTAGAGTCCTAGAAAGAGTTGTTAGATGTTTCATAAGTTCGTCAAACTTGTACAAAGCGCATTGAGAAACTTATAAACACTCATGTTGCATGAAACTTGGTTTAGAGTCATAGAAACACGTTGTTAGATGTTTCATAAGTTCGTCAACTTGTACAAAGCTCATTGAGACACTTATAATCACTCATGTTGCATGAAACTTGGATTAGAGTCCTAGAAACGTTTTTTTAGATGTTTCATAAGTTCGTCAAACTTGTATAAAGCTCATAGAGGAACTTATAAGCACTCATGTTCCATTAAACTTGGTTTAGAGTCCTAGAAACGCGTTGTTAGATGTTTCATAAGTTCGTGAAACTTGTACAAAGCTCATTGGGGAACTTATAAGCACTCATGTTGCATGAAACTTGGTTTAGAGTCCTAGAAATGTGTTGTTAGATGTTTCATACGTTCGTCAAACTTGTACAAATATCATTGACGAACTTGTAAGCTCTCATGTTGCATGAAAATTGGTTTAGAGTCTTAGAAACGAGTTGTTAGATGTTTCATAAGTTCGTCAAACTTGTACAAAGCTCATTGAGATACTTATAAGCACTCATGTTGCATGAAACTTGGTTTAGTGTCCTAGAAACGTGTTGTTAGATGTTTCATAAGTTCGTCAAACTTGTATAAACCTCTTTTAGACACTTATAAGCATTTATGTTGCATGAAACTTGGTTTAGAGTCCTAGAAACGCGTTGTTAGATGTTTCATAAGTTCGTGAAACTTGTACAAAGCTCATTGAGGAACTTATAAGCACTCATGTTGCATGAAACTTAGTTTAGAGTCCTAGAAACGCGTTGTTAGATGTTTCATACGTTCGTCAAACTTGTACAAACCTCATTGAGGAACTTATAAGCTCTCATGTTGCATGAAACTTGGTTTAGAGTCCTAGAAACGCGTTGTTAGATGTTTCATAAGTTCATGAAACTTGTACAAAGCTCATTTAGGAACTTATAAGCACTCATGTTGCATGAAACTTGGTTTAGAGTTATAGAAACGCGTTGTTAGATCGTTCATACGTTCGTGAAACTTGTACAAAGCTAAATGAGGAACTTATAAGCTCTCATGTTGCATGAAGATTGGTTTAGAGTCCTAGAAACGCGTTTTTAAATGTTTCATAAGTTCGTCAACTTGTACAAAGCTCATTGAGACACTTAAAATCAGTCATGTTGCATGAAACTTGGTTTAGAGTCCTCGAAACGCGTTGTTAGATGTTTCATAAGTTCGTGAAACTTGTACAAAGCTCATTGAGGAACTTGTAAGCACTCATGTTGCATGAAACATGGTTTAGAGTCCAAGAAACGCGTTGTTAGATGTTTCATGAGTTCGTGAAACTTGTACAAAGCTCATTGACGAACTTATAAGCACTCATATTGCATTAAACTTGGTTTAGAGTCCTAGAAACGCGTTGTTAGATGTTTCATACGTTCGTCAAACTTGTACAAAGCTCATTGAGGAACATATAAGCACTCATGTTGCATGAAACTTGGTTTAGAGTCCTAGAAACGCGTTGTTAGATGTTTCATACGTTCGTCAAACTTGTACAAAGCGCATTGAGAAACTTATAAGCACTCATGTTGCATTACACTTGTTTTAGAGTCCTAGAAACGCGTTGTTAGATGTTTCATAAGTTCGTCAAACTTGTACAAAGCTCATTGAGACACATATTAACCCTCATGTTGCATGAAACTTGGTTTAGAGTCCTAGAAACACGTTGTTAGATGTTTCATAAGTTCGTCAAACTTGTACAAAGCTCATTGAGATACTAATAAGCACTCATGTTCCATGAAACTTGGTTTAGAGTCCTAGAAACGCGTTGTTAGATGTTTCATAAGTTCGTGAAACTTGTATAAAGCTCATTGAGATACTTATAAGCACTCATGTTGCATGAAACTTGGTTTAGAGTGATAGAAACGCATTGTTAGATGTTTGATAAGTTCGTGAAACTTGTACAAAGCTCATTGGGGAACTTATAAGCACTCATGTTGCATGAAACTTGGTTTAGAGTCCTAGAAACGCATTGTTAGATGTTTCATACGTTCGTCAAGTTACAAAGATCATTGAGGAACTTGTAAGCTCTCATGTTGCATGAAACTTGGTTTAGAGTCCTAGAAACGAGTTGTTAGATGTTTCATAAGTTCGTCAAACTTGTACAAAGTTCATTGAGATACTTATAAGCACTCATGTTGCATGAAACTTAGTTTAGAGTCCTAGAAACGCGTTGTTAGATGTTTCATAAGTTCGTGAAACTTGTATATAGCTCATTGAGACACTTATAATCACTCATGTTGCATGAAACTTGGTTTAGAGTCCTAGAAACGCGTTGTTAGATGTTTCATAAGTTCGTGAAACTTGTACAAACCTCATTGAGGAACTTATAAGCACTCATGTTGCATGAAACTTGGTTTAGAGTCCTAGAAACCCGTTGTTAGATGTTTCATAAGTTCGTGAAACTTGTACAAAGCTCATTGACGAACTTATTAGCACTCATGTTGCATGAAACTTGGTTTAGAGTCCTAGAAACGCGTTGTTAGATGTTTCATAAGTTCCTCAAACTTGTACAAAGTTCATTGAGATACTTATAAGCACTCATGTTGCATGAAACTTAGTTTAGAGTCCTAGAAACGCGTTGTTAGATGTTTCATAAGTTCGTGAAACTTGTATATAGCTCATTGAGACACTTATAATCACTCATGTTGCATGAAACTTGGTTTAGAGTCCTAGAAACGCGTTGTTAGATGTTTCATAAGTTCGTGAAACTTGTACAAACCTCATTGAGGAACTTATAAGCACTCATGTTGCATGAAACTTGGTTTAGAGTCCTAGAAACCCGTTGTTAGATGTTTCATAAGTTCGTGAAACTTGTACAAAGCTCATTGACGAACTTATTAGCACTCATGTTGCATGAAACTTGGTTTAGAGTCCTAGAAACGCGTTGTTAGATGTTTCATACGTTCGTCAAACTTGTACAAAGCTCATTGAGGAACATATAAGCACTCATGTTGCATGAAACTTGGTTTAGTGTCCTAGAAACGCGTTGTTAGATGTTTCATACGTTCGTCAAACTTGTACAAAGCGCATTGAGAAACTTATAAGCACTCATGTTGCATGACACTTGTTTAGAGTCCAAGAAACGCGTTGTTAGATGTTTCATAAGTTCGTGAAACTTGTACTAACCTCATTAAGGAACTTATAAGCTCTCATGATGCATGAAACTTGGTTTAGAGTCCTAGAAACGAGTTGTTAGATGTTTCATAAGTTCGTCAAACTTGTACAAAGCTCATTGAGACACATATTAAACCTCATGTTGCATGAAACTTGGTTTAGAGTCCTAGAAACACGTTGTTAGATGTTTCATAAGTAAGTGAAACTTGTACCAAGCTCATTTCGACACTTATAGACACTTATGTTTCATAAAACTTGGTTTAGAGTACTTGAAAAGCGTTGTTAAATGTTTCATAAGTTCGTCAAACTTTTACAAAGCTCATTGGGGAACTTATAAGCACTCATGTTGCATGAAACTTGGTTTAGAGTCGTAGAAACGCGTTGTTAGATGTTTCAAACGTTCGTCAAACTTGTACAAAGATTATTGAGGAACTTGTAAGCTCTCATGTTGCATGAAACTTGGTTTAGAGTCCTAGAAACGCGTTGTTAGATGTTTCATAAGTTCTTGTACAAAGATCATTGAGGAATTTATAAGCACTCATGTTGCATGAAACTTAGTTTAGAGTCCTAGAAACGCGTTGTTAGATGTTTCATACGTTCGTCAAACTTGTACAAACCTCATTGAGGAACTTATAAGCTATCATGTTGCATGAAACTTGGTTTAGAGTCCTAGAAACGCGTTGTTAGATGTTTCATAAGTTCATGAAACTTGTACAAATCTCATTTAGGAACTTATAAGCACTCATGTTGCATGAAACTTGGTTTAGAGTTATAGAAACGCGTTGTTAGATCGTTCATACGTTCGTGAAACTTGTACAAAAATCAATGAGGAACTTATAAGCTCTCATGTTGCATGAAGATTGGTTTAGAGTCCTAGAAACGCGTTGTTAAATGTTTCATAAGTTCGCCAACTTGTACAAAGCTCATTGAGACACTTATAATCACTCATGTTGCATGAAACTTGGTTTAGAATACTAGAAACGCGTTGTTAGATGTTTGATAAGTTCGTGAAACTTGTACAAAGCTCATTGAGGAACTTATAAGCACTCATGTTGCATGAAACTTGGTTTAGAGTCCTAGAAACGCGTTGTTAGATGTTTCATGAGTTCGTGAAACTTGTACAAAGGTCATTGACAAACTTATAAGCACTCATGTTGCATGAAACTTGGTTTAGAGTCCTAGAAACGCGTTGTTAGATGTTACATACGTTCGTCAAACTTATACAAAGCGCATTTAGAAACTTATAAGCACTCATGTTGCATTACACTTGTTTTAGAGTCCTAGAAACGCGTTCTTAGATGTTTCATAAGTTCGTGAAACTTGTACTAACCTCATTGAGGAACTTATAATCTCTAATGATGCATGAAACTTGGTTTAGAGTCCTAGAAACGAGTTGTTAGATGTTTCATAAGTTCGTCAAACTTGTACAAAGCTCATTCAGACACATATTAACCCTCATGTTGCATGAAACTTGGTTTAGAGTCCTACAAACACGTTGTTAGATGTTTCATAAGTAAGTGAAACTTGTACCAAGCTCATTGAGACACTTATAGACACTTATGTTTCATAAAACTTGGTTTAGAGTACTTGAAAAGCGTTGTTAAATGTTTCATAAGTTCGTCAACTTGTACAAAGCTCATTGAGACACTTATAATCACTCATGTTGCATGAATCTTGGTTTAGAGTCCTAGAAACGCGTTGTTAGATGTTTCATACGTTTGTCAAACTTGTACAAAGATCATTGAGGAACTTGTAAGCTCTCATGTTACATGAAACTTGGTTTAGAGTCCTAGAAACGAGTTGTTAGATGTTTCATAAGTTCGTCAAACTTGTACAAAGCTCATTGAGATACTAATAAGCACTCATGTTCCATGAAACTTGGTTTAGAGTCCTAGAAACGCGTTGTTAGATGTTTCATAAGTTCGTGAAACTTGTATAAAGCTCATTGAGATACTTATAAGCACTCATGTTGCATGAAACTCGGTTTAGAGTGATAGAAACGCATTGTTAGATGTTTTATAAGTTCGTGAAACTTGTACAAAGCTCATTGGGGAACTTATAAGCACTCATGTTGCATGAAACTTGGTTTAGAGTCCTCGAAACGCATTGTTAGATGTTTCATACGTTCGTCAAGTTACAAAGATCATTGAGGAACTTGTAAGCTCTCATGTTGCATGAAACTTGGTTTAGAGTCTTAGAAACGAGTTGTTAGATGTTTCATAAGTTCGTCAAACTTGTAGAAAGCTCATTGAGATACTTATAAGCACTCATGTTCCATGAAACTTGGTTTAGAGTCCTAGAAACACGTTGTTAGATGTTTCATAAGTTCGTCAAACTTGTATAAAGGTCATTGAGACACTTATAAGCATTCATGTTGCATGAAACTTGGTTTAGAGTCCTAGAAACGCGTTGTTAGATGTTTCATAAGTTCGTGAAACTTCTACAAAGCTCATTGAGGAACTTATAAGATCTCATGTTGCATGAAACTTGGTTTAGAGTCCTAGAAACGCGTTGTTAGATGTTTCATAAGTTCGTGAAACTTGTACAAAGCTCATTGAGGAACTTATAAGCACTCATGTTGCATGAAACATTGTTTAGAGTCCTAGAAACGCGTTGTTAGATCTTTCATACATTCGTCAAACTTGTACAAAGCTCATTGAGGAACTTATAAGCTCTCATGTTGCATGAAACTTTGTTTAGAGTCCTAGAAACGCGTTGTTAGATGTTTCATAAGTTCGTGAAACTTGTACAAAGCTCATTGAGGAACTTATAAGCACTCATGTTGCATGAAACTTTTTTTAGCGTCCTAGAAACGCGTTGTTAGATCTTTCATACGTTCGTCAAACTTGTGCAAAGCTCATTGAGGAACTTATAACCACTCATGTTGCGTGAAATTTGGTTTAGAGTCCTAGAAACTCGTTGTTAGATGTTTCAAAAGTTCATGACAATTGTACAAAGCTCATTGAGGAACTTATAAGCACTCATGTTGCATGAAAGTTGGTTTAGAGTCCTAGAAACGCGTTGTTAGATCTTTCATACGTTCGTGAAACTTGTACAAAGCTCATTGAGGAACTTATAAGCTCTCATGTTGCATGAAACTTTGTTTAGAGTCCCAGAAACGAGTTGTTAGATGTTTCATAAGTTCGTCAAACTTGTACAAAGTTCATTGAGATACTTATAAGCACTCTTGTTGCATGAAACTTGGTTTAGTGTCCTAGAAACGCGTTGTTAGATGTTTCATAAGTTCGTCAAACTTTTATAAACCTCTTTTAGACACTTATAAGCATTCATGTTGCATGAAACTTGGTTTAGAGTCCTAGGAACGCGTTGTTAGATATTTCATAAGTTTGTGAAACTTGTACAAACCTCATTGAGGAACTTATAAGATCTCATGTTGCATTAAACTTGGTTTAGAGTCCTAGAAACGCGTTGTTAGATGTTTCCTACGTTCGTCAAACTTGTACAAAGCTCATTGAGGAACTTATAAGCTCTCATGTTGCATGAAACTTGGTTTAGAGTCCTAGAAACATGTTGTTAGATGTTTCATAAGTTCGTGAAACTTGTACAAAGCTCATTGAGGAACTTATAAGCACTCATGTTGCATGAAACTTTGTTTAGAGTCCTAGAAACGCGTTGTTAGATCTTTCATACATTCGTCAAACTTGTACAAAGCTCATTGAGGAACTTATAAGCTCTCATGTTGCATGAAACTTTGTTTAGAGTCCTAGAAACGCGTTGTTAGAAGTTTCATAAGTTCGTGAAACTTGTACAAAGCTCATTGAGGAACTTATAAGCACTCATGTTGCATGAAACTTTGTTTAGCGTCCTAGAAACGCGTTGTTAGATCTTTCATACGTTCGTCAAACTTGTACAAAGCTCATTGAGGAACTTATAAACACTCATGTTGCATGAAATTTGGTTTATATTCCTAGAAACGCGTTGTTAGATGTTTCAAAAGTTCATGAAACTTGTACAAAGCTCATTGAGGAACTTATAAGCACTCATGTTGCATTAAACTTGGTTTAGAGTCCTAGAAACGCGTTGTTAGATCTTTCATAAGTTCGTGAAAATTGTACAAAGCTCATTGAGGAACTTATAAGCTCTCATGTTGCATAAAGATTGGTTTACGAGTCCTAGAAACGCGTTGTTAAATGTTTCATAAGTTCGTCAACTTGTACAAAGCTCATTGAGACACTTATAATCACTCATGTTGCATGAAACTTGGTTTAGAGTCCTAGAAACGCGTTAATAGATGTTTCATAAGTTTGTGAAACTTGTACAAAGCTCATTGAGGAACTTATAAGCACTCATGTTGCATGAAACTTGGTTTAGAGTCCTAGAAACGCGTTGTTAGATGTTTCATAAGTTCGTGAAACTTGTACAAAGCTCATTTACGAACTTATAAGCACTCATGTTGCATGAAACTTGGTTTAGAGTCCTAGAAATGCGTTGTTAGATGTTTCATACGTTCGTCAAACTAGTACAAAGCTCATTGAGGAACATATAAGCACTCATGTTGCATGAAACTTGGTTTAGAGTCCTAGAAACGCGTTGTTAGATGTTTCATACGTTCGTAAAACTTGTACAAAGCGCATTGAGAAACTTATAAGAACTCATGTTGCATGACACTTGTTTTAGAGTCCTAGAAACGCGTTGTTAGATGTTTCATAAGTTCGTGAAACTTGTACTAACCTCATTGAGGAACTTATAAACTCTCATGATGCATTAAACTTGGTTTAGAGTCCTAGAAACGCGTTGTTAGATATTTCATAAGTTCGTGAAACTTGTATAAAGCTCATTGAGATACTTAAAAGCACTCATGTTGCATGAAACTCGGTTTAGAGTGATAGAAACGCGTTGTTAGATGTTTCATATGTTCGTGAAACTTGTACAAAGCTCATTGGGGAACTTATAAGCACTCATGTTGCATGAAACTTGGTTTAGAGTCCTAGAAACGCGTTGTTAGATGTTTCATACGTTCGTCAAGTTACAAAGATCATTGAGGAACTTGTAAGCTCTCATGTTGCATGAAACTTGGTTTAGAGTCCTAGAAACGAGTTGTTAGATGTTTCATAAGTTCGTCAAACTTGTACAAAGCTCATTCAGATACTTATAAGAACTCATGTTGCATGAAACTTGGTTTAGAGTCCTAGAAACACGTTGTTAGATGTTTCATAAGGTCGTCAAACTTGTATAAAGCTCATTGAGACACTTATAAGCATTCATGTTGCATGAAAGTTGGTTTAGAGTCATAGGAACGCGTTGTTAGATGTTTCATAAGTTCGTGAAACTTCTACAAAGCTCATTGAGGAACTTATAAGATCTCATGTTGCATGAAACTTGGTTTAGAGTCCTAGAAACGCGTTGTTAGATGTTTCATACGTTCGTCAAACTTTTACAAAGCTCATTGACGAACTTATAAGCTCTCATGTTGCATGAAACTTGGTTTAGAGTCCTAGAAACGCGTTGTTAGATGTTTCATAAGTTCGTGAAACTTGTACAAAGCTCATTGAGGAACTTATAAGCACTCATGTTGCATGAAACTTTGTTTAGAGTCCTAGAAACGCGTTGTTAGAACTTTCATACATTCGTCAAACTTGTAAAAAGCTCATTGAGGAACTTATAAGCTCTCATGTTGCATGAAACTTTGTTTAGAGTCCTAGAAATGCGTTGTTAGATGTTTCATAAGTTCGTGAAACTTGTACAAAGCTCATTGAGGAACTTATAAGCACTCATGTTGCATGAAACTTTGTTTAGCGTCCTAGAAATGCGTTGTTAGATCTTTCATACGTTCGTCAAACTTGTACAAAGCTCATTGAGGAACTTATAACCACTCATGTTGCATGAAATTTGGTTTAGAGTCCTAGAAACGCGTTGTTAGATGTTTCAAAAGATCATGAAACTTGTACAAAGCTCATTGAGGAACTTATAAGCACGCATGTTGCATGAAACTTGGTTTAGAGTCCTAGAAACGCGTTGTTAGATCTTTCATACGTTCGTGAAACTTGAACAAAGCTCATTGAGGAAGTTATAAGCTCTCATGTTGCATAAAGCTTGGTTTAGAGTCCTAGAAACGCGTTGTTAAATGTTTCATAAGTTCGTCAACTTGTACAAAGCTCATTTAGACACTTATAATCACTCATGTTGCATGAAACTTGGTTTAGAGTCCTAGAAACGCGATGTTAGATGTTTCATACGTTCGTCAAACTTGTACAAAGCGCATTGAGAAACTTATAAGCACTCATGTTGCATGACACTTGTTTTAGAGTCCTAGAAACACATTTTTAGATGTTTCATAAGTTCGTGAAACTTGTACTAAGCTCATTGAGCAACTTAATAAGCACTCATGCTGCATGAAACTTGGTTTAGAATCCTAGAAACGTGTTGTTAGATGTTTCATATGTTCGCCAAACTTGTGCAAAGCTCATTATGGAACTTATAAGCTCTCATGATGCATGAAACTTGGTTTAGAGTCCTAGAAACGAGTTGTTAGATGTTTCATACGTTCGTAAAACTTGTACAAAGCACATTGAGACACATATTAAGCACTCATGTTGCATGAAACTTGGTTTATAGTCCTAGAAACACGTTGTTAGATGTTTCATAAGTTAGTGAAACTTGTACCAATCTCATTGAGAACCTTATAGACACTTATGTTACATAAAACTTGGTTTAGAGTACTTGGAAACGCGTTGTTAAATGTTTCATTAGTTCGTAAACATGTACAAAGCTCATTGAGACACTTATAATCACTCATGTTGGATGAAACTTGGATTAGATTCCTAGAAACGCGTTGTTAGATGTTTCATAAGTTCGTCAAACTTGTACAAAGCTCATTGGGGAACTTATAAGCATTCATGTTGCATGAAACTTGATTTAGAGTCCTAGAAACGAGTTGTTAGATGTTTCATACGTTCGTCAAACTTGTACAAAGATCATTGAGGAACTTGTAAGCTCTCATGTTGCATGAAACTTGGTTAAGAGTCCTAGAAACGAGTTGTTAGATGTTTCATAAGTTCGTCAAACTTGTACAAAGCTCATTGAGATACTTATAAGCACTCATGTTGCATGAAACTTGGTTTAGAGTCCTAGAAACGCGTTGTTAGATGTTTCATAAGTTCGTCAAACTTGTATAAAGCTCATTGAGACACTTATAAGCATTCATGTTGCATGAAACTTGGTTTAGAGCTTGTACAAAGCTCATTGAGGAACTTATAATCACTCATGTTGCATTAAACTTGGATTAGAGTCCTAGAAACGCGTTGTTAGATGTTTCATATGTTCGTCAAACTTGTACAAAGCTCATTGGGGAACTTATAAGCACTCATGTTTCATGAAACTTGGTTTAGAGTCCTAGAAACGCGTTGTTAGATGTTTCATACGTTCGTCAAACTTGTACAAAGATCATTGAGGAATTTGTAAGCTCTCATGTTGCATGAAACTTGGTTAAGAGTCCTAGAAACGAGTTGTTAGATGTTTCATAAGTTCGTCAAACTTGTACAAAGCTCATTGAGATACTTATAAGCACTCATGTTGCATGAAACTTAGTTTAGAGTCCTAGAAACGCGTTGTTAGATGTTTCATAAGTTCGTGAAACTTGTACAAAGCTCATTTGGGAACTTATAAGCACTCATGTTGCATGAAACTTGGTTTAGAGTCCTAGAAACGTGTTGTTAGATGTTTCATACGTTCGTCAAATTTGTACAAAGATCATTGAGGAACTTGTAAGCTCTCATGTAGCATGAAACTTGGTTTAGAGTCCTAGAAACGCGTTGTTAGATGTTTCATACGTTCGTCAAACTTGTACAAAGCTCATTGAGGAACATATAAGCACTCATGTTGCATGAAACTTGGTTTAGAGTCCTAGAAACACGTTGTTAGATGTTTCATACGTTCGTAAAATTTGTACAAAGCGCATTGAAACACTTATAAGCACTCATGTTGCATGAAACTTGTTTTAGAGTCCTAGAAACGCGTTGTTAGATGTTTCATAAGTTCGTGAAACTTGTACTAACCTCATTGAGGAACTTATAAGCTCTCATGATGCATGAAACTTGGTTTAGAGTCCTAGAAACGAGTTGTTAGATGTTTCATAAGTTCGTCAAACTTGTACAAAGCTCATTGAGATACTTATAAGCACTCATGTTGCATGAAACTTGGTTTAGAGTCCTAGAAACACGTTGTTAGATGTTTCATAAGTTCGTCAAACTTGTATAAAGCTCATTGAGACACTTATAAGCATTCATGTTGCATGAAACTTGGTTTAGAGTCCTAGGAAACGTGTTGTTAGATGTTTCATAAGTTCGTGAAACTTGTACAAAGCTCATTGAGGAACTTATAAGATCTCATGTTGCATGAAACTTGGTTTAGAGTCCTAGAAACGCGTTGTTAGATGTTTCATACGTTCGTCAAACTTGTATAAAGCTCATTGAGGAACTTATAAGCTCTCATGTTGCATGAAACTTGGTTTAGAGTCCTAGAAACGCGTTGTTAGATGTTTCATAAGTTCGTGAAACTTGTACAAAGCTCATTGAGGAACTTATAAGCATTCATGTTGCATGAAACTTTCTTTAGAGTCCTAGAAACGCGTTGTTAGATCTTTCATACATTCGTCAAACTTGTACAAAGCTCATTGAGGAACTTATAAGCTCTCATGTTGCATGAAACTTTGTTTAGAGTCCTAGGAACGCGTTGTTAGATGTTTCATAAGTTCGTGAAACTTGTACAAAGCTCATTGAGGAACTTATAAGCACTCATGTTGCATGAAACTTTGTTTAGCGTCCTAGAAACGCGTTGTTAGATGTTTCATACGTTCGTCAAACTTGTACAAAGCTCATTGAGGAACATATAACCACTCATGTTGCATGAAATTTGGTTTAGAGTCCTAGAAACGCGTTGTTAGATGTTTCAAAAGTTCATGAAACTTGTACAAAGCTCATTGAGGAACTTATAAGCACTCATGTTTCATGAAACTTGGTTTAGAGTCCTAGAAACGCGTTGTTAGATGTTTCATACGTTCGTGAAACTTGTACAAAGCTCATTGAGGAACTTATAAGCTCTCATGTTGCATGAAAGCTTGGTTTAGAGTCCTAGAAACGCGTTGTTAAATGTTTCATAAGTTCGTCAAACTTGTACAAAGCTCATTGAGACACATATTAACCCTCATGTTGCATGAAACTTGGTTTAGAGTCCTAGAAACACGTTGTTAGATGTTTCATAAGTTAGTGAAACTTGTACCAAGCTCATTGAGAAACTTATAGACACTTATGTTGCATAAAACTTGGTTTAGAGTACTTGAAAAGCGTTGTTAAATGTTTCATAAGTTTGTCAACTTGTACAAAGCTCATTGAGACACTTATAATCACTCATGTTGCATGAAACTTGGATTAGAGTCCTAGAAACGCGTTGTTAGATGTTTCATAAGTTCGTCAAACTTGTACAAAGCTCATTGGGGAACTTATAAGCACTCATGTTGCATGAAACTTGGTTTAGAGTCCTAGAAACGCGTTGTTAGATGTTTCATACGTTCGTCAAACTTGTACAAAGATCATTGAGGAACTTGTAAGCTCTCATGTTGCATGAAACTTGGTTAAGAGTCCTAGAAACGAGTTGTTAGATATTTCATAAGTTCGTCAAACTTGTACAAAGCTCATTGAGATACTTATAAGCACTCATGTTACATGAAACTTGGGTTAGAGTCCTAGAAACGCGTTGTTTAGATGTTTCATAAGTTCGTCAAACTTGTATAAAGCTCATTGAGACACTTATAAGCATTCATGTTGCATGAAACTTGGTTTAGAGTCCTAGGAACGCGTTGTTAGATGTTTCATAAGTTCGTGAAACTTGTACAAAGCTCATTGAGAAACTTATAAGCACTCATGTTGCATGAAACTTGGTGTAGAGTCCTAGAAACGCGTTGTTAGATGTTTCATACGTTACTTGTACAAAGCTCATTGATGTACTTATCAGCTCTCATGTTGCATGAAACTTGGTTTAGAGTCCTAGAAACGTGTTGTTAGATGTTTCGTAAGTTCGTGAAACTTGTACAAAGCTCATTGAGGAACTTATAAGCACTCATGTTGCATTAAACTTGGATTAGAGTCCTAGAAACGCATTGTTAGATGTTTCATATGTTCGTCAAACTTGTACAAAGCTCATTGGGGAACTTATAAGCACTCATGTTGCATGAAACTTGGTTTAGAGTCCTAGAAACGCGTTGTTAGATGTTTCATACGTTCGTCAAACTTGTACAAAGATCATTGAGGAACTTGTAAGCTCTCATGTATCATGGAACTTGGTTTAGAGTCCTAGAAACGAGTTGTTAGATGTTTCATAAGTTCGTAAAACTTGTACAAAGCTCATTGAGATACTTATAAGCACTCATGTTGCATGAAACTTGGTTTAGAGTCCTAGAAACGCGTTGTTAGATGTTTCATAAGTTAGTCAAACTTGTATAAAGCTCATTGAGACATTTATAAGCATTCATGTTTAATGAAACTTGGTTTAGAGTCCTAGGAACGCGTTGTTAGATGTTTCATAAGTTCGTGAAACCTTTACAAAGCTCATTGAGGAACTTATAAGAACTCATGTTGCATGAAACTTGGTTTAGAGTCATAGAAACGCTTTGTTAGATGTTTCATACGTTACATGTACAAAGCTCATTGAAGAACTTATAAGCTCTCATGTTGCATGAAACTTGGTTTAGAGTCCTAGAAACGCGTTGTTAGATGTTTCATACGTTCTTCAAACTTGTACAAAGATCATTGAGGAACTTGTAAGCTCTCATGTTGCATGAAACTTGGTTAAGAGTCCTAGAAACGAGTTGTTAGATGTTTCATAAGTTCGTCAAACTTGTACAAAGCTCATTGAGATACTTATAAGCACTCATGTTACATGAAACTTGGTTTAGAGTCCTAGAAACGCGTTGTTAGATGTTTCATAAGTTCGTCAAACTTGTATAAAGCTCATTGAGACACTTATAAGCATTCATGTTGCATGAAACTTGGTTTAGAGTCCTAGGAACGCGTTGTTAGATGTTTCATAAGTTCGTGAACCATGTACAAAGCTCATTGAGAAACTTATAAGCACTCATGTTGCATGAAACTTGGTTTAGAGTCCTAGAAACGCGTTGTTAGATGTTTCATAAGTTACTTGTACAAAGCTCATTGATGTACTTATCAGCTCTCATGTTGCATGAAACTTGGTTTAGAGTCCTAGAAACGTGTTGTTAGATGTTTCATAAGTTCGTGAAACTTGTACAAAGCTCATTGAGGAACTTATAAGCACTCATGTTGCATGAAACTTTGTTAGAGTCCTACAAACGTGAATCTTTCACTTGTACAAAGCTCATTGAGGAACTTATAAGCACTTGGTTTAGAGTCATGTTGCATGAAGCTTTGTTTAGAGTCCTAGAAACGCGTTGTTAAATGTTTCATAAGTTCGTCAATTTGTACAAAGCTCATTGAGACACTTATAATCACTCATGTTGCATGAAACTTGGTTTAGAATCCTAGAAACACGTTGTTAGATGTTTCATAAGTTCGTGAAACTTGTACAAAGCTCATTGAGAAACTTATAATCACTCATGTTGCATTAAACTTGGATTAGAGTCCTAGAAACGCATTGTTAGATGTTTCATATGTTCGTCAAACTTGTACAAAGCTCATTGGGGAACTTATAAGCACTCATGTTGCATGAAACTTGGTTTAGAGTCCTAGAAACGCGTTGTTAGATGTTTCATACGTTCGTCAAACTTGTACAAAGATCATTGAGGAACTTGTAAGCTCTCATGTTTCATGAAACTTCGTTAAGAGTCCTAGAAACGAGTTGTTAGATGTTTCATAAGTTCGTCAAACTTGTACAAAGCTCATTGAGATACTTATAAGCACTCATGTTGCATGAAACTTGGTTTAGAGTCCTAGAAACGCGTTGTTAGATGTTTCATAAGTTCGTGAAACTTGTACAAAGATCATTGAGGAACTTGTAAACTCTCATGTATCATGGAACTTGGTTTAGAGTCCTAGAAACGAGTTGTTAGATGTTTCATAAGTTCGTAAAACTTGTACAAAGCTCATTGAGATACTTATAAGCACTCATGTTGCATGAAACTTGGTTTAGAGTCCTAGAAACGCGTTGTTAGATGTTTCATAAGTTAGTCAAACTTGTATAAAGCTCATTGAGACATTTATAAGCATTCTTGTTTAATGAAACTTGGTTTAGAGTCCTAGGAACGCGTTGTTAGATGTTTCATAAGTTCGTGAAACCTTTACAAAGCTCATTGAGGAACTTATAAGAACTCATGTTGCATGAAACTTGGTTTAGAGTCATAGAAACGCTTTGTTAGATGTTTCATACGTTACTTGTACAAAGCTCATTTAAGAACTTATAAGCTCTCATGTTGCATGAAACTTGGTTTAGAGTCCTAGAAACGCGTTGTTAGATGTTTCATAAGTTCGTGAAACTTGTACAAAGCTCATTGAGGAACTTATAAGCACTCATGTTGCATGAAACTTTGTGTAGAGTCCTAGAAACGCGTTGTTAGATCTTTCATACGTTCGTCAAACTTTTACAAAGCTCATTGAGAAACTTATAAGCTCTCATGTTGCATGAAACTTGGTTTAGAGTCCTAGAAACGCGTTGTTAGATGTTTCATAAGGACATGAAAATGAACAAAGCTCATTGAGGAACTTATAAGCACTCATGTTGCATGAAGCTTGGTTTAGAGTCCTAGAAACGCGTTGTTAAATGTTTCATAAGTTCGTCAACTTGTACAAAGATCATTGAGTCACTTATAATCACTCATGTTGCATGAAACTTGGTTTAGAGTCCTAGAAACGCGTTGTTAGATTTTTCATAAGTTCGTCAAACCTGTATAAACCTCATTGAGAGACTTATAAACATTAATGTTGCATGAAACTTGGTTTAGAGTCTTAGAAACGCGTTGTTAGGTGTTTCATAAGTTCGTGAAACTTGTACAAAGCTCATTGAGGAACTTATAAGCACTCATGTTGCATGAAACTTTGTTTAGAATACTAGAAACGCGTTGTTAGATGTTTCATACGTTCGTCAAACTTGTACAAAGCTCATTGAGGAACTTATAATTTTTCATGTTGCATGAAACTTGGTTTAGAGTCCTAGAAACGCATTGTTAGATGTTTCATAAGTTCGTGAAACTTGTACAAAACTCATTGAGGAACTTATAAGCACTCATGTTGCATGAAGCTTGGTTTAGAGTCCTAGAAACGCGTTGTTAGATATTTCATAAGTTCGTCAACTTGTACAAATCTCATTGAGAAACTTATAATCACTCATGTTGCATGAAACTTGGTTTAGAGTCCGAGAAACGCATTGTTAGATGTTTCAAAAGTTCGTGAAACTTGTACAAAGCTCATTGAGGAACTTATAAGCACTCATGTTGCATGCAACTGGGTTTAGAGTCCTAGAAACGCGTTGTTAGATGTTTCATACGTTCGTTAAATTTGTACAAAGCTCATTGAGGAACTTATAAGCTATCATGTTACATGAAACTTGGTTTAGAGTCCTAGAAACACGTTGTTAGATGTTTCATAAGTTCGTGAAACTTGTACAAAGCTCATTGAGGAACTTATAAGCACTCATGTTGCATGAAGCTTGGTTTAGAGTCCTAGAAACGCGTTGTTAAATGTTTCATAAGTTCGTCAACTTGTACAAAGCTTATTGAGAGACTTATAATCACTCATGTTGCATGAAACTTGGTTTAGAGTCCTAGGAACTCGTTGTTAGATGTTTGATAAGTTCGTTAAACTTGTACAAAACTCATTGAGGAACTTATAAGCACTCATGTTGCATGAAACTTGGTTTAGAGTCCTAGAAACGTGTTGTTAGATGTTTCATACGTTCGTCAAACTTTTACAAAGCTCATTGAGATACTTATAAGCACTCATGTTGCATGAAACTTGGTTTAGAGTCATAGAAACGCGTTGTTAGATGTTTCATAAGTTCGTCAAACTTGTATAAACCTCATTGAGACACTTATAAGCATTCATGTTGCATGAAACTTGGTTTAGAGTCCTATAAACGCGTTGTTAGATGTTTCATAAGTTTGTGAAACATGTACAAAGTTCATTGAGGAACTTATAAGCACTCATGTTGCATGAAACTTTGTTTAGAGTACTAGAAACGCGTTGTTAGATGTTTCATACGTTCGTCAAACTTGTACAAAGCTCATTGAGGAACTTAAAATTTTTCATGTTGCATGAAACTTGGTTTAGATTCCTAGAAACGCGTTGTTAAATGTTTCATAAGTTCGTGAAACTTATACAAAGCTCATTGAGGAACTTATAAGCACTCATGTTGCATGAAGCTTGGTTTAGAGTCCTAGAAACGCGTTGTTAAATGTTTCATAAGTTCGTCAACTTGTACAAATCTCATTGAGACACTTATAATCACTCATGTTGCATGAAACTTGGTTTAAAGTCCTAGAAACACGTTGTTAGATGTTTCATAAGTTCGTGAAACTTGTACAAAGCTCATTGAGGAACTTATAAGCACTCATGTTGCATGAAACTTGGTTTAGAATCCTAGAAACGCGTTGTTAGATGTTTCATAAGTTCGTGAAACTTGTACAAAGCTCACTGAGGAACATATAAGCACTCATGTTGCATGAAACTTGGTTTACAAATCCTAGAAACGCGTTGTTATATGTTTCATACGTTCGTCAAATTTGTAGAAAGCTCATTGAGGAACTTATAAGCTATCATGTTACATGAAACTTGGTTTATAGTCCTAGAAACGAGTTGTTAGATGTTTCATAATATCGTCAAACTTGTACAAAGCTTATTGAGATAGTTATAAGCACTCATGTTGGATGAAACTTGGTTTTAGTGTCCTAGAAACGCGTTGTTGGATGTTTCATAAGTTCGTCAACTTGTACAAAGCTCATTGAGACACTTATAATCACTCATGTTGCATGAAACTTGGATTAGAGTCATAGAAACGCGTTGTTAGATGTTTCATAAGTTCGTCAAACTTGTATAAAGCTCATTGATGAACTTATAAGCACTCATGTTGCATGAAACTTGGTTTAGAGTCCTAGAAACGCGTTGTTAGATATTTCATACGTTCGTCAAACTTGTACAAAGCTCATTGAGGAACTTATAAGCACTCATGTTGCATGAAACTTGGTTTAGAGTCCTAGAAACGCGTTGTTAGATGTTTCATAAGTTCGTGAAAGTTTTACAAAGCTCATTGAGGAACTTATAAGCACTCATGTTGCATGAAACTTTGTTTAGAGTACTAGAAACGCGTTGTTAGATGTTTCATACGTTCTTCAAACTTGTACAAAGCTCATTGAGGAACTTATAATTTTTCATGTTGCATGAAACTTGGTTTAGATTCCTAGAAACGCGTTGTTAGATGTTTCATGAGTTCGTGAAACTTGTACAAAGCTCATTGAGGAACTTATAAGCACTCATGTTGCATGAAGCTTGATTTAGAGACCTAGAAACGTGTTGTTAAATGTTTCATAAGTTCGTCAACTTGTACAAATCTCATTGAGACACTTATAATCACTTATGTTGCATGAAACTTGGTTTAAAGTCCTAGAAACGCGTTGTTAGATGTTTCATAAGTTCGTGAAACTTGTACAAAGCTCATTGAGGAACTTATAAGAACTCATGTTGCATGAAACTTGGTTTAGAGTCCTAGAAACGCGTTGTTAGATGTTTCATAAGTTCGTGAAACTTGTACAAAGCTCACTGAGGAACTTATAAGCACTCATGTTACATGAAACTTGGTTTAGAGTCCTAGAAACGCGTTGTTAGATGTTTCATACGTTCGTCAAATTTGTAGAAAGCTCATTGAGGAACTTATAAGCTATCATGTTACATGAAACTTGGTTTATAGTCCTAGAAACAAGTTGTTAGATGTTTCTTAATTTCGTAAAACTTGTACAAAGCTTATTGAGATACTTATAAGCACTCATGTTGGATGAAACTTGGTTTAGAGTCCTAGAAACGTGTTGTTGGATGTTACATGAAACTTTGTTTAGAGTCCTAGAAACGCGTTGTTAGATGTTTCATACGTTAGTCAAACTTGTACAAAGATCATTGAGGAACTTGTAAGCTCTCATGTTGCATGAAACTTAGTTTAGAGTCCTAGAAACGAGTTGTTAGATGTTTCATAAGTTCGTCAAACTTGTATAAAGCTCATTAAGATACTTATAAGCACTCATGTTGCATGAAACTTGGTTTAGAGTCCTAGAAACGCGTTTATAGATGTTTCATAAGTTCATCAAACTTGTATAAAGCTCATTGAGACACTTATAACACATTCATGTTGCATGAAACTTAGTTTAGAATCCTAGGAACGCGTTGTTAGATGTTTCATAAGTTCGTGAAACTTGTACAAAGCTCATTGAGGAACTTATAAGCACTCATGTTGCATGAAACTTGGTTTAGAGTCCTACAAACCCGTTGTTAGATGTTTCATACGTTCGTCAAACTAGTACAAATCTCATTGAAGAACTTATAAGCTCTCATGTTCCATGAAACTTTGTTTAGAGTCCTAGAAACGCGTTGTTAGATGTTTCATAAGTTCGTGAAACTTGTACAAAGCTCATTGAGGAACTTATAAGCACTCATGTTGCATGAAACTTTGTTTAGAGTCTTAGAAACGCGTTGTTAGATCTTTCATACGTTCGTCAAACTTGTACAAAGCTCATTGAGGAACTTATAAGCTCTCATGTTGCATGAAACTTGGTTTAGAGTCCTAGAAACGCGTTGTTAGATGTTTCATAAGTTCGTGAAACTTGTACAAAGCTCATTGAGGAACTTATAAGAACTCATGTTGCATAAAGCTTGGTTTAGAGTCCTAGAAACGTGTTGTTAAATCTTTCATAAGTTCTTCAACTTGTACAAAGCTCATTGAGACACTTATAATCACTCATGTTGCATGAAACATGGTTTAGAGTCCTAGAAATGCGTTCTTAGATGTTTCATAAGTTCGTGAAATTGTACAAAGCTCATTGAGGAACTTATAAGCACTCATGTTGCATTAAACTTGGTTTAGAGTCCTAGAAACGCGTTGTTAGATGTTTCATAAGTTCGTCAAACTTGTGCAAAGCTCATTGAGGAACTTATAAGCTCTCATGAAGCATCAAACTTGTTTTAGAGTCCTAGAAACGCGTTGTTAGATGTTTCATACGTTCGTCAAACTTGTACAAAGCTCATTGAGATACTTATAAGCATTCTTGTTGCATGAAACTTATTTTAGAGTCCTAGAAACGCGTTGTTAGATGTTTCATAAGTTCGTCAAACTTGTATAAACCTCATTGAGAGATTTATAAGCATTAATGTTGCATGAAACTTGGTTTAGTGTCCTAGAAACGCGTTGTTAGATGTTTCATAAGTTCGTGAAACTTGTACAAAGCTCATTGAGGAACTTATAAGCACTCATGTTACATGAAACTTTGTTTAGAATACTAGAAACGCGTTGTTAGATGTTTCATACGTTCGTCAAACTTGTACAAAGCTCATTGAGGAACTTATAATTTTTCATGTTGCATGAAGCTTGGTTTAGAGTCCTAGAAACGCGTTGTTAGATATTTCATAAGTTCGTCAACTTGTACAAATCTCATTGAGACACTTATAATTACTCATGTTGCATGAAACTTGGTTTAGAGTCCAAGAAACGCATTGTTAGATGTTTCATAAGTTCGTGAAACTTGTACAAAGCTCATTGAGGAACTTATAAGCACTCATGTTGCATGCAACTGGGTTTAGAGTCCTAGAAACGCGTTGTTAGATGTTTCATAAGTTCGTAATATTTGTACAAAGCTCACTGAGGAACTTATAAGCACTCATGTTGCATGAAACTTGGTTTAGATTCCTAGAAACGCGTTGTTAGATGTTTCATACGTTCGTCAAATTTGTACAAAGCTCATTGAGGAACTTATAAGCTATCATGTAACATGAAAGTTGGTTTAGATTCCTAGAAACGAGTTGTTAGATGTTTCATAATTTCGTCAAACTTGTACAAAGCTTATTGAGATACTTATAAGCACTCATGTTGGATGAAACTTAGTTTAGAGTCCTAGAAACGCGTTGTTGGATGTTTCATAAGTTCGTCAAACTTGTATAAAGCTCATTGAGACACTTATAAGCATTCATGTTGCATGAAACTTGCTTTAGAGTCCTAGAAACACGTTGTTAGATGTTTCATAATTTAGTGAAACTTGTACCAAGCTCATTGAGGAACTTATAAGCACTCATGTTGCATGAAACTTGGTTTAGAGTCCTAGAAACGCGTTGTTAGATGTTTCATACGTTCGTCAAACTTGATACAAAGCTCATTGTGGAACTTATAAGCTCTCATGTTGCATGAAACTTGGTTTAGAGTCCTAGAAACGCGTTGTTAGATGTTTCATAAGTTCGTCAACTAGTACAAAGCTCATTGAGATACTTATGAGCACTCATGTTGCGTGAAACTTGGTTTAGAGTCCTAGGAACGCGTTGTTAGATGTTTCATAAGTTCGTGAAACTTGTACAAAGCTCATTGAGGAACTTATAAGCACTCATGTTGCATGAAAATTGGTGTAGAGTCCTAGAAACGCGTTGTTAGATGTTTCATACGTTCGTCAAACTTGTACAAAGATCATTGAGGAACTTATAAGCTCTCAGGTTGCATGAAACTTGGTTTAGAGTCCTAGAAACACGTTGTTAGATGTTTCATAAATTCGTTAAACTTGTACAAAGCTCTTTGAGGAACTTATAAGCTCTCATGTTGCATGAAACTTGGTTTAGAGTCCTAGAAACGAGTTGTTAGGTGTTTTAAAAGTTCGTCAAACTTATACAAAGCTCATTGAGATACTTATAAGCATCCATGCTGCATGAAACTTGGTTTAGAGTCCTAGAAACGCGTTGTTAGATGTTTCATAAGCTCGTCAAACTTGTACAAAGCTCATTGAGGAACTTATAAGCACTCACGTTGCATGAAACTTGGTTTAGAGTCCTAGAAACGCGTTGGTAGATGTTTCATAATTTCGTGAAACTTGTACAAAGCTCATTGAAGAACTTATAAGCACTCATGTTGCATGAAACTGGATTTAGAGTCCTAGAAACGCGTTCATAGATGTTTCACACGTTCATCAAACTTGTACAAAGCTCATTGAGGAACTTATAAGCACTCATGTTTCATGAAACTGAGTTTAGAGTCCTATGAACCATGTTGTTAGATGTTTCATAAGTTCGTGAAACTTGTACAAAGCTCATTGAGGAACTTATAAGCACTCATGTTGCATGAAACTTGGTTTAGAGTCCTAGAAACGCGTTGTTAGATGTTTCATACGTTCGTCAAACTTGTACAAAGCTCATTGAGGAACTTATAAGCTCTCATGTTGCATGAAACTTGGTTTAGAGTCCTAGAAACGAGTTGTTAGATGTTTTATAAGTTCGTCAAAATTATACAAATCTCATTGAGATACTTATAAGCACCCATGCTGAATGAAACTTGGTTTGGAGTCCTAGAAACGCGTTGTTAGATGTTTCATAAGCTCGTCAAACTTGTAAAAAGCTCATAGAGGAACTTATAAGCACTCATGTTACATGAAACTTGGTTTAAAGTCCTAGAAACGCGTTGGTAGATGTTTCATAATTTCGTGAAACTTGTATAGAGCTCATTGAGGAACTTATAAGAGCTCATGTTGCATGAAACTTTAGTTAGAGTCCTAGAAACGCGTTGTTAGATGTTTCATACGTTCGTCAAACTTGTACAAAGCTCATTGAGGAACTTATACGTTCTCATGTTGCATGAAACTTGGTTTAGAGTCCTAGAAACGAGTTGTTAGATGTTTCATAAGTTCGTCAAACTTATACAAAGCTCATTGAGATACTTATAAGCACTCATGTTGCATGAAACTTTGTTTAGAGTCCTAGAAACGAGTTGTTAGATGTTTCATAAGTTCGTCAAACTTGTACAAAGCTAATTGAGACACTTATAAACACTCATCTTGCATGAAACTTGATTTAGAGTCCTAGAAACACGTTGTTAGATGTTTTATAAGTTAATGAAACTTGTACAAAGCTCATTGAGGAACTTATCAGCTCTTATGTTGCATGAAACTTGGTTTAGAGTCCTAGAAACGAGTTGTTAGATGTTTCATAAGTTCGTCAAACTTGTACAAAACTCATTGAGACACTTGTAAACACTCATGTTGCATGAAACTTGGTTTAGAGTCCTAGAAACGCATTGTTAGATGTTTCATACTTCGTCAAACTTGTATAAAGCTCATTGAGGAACTTATAATCACTCATGTTGCATGAAACATGGTTTAGAGTCCTAGAAACCCGTTGTTAGATGTTTCATAAGTTCGTGAAACTTGTACAAAGCTCATTGAGGAACTTAAAAGCACTCATGTTGCATGAAACTTGGTTTAGAGTCCTAGAAACGCGTTATTAAATGTTACATAAGTTCGTGAAACTTGTACAAAGCTCATTGAGGAACTTATAAGCACTCATGTTGCATGAAACTTGGTTTAGAGTCCTAAAAACGCGTTGTTAGATGTTTCATACGTTCGTCAAACTTGTACAAAGCTCTTTGAGGAACTTATAAGCTCTCATGTTGCATGAAACTTGGTTTAGAGTCCTAGAATCGAATTGTTAGGTGTTTTAAAAGTTCGTCAAACTTATACAAAGCTCATTGAGATACTTATAAGCACCCATGCTTGCATGAAACTTGGTTTAGAGTCCTAGAAGCGCGTTGTTAGATGTTTCATAAGCTCGTCAAACTTGTACAAAGCTCATTGAGGAACTTATAAGCACTCACGTTGCATGAAACTTGGTTAAGAGTCCTAGAAACGCGTTGGTAGATGTTTCATAATTTCGTGAAACTTGTACAAAGCTCATTGAGGAACTTATAAGCACTCATGTTGCATGAAACTTGATTTAGAGTCCTAGAAACGTGTTCATAGATGTTTCATACGTTCGTCAAACTTGTACAAAGCTCATTGAGGAAATTATAAGATCTCATGTTCCATGAAACTTGGTTTAGAGTCCTAGAAACGCGTTGTTAGATGTTTCATAATTTCGTGAAACTTGTACAAAGCTCATCGAGGAACTTATAAGCACTCATGTTGCATGAAACTTGGTTTAGAGTCCTAGAAACGCGATGTTATCATACGTTTGTCAAACTTGTAAAAAGCTCATTGAGGAACTTATAAGCTCTCATGTTGCATGAAACTTGATTTAGAGTCCTAGAAACGCGTTGTTAGATGTTTCATAAGTTCGTGAAACTTGTACAAAACTCATTGAGGAACTTATAAGAACTCATGTTGCATGAAACTTGTTTAGAGTCGTAGAAACGCGTTGTTATCATACGTTCGTCAAACTTGTAAAAGTTCATTGAGGAACTTATAAGCACTCATGTTGCATGAAACTTTGTTTAGAGTCCTAGAAACATGTTGTTAGATGTTTCATACGTTCGTCAAACTTGTACAAAGCTCATTGAGGAACTTATATTTTTTTATGTTGCATGAAACTTGGTTTAGAGTCCTAGAAACGAGTTGTTTGATGTTTTATAATTTCGTCAAACTAGTACAAAGCTCATTGAGATACTTATATGCACTCATGTTGTATGAAAATTGGTTTAGAGTCCTATAAACGCGTTGTTAGATGTTTCATAAGTTCGTCAAACTTGTATAAAGTTCATTGAGACACTCATAAGCATTCATGTTGCATGAAACTTGGTTTAGAGTCCTAGAAACGCGTTGTTAGATGTTTCATAAGTTCATCAAACTTGTACAAAGCTCATTGAGGAACTTATAAGCACTCATGTTGCATGAAACTTGGTTTAGAGTCGTAGAAACGCGTTGTTATCATACGTTCGTCAAACTTGTAAAAAGCTCATTGAGGAACTTATAAGCTCTCATGTTGCATGGAACTTGGTTTAGAGTCCTAGAAACGCGTTGTTAAATGTTTAATAAGTTCGTGAAATTTGTACAAAGCTCATGGAGGAACTTATAAGCACTCATGTTGCATGAAACTTGGTTTAGAGTCCTAGAAACGCATTGTTAGATGTTTCATACGTTTGTCAAACTTGTACAAAGCTCATTGAGGAACTTATAAGCGCTCATGTTGCATGAAACTTGGTTTAGAGTCTTAGAAACCCGTTGTTAGATGTTTCATAAGTTCGTGAAACTTGTACAAAGCTCATTGAGGAACTTATAAGCACTCATGTTGCATGAAACTTGGTTTAGAGTCCTAGAAACGCGTTGTTAGATGTTTCATAAGTTCGTGAAACTTGTACAAAGCTCATTGAGGAACTTATAAGCACTCATGTTGCATGAAACTTGGTTTAGAGTCCTAGAAACGCGTTGTTAGATGTTTCATATGTTCGTCAAACTTGTACAAAGCTCATTGAGGAACTTATAAGCTCTCATGTTGCATGAAACTTTGTTTAGAGTCCTAGAAACGAGTTGTTAGATGTTTTATAAGTTCGTCAAAATTATACAAAGCTCATTGAGATACTTATAAGCACCCATGCTGCATGAAACTTGGTTTAGAGTCCTAGAAACGCGTTGTTAGATGTTTCATAAGCTCGTCAAACTTGTAAAAAACTCATTGAGGAACTTATAAGCACTCATGTTGCATGAAACTTGGTTTAGAGTCCTAGAAACGCGTTGGTAGATGTTTCATAATTTCGTGAAACTTGTACAGAGCTCATTGAGGAACTTATAAGAACTCATGTTGCATGAAACTTGATTTAGAGTCCTAGAAACGAGTTGTTAGATGTTTCATAAGTTCGTCAAACTTATACAAATCTCATTGAGATATTTATAAGCACTCATGTTGCATGAAACTTTGTTTAGAGTCTTAGAAACGAGTTGTTAAGTTCGTCGAACTTGTACAAAGCTTATTGAGACACTTATAAACACTCATGTTGCATGAAACTTGGTTTAGAGTCTTAGAAACACGTTGTTAAATGTTTCATAAGTTAATGTAACTTGTACAAAGCTCATTGAGGAACTTATAAGCTCTCATGTTGCATGAAACTTGGTTTAGAGTCCTAGAAACGAGTTGTTAGATGTTTCATAAGTTCGTCAAACTTGTACAAAGCTCATTGAGACACTTATAAACACTCATGTTGCATGAAACTTGGTTTAGAGTCCTAGAAACCCGTTGTTAGATGTTTCATAAGTTCGTGAAACTTTTACAAAGCTCATTGAGGAACTTAAAAGCACTCATGTTGCATGAAACTTGGTTTTGAGTCCTTGAAACGCGTTGTTAGATGTTTCATAAGTTCGTGAAACTTGTAAAAAGCTCATTGAGGAACTTATAAGCACTCATATATCATGAAACTTGGTTTAGAGTCCTAGAAACGCGTTGTTAGATGTTTCATACGTTCGTCAAACTTGTACAAAGCTCATTGAGGAACTTATAGGCTCTCATGTTGCATGAAACTTGGTTTAGAGTCCTAGAAACCCGTTGTTAGATGTTTCATAAGTTCGTAAAACTTGTACAAAGCTCATTGAGGAACTTATAAGCACTCATGTTGCATGAAACTTGGTTTAGAGTCCTAGAGTTGTTAAATGTTTCCTAGATGTTTCAACGCATTCTATTGAGACAAACGCGTTATTAGATGTTTCATAACTTCGTCAAACTTGTACAGAGCTCATTGAGACACTTATAAGCACTTATGTTGCATAAAACTTGGTTTAGAGTCCTAGAAAAGGGTTGTTAAATGTTTCATAAGTTCAACGCGTTGTTAGATGTTTCATAAGTTCGTCAAACTTGTACAAAGCTCATTGAGACACTTATAATCACTCATGGTGCATGAAACTTGGTTTTAGAGTCCTAGAAACGCGTTGTTAGATGTTTAATAAGTTCGTCAAACTTGTACGAAGCTCATTGAGACACTTATAATCACACATGTTACATGAAACTTGGTTTAGAGTCTTGGAAAAGCGTTGTTAGATGTTTCTTAAGTTCGTCAAATTTGTAAAAATAACACTGAGACACTTATAATCACACATGTTGCATGAAACTTGGATTGGTGTCCTACAAACGCGTTGTTAGATGTTTCATTAGTTCATGAAACTTGTACAAAGCTCATTGAGGCACTTAGAAGCACTCATGTTGCATGAAACTTGGTTTAGATTCCTAGAAACCTCGTTGTTAGATGTTTCATAAGTTCGTCAAACTTGTATAAAGCTCATTGAAGAACTTATAAGAACTCTTGTTGCACGAAACTTGGTTTAGAGTCCTAGAAACGCGTTGTTAAAAGTTTCATAAGTTCGTCAAAGTTGTACAAAGCTCATTGAGACACTTATAATCACTCATGCTGCACGAAAATTGGTTTAGAATCATAGAAACGCGTTGTTAGATGTTTCATAAGTTCGTCAAATTTGTACGAACCTCATTGAGACACTTATAAGAAGTTAAGTTGCATGAAACTTGGTTTAGAGTCTTAGAAACGCGTTTTTTGATGTTTCATAAGTTTGTTAAACTTGTACAAATCTCATTGAAACAATTAAAAACACTCATGTTGCATGAAACTTGGTTTAGAGTCCTAGAAACGCGTTATTAAATGTATCATAAGTTAGTGAAATTTTTACCAAGCTCATTGAGAAACTTATAAGCAGTTATGTTGCATAAAACTTGGATTAGAGTCCTAGAAAAGTGTTGTTAAATGTTTCCTAAGTTCTTCAACTTGTACACAGCTCATTGAGACACTTATAATCACTCATGTTGCTTGAAGCTTGGATTAGAGTCCTAGAAACGGATTGTTAGATGTTTCATAAGTTCGTCAAACTTGTACAAAGCTCATTGAGACACTTATAAGCATTCATGTTGTATGAAACTTGGTTTAGAGTCCTAGAAACGCGTTGTTAGATGTTTCATAAGTTCGTCAAACTTGTATAAAGCTCATTGAGACCCTTATAAGCAGTCATGTTGCATGAAACTTGGTTTAAAGTCCTAGAAACGCGTTGTTAGATGTTTCATGCAACATGAGTGCTTATAAGTGTCTCAATGCGCTTTGTACAAGTTTTACGAACTTATGAAACATCTAACAATGTGGTTTCTAGGGCTCTAAACCAAGTTTCATGCAATATGAGTACTTATAAGTGTCTCAATGAACTTACAAAACATCTAACAACGCGTTTCTAGGACTCTAAACCAGGTTTCTTGCAACATGAGTGCTTATAAGTGTCTCAATGAGCTTTGTACAAGTTGTACGAACTTATGAAACATCTAACAACGCTTTTCTAGTACTCTAAACCAGGTTTCTTGCAACATGAGTGCTTACAAGTGTCTCAATGAGCTTTGTACAAATTTGAAAAACTTATGAAACATCTAACAACATGGTTTCCAGGACTCTAAACAAATTTTCATGCAACATGAGTGCTTATAAGTGTCTCAATGAGCTTTGTAAAGGTTTGACGAACTTATGAAACATCTAACAACACGTTTATAGGACTCTAAACTAGGTTTCTTGCAACATTAGTGCTTATAAGTGTCTCAATGAGCTTTGTACAAGTTTGACGAACTTATGAAACATCTAACAACACGTTTCTAGGACTCTAAACAACGTTTCATGAAACATGAGTTCTTATAAGTGTCTTAATGAGCTTTGTACAAGTTTGACGAACTTATGAAACAGCTAACAACACGTTTCTAGGACTCTAAATAGAGTTTCATGCAACATGAGTACTTATAAGTGTTAGATTATGGTAAGATTATAGTGAAGTTTAGGAGTTTGTGTTCTTGAGTTAATGAAGAACAAGAGAGAGAGTGTAGAGAGAAAGAGATTTGATTCGGACAAGATTCATTAAGTGTGTTAAAAATTGTTTACAAAGGATAGGAATATAAATAAACTAATCGCCCAAAATGGCATCTTAGGAATATGCTATAAACGTCCCTATCACCTTTGTTAGCCGCGCCACCTTAACTTGGTCCGTGACTCGTACGGCCGAGTAGGCTACACGCGCCTTAAGTCACACACGTGACCGTACGGATGTCGAGCTTACCAACGGCTGTTTTGCAACGGCTACTTGATTCTAGATCCTTCCTTTGTCTTCTCTTGTAACGGTCATATTGTTAAGAGTATACTTTGGCATTTGCTTGGTCCACAAGTATGGGCACTCATCTTAATGGACTATGCATCCGGATAAGCGCCTTAGTCTCTTTAATACTCCCCCGCCCGCAAGCTTAGCCTAGTGCAATGGCTAATCTTGGAACCCGTATGACCTTGCCTCGTTAAAAACCTTGGTAAGAAAACCACTTGGGATAAAACTTACCTAAGGGAAAAGAGTACAAGACCATAAAGTTAGGGACTTAGGCGTCGAGAGCCCGGATGAGTCCAAGTCTTGGTAGATTGGACTCACAAAATTTCAAGCTTGTGGACTTGGTGAAGATGTCCGAAAGTTAGTATTGACTCTTAGTGTAGCAAGGTAGAATAGTGCCTTTGACCATTTGCTCTCTAACCTTGTGACAATCCACCTCTATGTGTTTAATCCTCTCATGGAACACCGAGTTTGTTGCTATGTGGATGGCCGCTTGATTATCACAATGCATGGTCATTGGGGCTTCAATCTTGAATCCAAAATCTCCTAGCAAGCTTCTTTGTCTTCCATGTGACAAGAGTCAACTTGCATGAGTTCATGGCTCTACTTCCTCACTCGGCTTCGAAAGTTGAACAAGATACTATCTTTTGCTTCTTTGTCTTCCATGTGACAAGGTTGCCATCAATGAAAGTGCAATACCCGGTGGTTGACCGTCTACTCTCCGGCGTAATCCGCGTCACAATACCCAATTACCTTTGTATTCTTGTTGCAACCCATCCATATGCCCAACCTTGAGGTTCCTTTAAGGTAACACAAGATCCTCATGATCATGTTTCAATGATGTTGCTTCGGCTTTTGCATATGTTGGGAAACTTGGTTTACGGCAAAACCTACGTCCGGTCTAGTGATCGTCAAGTAAATCAGTTTACCCACTAGCCGTCTATAGAGCATTGGGTCTTGGTATGGTTGATCATCCTCACTACCTTCTTGAGTGGTCTTGTAGCCGTCTTCAAGAGGAGTCTTAGCCACCTTGGTACCTATCATATTGACAACACTTAAAAGATCATGGGTGTACTTTCTTTGGGAAAGAAATAGACCTTCTTCAGATCTACAAACTTCAATCCCAAGGAAGTACTTAAGAGTACCTAGGTCCTTAATGTCAAATTTAGATTTAAGAAAAGATTTGGTTGCTTTGAATATCTCCCTTGTTGTTTCCGGAGATGATGATGTCGTCTACATACACTAGTACCAGTACTATCCCTTCTTGGTTTTGTAAGGTGAAGAGAGTATGCTCGGCTTGTGTTCTTTTGAATCCCTTTGCCATCAATGTTGAACTAAGCTTGTGATACCAAGATCTAGGTGATTGCTTGAGACGTAGATGGCTTTCCTTAACCTTAGAACCTTTCCGGGATTAATTTCTAGGCCGGGTGGTGGAGTCATGTAGACTTCTTCTTCAAGTTCCCCTTGTAGAAAGACATTCTTCACATCCATTTGAAAGAGATCCCATGATAGGTTAGTGGCAAGTGACAATATTACCCGAACGGTGTGAAGTTTTGCAACCGGGGCAAATGTGTCTAGGTAGTCCTCTACGTTTGTGTGAATCCTCTTGCTATCAATCTTGCCTTGTGTCTTTCTATCTCTCCATTGCTTAGATATTTGATAGTGAAGACATACATTGAACTTACGGACTTCTTTCCTTTTGGTAGATTGGTCTCATAGAAAGTCTCATTATCTTACATTGCCTTGTTCTCGGCTTCCACCGCTTTAACCCAAACTTCCTCCTTCATTGCCTCTTCATATGTTCTTGGAATTACTTGTTGATCCATGGAAGTGGTAAAGGCTTGGTGTTCCTTTGGGAAGCTTGCAAGAGAACACACGGCTTGAGTAGGATGTGCCTCGGCATTGCTATTGAAGTATACCCTTGTGTTGACCCAATTGGATGGATTCTTCTTAACTCTAGTGCTCCTTCTTAGAACCAGCGGCTCTTCTTCTTGGGACACATCTTGGTTATGAACTTCTTGATCATGACTTTGATCACTTTATTGTTGAGTGTGAGTCTCGGTTGAGGCTTGTGGTTCTTCTTGAACATTTGACTCTCCCTCGGACGTAGTTGGTTCTTGAGTACCGGCTTGCTCATTGTTCTCCCCCTCATGATCAAGGTGGGTCTCTTGAGTTGGTTCCTCACTCGTTGTTTCTTCATGAATATCCATACCAAGATTCCTCATCCAGTTCCTAAGACTTGTAGCTCTATCCGTAACAACTTCGGGTAAGTCCTTTACACTTTCCCAATTGTTTTCCTTGTAGTAGCTTTGTCCTTCTAGAAATTTGACCTCTCTTGATACCAATACCCTTCTTGTTTCGGGTACATAGCATTTATACCCCTTTTGTGTATTTGAGTAGCCAATGAACATAGCCTTGGTGCTTTTAGCTTCTAGCTTGTTCCTTTGCTCACTAGGTACAAACAAACCCATAACACACACAACCAAACACTCTTAGATGGTTAATAAAAGGATTAGTCTTATTCAATACCTTGAATGGAGATTCATTCTTCAAGACTTGTGTTGGTGTGCTGTTGATAAGATAGCATGCCGTGAGAACCCCATCGGACCAAAACCTCTTTGGTATGTTCATGTGGAACATCATGGACCGTGTCACTTCCATTAAGTGTCGGTTCTTCCTTTTGGCTACACCATTTTGTTGTGGTGTGTATGGGCATGTGGTTTGATGGGGGATCCCATGCTTGGCTATGTGTTCTTTAAATGCTCTACTTGTGTATTCTCCACCATTGTCGGACCTAAACGTTTTGATCTTGACATTATAATGATTAGTCACATAGTTTTGGAAATTTTGAAAAAGCTTCTAACACCCTATCTTTTGTTTGTAAAAGAGTAACCCAAGTGTATTTAGAACTTTCATCTATGAATGTGACAAAATAACAGTGATTATCCCTAGATTTACAAGGTGATGACCACACATCTGAATGCACAAGTTCAAAAGGTTTATAAGTCATGTTTGATTTTTGAAAAACTGTTCGGCAATGTTTACCTAAGATGCATGCTTCACAAGTTTCATGATTAAACTTAACATTAGGAAAAATGGTTATCATAGCATTTAAATGAGGATGACCGAGTCTAAAATGCCAAATAACATTGTTGGCTTCAGATAAAACAGTTTTAAAAGCATGACAAAACAAAGAATTAGAAGAATCTTTCTCTAGGACATAGAGATCGCCTCTTGTGATCTCTTTTCCCACAATCCTTTTACTCTTAATATCCTGAAAAATCACATCATTAGGTCCAAATATAACATTGCAATTTAAATCACAAGCTATTCTTTTAACGGATATAAGATTGGATGTAAAACTTGGCATGCAAAGGGCTTTAGATTCTCTATCAAATAACCTAAGATTTCCTAATCCTTCTATAGGTATCTTACTCCAATTTGCAATGATTACATTCCCTAGAGCCGGTTCTATGTCACTAATCAAGTCTAGGTTACTAATCATGTGATGAGAAGCACCGGAATCAATGACAATAAGTTTGATAAGCTCTTTATCAAGAATGTTAGCACTAAGGGAGTAAAAGTGAGATTTACCAATATCGGAGCCTTTAAGGGCTTTTAGAAGGGCATCAAGGTCGGATCTTCTCACAAAGTCATCCGTGAATGGGACAACGGTCGAGCTCTCCTCTTCCTTGGTGTTCGGATTAGACCCACTTGTACTCGGATTGCTTATGGAATCATCGTTTGAGAAGTGAGCTTCGGCGTCCTTGAACTTAGCCGGCTTGAGATGTGGGTGAAGAATCCAACACTTGTCCTTGGTATGCCCCTTCTTCTTGCAATGATCACAAAGTAATGATCTCCTTTCCTCATAGGTTCTTGAAGTGGGTTTGAAAGCTACCTTGTTGGCCGAGACTAATTCCTTCTTGCCATCAAATAGATCAATGGACCTTTGTTCCCTTTCCAATTGAGAGCACACTTCTTCAAGATTTGGTAAGGTTTCCGAGCGGAGAAGATGCTTGATGATGTCCTTATAGCTACTATTAAGAGTGAGGAGCAAGCCAAAGACCTTGTCTAGCTCTCTTCGTTCGTTTAATATTCTAGGCTCCACGGTGCTTGGTCGGAGCATTTCTAGCTCGGCCGAGGAGCAAGCCAAAGACCTTGTCTAGCTCTCTTCGTTCGTTTAAGATTCTAGGCTCCACGGTGCTTGGTCGGAGCATTTCTAGCTCGGCCCATAGTGATCTAAACTTCCCAAAGTGTTTGGTGAACTCGGTGTCCTCTTGATTAAGGTCATTGAAAGCCTTCTTGACCTCATAAACTCGACTTAGGTTGGAGATGTTGCCATACACGGTTTGTAGAGTATCCCATAACTCTTTAGCGCTTTCACAATAGGAGTAGTCTTCTAGGATTGATGGTTCAAGGGATCCTTGGATGATTCCAAGGACCTTTTGGTATAGTTGAAACCATTTCTCATCATCGGTGGTAAGCTACTCATTTCCGAAGTTGAAATCGATGGGAGTATCTTCTTGTGTGAGGATATGGTTCCGCAAGCCGCGGCCACAAAGGGTTATCTTCATGGTTCTTGCCCATAGAAGATAGTTGATGGCTTTGAGAGTAACCAGACAAGGAATCTTCTTGTGTTCCTTATCTTCCATGGTAACCGGATGAATGATACTAATCTTTGCTTAAAAATGGAGAAATTTTAAACCTTCCTTGTAGATCTTCCCCTTTTGGTAACAGATCTGGAAAAGAGGATAAGTCTTGTAAAAATTTCTTGAAGAGATCACACTCAGGTAGCAAAATAACCGAGAGTTTGTCTTGGATGGGCGGTGTCGAGAGTGCGCGGTGTTGAGAGTGCGCGGTGCCGAGAAACCATAACCGAGGATGCGCGGTGTCGAGAGTGCCCCGTGCCAGAGATTTAGCGGAAGTAGAAATAGGTTCGGGAGCGAATTGCTCGATACCATGTTAGATTTTGGTAAGATTATAGTGAAGTTTAGGAATTTGTGTTCTTGAGTTCAATGAAGAACATAAAGAACAAGAGAGAGAGTGTAGAGAGAAAGAGATTTGATTCGGACAAGATTCATTAAGTGTGTTAAAAATTGTTTACAAAGGATAGGAATATAAATAAACTAATCGCCCAAAATGACATCTTAGGAATATGCTATAAACGTCCCTATCGCCTTGGTTAGCCGCGCCACCTTAACTTGGTCCGTGACTCGTACGACCGAGTAGGCTACACGCGCCTTAAGTCACACACGTGACCGTACGGATGCCGAGCTTACCAACGGCTCTTTTGCAACGGCTACTTGATTCTAGATCCTTCCTTTGTCTTCTTTTGTAACGGTCATATTGTTAAGAGTATACTTTGGCCTTTGCTTGGTCCACAAGTATGGGCACTCAACTTAATGGACTATGCATCCGGATAAGCGCCTTAGTCTCTTTAATAATAAGTGTCTCAATGAGCTTTGTACTAGTTTGACGAACTTATGAAATATCTAACAACGTGGTTGCTAGGACTCTAAACCAAGTTTCATGCAACATGTGTACTTATAAGTGTCTCAATGAGTTTTGTACAAGTTTGACGAACTTATGAAAGATCTAACAAAGCGTTCGTAGGACTCTAAACCAAATTTCATGCAACATGAGTGCTTCTAAATGTCTCAATGAGCTTTGTACAAGTTTTACGAACTTAAGAAACATCTAACAACACGTTTCTAGGACTCTAAACCAATTTCATGCAACATGAGTGGTTAAAAGTGTCTCAATGAGCTTTGTGCAAGTTTAACGAACTTATGAAACATCTAACAATGCATTTCTAGGACTCTAAACAAAGTTTCATGAAACATGAGTGCTTATAAGTGTCTGAAGGATGTTTGTACAAATTTGAGAAATTTATGAAACATCTAACAACGCGGTTCTAGGACTCTAAACCAAGTTTCATGCAACATGAGTGCTTATAAGTGTCTCAATGAGCTTTATACTAGTTTGACGAAGTTATGAAACATCTAACAACGTGGTTGCTAGGACTCTAAACCAAGTTTCATGCAACATGAGTGCTTATAAGTGTCTCAATAAGCTTTGTACAAGTTTCACGAACTTATGAAACATCTAACAACACGTTTCTAGGACTCCAAACCAAGTTTAATGCAACATGAGTGCTTTTAAGTTCCTCAATGAGCTATGTCCAAGTTTGACGAACTTATGAAACATCTAACAAGCTTCATGCAACATGAGTACTTATATATGTCTCAATGAACTTTGTACAAGTTTGACGAACTTATGAAACAATTAACAACGTGGTTTTTAGGACTCTAAACCAAGTTTCATGCAACATGAGGGCTTATAAGTTTCTGAATGAGTTTTGTACAAGTTTCACGAACTTAAAAATCATCTATCAACGTGGTTTCTAGGACTTTAAACCAAATTTCATGCAACATGAGTGTTTATAAGTTTCTCAATGAGCTTTGTACAAGTTTGACGAACTTACGAAACACCTAACAACGCGTTTCTAGGACACTAATCCAAATTTCATGCAACATGAGTGCTTTTAAGTTCCTCAATGAGCTTTGTTAATGTTTGACGAATTAATGAAACATCTAACAACGTGGTTTCTAGGACTCTAAACCTAGCTTCATGCAAAATGATTTCTTATAAGTGTGTCAATGAGCTTTGTATAATTTTGAAGAACTTATGAAACATCTAACAACGTGGTTTCTAGGACGCTAAACCAAGTTTCATGCAACATGAGTGCTTATAACCTTCTGAATGAGCATTGTACTAGTTTCACGAACTTAAGAAACATATAATAACCTGTTTCGAGGACTCCAAGCCAAGTTTCATGAAACACAAGTGCGTATAAGTGTTTTAAGGAGCTTGTACTCTAAATCAGGTTTCTTGCAATATGAGTTCTTATAAGTGTCTCAATGAGCTTTGTACAAATTTGACAGACCTTATGAAACATCTAACAACATGGTTTCTAGGAATCTAAAACAATTTTCATAAAACATGAGTGCTTATAAGTGTCGTAATGAGCTTTGTACTAGTTTGACGAACTTATTAAACATATAACAACGTGGTTGCTAGGACTCTAAACCAAGTTTCATGCAACATGACTGCTTATAAGTGGCTCAAAGAGCTTTATTCTAGTTTGATGAACCGAACTTATGAAAAATCTAACAACGTGGTTGCTAGGACTCTAAACCAAGTTTCATGCAACATGAGTGCTTATAAGTGTCTCAATAAGCTTTGTACAAGTTTGACGAACTTATGAAACATCTAACAACGCGTTTCTAGGACTGAAAACCATGTTTAATGCAACATGATTGCTTTTAAGTTCCTCAATGATCTTTGTACAAGTTTGACGAACTTATGAAAAATCTAACAACGTGGTTTCTAGGACTCTAAACCAAGCTTCATGCAACATGAGTACTTTTAAGTGTCTCAATGAACTTTGTACAAGTTTGACGAATTTATGAAACATCTAACAACGTGGTTTCTAGGAATGTAAACCAAGTTTCATGCAACATGAGTGCTTTTTAAGTTCCTCAATGAACTTTGTTAAAGTTTGACGAACTTATGAAATATCTAACAACGTGGTTTATAAGACTCTAAACAAAGCTTCATGCAAAATGAGTGCTTATAAGTGTTTCAATGAGCTTTGTACAAGTTTGACGAACTTATGAAACATCTAACAACGTGGTTCCTTGGACTCTAAACCAAGTTTCATACAGAGTGAGTGCTTATAAGTTTCTGAATGAGCATTGTACAAGTTTCAAGAACTTATGAAACATATAACAACCCGTTTTGAGGACTCTAAACCAAGTTTCATGAAACACGAGTACTTATAAGTGTCTTCATGAGATTTGTACAAGTTTGACGAATTTATGAAACATCTAACGACGCGTTTCTAGAACTCTAAACCAAGTTTCATAAAACACGAGTGCTTATAAGTGTCTCAATGAGCTTTGTACAAGTTTGACGAACTTATGAAACATCTAATAACGTGGTTGCTAGGACTCTAAACCAGGTTTCTTGCAACATGAGTTCTTATAAGTGTCTTAATGAGCTTTGTACAAGTTTTACGAACTTATGAAACATCTAACAACGCTTTTCTAGGACTCTAAACTAGGTTTCTTGCAACATGAGTACTTATAAGTGTCTCAATGAGCTTTGTACAAGTTTGACGAACTTATGAAACATCTAACAACGCGTTTCTAGGACTCTAAACAAAGTTTCTTGCAACATTAGTTCTTATAAGTGTCTCAATGAGCTTTGTACAAGTTTGACAAACTTATGAAACATCTAACAAAGGGTTTCTAGGACTTTAAACAATGTTTCATGCAACATGAGTGCTTATAAGTGTCTTAATAAGCTTTGTACAAGTTTGACGAACTTATGAAATATCTAACAACGCGTTTCTAGGACTCTAAATAGAGTTTCACGCAACATGAGTGCTTATAAGTGTCTCAATGAGTTTTGTACAAGTTTGACGAACTTATGAAACATCTAACAAAGCGTTTTTAGGACTCTAAACCAAATGTCATGCAACATGAGTGCTTATAAGTTTTTGAATGAGCATTATACTAGTTTCACGAACTTAAGAAACATATAAAAAACCGTTTCGAGGACTCCAAACCAAGTTTCATGAAACACAAGTGCTTATAAGTGTTTTAAGGAGCTTTGTGCAAGTTTGACGAACTTATGAAACATCTAACAACGTGTTTCTAGTTCTCTAAACCAAGTTTCATGCAACATGAGTGCTTATAAGTGTCTCAATGAGGTTTGTACTAGTTTGACGAACTTATGAAACATCTAATAACGTGGTTGCTAGGACTCTAAACCAAGTTTCATGCAACATGATTGCTTATAAGTGTATAAATGAGATTTGTACAAGTTTGACGAACTTATGAAACATCTAACAACGCGTTTCTAGAACTCTAAACCAAGTTTCATGCAACATGAGTGCTTATATGTTTCTCAACGAGCTTTGTACAAGTTTGATGAACCTATGAAACATCTAATAACGTGGTTGCTAGGATTCTAAACCAAGTTTCATGCAACATGAGTGCTTATAAGTGTCTCAATGAACTTTCTAAAAGTTTAACGAACTTATGAAACATCTACACCGCGTTTCTAGGACTCTAAACCAAGTTTTATACAACATGAGTGATTATAAGTGTCTCAATTAGCTTTGTATAAGTTGGAAAAACTTATGAAACATCTAACAACTTGATTTCATGCAACATGAGTGCTTATCAATTTCTAAATGAGATTTGTACAAGTTTGACAAAGTTACGAAACATCTAACAACGCGTATCTAGGACTCTAAACCAAGTTTATTGCAACATGAATGCTTATAAGTGTCTCAATGAGCTTTGTACAAGTTTTACGAACTTATGAATCATATAACAACGCGTTTCTAAGACTCTAAACAAAGTTTCATGAAACATGAGTCCTTATAAGTGTCTTAATGCGCTTTGTACAAGTTTGACGAACTTATGAAACATCTAAAAACGCGTTTCTTGGACTCTAAATTGAATTTCATGCAACAAGAGTGCTTATAAGTGTCTCAATTAGCTTTGTACTAGTTTGACGAACTTATGAAACATATAACAATGTGGTTGCTAAGACTCTAAACAAAGTTTTCATGCAACATGAGTGCTTATAAGTGTCTCAACGAATTTTGTACAAGTTTGACGAACTTATGAAACATATAACAAAGCGTTTGTAGGACTCTAAACCAAGTTTCATGCAACATGAGTGCTTATAAATGTCTCAATGAGCTTTGTACAAGTTTTACGAACTTAAGAAACATCTAACAACGCGTTTCTAGGACTCTAAACAAATTTCATGCAACATAAGTGGTTAAAAGTGTCTCAATGAGCTTTGTACAAGTTTAACGAACTTATGAAACATCTAACAACGCATTTCTAGGACTTTAAACAAAGTATCATGAAACATGAGTGCTTATAAGTGTACGAAGGAGCTTTGTACAAATTTGACGAACTTAAGAAACATCTACCAACGAGCTTCTAGGACTCTAAACCAAGTTTCACGCAACATGAGTGCTTATAAGTGTCTCAATGAACTTATGAAACATCTAACAACGCGTTTCGGGACTCAAAACCAAGTTTCATGCAACATGAGTGCTTTTAAGTTCCTCAATGAACTTTGTACAAGTTTGACGAACTTATGAAACATCAAACAACGTGGTTTCTAGGACTCTAAACCAAGCTTCGTGCAACATGAGGACTTATAAGTGTCTCAATGAACTTTATACAAAATTGACGAACTTATGAAACATCTAACAACGTGGTTTCTACGACTCTAAACCAAGTTTCATGCATCATGAGTGCCTAAAAGTTTCTTAATGAGCTTTCTACAAGTTTCACGAACTTATGAATCATCAAATAATATGGTTTCTAGGACTTTAAACCAAGTTTAATGCAACATGAGTGTTTATAAGTTTCTCAATGAGCTTTGTACAAATTTGATGAACTTACGAAACACCTAACAACGCGTTTCTAGGACTCTAAACCATGTTTCATGCAACATGAGTGCTTATAAGTGTATTAATGAGCTTTGTACTAGTTTGACAAACTTATGAAACATCTAACAACGCGTTTCTAAGACTCTAAACCAAGTTTCATGCAACATGAGTGTTTATAAGTGTCTCAATCAGCTTTGTACAAGTTTGAAGAAGTTATTAAACATCTAACAACGTGATTTCTAGGACTCTAAACCATGTTTCATGCAACATGAGTTCTAATAAGTGACTCAATGAGCTTTGTACAAGTTTGACGAGCTTATGAAATATCTAACAACGACTTTCTAAGACTCTAAACCAAGTTTCATCCAACTTGAGTGCTTATAAGTGTATCAATGTGCTTTGTACTAGATTGGCGAACTTATGAAACGTCTACCAACGTGGTTGCTAGGACTCTAAACCAAGTTTCATGCAACATGAGTGCTTATAAGTGTCTCAATCAGCTTTGTACAAGTTTGAAGAAGTTATTAAAGATCTAACAACGTGATTTCTAGGACTCTAAACCATGTTTCATGCAACATGAGTTCTTATAAGTGACTCAATGAGCTTTGTACAAGTTTGACGAGCTTATGAAATATCTAACAACGACTTTCTAAGACTCTAAACCAAGTTTCATCCAACATGAGTGCTTATAAGTGTATCAATGTGCTTTGTACAAGTTTAACGAACTTATGAAACATCTAACAACGTGGTTTCTAGGACTCGAAACCAAGTTTCTTGCAACATGAGTGTTTATAAGTGTCTCAATGAGCTTTGTACTAGTTTGACTAACTTATGAAACATCTAACAATGCGTTTCAACCACTCTAAACAAAGTTTCATGCAACATGAGTGCTTATAAGTTTCTCAATGTGCTTTGTAAAAATTTGACGAACTTATAAAAATCTAACAACGTGGTTTTTAGGACTCTAAACCAAGTTTCATGCAACATGAATACTTATAAGTTTCTCAATGAATTTTGTACTAGTTTGACGAACTTATGAAATATCTAACAACACGTTTTTAGGACTCTAAACCAAGTTTCATGCAACATGATTGCTTATAAGTTTTTCAATGAGCTTTTTATAGGTTTAACGAGCTTAAGAAACATCTAACAACACAATTCTACGACTCTATACAATGTTTCATGCAACATAAGTCCTTATAAGTGTCTCAATGAGCATTGTACTAGTTTGATAAACTTATGAAACATCTAACAACGTGGTTGCTAGGACTCTAAACCAAGTTTCATGCAACATGAGTGCTTATAAGTGTCTCAATCAGCTTTGTACAAGTTTGAAGAAGTTATTAAACATCTAACAACGTGGTTTCTAGGACTCTAAACCATGTTTCTTGAAACATGAGTGCTTATAAGTGTCTCAATGAGCTTTGTACAAGTTTGACGAAGTTATGAAACATCTAACAACGCGTTTCTAGGCCTCTAAACCAAGTTTCATGCGACATGAGTGCTTATAAGTGTCTGAATGACCTTTGTACATGATTTCCAAACTTATGAAACATCTAACAACGTGTTTCTAAGACTCTAAACCAAGTTTCATCCAACATGAGTGCTTATAAGTGTCTCAATGTGCTTTGTACAAGTTTGATAAAATTATGAAACATCTAACAACGTGGTTTCTAGGACTTTAAACCAAATTACATGCAACATGAGTGCTTATAAGTGTCTCAATGAGCTTTGTACAAGTTTGAAGAAGTTATTAAACATCTAACAACGTGGTTTCTAGGACTCTAAACCATGTTTTATGCAACATTAGTGCTTATAAGTGTCTCAATGAACTTTGTACTAGTTTGACGAACTTATGAAACATCTAACAACGCGTTTCTGGGACTCTAAATCAAGTTTCATGCAACATGAGTGCTTATAAGTGTCTTAATGAGATTTGTACTAGTTTGGCGAATTTATGAAACATCTAACAACGTGGTTGCTAGGACTCTAAACCAAGTTTACTTTAACATGATTGCTTATAAGTGTCTCAATGAGCTTTGTACAAGTTTGAAAAGGTTATTAAACATCTAACAACTTGGTTTCTAGGACTCTAAACCATGTTTCATGCAACAAGAGTGCATATTAGTGTCTTAATGAGCTTTGTACAAATTTGATGAACTTACGAAACACCTAACAACGCGTTTCTAGGACTTTAAACAAAGTTTCATGCAACATGAGTGCTTTTAAGTTCCTCAATGAGCTTTGTTAAAGTTTGACGAACTGATGAAACATCTAACAACGTGGTTTCTAGGACTCTAAACCAAGCTTCATGGAAAATGAGTGCTTATAAGTGTGTCAATGAGCTTTGTACAAGTTTGACGAACTTATGAAACATCTAACAACGTGGTTTCTAGGACTCTTAAACCAAGTTTCATGCAACATGAGTGCTTATAAGTTTCTGAATGAGAATTGTACTAGTTTCATAAACTTAAGAAACATATAACAACTCGTTTCGAGGACTCCAAACCAAGTTTCCTGAAACACAAGTGCTTATTAGTGTTTTAAGGAGCTTTGTACAAGTTTGACGAACTTATGAAACATCTAACAACGCTTTTCAAGGACTCTAAACCAAGTTTCATGCAACATGAGTGCTTATAAGTGTCTCGGTGAGCTTTGTACTAGTTTGACGTACTTATGAAACATATAACAACGTGGTTTTTAGGACTCTAAACCAGGTTTCTTGCAACATGAGTGCTTGTAAGTGTCCCAATGAGCTTTGTACAAGTTTAACGAACTTATGAAACATCTAACAATGCGTTTCTTGGACTCTAAACAAAGTTTCTTCCAACATTAGTGCTTATAAGGGTCTCAATGAGCTTTGTACAAGTTTGACGAACTTATGAATCATATAACAACGCGTTTCTAAGACTCTAAACAAAGTTTCATGAAACATGAGTCCTTATAAGTGTCTTAATGCGCTTTGTACAAGTTTGACGAACTTATGAAACATCTAAAAACGCGTTTCTTGGACTCTAAATTGAATTTCATGCAACAAGAGTGCTTATAAGTGTCTCAATTAGCTTTGTACTAGTTTGACGAACTTATGAAACATATAACAATGTGGTTGCTAAGACTCTAAAACAAGTTTTCATGCAACATGAGTGCTTATAAGTGTCTCAACCAATTTTCTACAAGTTTGACGAACTTATGAAACATATAACAAAGCGTTTGTAGGACTCTAAACCAACTTTCATGCAACATGAGTGCCTATAAATGTCTCAATGAGCTTTGTACAAGTTTTACGACCTTAAGAAACATCTAACAACGCATTTCTAGGACTCTAAACAAATTTCATGCAACATGAGTGGTTAAAAGTGTCTCAATGAGCTTTGTACAAGTTTAACGAACTTATGAAACATCTAACAACGCATTTCTAGGACTTTAAACAAAGTATCATGAAACATGAGTGCTTATAAGTGTCTGAAGGAGCTTTGTACAAATTTGACGAACTTAAGAAACATCTACCAACGAGCTTCTAGGACTCTAAACCAAGTTTCACGCAACATGAGTGCTTATAAGTGTCTCAATGAACTTATGAAACATCTAACAACGCGTTTCTGGGACTCAAAACTAAGTTTCATGCAACATGAGTGCTTTTAAGTTCCTCAATGGACTTTGTACAAGTTTGACGAACTTATGAAACATCAAACAACGTGGTTTCTAGGACTCTAAACCAAGCTTCGTGCAACATGAGTACTTATAAGTGTCTCAATGAACTTTATACAAATTTGACGAACTTATGAAACATCTAACAACGTGGTTTCTAGGACTCTAAACCAAGTTTCATGCATCATGAGTGCTAAAAAGTTTCTTAATGAGCTTTGTACAAGTTTCACGAACTTATGAATCATCAAATAATATGGTTTCTAGGACTTTAAACCAAGTTTCATGCAACATGAGTGTTTATAAGTTTCTCAATGAGCTTTGTACAAATTTGATGAACTTACGAAACACCTAACAACGCGTTTCTAGGACTCTAAACCATGTTTCATGCAACATGAGTGCTTATAAGTGTATTAATGAGCTTTGTACTAGTTTGACAAACTTATGAAACATCTAACAACGCGTTTCTAAGACTCTAAACCAAGTTTCATGCAACATGAGTGTTTATAAGTGTCTCAATCAGCTTTGTACAAGTTTGAAGAAGTTATTAAACATCTAACAACGTGATTTCTAGGACTCTAAACCATGTTTCATGCAACATGAGTTCTTATAAGTGACTCAATGAGCTTTGTACAAGTTTGACGAGTTTATGAAATATCTAACAACGACTTTCTAAGACTCTAAACCAAGTTTCATCCAACATGAGTGCTTATAAGTGTATCAATGTGCTTTGTACTAGATTGGCGAACTTATGAAACGTCTACCAACGTGGTTGCTAGGACTCTAAACCAAGCTTCATGCAACATGAGTGCTTATAAGTGTCTCAATCAGCTTTGTACAAGTTTGGAGAAGTTATTAAACATCTAACAACGTGATTTCTAGGACTCTAAACCATGTTTCATGCAACATGAGTTCTTATAAGTGACTCAATGAGCTTTGTACAAGTTTGACGAGCTTATGAAATATCTAACAACGACTTTCTAAGACTCTAAACCAAGTTTCATCCAACATGAGTGCTTATAAGTGTATCAATGTGCTTTGTACAAGTTTGACGAACTTATGAAACATCTAACAACGTGGTTTCTAGGACTCGAAACCAAGTTTCTTGCAACATGAGTGTTTATAAGTGTCTCAATGAGCTTTGTACTAGTTTGACTAACTTATGAAACATCTAACAATGCGGTTCTACGACTCTAAACAAAGTTTCATGCAACATGAGTGCTTATAAGTTTCTCAATGTGCTTTGTAAAAATTTGACGAACTTATAGAAATCTAACAGCGTGGTTTTTAGGACTCTAAACCAAGTTTCATGCAACATGAATTCTTATAAGTTTCTCAATTAATTTTGTACTAGTTTGACGAACTTATGAAACGTCTAACAACGTGGTTGCTAGGAATCTAAACCAAGTTTCATGCAACATGATTGCTTATAAGTGTCTCAATGAGCTTTGTACTAGTTTGACGAACTTATGAAACATCTAACAACACGTTTTCAGGACTCTAAACCAAGTTTCATGCAATATGATTGCTTATAAGTTTTTCAATGAGCTTTTTATAGGTTTGACGAGCTTATGAAACATCTAACAACGCAATTCTACGACTCTATACAATGTTTCATGCAACATAAGTCCTTATAAGTGTCTCAATGAGCATTGTACTAGTTTGATAAACTTATGAAACATCTAACAACGTGGTTGCTAGGACTCTAAACCAAGTTTCATGCAACATGAGTGCTTATAAGTGTCTCAATCAGCTTTGTACAAGTTTGAAGAAGTTATTAAACATCTAACAACGTGGTTTCTAGGACTCTAAACCATGTTTCATGAAACATGAATGCTTATAAGTGTCTCAATGAGCTTTGTACAAGTTTGACGAACTTATGAAACATCTAACAACGCGTTTCTAGGCCTCTAAACCAAGTTTCATGCGACATGAGTGCTTATAAGTGTCTCAATGACCTTTGTACATGATTTCCAAACTTATGAAACATCTAACAACGTGTTTCTAAGACTCTAAACCAAGTTTCATCCAACATGAGTGCTTATAAGTGTCTCAATGTGCTTTGTACAAGTTTAATAAAATTATGAAACATCTAACAACGTGGTTTCTAGGACTTTAAACCAAATTACATGCAACATGAGTGCTTATAAGTGTCTCAATGAGCTTTGTACAAGTTTGAAGAAGTTATTAAACATCTAACAACGTGGTTTCTAGGACTCTAAACCATGTTTTATGCAACATGAGTGCTTATAAGTGTCTCAATGAGCTTTGTACTAGTTTGACGAACTTATGAAACATCTAACAACGCGTTTCTGGGACTCTAAATCAAGTTTCATGTAACATGAGTGCTTATAAGTGTCTCAATGAGATTTGTACTAGTTTGGCGAATTTATGAAACATCTAACAACGTGGTTTCTAGGACTCTAAACCAAGTTTACTTTAACATGATTTCTTATAAGTGTCTCAATGAGCTTTGTACAAGTTTGAAAAGGTTATTAAAGTTCTAACAACGTGGTTTCTAGGACTCTAAACCATGTTTCATGTAACAAGAGTGCATATAAGTGTCTCAATGATCTTTGTACTCGTTTTTACGAATTTATGTAACATCTAACAACGCGTTTCTTAGGACTCTAAACCAAGGTTCATGTAACATGAGTGCTTATAAGTGTTTCAATGAGCTTTGTATTAGTTTGACGAATTTATGAAAAATCTAACAACGTGTTTCTAGGACTCTAAACCAAGTTTCATGCAACATGAGTGATTATAAGTGTCTCAATGAGCTTTGTACTAGTTTGACAAACTTATGAAACATCTAACAACGTGGTTGCTAGGACTCTAAACCAAGTTTCATACAACATGAGTGCTTATAAGTATCGCAATCAGCTTTGTACAAGTTTGAAGAAGTTATTAAACATCTAACAACGTGGTTTCTAGGACTCTAAACCATGTTTCATGCAACATGAGTGCTTATAAGTGTCTCAATGAGCTTTGTACAAGTTTGACGAACTTATGAAACATCTAACAACACGTTTCTAGGACTCTATACCAAGTTTCATGCGACATGAGTGCTTAAAAGTGTCTGAATGACCTTTGTACAGGGGTTCCGAACTTATGAAACATCTAACAACGAGTTTCTAAGACTCTAAACCAAGTTTCATCCAACATGAGTTCTTATAAGTGTCTCAATGTGATTTGTACAAGTTTGACAAACTTATGAAACAACTAACAACGTGGTTTCTAGGACTCTAAACCAAATTTCATGCATCATGAATGCTTATAAATGTCTCAATGAGCTTTGTACAAGTTTGAAGAAGTTATTAAACATCTAACAACGTGGTTTCTAGGACTCTATACTATGTTTCATGCAACATGAGTGCTTATACGTGTCTCAATGAGCTTTGTACTAGTTTGACGAACTTATGAAACATCTAACAACGCGTTTCTAGGACTCTAAACCAAGTTTCATGCAACATGAGTGCTTAAAAGTGTCTCAATGACCTTTGTACATGTATTCCGAACTTATGAAAAGAATAACAACGACTTTCTAAGACTCTAAACCAAGTTTCATCCAACATTAGTGCTTATAAGTGTATCAATCTGCATTGTACAAGTTTGACGTACTTATGAAACATCTAACAATGTGGTTTCTAGGACTCTAAACCAAGTTTCATGCAACATGAGTGCTTATAAGTGTCTCAATGAGCTCTATACTAGTTTGACGAACTTATGAAACATCTAACAACTCGTTTCTAGGACTTTAAATCAAGTTTCATGCAACATGAGTGCTTATAAGTGTCTCAATGAGCTTTGTATTGGTTTGACGAACTTATGAAACACCTGACAACGAGTTTCTAGGACTCTAAACCAACTTTCATCAAACATGAGTGCTTATAAGTGTCTCAATGAGCTTTGTACAAGTTTGACGAACTTATGAAACATCTAACAACTCGTTTCTAGGACTCTAAACCAAGTTTCTTGCAAAATGAGTGCTTATCAGTGTCTCAATGAGCTTTGTACAAGTTTGACGAACTTATGAAACATCTAACAACGTGTTTCTAAGACTCTAAACCAAGTTTTTTTGCAACATGAATGCTTATAAGTATCTCAATGAGCTCTGTACTAGTTTGACGAACTTATGAAACATCTAACAATGCGTTTCTACGACTCTAAACAAAGTTTCATGCAACATGGGTGCTTATAAGTGTCTCAATGTGCTATGTACAGTTTGAAAAACTTATGAAACATCTAAAAACGTAGTTTACAAGACTCTAAACCAAGTTTCATGCAACATGAGTGCTTATAAGTCTCTCAATGAGCTTTGTACAAGTTTGACGAACTTATGAAATACCTAACAACGCGTTTCTAGGACCCTAAACCAAGTTTCTTGCAACATGAGTGATTATAAGTGTCTCAATGATTTTTGTACAAGTTTGACGAACTTATGAAACATCTAACAACGCGTTTCTAGGACTCTAAACCAAGTTTCTTGCAACATGAGTGCTTATAAGTTCCCCAATGAGCTTTGTACAAGTTTGACGAACATATGAAACATCTATACAATGCGTTTCTAGGACTCTAATCCAAGTTTCTTGCAACATGACTGCTTAGAAGTGTCTCTATGAGCTTTTTATAAGTTTGACGAACTTATGAAACATCTAACAACTCGTTTCTAGGAATCTAAACCAAGTTTCTTGCAAAATGAGTGCTTATAAGTGTCTCAATAAGCTTTGTACTAGTTTGACTAACTTATGAAACATCTAACAACGGGTTTCTACGACTCTAAACAAAGTTTCTTGCAACATGAGTGCTTAGAAGTGTATCAATGAGCTTTGTACAAGTTTGACAAACTTATGAAACATCTAACAACTCGTTTCTAGGACTCTAAACCAAGTTTCTTGAAACAAGAGTGCTTATAAGTGTCTCAATGAGCTTTGTACAAGTTTGACGAACATATGAAACATCTAACAACTCGTTTCTAGGACTCTAAACCAACTTTCTTGCAACAAGAGTGCTTATAAGTGTCTCAATGAGCTTTGCACTAGTTTGACTAACTTATGAAACATCTAACATCGCGTTTCTACGACTCTAAACAAAGCTTCATGCAACATGAGTGCTTATAAGTGTCTCAATGTGCTTTGTACAAATTTGACGAACTTATGAAACATCAAACAACGTGGTTTTTAGGACTCTAAAGCAAGTTTACTGCAACATGAAAACTTATAATTTGTCTCAATGAAATTTGTATTAGTTTGACGAACTTATGAAACATCTAACAACGTGGTTGCTAGGAATCTAAACCAAGTTTCATGCAACATGATTGCTTATAAGTGTCTCAATGAGCTTTGTACTAGTTTGACGAAGTTATGAAACATCTAACAACGCGTTTCTAGGACTCTAAACCAAGTTTCATGCAACATGAGTGCTTCTAAGTGTCTCAATGAAATTTGTATAGGTTTGACGAACTTATGAAACACCTAACAACGAGTTTCTAGGACTCTAAACCAACTTTCATAAAACATTAGTGTTTATAAGTGTCACAATGAGCTTTGTACTAGTTTGATGAACTTATGAAACATCTAAGAACGCAATTCTACGACTCTATACAAAGTTTCATGCAACATAAGTGCTTATAAGTGTCTCAATGTGCTTTGTACAAGTTTGACAAACTTATGAAACATCTAACAACGTGGTTTCTAGGACTCTAAACCAAAATTCTTGCAACATGAGTGCTTATAAGTGTCTCAATGAGCTCTGTACTAGTTTGACGAATTAATGAACATCTAACAACGCGTTTCTAGGACTCTAAACCAAGTTTCATGCAACATGAGTGCTTATAAGTGTCTCAATGAGCTTTGTATTAGTTTGAAAAACTTATGAAACATCTAACAACATGGTTGCTAGGACTCTAAACCATGTTTCATGCAACAAGAGTGCTTATAAGTGTCTCAATGAGCTTTGTACAAGTTTGAAGAACTTATGAAACATAAAACAACGCGTTTCTACGTCTCTAAACCAAGTTTCATTCAACATGAGTCCTTATAAGTGTCTCAATGAGTTTTGTACAAGTTTGACGAACTTATGAAACATCTATATAACAACGCGTTTTTATGAATCTAAACCAAGTTTCTTGCAACATGAGTGCTCATAAGTGTCTCAATAAGTTTTGTACTAGTTTGAAGAACTTATGAAACATCTATCAACGCGTTTCTTGGACTATAAACCAAGTTTCTTGCAACATGAGTGCTTAGAAGTGTCTCTATGATCTTTGTATAAGTTTGACGAACTTAAGAAACAACTTACAACTCGTTTCTAGGACTCTAAACCAAGTTTCTTGCAAAATTAGTGCTTATAATTGTCTCAATAAGCTTAATTTGTACTTGTTTGACTAACTTATGAAACATCTAATAAAGGGTTTCTACGACTCTAAACAAAGTTTGGCGAACTTATGAAACATCTAACAACGTGGTTTTTAGGACTCTAAAGAATGTTTCATGCGACATGAGTACTTATAAGTGTCTCAATGATATTTGTACTAGTTTGACGAACTTATGAAACATCTAACAACGTGGTTGCTAGGAATCTAAACCAAGTTTCATGCAACATGATTTCTTATAAGTGTCTCAATGAGCTTTGTACTAGTTTGACGAACATATGAAACATCTAACAACGCGTTTGTAACACGTTGTTACATGTTTCATAAGTTAATGTAACTTGTACAAAGCTCATTGAGGAACTTATAAGCTCTCATGTTGCATGAAACTTGGTTTAGAGTCCTAGAAACGAGTTGTTAGATGTTTCATAAGTTCGTCAAACTTGTACAAAGCTCATTGAGACACTTATAAACACTCATGTTGCATGAAACTTGGTTTAGAGTCCTAGAAACGCATTGTTAGATGTTTCATACGTTCGTCAAACTTGTACAGAGCTCATTGAGGAACTTATAAGCACTCATGTTGCGTGAAACATGGTTTAGAGTCCTAGAAACCCGTTGTTAGATGTTTCATAAGTTTGTGAAACTTGTACAAAGCTCATTGAGGAACTTAAAAGCATTCATGTTGCATGAAACTTGGCTTTGAGTCCTTGAAACACGTTGTTAGATGTTTCATAAGTTCGGGAAACTTGTAAAAAGCTCATTGAGGAACTTATAAGCACTCATATTGCATGAAACTTGGTTTAGAGTCCTAGAAACGCGTTGTTAGATGTTTCATACGTTCGTCAAACTTGTACAAAGCTCATTGAGGAACTTATAAGCTCTCATGTTGCATTAAACTTGGTTTAGAGTCCTAGAAACCCGTTGTTAGATGTTTCATAAGTTCGTGAAACTTGTACAAAGCTCATTGAGGAACTTATAAGCACTCATGTTGCATGAAACTTGGTTTAGAGTCCTAGAAACGCGTTGTTAGATGTTTCATACGTTCGTCAAACTTGTACAAAGCTCATTGAGGAACTTATAAGCTCTCATGTTGCATGAAACTTGGTTTAGAGTCCTAGAAACGAGTTGTTAGATGCTTTATAAGTTCGTCAAAATTATACAAAGCTCATTGAGATACTTATAAGCACCCATGCTGCATAAAACTTGGTTTAGAGTCCTAGAAACGCGTTGTTAGATGTTTCATAAGCTCGTGAAACTTGTAAAAAGCTCATTGAAGAACTTATAAGCACTCATGTTGCATGAAACTTGGTTTAGAGTCCTAGAAACGCGTTGGTAGATGTTTCATAATTTCGGGAAACTTGTACAGAGCTCATTGAGGAACTTATAAGAACTCATGTTGCATGAAATTTGATTTAGAGTCCTAGAAACGCGTACGAAACTCATTGAGCCACTTATAAGAATTCATGTTGCGTGAAACTTGGTTTAGACACTACAACAATGAATGCGGGCTATTTCCGACCGTAGTTTTGGTCGGAAATCGGTCGGAAATGTCGATTTCCGACGGATTTCCGACCAAAATTGCGTCGTCGGTTTCAGATGGTCGGAAACCGGTTTTGGTCGGAAAGTGGTCGGAAATTTCCGACCACTCTCCTACCAAAATGTCGTCGGAAATTTCCGACCACTCTCCTACCAAAATGTGGTCGGAAATTTCCGACCACATTTTCCGACGGATTTCCGACGGAAATAAATTACAATTCCGACGGATTTCCAACGGAAATATATTTTTAAAAAAAAAAAATAAATTCTATTTCCTACGGATTTCCGACGGAATCAAATAATTGTTTTAAAAAAAATAAATTACATTTCCGACGGATATCCGACGGAAATAAATAATTTTTAAAAAAAAAATTAATTACATTTCCGACGGAAATGAATATTTTTTTTAAAAAAATAAATAAATATTTCCGACGGATTTCCGACGGAAGTAAATTTTTAAATAAAAAAAAATTTATTAAAAATACGAATATTAAAAAAAAATTACAAAAAACGAAAATTAAAAAAAACGAAAATTAAAAAACGAAAATTAAAAAAAATTACAAAAAAGCGAAAAAAAACAAATAATGAAAATAAAAACTAAATTCCTGTTCCCGACCCCGATCCGGATCCTGGAGGATAATGCGGGAAACGGCTCATCAAATATTCATTCATCTTCGGATTTGAGCGCTTGTTTCTTGCCGGATCTTATCAATTGCTTCATCTTTTTCTTTATTCGCATTTCGAAGCGCATCTTTCGGTGAGAGATCTCGAGAAGAAGCGATGGATCGGTGGTTGGTACGTAAGGCAAAGACGTCTCTTGGGATTCGGGAAGGGTCCCTAAACCGAAAGGTTTACCTCGATACATAGGAGTCTCCTAGGATCGGAAATTTAAATTATTAATATAATTATATTTTTTTTTAAAAACTATTTAAATAAAAAATATTACCTCGAGAACCAACCGGTTTATTTCCGAATTGGTTAGGGTGTTGGAACTGGTTGATTCGTCGGAAGATTGAGTTAAGTGGGTGACTTTCGTTTGCACCCGTTCGACGACGTTACGAACCTTTGGTATAATTTCGCCCGTCTTTTTGTTGGTATGGGTGGTCTCCATAACCTTCAACCAATGAGGTTCGTGACCACCCTCTCGGACTCTCTATTACGGAATTAAAATTAAAATGTTAGTATGATTAATCATAATTATTATAATTTGTATATATTTAGTTGGTTTAAAATATACCATGCCATCCAAGATTTGCTCGAAAGTGTTTGCGCCGGCATTGTGAGTTGGAGGCGCCTTCTCGATGGACCCGTCCCCACCTCTGCGGTTTGTGGCGTTTCGCTTGGCTTTTTTTCCGGCCGCTTTCGTCGTCCAATAGTTTTTAAACCCGTCCCAAACAGAAGGGTTTAGGAACGAAGGTTTGTCCCCACCCAAACGCCATTTTTCCTTCCACTCGAACATATGATTCGAGTAGGAAGTCGCACAAGCCTTGTCAAATTCTTCTTGAATTTGACTAGTGAGTTGTGGTTCCCAATTAAACTCTTGCTGGAAATTTAAAATTTATAAATAAATTTCATAAGTTTTTTTAATTTATTTAATAATTTTTTGAGTAAATAAAAAAATTTATTTACTAACCGCAAAAGAACGGAACCATATTTCCCGAAGTTCGGCTGGGAAATCTCGGTATCTTGGATACGGAGCGGGTAACATTCCGTGGATGCATTTAAGAATAGCTTTTGGGATTTTTCCCTCATGTTTAAACCTTAAATTATTTTATAACTAATAATTAATATTTTTAGGTATTATTTTTTTGTAAATTTAAATGTTTGTAAATATTTACCAAGTGACTCGGTTATTGGGAATGGCTTCAAAGTTGGGCCCTGATGGACCAAATCTTCAACAGACATTCTCACGGATTGTGAGGATCCAATACCGTCATTAGACCTAATATATTAAAAACATATAAAAAAAACAAATTAGTATTAATTAATAAAACAAATATAAATAATATTTAAAAAAATGATTTATAAGAATATAATTACATTTTTTGGAGAGATTTTGGAGAGATTTTGGAGAATTTTCGGAAGTGTTTTTTTTTAGAGAGATGTTTGTTGTTTGAGTTGTGAAAAAATGAAAGGGAAGGGGGGTATATATACGAAAATTTCCGACCGAAATTTCGGTCGGAAAACGGTAGGAAATGAAAATTGACCGCCAAAGTGAAAAATTTGGCGGAAAAAGAGCGGTCAAAATTCATTGTGGTCGGAAATCGGTAGGAATTTCCGACCGATTTCCGACCACAATTAAATTTTAATATAATTAATTATTGTGGTCGGAAATCGGTAGGAAATTCCGACCGAATTCCGACCAAAATAATTAATTGACCGCCAAACTGAAAAATTTGGCGAAAAAAAGAGCGGTCAAAATTATTGTGGTCGGAATTCGGTCGGAAATTCCCACCGTTTTCCGACCACAATAATTAATTATATTTAAATTTAATTGTGGTCGGAATTCAGTCGGAAATTCCTACCGAATTCCGACGGAATATGCATGTCATTTAATCCATGCGAACACTTAGCAGTTTCGGGTAAATTTCAAGAACTACGGTCGGAAATCGGTAGGAAATTCCTACCGATTTCCGACCGAAATTCGTGATTTAGTGTATATTTAGTGTTTCGCATAAAAACGTATTTCGAATAGGTTTAATGGAGTGTTTATATAAGATTTCTTGAACATAACAATATATAAGTATAATATGTTTCACGTTTTCAAATGTTTTTATGAAAATACTAAAATTTTGAAAAAACATATGAAAGTTACATAACTAAGTTGTAATGAAACATATATTTATAAAAATTAAAACTATTTTGCATTTTATGATCATTTTAGACAGGTTGTAGAGTTTATTTTATTTCTAAAACGTATTGTATAAAGGTATTTCATTGATTCGACAAAAAAAAACATCATTTTGAAACGAAACCCTATAACGGTCGGAATTCGGTCGGAAATTTCCTACCGATTTCCGACCACAAATCAAAAAACGGTAAGGAAATCGGTCGGAAATTTCCTACCGAATTCCGACCGAATTTGGGGTTTCGATTTAGTACGAGGTAATTTAGTTTTGGCGGCTATCGACGGATTTCCGACCGATTTCCGACGGTTTTTTAAAAAATTAAAAAAAAAATTAATTTTTTTAAAATTACTCGATTTGGTACGAGGTAATCGAGTTTCGCCGGCTACCGACCGATTTCCGACCGAATTCCGACCGCAGTGTAAAAAAATAAAATAAAAATTAAAAATTTGAAAACGTGTAAAATTTTTGAAAACTCGTTGAAAACTATTTAATTGAAAAGTCTTTGAAAACTCTTTCAAAAAGTGTGTAAAAGAATTTAAAACTCTTTGAAAACTTTTTTTAAAACTCTTTGAAAACTCTTTGAAAAATTGTAAAATATTTGAAAATTCGTTGAAAACTATTTGAAAACTATTTGAAAAATCTTTGAAAACTCTTTGAAAAAGTGTTAAAGAATTTAAAACTCTTTAAAAATTAAACTTGTTGAAAACTTATTGTAAAATCTTTAAAAACTATTTCAAAACTCTTAATTTGAAAAGTCTTTGAAAAGTGTTTTAAAAATATTTTCAAAAAATTTGAACTTTTTTCAAACATTTCATTCGGATTCGGTTGAGTCTTCGGTGGCGAATCGGATCCCTCCTCAAATTCTCCAACCTCTTCTTCGGACTCTTCATGTACAACAAAATCAGCATCTTCTGTTAAATCTACAACCAAATCCACTTGTAATGAAACATCCACTTCTCCCAAATGCCCAACTGTTGTCGCTTGCAAAGGAGGATCGACCTCTGAAGAACTACCATGAACTCTTCCCCTCGGGTTTATTTCGTAACAACTATCCAAGGATCCCGTCTGCTGTGTGCTCGCGATCCAAGTCATGTATGATACGGATAATATTTTTGAACGGATAAATTTTTGTAACCTCCTCCGAGAATGTATTGTAGTAACACCAAACTCGTACGTACGTACACCATGTCCTGCAACGGGGCTATACCAATCACAATATAACGTAACACATCTTAGATCGAGCATCCCGCTATAATGCACTTCTAATATCTCATGTAATACCCCGTAGTAAACCAAATCTCCGGCTACCGCCGACACCCCATGGTTTGCCGTCGACCTTGAATTTCCCTCACAAAATATTTTAAAAGCGTATCCACGCGTGCGGTACATCGGGTGTGAAACGACAATATATTGTGGACCGTTCACCACCTCTTCTAACCATGTTGGAATTAACTCTCCTTCGCGCTGATTGCCGTATACATATAACTTTAACCATTCTGCAAATTCTCTTTCTTTGACTTCATTTAATTGATCGTCTGTTGCTTCCGAATGTTCAAATCGTTTTTGCGCCATGTAAATCTCCTCGTACGGCACCAAATCTTCGCGGTTGGTCAAAATATACATGTGCACATTAGCATGCTCAACCTCGCTGAGTCTTCGCCTTTTACCCTTTCCACTTAAACGCCCAACTTTGTCTAAAAAGTTCTGGTACATATACGGGATAACAAGCATGCACTCCTCCATCATCATGTCGTTTTTGTTTTCCACTCTTTGTTTGGGTTTGTGGTGGAAAGTAGTACCCGGCTAAGTTAGATCTCTCTTCGTTTATGCTTTGGGCAATAATTGAACCTTCAACCCTCGCTAAATTCTTCACTTTTTTCTTCAAATGGTACATGTAGCGCTCGAAAGGATACATCCACCGATATTGAACGGGACCACCAAGTTCTACTTCCCGAGGAAAGTGAATTGGCAAATGTTCCATAACGTCGAAGAAAGAAGGCGGAAATATCTTCTCTAGGTTGCACAATATCACGGGGATCTTCTCGTCAAGATTTCGGATTTCTTCGGCGGAAAGGGATCTCGCGAAATGTCTCGAAAAAGCTCCTATTCTGCAATCGCTTCATGGACTTTTTGCGGAAGAAGCCCGTCGAATGCAAATGGAAGAATACGTTGCATAACAACATGACAATCATGACTCTTCATCCCTGAAAACTTACCTTCTCCACGATCAACACAGTTTCTAAGGTTAGAAGAGTAACCATCCGGAAACTTAACACTTGTCCATTATCCAGCTAAAGAATTCATGCTTTCTTTGAAGCGTTTAACCGAAAAGCAGGTTGGGGATATCTTCCTTGACTGGTGACATGAAGTTCCTTCCGAGAACAAATAGTCGGCAAGTCTAATCTGGACTTCAAGTTGTCTTTCGTCTTCCCTTTCACGTTCATAATGGTGAACATGATGTTGTCAAAGAAGTTCTTCTCGATGTGCATAACATCTAGGTTGTGCCGAAGTAAATGATCCTTCCAATAAGGCAAATCCCAAAATATTCTCTTTTTGTGCCAGTTATGATGTTCACCATATTCATCCACAACTTGATGTCCGTTACCACCACAACGTACTGTCTTCTCAGCTCCAAAATCTCTAAGTTGAGTTAGTATATGTTCACCGCTTACTTCTTCGGGAGGTCCTTCATAGATTTTCTTCTTCTTCGTAAACAAAGTAGTGCTCCGACGGTATGGATGATCGTTTGGTAAAAATCGTCGATGACAATCAAACCAACATGATTTACATTCGTTCTTCAATTGGAAAGCATCGGTGTTATCTTGACAATAAGGACAAGATAACCGTCCATGTGTGGTCCATCCAGATAACATACCATATGCCGGAAAATCGCTAATAGTCCACATTAGTACTGCTCGCATCATGAATTTTTGTTGCATTGATATGTCGTACGTTTCAACTCCACTCTCCCATAACATCTTCAACTCATGTATCAACGGCTGCATAAATATGTCTAGTGCTCTCTTCGGATGCTCTGGCCTAGGAACAAGAATAGATAGGAACGTGACGGAGGCAGGTTGTAAGGCGTGACGATCACCGGCCATAAAGAATATTGTCTCCCATGTTTCCCAAAAGGGTTGAAACCATCAGTACTTAATCCCAAATACACATTGCGACTCTCACTTGCGAAACTAGGATACACATTTTGAAAATGTTTCCATGCTTGAGCATCTGAAGAATGTGCTATCTCTCCATTTAACATCTCATGTTCCGCATGCCATCTCATCGAACTTGCTGTGCGCTCCGACTGATATAACCTCTTCAGTCTATCCGTTAACGGCAAATACCACATTCTCTTATAAGGTATGGACACTCTTCCACCGGTTTCTTTATATCGTGCGGTTTTCATCTCTTCTCCAATATAACATACAGTTATCGACGCACACATCGATAATCTGATACGGTAATCCTAGACCAGATACCAACTTCTCGATTTTATAATACGTCCCCGGTGCCATATTATCTTCGGGCAAAATGTCTTTGATCAGACCAGCCCACGCATCCACACAATCTTCTGAAATATTGTAATCCGTTTTGATAGACATCATTCTTGTCGCGAGTGAAAGATGTGAATGACCTTCTCTACACCCACCATATAACGGGTTCTTAGCGGCATCCAACATGTCAAAGAATTTCTGCGCTTCCACATTTGGCTCCTCCAATGTAGGCTCATGATGATCTCCAACAAACGACGGCATAGTTTCGCGAAAAATATCATTTACCATTTGCACGGTCCTATCTACGGATATAGGTTCTTCTACCGGAGGGACAACTAAATTATTATCATAATATTGTACATTACTACTACTAGGATAATTTACCATCAAATCATTTTCCCCATGAGAATACCATATTTTATACCCCGGCGTAAAACCAACATTATATAAATGCTTCCATACTACTTTTACCAAAACATTTCTACGATTATCGCAATTTTTACAAGGACAATACATTTTACCTGTTGCTACGGTTCTTTCTTGAATTGCGGCAAACTCCATAAATTGTTTAAGCCCCTCCGCAAATTCTTCCGAAAGTAATCCCGTCGCCGGATCTTTATGATTTCCATCCATCCACGATCTAAAATAACTCATTATAATAATTTTTATTGAATTTTGTGGTAAATGGAGATTGATAAGAGAAATTGTTAATTTGTATTGAATTTTGTGGTAAATGGAGATTGATAAGAGAAATTGTGAGAAAGAAGAAGTGAGGGTGTGATATATATAAGAAAAATTTCCTACCGATTTCCGACCGATTTCCTACCACAATTGATCCGTTGCACAACGGTAACGAAACGTTCAAATATCGGTCGGAAAAGTTTTCCGTCGGAAATTGGTCGGAAAGTGGTAGGAAATTTCCTACCAATTTCCGACGGATTAGTTTTCCGACCGATTTCCGACCGATATTTTAACGTTTCGTTACCGTTGTGCAACGGATCAATTGTGGTAGGAAATCGGTCGGAAATCGGTAGGAAAATTTCGACGGAAATCCGACCGAAATAAATTCCGACGGAAATCCGACCGATTTCCTACCAAATTCCGACCAAATTTTTGTGTCGGAATTTGGTCGGAAATTTCCGACCGATTTCCGACCAATATCCATGTAGTCGGAAATCGGTCGGAAAGTGGTCGGAAATTTCCGACCACATTTTTACGGTCGGAAATGTGGTAGGAAATTACCCTGTTTTCTTGTAGTGAGATTCCTAGAAATCACGTTGTTAGATGTTTAATAAGTTGGCCAAACTTGTACAAAGCTCATTGAGACACTTATAATTACTCATGTTGCATGAAATTTTGTTTAGAGTCTTAGAAACCACGTTGTTAGATGTTTCATAAGTTCGTCAAACTTGTATAAAGCTCATTGAGGAACTTATAAGCACTCTTGTTGCATGAAACTTGGTTTAGAGTTCTAAAAACGCGTTATTAGATGTTTCATAACTTCGTCAAACTTGTACGAGCTCATTGAGACACTTATAAGCACTTATGTTGCATAAAACTTGGTTTAGAGTCCTAGAAAAGGGTTGTTAAATGTTTCATAAGTTCATCAACTTCTACAAAGCTCATAGAGACACTTATAATCACTCATGTTGCATGAAACTTGGTTTAGAATACTAGAAACGCGTTGTTAGATGTTTCATAAATTCGTCAAACTTGTACAAATCTTATTGAGGAACTTATAAGCACTCTTGTTGCATGAATCTTGGTTTAGAGTTCTAGAAACGCGTAATTAGATGTTTCATAAGTTCGTCAAACTTGTACAAAGCTCATTGAGACACTTATAATTACTCATGTTGCATGAAATTTGGTTTAGAGTCTTAGAAACCACGTTGTTAGATGTTTTATAAGTTCGTCAAACTTGTATAAAGCTCATTGAGGAACTTATAAGCACTCTTCTTGCATGAAACTTGGTTTAGAGTTCTAGAAACGCATTGTTAGATGTTTAATAAGTTCGTCAAACTTGTAAAAAGGTCATTGAGACACTTATAATTACTCATGTTTCATGAAATTTGGTTTAGAGTCCTAGAAACGCATTGTTAGATGTTTCATAAGTTCATCAAACTTGTACAAAACTCATTGAGAAACTTATAATCACTCATGTTGCATGAAATTTGGTTAAGAGTCCTAGAAACGTGTTGTAAGATGTTTCATAAGTTTGTCAAACTTGTACGAAACTCATTGAGCCACTTATAAGAATTCATGTTGCGTGAAACTTGGTTTAGAGTCCTAGAAACCATGTTGTCTGATGTTTCATAAGTTTGTCAAACTTGTACAAAGCTCATTGAGACACTTATAAGCACTCATGTTGCATGAAACTTGGTTTAAAGTCCAAGAAACGCGTTGTTAGATGTTTCATAAGTTCGTAAAACTTGTACAAAGCTCATTGTGACACTTATAAACACTCATGTTGCATGAAACAAGGTTTAGAGTCCTAGAAACGCGTTGTTAGATGTTTCATAAATTAGTGAAACTTGTACCAAGCTCATTGAGACACTTATAAGCACTTATGTTGCCTAAAACTTTGTTTAGAGTCTTAGAAAAGTGTTGTTAAATGTTTCATATGTTTGTCAACTTGTACAAAGCTCATTGAGACACTTATAATCACTCATGTTGCATGAAACTTGGATTAGTCCTAGAAACGCGTTATTAGATGTTTCCTAAGTTCGTCAAACTTGTACGAAGCTAATTGAGCCACTTATAATCACTCGTGTTGCATGAAACTTGGTTTAGAGTCCTTGAAACGCGTTATTAGATGTTTCATAAGTTCGTCAAACTTGTACAAAGCTCATTAAGACACTTATAATCACTCGTGGTGCATGAAACTTTGTTTAAAGTTCTAGAAACGCATTGTTAGATGTTTCATAAGTTCGTCAAAATTGTACGAAGCTCATTGAGACACTTATTATCACACATGTTGCATGAAACTTGGATTAGAGTCCTAGAAACGCGTTATTAGATATTTCATAAGTTCGTCAAACTTGTACGAAGCTCATTGAGCCACTTATAAAAATTCATGTTGCGTGAAACTTGGTTTAGAGTCCTAGAAACCATGTTGTTAGATGGTTTAGAGTCCTAGAAACCATGTTGCACTCATGTTGTTAGTACAAAGCTCATTGAGACACTTATAAGCACTCATGTTGCATGAAACTTGATTTAGAGTCCTAGAAACCAAGTTGTTAGATGTTTCATAAGTTTGTCAAACTTGTACAAAACTCATTGAGACACTTATAAACACTCATGTTGCATGAAACTTGGTTTAGAGTCTTAGAACCCACGTTGTTAGATTTTTCATTAGTTCGTGAAACTTGTACAAAGCTCATTGAGGAACTTAGAAGAACTAATGTTGCACAAAACTTGGTTTAGAGTCCTAGAAATTACGTTGTTAGATGTTTCATAAGTTCGTCAAACTTGTATAAAGCTCAATAAGGTACTTATAAGCACTATTGTTGCATAAAACTTGGTTTAGAGTCCTAGAAACGCGTTGTTAAATGTTTCATAAGTTCGTCAAACTTGTACAAAGCTCATTGAGACACTTATAATAACTCATGTTGTATGAAACTTGGTTTAGATTCCTTGAAACACGTTGTTAGATGTTTCATAAGTTCGTCAAACTTGTACAAAGCTCATTGAGACACTTATAATCACTCATGGTGCATGAAACTTGGTTTAGAGTCCTAGCAACGCGTTGTTAGATGTTTCATAAGTTCGTCAAACTTGTACGAAGCTCATTGAGACACTTATAATCACACATGTTACATGAAACTTGGTTTAGAGTCTTGGAAAAGCGTTGTTAGATGTTTCTTAAGTTCGTCAAACTTGTAAAAATAACAACGAGACACTTATAATCACACATGTTGCATGAAACATGGATTAGTGTCCAATAAACGCGTTGTTAGATGTTTCATTAGTTCATGAAACTTGTACAAAGCTCATTGAGGCACTTAGAAGCACTCATGTTGCATGAAACTTGGTTTAGATTCCTAGAAACCTCGTTGTTAGATGTTTCATAAGTTCGTCAAACTTGTATAAAGCTCATTGAAGAACTTATAAGAACTCTTGTTGCACGAAACTTGGTTTAGAGTCCTAGAAACGCGTTGTTAAAAGTTTCATAAGTTCGTCAAACTTGTACAAAGCTCATTGAGACACTTATAATCACTCATGCTGCACGAAAATTGGTTTAGAATCATAGAAACGCGTTGTTAGATGTTTCATAAGTTCGTCAAATTTGTACGAACCTCATTGAGACACTTATAAGAAGTTAAGTTGCATGAAACTTGGTTTAGAGTCTTAGAAACGCGTTGTTTGATGTTTCATAAGTTTGTTAAACTTGTACAAATCTCATTGAAACAATTATAAATACTCATGTTGCATGAAACTTGGTTTATAGTCCTAGAAACGCGTTATTAAATGTATCATAAGTTAGTGAAATTTTTACCAAGCTCATTGAGACACTTATAAGCAGTTATGTTGCATAAAACTTGGATTAGAGTCCTAGAAAAGTGTTGTTAAATGTTTCCTAAGTTCGCCAACTTGTACACAGCTCATTGAGACACTTATAATCACTCATGTTGCTTGAAGCTTGGATTAGAGTCCTAGAAACGGGTGGTTAGATGTTTCATAAGTTCGTCAAACTTGTACAAAGCTCATTGAGACACTTATAAGCATTCATGTTGTATGAAACTTGGTTTAGAGTCCTAGAAACGCGTTGTTAGATGTTTCATAAGTTCGTCAAACTTGTATAAAGCTCATTGAGACCCTTATAAGCGGTCATGTTACATGAAACTTGGTTTAAAGTCCTAGAAACGCGTTGTTAGATGTTTCATGCAACATGAGTGCTTATAAGTGTCTCAATGCGCTTTGTACAAGTTTTACGAACTTATGAAACATCTAACAATGTGATTTCTAGGGCTCTAAACCAAGTTTCATGCAATATGAGTGCTTAAAAATATCTAAATGAGCTTTGTACAAGTTTGACGAACTTACAAAACATCTAACAACGCGTTTCTAGGACTCTAAACCAGGTTTCTTGCAACATGAGTGCTTATCGTGTCTCAATGAGTTTTGTACAAGTTGTACGAACTTATGAAACATCTAACAACGCTTTTCTAGTACTCTAAACCAGGTTTCTTGCAACATGAGTGCTTACAAGTGTCTCAATGAGCTTTGTACAAATTTGAAAAACTTATGAAACATCTAACAACATGGTTTCCAGGACTCTAAACAAATTTTCATGCAACATGAGTGCTTATAAGTGTCTCAATGAGCTTTGTAAAGGTTTGACGAACTTAGGAAACATCTAACAACACGTTTCTAGGACTCTAAACTAGGTTTCTTGCAACATTAGTGCTTATAAGTTTCTCAATGAGCTTTGTACAAGTTTGACGAACTTATGAAACATCTAACAACACGTTTCTAGGACTCTAAACAACGTTTCATGAAACATGAGTGCTTATAAGTGTCTTAATGAGCTTTGTACAAGTTTGACGAACTTATGAAACATCTAACAACACGTTTCTAGGACTCTAAATAGAGTTTCATGCAACATGAGTACTTATAAGTGTTAGATTATGGTAAGATTATAGTGAAGTTTAGGAGTTTGTGTTCTTGAGTTAATGAAGAACATCAAGAACAAGAGAGAGAGTGTAGAGAGAAAGAGATTTGATTCGGACAAGATTCATTAAGTGTGTTAAAAATTGTTTACAAAGGATAGGAATATAAATAAACTAATCGCCCAAAATGGCATCTTAGGAATATGCTATAAACGTCCCTATCACCTTTGTTAGCCGCGCCACCTTAACTTGGTCCGTGACTCGTACGGCCGAGTAGGCTACACGCGCCTTAAGTCACACACGTGACCGTACGGATGTCGAGCTTACCAACGGCTGTTTTGCAACGGCTACTTGATTCTAGATCCTTCCTTTGTCTTCTCTTGTAACGGTCATATTGTTAAGAGTATACTTTGGCCTTCGCTTGGTCCACAAGTATGGGCACTCATCTTAATGGACTATGCATCCGGATAAGCGCCTTAGTCTCTTTAATACTCCCCCGCAAGCTTAGCCTAGTGCAATGGCTAATCTTGGAACCCGTATGACCTTGCCTCGTTAAAAACCTTGGTAAGAAAACCACTTGGGATAAAACTTACCTAAGGGAAAAGAGTACAAGACCATACGGTTAGGGACTTAGGCGTCGAGAGCCCGGATGAGTCCAAGTCTTGGTAGATTGGACTCACAAAATTTCAAGCTTGTGGACTTGGTGAAGATGTCCGAAAGTTAGTATTGACTCTTAGTGTAGCAAGGTAGAATCGTGCCTTTGACCATTTGCTCTCTAACCTTGTGACAATTCACCTCTATGTGTTTAATCCTCTCATGGAACACCGAGTTTGTTGCTATGTGGATGGCCGCTTGATTATCACAATGCATGGTCATTGGGGCTTCAATCTTGAATCCCAAATCTCCTAGCAAGTTCTTTAGCCACATGAGTTCTTGAGTCAACTTCCTCATGGCTCTATACTCGGCTTCGACGGTTGAACAAGATACTATCTTTTGCTTCTTTGTATTCCATGTGACAAGGTTGCCATCAATGAAAGTGCAATACCCGGTGGTTGACCGTCTACTCTCTATATCCCCGGCGTAATCCGCGTCACAATACCCAATTACCTTTGTATTCTTGTTGCAACCCATCCATATGCCCAAGCTTGATGTTCCTTTAAGGTAACACAAGATCCTCATGATCATGTTTCAATGATGTTGCTTCGGCTTTTGCATATGTTGGGAAACTTGGTTTACGGCAAAACATACGTCCGGTCTAGTGATCGTCAAGTAAATCAGTTTACCCACTAGCCGTCTATAGAGCATTGGGTCTTGGTATGGTTGATCATCCTCACTACCTTCTTGAGTGGTCTTGTAGCCGTCTTCAAGAGGAGTCTTAGCCACCTTGGTACCTATCATATTGACAACACTTAAAAGATCATGGGTGTACTTCCTTTGGGAAAGAAATAGACCTTCTTCAGATCTACAAACTTCAATCCCAAGGAAGTACTTAAGAGTACCTAGGTCCTTAATGTCAAATTTAGATTTAAGAAAAGATTTGGTTGCTTGAATACCTCCCTTGTTGTTTCCGGAGATGATGATGTCGTCTACATACACTAGTACCGGTACTATCCCTTCTTGGTTTTGTAAGGTGAAGAGAGTATGCTCGGCTTGTGTTCTTTTGAATCCCTTTGCCATCAATGTTGAACTAAGCTTGTGATACCAAGATCTAGGTGATTGCTTGAGACAGTAGATGGCTTTCCTTAACCTTAGAACCTTTCCGGGATTAATTTCTAGGCCGGGTGGTGGAGTCATGTAGACTTCTTCTTCAAGTTCCCCTTATAGAAAGGCATTCTTCACATCCATTTGAAAGAGATCCCATGATAGGTTAGTGGCAAGTGACAATATTACCCGAACGGTGTGAAGTTTTGCAACCGGGTTAAATGTGTCTAGGTAGTCCTCTACGTTTGTGTGAATCCTCTTGCTATCAATCTTGCCTTGTGTCTTTCTATCTCTCCATTGCTTAGATATTTGATAGTGAAGACATACATTGAACTTACGGCCTTCTTTCCTTTTGGTAGATTGGTCTCATAGAAAGTCTCATTATCTTCCATTGCCTTGTTCTCGGCTTCCACCGCTTTAACCCAAACTTCCTCCTTCATTGCCTCTTCATATGTTCTTGGAATTACTTGTTGATCCATGGAAGTGGTAAAGGCTTGGTGTTCCTTTGGGAAGCTTGCAAGAGAACACACGGCTTGAGTAGGATGTGCCTCGGCATTGCTATTGAAGTATACCCTTGTGTTGACCCAATTGGATGGATTCTTCTTAACTCTAGTGCTCCTTCTTAGAACCAGCGGCTCTTCTTCTTGGGACACATCTTGGTCATGAACTTCTTGATCATGACTTTGATCACTTTATTGTTGAGTGTGAGTCTCGGTTGAGGCTTGTGGTTCTTCTTGAACATTTGACTCTCCCTCGGACGTAGTTGGTTCTTGAGTACCGGCTTGCTCATTGTTCTCCCCCTCATGATCAAGGTGGGTCTTGAGTTGGTTCCTCACTCCTTGTTTCTTCATGAATATCCATACCAAGATTCCTCATCCAGTTCCTAAGACTTGTAGCTCTATCCGTAACAACTTCGGGTAAGTCCTTTACACTTTCCCAATTGTTTTCCTTGTAGTAGCTTTGTCCTTCTAGAAAGTTGACCTCTCTTGATACCAATACCCTTCTTGTTTCGGGTACATAGCATTTATACCCCTTTTGTGTATTTGAGTAGCCAATGAACATAGCCTTGGTGCTTTTAGCTTCTAGCTTGTTCCTTTGCTCACTAGGTACAAACAAACCCATAACACACACAACCAAACACTCTTAGATGGTTAATAAAAGGATTAGTCTTATTCAATACCTTGAATGGAGATTCATTCTTCAAGACTTGTGTTGGTGTGCGGTTGATAAGATAGCATGCCGTGAGAACCCCATCGGACCAAAACCTATTTGGTATGTTCATGTGGAACATCATGGACCGTGTCACTTCCATTAAGTGTCGGTTCTTCCTTTTGGCTACACCATTTTGTTGTGGTGTGTATGGGCATGTGGTTTGATGGAGGATCCCATGCTTGGCTATGTGTTCTTTAAATGCTCTACTTGTGTATTCTCCACCATTGTCAGACCTAAACGTTTTGATCTTGACATTATAATGATTAGTCACATAGTTTTTGAAATTTTGAAAAAGCTTCTAACACCCTATCTTTTGTTTGTAAAAGAGTAACCCAAGTGTATTTAGAACTTTCATCTATGAATGTGACAAAATAAGAGTGATTATCCCTAGATTTACAAGGTGATGACCACACATCCGAATGCACAAGTTCAAAAGGTTTATAAGTCATGTTTGATTTTTGAAAAACTGTTTGGCAATGTTTACCTAAGATGCATGCTTCACAAGTTTCATGATTAAACTTAACATTAGGCAAAATGGTTTTCATAGCATTTAAATGAGGATGACCGAGTCTAAAATGCCAAATAACATTGTTGGCTTCAGATAAAACAGTTTTAAAAGCATGACAAAACAAAGAATTAGAAGAATCTTTCTCTAGGACATAGAGATCGCCTCTTGTGATCTCTTTTCCCACAATCCTTTTACTCTTAATATCCTGAAAAATCACATCATTAGGTTCAAATATAACATTGCAATTTAAATCACAAGCTATTCTTTTAACGGATATAAGATTGGATGTAAAACTTGGCATGTAAAGGGCTTTAGATTCTCTATCAAATAACCTAAGATTTCCTAATCCTTCTATAGGTATCTTACTCCAATTTGCAATGATTACATTCCCTAGAGCCGATTCTATGTCACTAATCAAGTCTAGGTTACTAATCATGTGATGAGAAGCACCGTAATCAATGACAATAAGTTTGATAAGCTCTTTATCAAGAATGTTAGCACTAAGGGAGTAAAAGTGAGATTTACCAATACCGGAGCCTTTAAGGGCTTTTAGAAGGGCATCAAGGTCGGATCTTCTCACAAAGTCATCCGTGAATGGGACAACGGTCGAGCTCTCCTCTTCCTTGGTGTTCGGATTAGACCCACTTGTACTCGGATTGCTTATGGAATCATCGTTTGAGAAGTGAGCTTCGGCGTCCTTGAACTTAGCCGGCTTGAGATGTGGGTGAAGAATCCAACACTTGTCCTTGGTATGCCCCTTCTTCTTGCAATGATCACAAAGTAATGATCTCCTTTCCTCATAGGTTCTTGAAGTGGGTTTGAAAGCTACCTTGTTGGCCGAGACTAATTCCTTCTTGCCATCAAATAGATCAATGGACCTTTGTTCCCTTTGCAATTGAGAGCACACTTCTTCAAGATTTGGTAAGGTTTCCGAGCGGAGAAGATGCTTGATGATGTCCTTATAGCTACTATTAAGAGTGAGGAGCAAGCCAAAGACCTTGTCTAGCTCTCTTCGTTCGTTTAAGATTCTAGGCTCCACGGTGCTTGGTCGGAGCATTTCTAGCTCGGCCGAGGAGAAAGCCAAAGACCTTGTCTAGCTCTCTTCGTTCATTTAAGATTCTAGGCTCCACGGTGCTTGGTCGGAGCATTTCTAGCTCGGCCCATAGTGATCTAAACTTCCCAAAGTGTTTGGTGAACTCGGTGTCCTCTTGATTAAGGTCATTGAAAGCCTTCTTGACCTCATAAACTCGACTTAGGTTGGAGATGTTGCCATACACGGTTTGTAGAGTATCCCATAACTCTTTAGCGCTTTCACAATAGGAGTAGTCTTCTAGGATTGATGGTTCAAGGGATCCTTGGATGATTCCAAGGACCTTTTGGTATAGTTGAAACCATTTCTCATCATCGGTGGTAAGCTCCTCATTTCCGAAGTTGAAATCGATGGGAATATCTTCTTGTGTGAGGATATGGTTCCGCAAGCCGCGGCCACAAAGGGTTATCTTCATGGTTCTTGCCCATAGAAGATAGTTGATGGCTTTGAGAGTAACCGGACAAGGAATCTTCTTGTGTTCCTTATCTTCCATGGTAACCGAATGAATGATACTAATCTTTGCTTAAAAACGGAGAAATTTTAAACCTTCCTTGTAGATCTTCCCCTTTTGGTAACATATCTGGAAAAGAGGATAAGTCTTATAAAAATTTCTTGAAGAGGTCACACTCAGGTAGCAAAATAACCGAGAGTTTGTCTTGGATGGGCGGTGTCGAGAGTGCGCGGTGTCGAGAGTGCGCGGTGCCGAGAAACCATAACCGAGGATGCGCGGTGTCGAGAGTGCCCCGTGCCGGATATTTAGCGGAAGTAGAAATAGGTTCAGGAGCAGAATTGCTCTGATACCATGTTAGATTTTGGTAAGATTTTAGTGAAGTTTAGGAATTTGTGTTCTTGAGTTCAATGAAGAACATAAAGAACAAGAGAGAGAGTGTAGAGAGAAAGAGATTTGATTCGGACAAGATTCATTAAGTGTGTTAAAAATTGTTTACAAAGGATAGGAATATAAATAAACTAATCGCCCAAAATGGCATCTTAGGAATATGTTATAAACGTCCCTATCGCCTTGGTTAGCCGCGCCACCTTAACTTGGTCCGTGACTCGTACGACCGAGTAGGCTACACGCGCCTTAAGTCACACACGTGACCGTACGGATGCCGAGTTTACCAACGGCTCTTTTGCAACAGCTACTTGATTCTAGATCCTTCCTTTGTCTTCTTTTGTAACGGTCATATTGTTAAGAGTATACTTTGGCCTTTGCTTGGTCCACAAGTATGGGCACTCAACTTAATGGACTATGCATCCGGATAAGCGCCTTAGTCTCTTTAATAATAAGTGTCTCAAATAGCAACGCCATATTTCGTCGCTAAATCGTCGCTATTGGCCAATAGCGACGATTTAGCGATGAGAATATTTTCGTCGCTATACGCTCGTCGCTATTCAAAAATCGTCGCTAAATCGTCGCCATTTTGCAATCGTCGCTATTTCGTCGCCAATGTAGCGACGCCGTATAATCGTCGCTAATGATATTTCGTCGCTAATTCGTCGCTAAATTGGTCGTAAAATATTAGCGACGAATTAGCGACGATATATAAAAAATAAATTTCCAATTTAAAGATTTTGCGAAAACAAATCGTTGCTAATTCGTCGCTAATTTAGGGACGAATTAGCAACGATGTGTTAAAAAGTCGTTGCTAATTCGTCGCTAAATTAGCAACGAATTAGCAAGGATGGCTTGACACGTCCTTGCTAATTCGTTGCTAATTTAGCGACGAATTAACAATGATTTAAAAAAAAAATATTAAAAAAAAACAAATTTAAAAACCAAATTTAAAAAAAAACAATTATAAAAATATTAAAAAAATACAAAATATTTTTAAAATACAATAAATTAAAACTAATCATCAATCCCGATATCACGTCCAAGGTCTTGAGTTGCGCTACATACGGAGGGATCACTTGGTGGCCGAGTTGGTTGGACTCCCCGCTCTTTGCATCAACCTCGCGAGGTTTGGACTTTCCATCGCGATGATGGAGAAGAAGTCCGTGATGTTCTGATAGCGGACTTCTTGTGCCGCGAGCTGCTCCCTCAACCGAACATTTTCTTCGGCGTGATCTTGGGCAGTGGGACGAGGCTGCGAAGAAGAAGCAGAGGGAACCGTCTCAATCGAACCGACTCCAAAAGTGTGGTTCTTCTTCGTCTTCGGGGCCACCTATATAGACAATTTAAAATCGTTAGATATTATAATAAATATTATTTTGAATTAAATTAAATTATTTTAAATTATTACCTCATAGTAGATACGGTCGCACTCGGTGACCGACGGTATCCCGAGGAGTTGACCGAACTACCATCGGTCGACGTCGAACACGACTAACCCGCTCGGCGACTCTAGCCTCATATGCGTTCACGATATTTTCAGATCGTGAACTCACATAGGTCCCGTCCTTCCTCTTCGGACCTTCTTCAAAATTTCCACAATGGGCGGAAGCTCGCCCATCTCCTCGCGCTATTGAAAATTATAATTAAATTATATATTTTTAAATTTTATATTATTTGAAAAAGTAATTAAATTTTAAATATATATTAATTAATACCATCGTATACGCCGTCCGGCGTAAGAAGTCGGTCCCGAGGTGTGGACATATGGACCGGTCTCGTCGATCGGTGTGAGTCGGGACTTGGAGCGACTACCCGCAACTTGAACCGAATGCGGGTTCGTCCAATAGTCGCAAAGGCCCTTCCACACCGCCCCATCCATTGCTATGGGTTTCGCCTCGTCTCCCTTCTTCAGCCACTTAGTCTTCCATTTGTTGATAATCCCAGTGAGGCGATGCATGGCTTTCTCCTCGAAACCCTTGCGGACTTTAAACATGTCTTCCTCCCGCCAATGCCATTTTTGCTATTTGAGTTTTTTAAAATATTAAAATAAAATTTAAATAATAAAAAAATAAATTTTGTAATAATTATTACATTTTATATAATATATATGTTATTTTATTACAATAAATATTTATATTAATTTTTTATAATGTTTAATTTTTAAAATTTAAATAATTAAAAATTTTACTTACCGCAAAAGATTCGAACCAGATGTCCTTGATATAAGGAGGCGTCTGCGACCAGTTGAAGTGCGACTCCACGAAATACGTCTTCATCACATCCGAGACACTCCTACTAACCTTGTTATCGCAAAACCTACGAAAAATAAATTTATCGTTAGCAATTATTATATTCGAAAATCAATTAATTAAATAATATAAAAATCAATTAATTAAAATAAATCAATTAATTAAATAATATAAAAATCAATTAATTATAAAAATCAATTAATTAATTACCAAAATGTCCCATCTGGCCGTCCGGAATGGAGCAACGGTAGGTACTGGTGGCTCTCCTGCCGAAGAAAGTCGAGGATCCGCTGCATGTACGGTCCAAGATGCTGAGGTGGTGGTAAATCGACGGGGGGATCGGCTGGAGCATCGGGAATAGGCTCTTGTCTTGGGTTTTGTTGGGGTGGGTCTTGTTGGGGTGGGTTTTGTTGGGGTGGGTTTTGTTGGGATGGATTTGAATTAGAGGTGGAACCGGATCGGTTCCTTATGAAATTATAATAATGAGGGGGTTGGTTATTTTGAGACATGTTTTTGGATTTGGGTTTTTGAATTGGGTTTATTTAGAGATAATGAAATGTTTAGAGAGAGAGAGAGAATGAGTTTGTGTGAAATGAGGGAAAAACTCGTCGGGTATATATAATATTTTGTGTCGTCGCTAATTCGTCGCTAATATAGCGACGAATTAGCGACGAATCGTCGCCATTTCGTCGCCTCTTTTGGTTCAAACCTTTTGGTTTCCCACCCGCGGCAAACAAAATAAAGGCGACGATTTAGCGACGATACAATATAGCGACGATTTAGCAACGAATCGTTGCTAATTCGTCGCTATATGGTAACGTGACACGAAGCGACTTACATCGTATTTAATAAGTACATGCATGTCAGAATTCGTTGCTATTTCGTCGCTATATATATTTAGCGACGATTTAGCAACGAATCGTTGCCGAATCGTCGCTAATTCGTAGCTATATGTTAACATGACACGAAACGACATTCATCGTATTTCCAAGTACGAGAATGTAAGGAGGTTTAAATTTAGCAACGAAATAGCAACGATTCGTTGCTAAATCGTCGCTAAATGTTAATAGCGACGAAATAGCAACGATTCGTCGCTAATGCTAAACCCTTATTTTAGGGTTTGGAACCCTAAATTCGGTTTGTATCGTTTTTTCACCACTTTTTCGCCAAAACGAGTTTATAACATTGATCATATGAAGTCACAAACTCAATATATGACAAAAAACATGTAAACTAGTTTATTATGAACTTTATAGTATAAACTCTTATAAGTTATGGTTTACTTAGCTTAAATGTGTTAAGTATAATTTTTTAATCTATAATTTTTATTGTTTTATACAAATATATTACTAGTTTTGTACACTTTTTTAGTTAAACAAAACTCGTATAAATCGATATTAAGTGGTGTTTTAGGGGTTTAAAGTTCGAAGGCTTGCAACGACTTAGCAACGAATTGGCAAGGAATATTGGTTAGCAACGAAATGGCGACGATTTGGAAACGATATGTCATTAAGTTTAGCGACGATTTAGCAACGATCTTGAACCCCTAAATCTGTAATCCATCGAAAATTAGATTTTTTTTATAAATCGTTGCAAATTCGTCGCTATATTAGCGACAAATTGGCAATGAAAGTAGTTTAGCGTTGCTAAATCCTCGCTAATTAGCGACGATTTAGCAACGGCAATTACAAATCCTGGCTATTTCGTTGCTAAATTAAATATTATTTTTAAAAAAAATAATTACAAAAACACACACAATTATTACAAAAACACACAAAGATTACAAAAACACACACAAATATTACAACTAACACATGTACACAATTATATTACAAAAACACAAAGAAAATTATTCATTATTATCGGAATCAACAGATTCGACTTCGCTACTTTCATCGAATTCATCTGCATCTCCGTCGTCTTCATCATCCACAATATCTTCAACAACTTGATTATCGGGGTCGACAAGGAATACATCTTCCGTCGATTGATTTGTTGGAATGATTGTCCCACCAATGACATCTTGTTGCATAGGAACTTCATCGTTACCCATAATTAAACCTCTTGGAACGATTCGGACTACTGCACTCCATGCTATACCGCTAGTCTTAACCCGAGGATAAGGAATGAAAGTAACTTGTTCAGCTTGCTTCATGCAACATGAGTGCTTATAAGTGTCTCAATGAGCTTTGTACAAGTTTTACAAACTTATGAAGCATCTGACAACGCGGTTTCTAGGACTCTAAACCAAGTTTCATGCCACATGAGTGCTAATAAGTATCTCAATGAGGTTTGTACAAGTTTGACGAACTTATGAAACATCTAAAAACTCGTTTCTAGGACTCTAAACCAAGTTTCTTGCAACATGAGTGCTTATAAGTGTCTCAATGAACTTTGTACAAGTTTGACGAACTTATGAAACATCTAAGAACGCGTTTCTAGGACTCTAAACCAAGTTTCTTGCAACATGAATGCTTATAAGTGTCTCAATGAGCTTGGTACAAGTTTGACGAACTTATAAAACATCTAACAACTCGTTTCTAGGACTCTAAACCAATTTTCTTGCAACATGAGTGTTTTGTACTAGTTTGACGAACTTATGAAACATCTAACAACGCGTTTCTACGACTCTAAACAAAGTTTCATGCAACATGAGTGCTTATTAGTGTCTCAATGAGCTTTGTACAAGTTTGAGGAACTTATGAAATATAAAACAACGCGTTTCTAGGACTCTAAACCAACTTACTTGCAACATGAGTGCTTAGAAGTGCCTCAATGAGCTTTGTATAAGTTTGACGAACTTATGAAACATCTAACAACTCGTTTCTAGGACTCTAAATCAAGTTTCTTGCAACATAAGTGCTTATAAGTGTCTCAATGAGCTTTGTACTAGTTTGACGAACTTATCAAACATCTAACAACACGTTTCTACGACTCTAAACAAAGTTTCATGCAACATGTGTTCTTATAAGTGTCTCAATGAGCTTTGTTCTAGTTTGACGAACTTATGAAACATCTAACAATGCGTTTCTACGACTCTAAACAAAGTTTCATGCAACATGAGTGCTTATAAGTGTCTCAATATGCTATGTACAAGTTTGAAAAACTTATCAAACATCTAACAACGTGGTTTATATGACTCTAAACCAAGTTTCATGCAACATGAGTGCTTATAAGTGTCTCAATGAGCTTTGTTAAAGTTTGACGAACTTATGAAACATCTAACAACGCGTTTCTAGGACTCTAAACCAAGTTTCTCGCAACATGAGTGCTTATAAGTGTCTCAATAAGCACCTTACAAGTTTGACGAACTTATGAAACATCTAACAACGAGTTTCTAGGACTCTAAACCAAGTTTCATCCAACATGAGTGCTTATAAAATTCTCAATGAGTTTGTTAAAGTTTGACAAACTTATGAAATATCTAACAAAATGGTCTCTGGGACTCTAAACAAGGCTTCATTAAACATTAGTGAAGTGTCTCAATGAGTTTTGTACAAATTTGACAAACTTATGAAGTATCTAACATTGTGGTTTCTAGGACTCTAAACCAAGTTTCATGCAACATGAGTGCAAATAAGTATCTCAATGAGGTTTGTTTAAGCTTGACGAACTTATGAAACATATAACAACGCGTTTCTAGGACTCTAAACCAAATATCTTGCAACATGAGTGCTTAGAAATGTCTCAATGAACTTTGTACAGGTTTGACAAATTTATGAAACATCTAACAACTCGTTTCTAGGACTCTAAACCAAGTTTCTTGAAACATGAGTGCTTATAAGTGTCTCAATGAGCTTGGTACAAGTTTGACGAACCGATGAAACATCTAACAACTCGTTTCTAGGACTCTAAACCAAGTTTCTTGCAACATGAGTTCTTATAAGTGTCTCAATGATCTTTTTATTAGTTTGACGAACTTATGAAACATCTAACATCGCATTTATACGACTCTAAACAAAGTTTCATGCAACATGAGTGCTTATAAGTGTCTCAATGAGCTTTGTACAAGTTTGAAGAACTTACGAAATATCTAACAACGCGTTTCTAGGACTCTAAACCAAGTTTCTTGCAACATGAGTGCTTATAAGTGTCTCAATGAGCTTGGTACAAGTTTGACGAACTGATGAAACATCTAACAACTCGTTTCTAGGACTCTAAACCAAGTTTCTTGCAACATGAGTTCTTATAAGTGTCTCAATGATCTTTTTATTAGTTTGACGAACTTATGAAACATCTAACAACGCATTTCTACGACTCTAAACAAAGTTTCATGCAACATGAGTGCTTATAAGTGTCTCAATGAGCTTTGTACAAGTTTGAAGAACTTACGAAATATCTAACAACGCGTTTCTAGGACTCTAAACCAAGTTTCTTGCAACATGAGTGCTTAGAAGTGTTTCAATGAGCTTTGTACAACTTTGACGAAGTTATGAAACATCTAACAATGCGTTTCTACGACTCTAAACACAGTTTCATGCAACATGTGTTCTTATAATTGTCTCAATGAGCTTTATTCTAGTTTCACGAACTTATAAAACATCTAACAATGCGTTTCTACGACTCTAAACAAAGTTTCATGCAACATGAGTGCTTATAAGTGTCTCAATATGCTATGTACAAGTTTGAAAAACTTATGAAACATCTAACAACGTGGTTTATATGACTCTAAACCAAGTTTCATGCAACACGAGTGCTTATAAGTGTCTCAATGAGCTTTGTTAAAGTTTGACGAACTTATGAAACATCTAACAACGCGTTTCTAGGACTCTAAACCAAGTTTCTTGCAACATGAGTGCTTATAAGTGTCTCAATAACCACGATATAAGTTTTACGAACTTATGAAACATCTAACAACGAGTTTCTAGGACTATAAACCAAGTTTCATCCAACATGAGTGCTTATAAAAATCTCAATGAGTTTGTTAAAGTTTGACAAACTTATGAAATATCTAACATCTTGGTTTCTAGGACGTTAAACCAAGCTTCATGCAACATGAGTGTTTATAAGTGTCTGAATGAGCTTTGTACAAGTTTGACAAACTTATGAAGCATCTAACAACGTGGTTTCTAGGACTCTAAACCAAGTTTAATGCAACATGAGTGCTTATAAAATTCTCAATGTGCTTTTTTAAAGTTTGACAAACTTATTAAATATCTAACAACGAGTTTGTAGGACTCTAAACCAACTTTCATCAAACATGAGTGCTTATAAGTGTTTCAATGAGATTTGTGCAAGTTTGACGAACTTGTGAAACATCTAACAACGCGTTTCTAGGACTCTAAACCAAGTTTCTTGCAACATTAGTTCTTATAAGTGTCTCAATGAGCTTAGTACAAATTTGACGAACTTATGAAACATCTAATAACTCGTTTCTAGGACTCTGAACAAAGTTTCTTGCAACTTGAGTGCTTATAAGTGTCTCAATGAGCTTTTTACAAGTTTGACAAACTTATGAAACATTTAACAACGCGTAGGACTCTAAACCAAGTTTCATGCAATATGATTGCTTATAAGTGTCTCAATGAGCTTTGTACATGTTTGACGAACTTATGAAACATCTATAAACGAGTTTTTAGGACTCTAAACCAAGTTTCATCGAACATGAGTGCTTATAAGTGTCTCAATGTGCTTTGTACAAGTATGACGAACTTATGAAACATCTAACAACGTGGTCTCTAGGACTCTAAACCACGTTTCCTGCAACATGAGTGTTTATAAGTGTCTCATTGAGTTTTTTACAAGTTTAACAAACTTATGAAACATCTAACAACTCTTTTCTAGGACTCTAAACAAGTTTCATGCAACATGAGTGCTTATAAGTGTCTCAATGAGCTTTGTACAAGTTTGACGAACTTACGAAACATCTAACAACGCGTTTCTAGGACTCTAAACCAAATTTCTTGCAGCATGAGGGCTTATAAGTGTCTCAATGAGCTTGGTACAAGTTTGACGAACTTATGAAACATCTAACAGCGAGATTCAAATACTCTAAACCAAGTTTCATTCAACATGAGTGCGTATAAAATTCTCAATGAGCTTTGTTAAAGTTTGACAAACTTATTAAATATCTAACAAGGTGGTTTCTAGGACTCTAAACCAAGCTTCATGCATCATGAGTGCTTATAAGTGTCTCAATGAGCTTTGTACAAGTTTGACAAACTTATGAAACATTTACCAACGCGTTTCTAAAACTCTAAACAAAGTTTCATGGAATATAAGTGCTTATAAGTGTCTCAATGACCTTTGTACAGGTTTTCCAAAACATATAACAACGTGGTTTCTATGGCTCTAAACCAAGTTTCATGCAACATGAGTGCTTATAAGTGACTCAATAAGATTTGTACTAGTTTCACGAAATTATGAAACATATAACAACGTGGTTGCTAGGAATCTAAACCAAGTTTCATGCAACATGATTGCTTATAAGTGTCTCTATGAGCTTTGTACTAGTTTGACGAACTTATGAAAGATCTAACAACGCGTTTCTAGGACTCTAAACCAAGTTTCATGCAACATGAGTGCTTATAAGTGTCTCAATGAGCTTTGTACTAGTTTGACGAACTTATGAAACATCTAACAACACGTTTCTACGACTCTAAACAATGTTTCAAGCAACATGAGTACTTATAAGTGTCTCAATGTGCTTTGCACAAGTTTGACAAACTTATGAAACATCTAACAACGTGGTTTCTAGGACTCTAAACCAAGTTTCATGCAACATGAGTGCTTATAAGTGTCTAAATGAGATTTGTACTAGTTTCTTGAACTTATGAAACATATAACAACGTGGTTGCTAGGAATCTAAACCAAGTTTCATGCAAGATGATTGCTTATAAGTGTCTCTATGAGCTTTGTACTAGTTTGACGAACTTATGAAACATCTAACAACGCGTTTCTAGGAATCTAAACCAAGTTTCATGCAACATGAGTGCTTATAAGTGTCTTAATGAGCTTTGTACCAGTTTGATGAACTTATGATACATTTAACAACGTGTTTCTAGGACTCTAAACCAAGTTTCATGCAACATGAGTGCTTATAAGTGTCTCAATGAGCTTTGTACCAGTTTGATGAACTTATGAAACATTTAACAACGCGTTTCTAGGACTCTAAACCAAGTTTCTTGCAACATGAGTGCTTATAAGTGTCTCAATGAGCTTTGTAATTGTTTGACGAACTTATGAAACATCTAACATCGCAGTTCTACGACTCTAAACAAAGTTTCATGCAACATGAGTTCTTATAAGTGTCTCAATGTTCTCTTTACAAGTTTGACAAAGTTATAAAACATCTAACAACGAGTTTCTAGGACTCTAAACTATGTTTCATCCAACATGAGTGCTTATAAAATCCTCAATGAGCTCTGTTAAAGTTTGACAAACTTCTTAATTATCTAACAACGTGGTTTCTAGGACTCTAAACCAAGATTCATGCAACATGAGTGCTTATAAGTGTCTCAGTGAGCTTTGTACAAGTTTGACAAACTTATGAAGCATCTAACAACATGGTTTCTAGGACTCTAATCCAAGTTTCATGCAACATGAGTGTTTATAAAATTCTCAATGATCTTTTTTAAAGTTTGACAAACTTATGAAATATCTAACAACGAGTTCTAGGACTCTAAACCAATTTTTTATCAAACATGAGTGCTTATAAGTATCTCAATTAGCTTTGTACAAGTTTGACGAACTTATGAAACATCTAACAACGCGTTTCTAGGACTCTAAACCAAGTTTCTTGCAATATGAGTTCTTATAAGTGTCTCAATAAGCTTAGGACAAGTTTGACGAACTTATGAAACATCTAATAACTCGTTTCTAGGACTCTAAAAAAAATTTCTTGCAACAAGAGTGCTTATAAGTGTTTCAATGAGCTTTGTACTAGTTTGACGAACTTATGAAACATCTAACAACGCGTTTCTACGACTCTAAACAATGTTTCATGCAACATGAATGCTTATTAGTGTCTCAATGTGCTTTGTACAAGTTTGACAAACTTATGAAACATCTAACAACATGGTTTCTATGGCTCTAAACAAAGTTTCGTGCAACATGAGTGCTTATAAGTGTCTCAATGAGTTTGTACTAGTTTCACGAACTTATGAAACATATAACAACGTGGTTCCTAGGAATCTAAACCAAGTTTCATGCAACATGATTGCTTATAAGTGTCTCTATGAGCTTTGTACTAGTTTGACGAACTTATGAAACATCTAACAACGCGTTTCTACGACTCTAAACAATGTTTCATGCAACATGAGTGCTTATAAGTGTCTCAATGTGCTTTGTATAAGTTTGACAAACTTATGAAACATCTAAGAACGTGGTTTCTAGGAATCTAAACCAAGTTTCATGCCACATGAGTGCTTATTATAAGTGTCTCAATGAGCTTTGTACAGGTTTGACGAACTTATGAAACATCTAACAACGAGTTTCTAGGACTCTAAACCAAGTTTCATCCAACATGAGTGCTTATTAGTGTCTCAATGTGGTTTGTACAAGTTTGACGAACTTATGAAACATCTAACAACATAGTTTCTAGGACTCTATACCATGTTTCGTGCAACATGAGTGCTTATAAGTGTCTTAATGAGCTTTGGACAAGTTTAACGAACTTATGAAACATCTAACAAAGCGTTTCTAGGACTCTAAACCAAGTTTCTTGCAACATGAGTGCTTATAAGTGTCTCAATGAGCGTTGTACTTGTTTGACGAACTTTTCAAACATCTAACATCGCGTTTCTACGGCTCTAAACAAAGTTTCATGCAACATGAGTGCTTATAAGTGTCTTAATGTTCTCTTTACAAGTTTGACGAAGTTATGAAACATCTAACAACGTGGTTTATAGGACTCTAAACAAAGTTTTATGCAACATGAGTGCTTATAAGTGGGTCAATGAGCTTTGTACAAGTTTGACGAACTTATGAAACATTTAACAACGCGTTTCTAGGACTCTAAACCAAGTTTCATGCAACATGAGTGCTTATAATTGTCTTAATGAGCTTTGTACAGGTTTGACGAACTTATGAAACATCTAACAACGAGTTTCTAGGACTCTAAACCAAGTTTCATCCAATATGAGTGCTTATAAGTGTCTCAATCTGGTTTGTACAAGTTTGACGAATTTATGAAACATCTAACAAAATGGTTTCTAGGACTCTAAACCATGTTTCATGCAACATGAGTGCTTATAAGTGTCTTAATGAGCTTTGCACGAGTTTGACAAACTTATGAAACATCTAACAACGCGTTTCTAGGACTCTAAACCAAGTTTCTTGCAACATGAGTGCTTATAAGTGTCTCAATGAACTTTGTACTTGTTTGACGAACTTATGAAACATCTAACATCGCGTTTCTACGACTCTAAACAAAGTTTCATGCAACATGAGTGCTTATAAGTGTCTTAATGTTCTCTTTACAAGTTTGACGAAGTTATGAAACATCTAACAACGTGGTTTATAGGACTCTAAACAAAGTTTTATGCAACATGAGTGCTTATAAGTGGGTCAATGAGCTTTGTACAAGTTTGACGAACTTATGAAACATCTAACAACGCGTTTTAGGACTCTAAACCAAATTTCTTGCAGCATGAGGGCTTATAAGTGTCTCAATGATCTTGGTACAAGTTTGACGAACTTATGAAACATCTAACAACGAGATTCAAATACTCTAAAACAAGTTTCATTCAACATGAGTGCTTATAAAATTCTCAATGAGCTTTGTTAAAGTTTGACAAACTTATTAAATATCTAACAAGGTGGTTTCTAGGACTCTAAACCAAGCTTCATGCAACATGAGTACTTATAAGTGTCTCAATGAGCTTTGTACAAGTTTGACAAACTTATGAAACATTTAACAACGTGGTTTCTGTTGAGGAGAAATAGTCTAAGCATAATGTTGACTATTAATCCGAGACATAATTCACACAAGGAGCTTGAGAGACTCTTTGTGGAAAGGAGGGTATTGACCCAAGTCAATGATTATAGAAGATAATCATTGGATAATGATTGGATAAAAGAAGAATGGACAATATTTGGACAAAAGGAATAACGGCTACTTTTCCAAGGATAAGGACGCGCTACTTTGCCACCACATGTACGGACCAGCTGGCTCCTTGACCACACACACTTGGTCTGACAACACATGCTTGCCTTGACCAAGCCTATCCATAAACGGCTCCTTATGTTAACCTAGTTCCCTCTTTGTATCTTCTCTATATAATCTTGTCCATGTTTTATCTTTGTAATCAAGGAAGTCTCTTCCTATATTCTAATATACAAAAGTTCTCTCAATCTCTCTAATGATAATATCCTCTTAATCTATAAATCTCATCAGTTTCTAGGTCTCTAAACTAAGTTTCATGCAACATGAGTGCTTATAAGTGTCTCAATGAGCTTTGTACAAGTTTGATGAAATTATGAAACATATACCAACGCGTTTCTAAGACTCTAAACCAAGTTTCATGCAATATAAGTGCTTATAAGTGTCTCAATGAGCTTTGTACAAGTTTGACGAACTTATGAAACATCTAACAACACGTTTCTAGGACCCTAAACCAGGTTTCTTGCAACATGAGTTCTTATAAGTTTCTCAATGAGCTTTGTACTAGTTTGAAGAAATTATAAAATATCTATCAATGCGTTTTTAAGACTCTAAACCAAGTTTCTTGCAACATGAGTGCTTAGAAGTTTCTCAATGAGCTTTGTACAAGTTTGACACACTTATGAAACATCTAACAACTCGTTTCTAGGGCTCTAAACCAATTTTCTTGCAACATGAGTGCTTATAAGTGTCTCAATGAGCTTTGTACAACTTTTACGAACATATGAAACATCTGACAACGCATTTCGAGGACTCTTAACCAAGTTTCATGCAACATGACTGTTTATAAGTTCATCAATGAGCTTTGTACAAGTTCCACGAACAATGAAACATATAACAACGCGTTTCTAGGACACTAAACCAAGTTTCATGCAACATGAGTGCTTATAAGTTTCTCAATGAGCTTTGTTAAAGTTTGATGAATTTATGAAATATCTAACAACGTGGTTTCTAGGACTCTAAACCAAGCTTCATGCAAGAAGAGTGCTTATAAGTGTCTCAATGATCTTTGTACAAGTTTTGAGGAACTTAAGAAAAATCTAACAACGTGGTTTCTAGGACTCGAAACCAATTTTCATGCAACATGAATGCTTATAAGTGTCTCAATGAGCTTGGTACAAGTTTCACGAAGTTATGAAACATCTAACAACGAGTTTCTAGGACTCTAAACTAAATTTCATCCAACATGAGTGCTTATAAAATCCTCAATGAGCTTTGTTAAAGTTTGACAAACTTATAAAATATCTAACAACTTGGTTTTCAGACTCTAAACCAAGCATCATGCAACATGAGTGCTTATAAGTGTCTCAATGAGCTTTGTAAAAGTTTGACAAACTTATGAATCATCTAACAACGTGGTGTCTAGGACTCTAAACCATGTTTTATGCAACATGAGTGCTTATAAGTGTCTTAATGAGCTTTGCACAAGTTTGACGAACTTATGAAACATCTAACAACGCGTTTCTAGGACTCTAAACCAAGTTTCTTGCAACATGAGTGCTTATAAGTGTCTCAATGAGCTTTGTACAAGTTTGACAAACTTATGAAGCATCTAACAACGTGGTTTCTAGGACTCTAATCCAAGTTTCATGCAACATTAGTGTTTATAAAATTCTCAATGAGCTTTTTTAAAGTTTGACAAACTTATGAAATATCTAACAACGAGTTTCTAGGACTCTAAACAAATTTTTATCAAACATGAGTGCTTATAAGTGTCTCAATTAGCTTTGTACAAGTTTGACGAACTTATGAAACATCTAACAACGCGTTTCTAGGACTCTAAACCAAGGTTCTTGCAATATGAGTTCTTATAAGTGTCTCAATGAGCTTAGGACAAGTTTGACGAACTTATGAAAAATCTAATAACTCGTTTCTAGGACTCTAAAAAAAAATTCTTGCAACATGAGTGCTTATAAGTGTTTCAATGAGCTTTGTACTAGTTTGACGAACTTATGAAACATCTAACAACGCGTTTCTACAACTCTAAACAATGTTTCATGCAACATGAATGCTTATAAGTGTCTCAATGTGCTTTGTACAAGTTTGACAAACTTATGAAACATCTAACAACGTGGTTTCTATGGCTCTAAACCAAGTTTCATGCAACATGAGTGCTTATAAGTGTCTCAATGAGATTTTTACTAGTTTCACGAACTTATGAAACATATAACAACGTGGTTCCTAGGAATCTAAACCAAGTTTCATGCAACATGATTGCTTATAAGTGTCTCTATGAGCTTTGTACTAGTTTGACGAAATTATGAAACATCTAACAACGCTTTTCTACGACTCTAAACAATGTTTCATGCAACATGAGTCCTTATAAGTGTCTCAATGTGCTTTGTACAAGTTTGACAAACTTATGAAACATCTAAGAACGTGGTTTCTAGGACTCTAAACCAAGTTTCATGCAACATGAGTGCTTATAAGTGTCTCAATGAGATTTGTACTAGTTTCACGAACTTATGAAACATATAACAACGTGGTTTCTAGGAATCTAAACCAAGTTTCATGCAACATGATTGCTTATAAGTGTCTCTATGAGCTTTGTACTAGTTTGACGAACTTATGAAACATCTAACAACGTGTTTCTAGGACTCTAAACCAAGTTTCATGTAACATGATTGCTTATAAGTGTCTTAATGAGCTTTTTACAAGTTTGACGAACTTATGAAACATCTAACAAAGCGGTTTCTAGGACTCTAAACCAAGTTTCATGCAACATGAGTGCCTATAAGTGTCTCAATAAGATTTTTACTAGTTTGTAGTACTTATGATACATCTAACAACGTGGTTGCTAGGACTCCAAACGTGAGTGCTTATAAGTGTCTCAATGAGCTTTGTACAAGTTTGACGAACTTATGAAACATTTAACAACGCGTTTCTAGGACTCTAAACAAAGTTTCATGCAACATGAGTGCTTATAAGTGTCTCAATGAACTTTGTACAAGTTTGACGAACTTATGAAACATTTAACTACGCGTTTCTAGGACTCTAAAATAAGTTTCATGCAACATGAGTGCTTATAAGTGTCTCAATGAGCTTTGTACAGGTTTGACGAACTTATGAAACATCTAACAACGAGTTTCTAGGAGTCTAAACCAAGTTTCATCCAATATGAGTTCTTATAAATGTCTTAATGAGCTTTGCACAAGTTTGACGAACTTATGAAACATCTAACAACGCGTTTCTAGGACTCTATACCAAGTTTCTTGCAACATGAGTGCTTATAAGTGTCTCAATGAGCTTTGTACTTGTTTGACGAATTTATGAAACATCTAACATCGCGTTTCTACGACTCTAAACAAAGTTTCATGCAACATGAGTGCTTATAAGTGTCTTAATGTTCTCTTTACAAGTTTGACGAAGTTATGAAACATCTAACAACGTGGTTTATAGGACTCTAAAAAAAGTTTTATGCAACATGAGTGCTTATAAGTGGGTCAATGAGCTTTGTACAAGTTTGACGAACTTATGAAACATCTAACAACGCGTTTTAGGACTCTAAACCAAAGTTCTTGCAGCATGAGGGCTTATAAGTGTCTCAATGAGCTTGGTACAAGTTTGACGAACTTATGAAACATCTAACAACGAGATTCAAATACTCTAAAACAAGTTTCATTCAACATGAGTGCTTATAAAATTCTCAATGAGCTTTGTTAAAGTTTGACAAACTTATTAAACAAAGCTTTCATGTAACATGAGTACTTATAAGTGTCTCAATGAGCTTTGTACAAGTTTGACAAACTTATGAAACATTTAACAAAGTTGTTTCGTTGAGGAGAAATAGTCTAAGCATAATGTTGACTATTAATCCGAGACATAATCCACATAAGGAGTTTGAGAGACTCTTTGTGGAAAGGAGGGTATTGACCCAAGTCAATGATTATAGAATATAATCATTGGATAATGATTGGATAAAAGAAAAATGAACAATGATTGGATAAAAGGAATAACGACTACTTTTCCAAGGATAAGGACGCGCTACTTTGCCAGCACATGTACGGACCAGCTGGCTCCTTGACAACACACGCTTGGTCTGACCACACATGCTTGCCTTGACCAAGCCTATCCATAAACGACTCCTTATGTTAAACTAGTTCCCTCTTTGTATCTTCTCTATATAATCTTGTCCATGTTTTATCTTTGTAATCAAGGAAGTCTCTTCCTATATTCTAATATACAAAAGTTCTCTCAATCTCGCGTTTCTAGGACTCTAAACCAAGTTTCAAGCAACATGAGAGCTTATAATTCCTCAATGAGCTTTGTACAAGTTTGACGAACGTATGAAACATCTTACAACGCGTTTCTAGGACACTAAACCAAGTTTCACGCAACATGAGTGCTTATAAGTTCCTCAATGAGCTTTGTACAAGTTTGACGAACTTATGAAACATCTAACAACGCGTTTCTAGGACTCTAATCCAAGTTTCATGCAACATGAGTGATTATAAGTGTCTCAATGAGCTTTGTACAAGTTGAGGAACTTATGAAACATCTAACAACACGTTTCTAGGACTCTAATCCAAGTTTCATGCAACATGAGTGATTATAAGTTTCTCAATGAGCTTTGTACAAGTTGACGAACTTATGAAACATTTAACAACGCTTTTCTAGTACTCTAAACCAAGTTTCATGCAACATGAGTGCTTATAAGTTCCTCAATGAGCTTTGTACAAGTTTCACGAACTTATGAAACATCTAACAACGCGTTTCTAGGACTCTAAACCAAGTTTCATGCAACATGAGAGCTTATAAGTTCCTCAATGAGCTTTGTACAAGTTTGGCGAACGTATGAAACATCTAACAACGCGTTTCTAGGACTCTAAACCAAGTTTCACGCAACATGAGTACTTATAAGTTCCTCAATGAGCTTTGTACAAGTTTGACGAACTTATGAAACATCTAACAACGCGTTTCTAGGACTCCAATCCAAGTTTCATGCAACATGAGTGATTATAAGTGTCTCAATGAGCTTTGTACAAGTTGAGGAACTTATGAAACATTTAACAACGCTTTTCTATTATTCTAAACCAAGTTTCATGCAACATATATGAGTGCTTATAAGTTCCTTAATGAGCTTTGTACAAGTTTGACAAACGTATGAAACATCTAATAACCGGTTTCTAGGACTCTAAACAAAGTTTCATGCAACATGAGAGATTACAAGTTCCTCAATGAGCTTTGTACAAGTTTGACGAACGTATGAAACATCTAAAAACGTGTTTCTAGGACTCTAAACCAAGTTTCATGCAACATGAGTGCTTATAAGTTCCTCAATGAGCTTTCACTACAAGAATGCAGGCAATTTCCGACCGTAGTTTTGGTCGGAAATCGGTCGGAAATGTCTATTTCCGACGGATTTCCGACCAAAATTGCGTCGTCGGTTTCAGAATGGTCGGAAACCGGTTTTGGTCGGAAAGTGGTCGGAAATTTCCGACCACAATTATGGTCGGAAATTTCCGACCACTCTCCTACCAAAATGTGGTCGGAAATTTCCGACAACTATCCTACGGAAATGTGGTCGGAAATTTCCGACCACATTTCCGACCACATTTCCGTAGGATTTCCAACGGAAATTAATTTATTTTAAAAAAAATTAAATTATATTTCCTACGGATTTCCGACGGATATCCGACGGAAATAAATAAATTTTAAAAAAAATTAAATTACATTTCCGACGGATATCCGACGGAAATAAATAAATTTTAAAAAAAATTAAATTACATTTCCGACGGTATTCCGACGGAAATAAATATTACATTTCCGACGGAAATCCGACGGAAATAAATATTACATTTCCGACGGATTTCCGACGGAAATGAATATTTTTTTAAAAAAAATAAATAAATATTTCCGACGGATTTCCGACGGAAGTAAATTTTATAATAAAAAAAAATTTATTAAAAATACGAATATTAAAAAAAAATTACAAAAAACGAAAATTAAAAAAAACGAAAATTAAAAAACGAAAATTAAAAAAAATTACAAAAAAGAGAAAAAAAACAAATAATGAAAATAAAAACTAAATTCCTGTTCCCGACCCCGAACCAGATCCTGGAGGATAATCAGGGAAACGGTTCATCAAATACTCATTCATCTTCTGGATTTGAGCGCTTGTTTCTTGTCGGATCTTCTCAATTGCTTCATCTTTTTCTTTATTCGCATTTCGAAGCGCATCTTTCAGCTCAGAGATCTCGAGAAGAAGCGATGGATCGGTGTTTGGTACGTAAGGCAAAGACGTCTCTTGGGATTCGGGAAGGGTCCCTAAACCGTAAGGTTTACCTCGATACATAGGAGTCTCCTACGATCGGAAATTTAAATTATTAATATAATTATATTTTTTTAAAAAAACTATTTAAATATAAAATATTACCTCGAGAACCAACCGGTTTATTTCCGAATTGGTTAGGGTGTTGAACCGGTTGATTCGTCGGAAGATTGAGTTAAGCGGGTGACTTTCGTTTGCACCCGTTCGACGACGTTACGAACCTTTGGTATAAGTTCACCCGTCTTTTTGTTGGTATGGGTGGTCTCCATAACCTTCAACCAATGAGGTTCGTGACCACCCTCTCGGACTCTCTATTACGGAATTAAAATTTAAATGTTAGTATGATTAATCATAATTATTATAATTTGTATATATTTAGTTGGTTTAAAATATACCATGACATCCGAGATTTGTTCGAAAGTGTTTGCGCCGGCATTGTGAGTTGGAGGCGCCTTCTCGATGGACCCGTCCCCACCTCTCGCGGTTTGTGGCGTTTCGCTTGGCTTTTTTTCCGGCCGCTTCCGTCGTCCAATAGTTTTTAAACCCGTCCCAAACAGAAGGGTTTAGGAACGAAGGTTTTTCCCCACCCAAACGCCATTTTTCCTTCGACTCGAACATATGATTCGAGTAGGAAGTCGCACAAGCCTTGTCAAATTCTTCTTGAATTTGACTAGTGAGTTGTGGTTCCCAATTAAACTCTTGCTGGAAATTTAAAGTTTATAAATAAATTTCATAAGTTTTTTTTATTTATTTAATAATTTTTTGAGTAAATAAAAAAATTTATTTACTAACCGCAAAAGAACGGAACCATATTTCCCGAAGTTCGGTGGGAAATCTCGGTATTTTGGATACGGAGCGGGTAACATTCCGTGGATGCATTTAAGAATAGCTTTTGGGATTTTTCCCTCATGTCTAAACCTTAAATTATTTTATAACTAATAATTAATATTTTTAGGTATTATTTTTTTGTAAATTTAAATGTTTGTAAATATTTACCAAGTGACTCGGTTCATGGGAATGGCTTCAAAGTTGGGATCGAGCCGAATAAGTCTCTCCCGTCCTTCCCGCCGGACCAAATCTTGAACAGACATTCTCACGGATTGTGAGGATCCAATACCATCATTAGACCTAATTAAAAATATAAAAAAAAAACAAATTAGTATTAATTAAAAAAACAAATATAAATAATATTTAAAAAAAATGATTTATAAGAATAAAATTACATTTTTTGGAGAGATTTGGAGAGATTGTGTAAAATTTCGGAAGTGTTTTTTTAGAGAGATGTAGAGAGATGTTGTTTGAGTTGTGAAAAAATGAAAGGGGAAGGGGGTATATATACGAAAATTTCCGACCGAAATTTCGGTCGGAAATCGGTAGGAAATGAAAATTGACCGCCAAAGTGAAAAATTTGGCGGAGAAAGAGCGGTCAAAATTCATTGTGGTCGGAAATCGGTAGGAATTTCCGACCGAATTCCGACCACAATTAAATTTTAATATAATTAATTATTGTGGTCGGAAATCGGTCGGAATTTCCTACCGATTTCCGACCACAATGAATTTTGACCGCCAAACTGAAAAAAATTTGGCGAAAAAAGAGCGCTCAAAATTATTGTGGTCGGAATTCGGTAGGAAATTCCGACCGATTTCCGACCACAATAATTAATTATATTAAAATTTAATTGTGGTCGGAATTCGGTCGGAATTTCCTACCGATTTCCGACCACAATAATTAATTATTTTAATTATTTAATTGTGGTCGGAAATTGGTTGGAAATTCCTACCAATTTCCGACCACAGTAAATTAATTATTTTAAATTTTAATTTCCTACCTTGCGAACACTTAGCAGTTTCGGGTAAATTTCAAGAACTACGGTCGAATAAAAACGTATTTCGAATAGGTTTAATGGAGTGTTTATATAAGATTTCTTGAACATAACAATATATAAGTATAATATGTTTCACGTTTTCAAATGTTTTTATGAAAATACCAAAATTTTGAAAAAACATATGAAAGTTACATAACTAACTTGTAATGAAACATATATTTATAAAAATTAAAACTATTTTGCATTTTATGATCATTTTAGACATTTTGTAGAGTTTATTTTATTTCTAAAACGTATTATATAAAGGTATTTCATTGATTCGACAAAAAAAAACATCATTTTTAAATGAAACCCTATAATGGTCGGAATTCGGTCGAAACTGATAAGTGATCGCATGGATTAAATGACATGCATTTAAATTTTTATATAATTAATTAATTGTGGTCGGAAATTGGTCGGAAATTCCTACCGATTTCCGACCACAATTAATTAATTATATAAAAATTTAAATGTGGTCGGAATTCGGTAGGAATTTCCGACCGAATTCCGACGGAAAATGCATGTCATTTTATCATCCGAACACTTAGCGAGTTTCGGATAAATTTCAAGAACTACGGTCGGAAATCGGTAGGAATTTCCGACCGATTTCCGACCGAAGTTCGTGATTTAGTGTATATTTAGTGTTTCGCATAAAAACGAATTTCGAATAGGTTTAATGGAGTGTTTATATAAGATTTCTTGAACATAACAATATATAAGTATAATATGTTTCACGTTTTCAAATATTTTTATGAAAATACCAAAATTTTGAAAAAACATATGAAAGTTACTTAACTAAGTTGTAATGAAACATATATTTATAAAAATTAAAACTATTTTGCATTTTATGATCATTTTAGACATTTGTAGAGTTTATTTGTTTACTAAAACGTATTGTATAAAGGTATTTCATTGATTCGACAAAAAAAAACATCATTTTGAAATGAAACCCTATAACGGTCGGAATTCGGTCGGAAATTTCCTACCGAATTCCGACCACATATCTTCTCTAGGTTGCACAATATCACAGGGATCTTCTCGTCAAGATTTCGGATTTCTTCGGCAGAAAGGGATCTCGCAGAAATGTCTCTGAAAAAAGCTCATATTCCTGCAATCGCTTCATGGACTTTTTGCGGAAGAAGCCCGTCGAATGCAAATGGAAGAATACGTTGCATAACAACATGACAATCATGACTCTTCATCCCTGAAAACTTACCTTCTCTACGATCAACACAGTTTCTAAGGTTAGAAGAGTAACCATCCGGAAACTTAACACCGTCCATTATCCAGCTAAAGAATTCATGCTTTGTCAAGCGTTTAACCGAAAAGCGAGTTGGGGATATCTTCCTTGACTGGTGACATGAAGTTCCTTCCGAGAACAAATAGTCGGCAAGTCTAATCTGGACTTCAAGTTGTCTTTCGTCTTCCCTTTCACGTTCATAATGGTGAACATGATGTTGTCAAAGAAGTTCTTCTCGATGTGCATAACATCTAGGTTGTGCCGAAGTAAATGATCCTTCCAATAAGGCAAATCCCAAAATATGCTCTTTTTGTGCCGGTTATGATGTTCACCATATCCATCCACAACTTGATGTCCGTTACCACCACAACGTACTGTCTTCTCAGCTCCAAAATCTCTAAGTTGAGTTAGTATATGTTCACCGCTTACTTCTTCGGGAGGTCCTTCATAGATTTTCTTCTTCTTCGTAAACAAAGTAGTGCTCCGACGGTATGGATGATCGTTTGGTAAAAATCGTCGATGACAATCAAACCAACATGATTTACGTCCGTTCTTCAATTGGAAAGCATCGGTGTTATCTTGACAATAAGGACAAGATAACCGTCCATGTGTGGTCCATCCAGATAACATACCATATGCCGAAAAATCGCTAATAGTCCACATTAGTACTGCTCGCATCATGAAGTTTTGTTGCATTGATATGTCGTACGTTTCAACTCCACTCTCCCATAAAATCTTCAACTCATGTATCAACGGCTGCATAAATATGTCTAGTGCTCTCTTCGGATGCTCTGGCCCGGAACAAGAATAGATAGGAACAAAAACTCCCTAACCATGCACAATGACGGAGGCGGGTTGTAAGGCGTGACGATCACCGGCCATAAAGAATATTGTCTCCCATGTTTCCCAAAAGGGTTGAAACCATCAGTACTTAATCCCAAATACACATTGCGACTCTCACTTGCGAAACTAGGATACACATTTTGAAAATGTTTCCATGCTTGAGCATCCGAAGGATGTGCTATCTCTCCATTTAACATCTCATGTTCCGCATGCCATCTCATCGAACTTGCTGTGCGCTCCGACCGATATAACCTCTTCGGTCTATCCGTTAACGGCAAATACCACATTCTCTTATAAGGTATGGACACTCTTCCACCAGTTTTTTTATATCGTGGTTTCTTACGAACCGGCATGCCGAGCGGTTTTCATCTCTTCTCCAATATAACATACGTTATCGACGCACACATCGATAATCCGATACGGTAATCCTAGACCGGATACCAACTTCTCGATTTCATAATACGTCCCCGGTGCCATATTATCTTCGGGCAAAATGTCTTTGATCGACCGGCCCACGCATCCACACAATCTTCGAAAGATTGTAATCCGTTTTGATAGACATCATTCTTGTCGCGGTGAAAGAGGTGAATGACCTTCTCTACACCCACCATATAACGGGTTTTTAGCGGCATCCAACATGTCAAAGAATTTCTGCGCTTCCACATTTGGCTCCTCCAATGTAGGCTCATGATGATCTCCAACAAACGACGGCATAGTTTCGCGAAAAATATCATTTACCATTTGCACGGTCCTATCTACGGATATAGGTTCTTCTACCGGAGGGACAACTAAATTATTATCATAATATTGTACATTACTACTACTAGGATAATTTACCATCAAATCATTTTCCCCATGAGAATACCATATTTTATACCCCGGCGTAAAACCAACATTATATAAATGCTTTCATACTACTTTTACCAAAACATTTCTACGATTATCGCAATTTTTACAAGGACAATACATTTTACTGTTGCTACGGTTCTTTCTTGAATTGCGGCAAACTCCATAAATTGTTTAAGCCCCTCCGCAAATTCTTCCGAAAGTAATCCCGTCGCCGGATCTTTATGATTTCCATCCATCCACGATCTAAAATAACTCATTATAATAATTTTTATTGAATTTTGTGGTAAATGGAGATTGATAAGAGAAATTGTTAATTTGTATTGAATTTTGTGGTAAATGGAGATTGATAAGAGAAATTATGAGAAAGAAGAAGTGAGTGTGTGATATATATAAGAAAAATTTCCTACCGATTTCCGACCGATTTCCTACCACAATTGATCCGTTGCACAACGGTAACGAAACGTTCAAATATCGGTCGGAAATCGGTCGGAAAAGTTTTCCGTCGGAAATTGGTCGGAAATTGGTAGGAAATTTTCTACGAATTTCCTACAAATTTCCGACCAATTAGTTTTCCGACCAATTTCCGACCGATATTTTAACGTTTCGTTACCGTCGTGCAACGGATCAATTGTGGTAGGAAATCGGTCGGAAATCGGTAGGAAATTTTCGACGGATATCCGACCGAAATAAATTCCGACGGAAATCCGACCGATTTCCTACCAAATTCCGACCAAATATTTGTGTCGGAATTTAGTCGGAAATTTCCGACCGATTTCCGACCAATATCCATGTAGTCGGAAATCGGTCGGAAAGTGGTCGGAAATTTCCGACCACATTTTTACGGTCGGAAATGTGGTAGGAAATTACCCTGTTTTCTTGTAGTGTTTGTACAAGTTTGACGAACGTATGAAACATCTAACAACTTGTTTCTAGGACTCTAAACTAAGTTTCATGCAACATGAGTGCTTATAAGTTCATCAATGTGCTTTGTACAAGTTTGACAAACGTATGAAACATCTAACAACGTGTTTCTAGGACTCTAAACAAACTTTCATGCAACATGAGTGCTTATAAGTTCCTCAATGAGCTTTGTACAAATTTGACGAACGTATGAAACATCTAACAACGCGTTTCTAGGACTCTAAACCAAGTTTCATGCAACATGAGTGTTTATAAGTGCCTCAATGAGCTTTGTACAAGTTTTACGAACTTATGAAACATCTAACAACGCGTTTCTAGGACTCTAAACCAAGTTTCATGCAACATGAGTGCTTATAAGTTCCTCAATGAGCTTTGTAGAAGTTTCACGAACTTATGAAACATCTAACAACGCGTTTCTAGGACTCTAAACCAAGTTTCATGCAACATGAGTGCTTATAATTTCCTCAATGAGTTGTGTACAAGTTTCACGAACTTATGAAACATCTACCAACGCGTTTCTAGGACTCTAAACAAAGTTTCATGCAACATGAGATATTATTAGTTCCTCAATGAGCTTTGTACAAGTTTGACGAACGTATGAAACATCTAACAACGTGTTTCTAGGACTCTAACCCAAGTTTCATGCAACATGAGTGCTGATAAGTTCCGCAATGAGCTTTGTACAAGTTTGACGAACGTATGAAACATCTAACAACGCGTTTCTGGGACTCTAAACCAAGTTCCATGCAACATGAGTGCTTATAAGTTCCTCAATGAGCTTTGTACAAGTTTGACGAACATATGAAACATCTAACAACGCGTTTCTATGACTCTAAACCAAGTTTCATGCAACATGAGTTTTTATAAGTGTCTCAATGAGCTTTGTACAAGTTTGACGAACTTATGAAACATCTAACAACGCGTTTCTAGGACTCTAAACCAAGTTTCATGCAACATGAGTGCTTATAAGTTCCTCAATGAGCTTTGAAAAAGTTTCACGAACTTATGATACATCCAACTACGCGTTTCTAGGACTCTAAACCAAGTTTCATGCAACATGATAGCTTATAAGTTCCTCAATGAGCTTTGACAAGTTTGACGAACGTATGAAACATCTAACAACACGTTTTTAGGACTCTAAACAAAGTTTCACGCAACATGAGTGCTTATAAGTTCCTCAATGAGGTTTGTACAAGTTTGACAAACTTATGAAACATCTAACAACGCGTTTCTAGGACTCTAAACCAAGTTTCATGCAACATGAGTGCTTATAATGTCCTCAATAAGCTTTGTACAAGTTTCACGAACTTATGAAAAATCTAACAACATGTTTCTAGGACTCTAAACAAAGTTTCATGCAACATGAGAGATTATAAGTTCCTCAATGAGATTTGTACAAGTTTGACGAACGTATGAAACATCTAACAACGTGTTTCTAAGACTCTAAACCAAGTTTCATGCAACATGAGTGCTTATAAGTTCCTCAATGAGCTTTGTACAAGTTTTACGAACGTATGAAACATCGAACAACGTGTTTCTAGGACTCTAAACAAAGTTTCATGCAACATGAGTGCTTATAAGTTCCTCAATGAGCTTTGTACAAGTTTGACGAACGTATGAAACAACTAACAACACGTTTCTAGGACTCTAAACAAAGATTCATGCAACATGAGTTCTTATAATTTCCTCAATGAGCTTTGTACAAGTTTCACGAATTTATGAAACACCTAACTACCGGTTTCTAGGACTCTAAACAAAGTTTCATGCAACATGAGATATTACAAGTTCCTCAATGAGCTTTGTACAAGTTTGACGAACGTATGAAACATCTAACAACGTGTTTCTAGGACTCTAAACCCAGTTTCATGCAACATGAGTGCTTATAAGTTCCTCAATGACCTTTGTACAAGTTTCACGAACTTATGAAACATCTAACAACGCGTTTCTAGGACTCTAAACCAAGTTTCATGCAACATGAGTGCTTATAATTTCCTCAATGAGCTGTGTACAAGTTTCACGAACTTATGAAACATCTACCAACGCGTTTCTAGGACTCTAAACAAAGTTTCATGCAACATGAGATATTATTAGTTCCTCAATGAGCTTTGTACAAGTATGACGAACGTATGAAACATCTAACAACGTGTTTCTAGGACTCTAAACAAAGATTCATACAACATGAGTTCTTATAATTTCCTCAATGAGCTTTGTACAAGTTTCACGAATTTATGAAACATCTAACAACCGGTTTCTAGGACTCTAAACCAAGTTTCATGCAACATGAGAGATTACAAGTTCCTCAATGAGCTTTGTACAAGTTTGACGAACGTATGAAAAATCTAACAACGTGTTTCTAGGACTCTAAACCAAGTTTCATTCAACATGAGTGCTTATAAGTTCCTCAATGAGCTTTGTACAAGTTTGACGAACATATGAAACATCTAACAACTCGTTTCTAGGACTCTAACCCAAGTTTCATGCAACATGAGAGCTTATAAGTTCCTCAATGAGCTTTGTACAAGTTTGACGAACGTATGAAACATCTATCAACGTGTTTCTAGGACTCTAAACCAAGTTTCATGCAGCATGAGTGCTTATAAGTTCCTCTATGAGCTTTGTACAAGTTTGAAGAACGTATGAAACATCTAACAACGCGTTTCTAGGACTCTAAACCATGTTCCATGCAACATGAGTGCTTATAAGTATCTCAATGAGCTTTGTACAAGTTTGAAGGTTGAAACATCTAACAACGAACTTATGAAACATCTAACAACTCGTTCCTAGGACTCTAAACCAAGTTTCATGCAACATGAGAGCTTATAAGTATCTCAATGAGCTTTGTACAAGTTTGACGAACTTATGAAACATCTAACAATGCGTTTCTAGGACTCTAATCCAAGTTTCATGCAACATGAGTTATTATAAGTGTCTCAATGAGCTTTGTACAAGTTGACGAACTTATGAAAATCTAACAACGCTTTTCTAGTACTCTAAACCAAGTTTCATGCAACATGAGTGCTTATAAGTTGCTCAATGAGTTTTGTACAAGTTTCACGAACTTATGAAACATCTAACAACGCGTTTCTAGGACTCTAAACAAAGTTTAATGCAACATGAGAGATTATAAGTTCATCAATGAGCTTTGTACAAGTTTGACGAACGTATGAAACATCTAACAACGCGTTTCTAGGACTCTAAACCAAGTTTCATGCAACATGAGTGCTTATAAGTTACTCAATGATCTTTGTACAAGTTTGACGAACGTATGAAACATCAAACAACGCTTTTCTAGGAATCTAAACCAAGTTTCATTCAACATGAGTGCTTATAAGTTCCTCAATGAGCTTTATACAAGTTTGACGAACTTATGAAACATCTAACAACGCGTTTCTAGGACTCTAAACAAAGTTTCATGCAACATGAGTGCTTATAAGTTCCTCAATGAGCTTTGTACAAGTTTGAAGAACTTATGAAACATCTAACAACGCGTTTCTAGGACTCTAATCCAAGTTTCATGCAACATGAGAGCTTATAAGTTCCTCAATGAGCTTTGTACAAGTTTGACAAACGTATGAAACATCTAACAACTCGTTTCTAGGACTCTAAACCAAGTTTCATGCAACATGAGAGCTTATAAGTATCTCAATGAGCTTTTTACAAGTTTGACGAACTTATGAAACATCTAACAACGCGGTTCTAGGACTCTAAACCAAGTTTCATGCAACATGAGAGCTTATAAATTCCTCAATGAGCTTTGTAAAAGTTTGACGAACATATGAAACATCTAACAACGCGTTTCTTGGACTCTAAACCAAGTTTCATGCAACATGAGTGCTTATAAGTGTCTCAATTAGCTTTGTACAAGTTTGACGAACGTATGAAACATCTAACAACGCGTTTCTAGGACTCTAAACCAAGTTTCACACAACATGAGTGCTTATAAGTTCCTCAATGAGCTTTGTACAAGTTTGACGAACTTATGAAACATCTAACAACGCTTTTCTAGGACTCTAATCCAAGTTTCATGCAACATGAGTGATTATAAGTGTCTCAATTAGCTTTGTACAAGTTGACGAACTTATGAAACATTTAACAACGCTTTTCTAGTACTCTAAACCAAGTTTCATGCAAAATGAGTGCTTATAAGTTCCTCAATGAGCTTTGTACAAGTTTCACGAATTTATAAAACATCTAACAACGCGTTTCTAGGACTCTAAACCAAGTTTCATGCAACATGAGTGCTTATAAGTGTCTCAATTAGCTTTGTACAAGTTTGACGAACTTATGTAACATATAATAACGCGTTTCTAGGACTCTAAACTAAGTTTCATGCAACATGAGAGCTTATAAGTTCCTCAATGAGCTTTGTACAAGTTTGACGAACATATGAAACATCTAACAACGCGTTTCTAGGACTCTAAACAAAGTTTCATGCAACATGAGTGCTTATAAGTTCCTCAATGAGCTTTGTACAAGTTTGACGAAGTTAAGAAACATCTAACAACGCGTTTTCTAGGACTCTAAACTAAGTTTCATGCAACATGATTGCTTATAAGTTCTTCAATGAGCTTTGTACAAGTTTGAAGAAATTATGAAACATCTAACAACGCGTTTCTAGGACTCTAATACAAGTTTCATGCAACATGAGTTATTATAAGTGTCTCAATGAGCTTTGTACAAGTTGACGAACTTATGAAACATCTAACAACGCTTTTCTAGTACTCTAGTACTCTAAACCAAGTTTCATGCAACATGAGTGCTTATAAGTTGCTCAATGAGTTTTGTACAAGTTTCACGAACTTATGAAACATCTAACTACGCGTTTCTAGGACTCTAAACCAAGTTTCATGCAACATGAGTGCTTATAATTTCCTCAATGAGCTTTGTAGAAGTTTCACGAACTTATGAAACATCTAACAACGCGTTTCTAGGACTCTAAACAAAGTTTCATGCAACATGAGAGATTATAAGTTCATCAATGAGCTTTGTACAAGTCTGACGAACGTATGAAACATCTAACAACGCGTTTCTAGGACTCTAAACCAAGTTTCATGCAACATGAGTGCTTATAAGTTACTCAATGAGCTTTGTACAAGTTTGAAGAACGTATGAAACATCTAACAACGCGTTTCTAGGACTCTAAACCAAGTTTCATGCAACATGAGTGCTTATAAGTTCCTCAATGAGCTTTTTACAAGTTTCACGAATTTATGAAACATCGAACAACGCGTTTCTAGGACTCTAAACCAAGTTTCATGCAACATGAGTCCTTATAAGTTCCTCAATGAGCTTTGTACAATTTTGAAGAACGTATGAAACATCTAACAACGCGTTTCTAGGACTCTAAACTAAAGTTTCATTCAACATGAGTGCTTATAAGTTCCTCAATGAGCTTTGTACAAGTTTGAAGAACTTATGAAACATCTAACAACGCGTTTCTAGGACTCTAATCCAAGTTTCATGCAACATGAGAGCTTATACGTTCCTCAATGAGCTTTGTACAAGTTTGACAAACGTATGAAACATCTAACAACGCGTTTGTAGGACTCTAAACCATGTTTCATGCAACATGAGTGCTTATAAGTTCCTCAATGAGCTTTGTACAAGTTTCACGAACTTATGAAACATCTAACAACTCGTTTCTAGGACTCTAAACCATGTTTCATGCAACATGAGGGCTTATAAGTTTCTCAATGAGTTTTGTACAAGTTTGACGAACATATGAAACATCTAACAACGCGTTTCTAGGACTCTAAACCAAGTTTCACGCAACATGAGTGCTTATAAGTGTCTCAATTAGCTTTGTACAAGTTTGACGAACGTATGAAACATCTAACAACGCGTTTCTAGGACCCTAAACCAAGTTTCACACAACATGAGTGCTTATAAGTTCCTCAATGAGCTTTGTACAAGTCTCATTGAGGAACTTATAAGCTTTCATGTTGCATGAAACTTGGTTTAGAGTCCTAGAAACGCGTTGTTAGATGTTTCATATGTTCGTCAACTATTACAAAGTTCATTGAGATACTTATAAGCACTCATGTTGAGTGAAACTTGGTTTAGAGTCCTAGAAACGCGTTGATAGATGTTTCATAAATTCGTCAAACTTGTATAAAGCTCATTGAGACACTTATAAGCATTCATGTTGCATGAAACTTGGTTTAGAGTCCTAGGAACGCGTTATTAGATGTTTCATAAGTTCGTGAAACTTGTACAAAGCTTATTAAGGAACTTATAAGCACTCATGTTGCATGATACTTGGTTTAGAATCCTAGAAACGCGTTGTTAGATGTTTCATACGTTCGTGAAACTTGTGCAAAGCTCATTGAGGAACTTATAAGCTCTCATGATGCATGAAACTTGTTTTAGAGTCCTAGAAACGCATTGTTAGATGTTTCATACGTTCGTCAAACTTGTACAAAGCTCATTGAGATACTTATAAGCACTCATGCTGCATGAAACTTGGTTTAGAGTCCTAGAAACGCGTTCTTAGATGTTTCATAAGTTCGTCAAACTTGTATAAACCTCATTGAGACACTTATAAGCATTCATGTTGCTTGAAACTTGGTTTAGAGTCCTAGAAACGCGTTGTTAGATGTTTCATAAATTAGTGAAACTTGTACAAAGCTCATTGAGGAACTTATAAGCACTCATGTTATATGAAACTTTGTTTAGAGTACTAGAAACGCGTTGTTAGATGTTTCATACGTTCGTCAAACTTGTACAAAGCTCATTGAGGACTTTATAATTTTTCATGATGCATGAAACTTGGTTTAGAGTCCTAGAAATGCGTTGTTAGATATTTCATAAGTTCGTGAAACTTGTACAAAGCTCATTGAGGAACTTATAAGCTCTCATGTTGCATGAAGCTTGGTTTAGAGTCCTAGAAACGCGTTGTTAAATGTTTCATAAGTTCGTCAACTTGTACAAAGCTCATTGAGACACTTATAATCACTCATGTTGCATGAAACTTGGTTTAGAGTCCTAGAAACGAGTTGTTAGATGTTTCATAAGTTCTTGAAACTTGTACAAAGCTCATTGAGGAACTTATAAGCACTCATGTTGCATGAAACTTGGTTTAGAGTCCTAGAAACGTGTTGTTAGATGTTTCATATGTTCGTGAAACCTGTACAAAGCTCACTGAGGAACTTATAAGCACTCATGTTGCATGAAAATTGGTTTAGAGTCCTAGAAACGCGGTATTAGATGTTTCATACTTTCGTCAAATTTGTACAAAGCTCATTGAGGAATTTATAAGCTATCATGTTACATGAAACTTGGTTTAGAGTCCTAGAAACGAGTTGTTAGATGTTTCATATTTTCGTCAAACTTGTACAAAGCTTATTAAGATACTTATAAGCACTCATGTTGGATGAAACTTGGTTTAGAGTCCTAGGAACGCGTTGTTGGATGTATCATAAGTTCGTAAAACTTGTATAAAGCTCATTGAGACAGTTATAAGCATTCATGTTGCATGAAACTTGCTTTAGAGTCCTAGAAACACGTTGTTAGATGTTTCATAAGTTAGTGAAACTTGTACCAAGCTCATTGAGACACTTATAGACACTTATGATGCATAAAACTTGGTTTAGAGTACTAGAAAAGCGTTGTTAAATGTTTCATAAGTTTGTCAACTTGTACAAAGCTCATTGAGACACTTATAATCACTCATGTTGCATGAAACTTGGATTAGAGTCCTAGAAACGCGTTGTTAGATGTTTCATAAGTTCATCAAACTTGTATAAAGCTCATTGAGGAACTTATAAGCACTCATGTTGCATGAAACTTGGTATAGAGTCCTAGAAACACGTTGTTAGTTGTTTCATACGTTCGTCAAACTTGTACAAAGCTCATTGAGGAACTTATAAGCATTCATGTTGCATGAAACTTGGTTTAGAGTCCTAGAAACGCGTTGTTAGATGTTTCATAAGTTCGTCAAACTTGATACAAAGCTCATTGAGGAACTTATAAGCTCTCATGTTGCATGAAACTTGGTTTAGAGTCCTAGAAACGCGTTGTTAGATGTTTCATAAGTTCGTCAACTAATACAAAGTTCATTGAGATACTTATAAGCACTCATGTTGCGTGAAACTTGGTTTAGAGTCCTAGAAACGCGTTGATAGATATTTCATAAGTTCGTCAAACTTGTATAAAGCTCATTAAGACACTTATAAGCATTCATGTTGCATGAAACTTGGTTTAGAGTCCTAGGAACGCGTTATTAGATGTTTAATAAGTTCGTGAAACTTGTACAAAGCTCATTGAGGAACTTATAAGCTCTCATGTTGCATGAAACTTGTTTTAGAGTCCTAGAAACGCGTTGTTAGATGTTTCATAAGTTCGTGAAACTTTTACAAAGCTCATTGAGGAACTTATAAACACTCATGTTGCATGAAACTTGGTTTAGAGTCCTAGAAACGCGTTCTTAGATCTTTCATACGTTCGTAAAACTTGTACAAAGCTCGTCGAGTAACTTATAAGCTTTCATGTGCATTAAACTTGGTTTAGAGTCCTAGAAACGCGTTGTTAGATGTTTCATAAGTTCGTGAAACTTGTACAATGCTCATTGAGGAACTTATAAGCACTCATGTTGCGTGAAGCTTGGTTTAGAGTCCTAGAAACGCGTTGTTAAATGTTTCATAAGTTCGTGAAACTTGTACAAAGCTCATTGAGGAACTTATAAGCACTCATGTTGCATGATACTTGGTTTAGAATCCTAGAAACGCGTTGTTAGATGTTTCATACGTTCGTCAAACTTGTGCAAAGCTCATTGAGGAACTTATAAGCTCTCATGATGCATGAAACTTTTTTAGAGTCCTAGAAATGCGTTGTTAGATGTTTCATACGTTCGTCAAACTTGTACAAAACTCATTGAGATACTTATAAGCACTCATGTTGCATGAAACTTGGTTTAGAGTCCTAGAAACGCGTTGTTAGATGTTTCATAAGTTCGTCAAACTTGTATAAACCTCATTGAGACACTTATAAGCATTCATGTTGCATGAAACTTGGTTTAGAGTCCTAGAAACGCGTTGTTAGATGTTTCATAAGTTCGTCAAACTTGTACAACGCTCATTTAGATACTTAGAAGCACTCATGTTGAATGAAACTTGGTTTAGAGTCCTAGAAACGCGTAGTTAGATGTTTCATAAGTTCGTCAAACTTGTATAAATCTCATTGAGACACTTATAAGCATTCATGTTGCATGAAACTTGGTTTAGAGTCCTAGAAACGCGTTGTTAGATGTTTCATAAGTTCGTGAAACTTGTACAAAGCTCATTGAGGAACTTATAAGCACTCATGTTGCATGAAACTTGGTTCAGAGTCCTAGAAACGTGTTGTTAAATGTTTCATAAGTTCGTAAACTTGTACAAAGCTCATTGAGACACTAAAAATCACTCATGTTGCATGAAACTTCGTTTAGAGTCCTAGACACGCGTTGTTAGATGTTTCATAAGTTCATGAAAGTTCTACAAAGCTCATTGAGGAACTTATAAGCACTCATGTTGCATGAAACTTGGTTTAGAGTCCTAGAATCGAGTGGTTAGATGTTTCGTAAGTTCGTAAAACTTGTACAAAGCTCATTGAGATACTTATAAGCACTCATGTTGCATGAAACATGGTTTAGAGTCATAGAAACGCGTTGTTAGATGTTTCATAAGTTAGTGAAATTTGTACCTAGCGCATTGAGACACTTATAGACACTTATGATGCATAAAACTTGGTTTAGAGTACTAGAAAAGCGTTGTTATATTTCATAAGTTCGTCAAGTTTTATAACACTCATTGAGACACTTATAATCACTCATGTTGCTTGAAACTTGGATTAGAGTCGTAGAAACGCGTTGTTAAATGTTTCATAAGTTCGTCAAACTTTTAAAAAGCTCATTGAGGAACTTATAAGAACTCATGTTGCATGAATCTTGGTTTAGAGAGTCCTAGAAACGCGTTGTTAGATGTTTCATAAGTTCGTAAAACTTGTACAAAGCTCATTGAGGAACTTATAAGCACTCATGTTTCATGGAACTTGGTTTAGAGTCCTAGAAACGCGTTGTTAGATGTTTCATACATTCGTCAAACTTGTACAAAGCTCATTGAGGAACTTATAAGCACTCATGTTGCATGGAACTTGGTTTAGAGTCCTAGAAACGCGTTGTTAGATGTTTCATACGTTCGTCAAACTTGTACAAAGCTCATTGAGGAACTTATAAGCTTTCATGTTGCTTGAAACTTAGTTTAGAGTCCTAGAAACGAGTTGTTAGATGTTTCATAAGTTCGTCAAACTTGTACAAAGCTCATTGAGATACTTATAAGCACTCATGTTGCATGAAACTTGGTTTAGACTCCCGAAACGCGTTGTTAGAGGTTTCATAAGTTCGTCAAACTTGTATAAATCTCATTGAGACACTTATAAGCATTCATGTTGCATGAAACTTGGTTTATAGTCCTAGAAACGCGTTGTTAGATGTTTCATAAGTTCGTGAAACTTGTACAAAGCTCATTGAGGAACTTATAAGCACTCATGTTGCATGAAACTTGGTTCGAGTCCTAGAAACGTGTTGTTAAATGTTTCATAAGTTCGTAAACTTGTACAAATCTCATTGAGACACTAAAAATCACTCATGTTGCATGAAACTTCGTTTAGAGTCCTAGACACGCGTTGTTAGATGTTTCATAAGTTCATGAAACTTCTACAAAGCTCATTGAGGAACTTATAATCACTCATGTTGCATGAAACTTGGTTTAGAGTCCTAGAAACGCGTTGTTAGATGTTTCATAAGTTCGTCAAACTTGTATAAATCTCATTGAGACACTTATAAGCATTCATGTTGCATGAAACTTGGTTTAGAGTCCTAGAAACGCGTTGTTAGATGTTTCATAAGTTCGTCAAACTTGTACAACGCTCATTTAGATACTTAGAAGCACTCATGTTGCATGAAACTTGGTTTAGAGTCCTAGAAACGCGTAGTTAGATGTTTCATAAGTTCGTCAAACTTGTATAAATCTCATTGAGACACTTATAAGCATTCATTTAGCATGAAACTTGGTTTAGAGTCCTAGAAACGCGTTGTTAGATGTTTCATAAGTTCGTGAAACTTGTACAAAGCTCATTGAGGAACTTATAAGCACTCATATTGCATGAAACTTGATTCGAGTCCTAGAAACGTGTTGTTAAATGTTTCATAAGTTCGTAAACTTGTACAAAGCTCATTGAGACACTAAAAATCACTCATGTTGCATGAAACTTCGTTTAGAGTCCTAGACACGCGTTGTTAGATGTTTCATAAGTTCATGAAACTTCTACAAAGCTCATTGATGAACTTATAAGCACTCATGTTGCATGAAACTTGGTTTAGAGTCCTAGAATCGAGTTGTTAGATGTTTCATAAGTTCGTAAAACTTGTACAAAGCTCATTGAGATACTTATAAGCACTCATGTTGCATGAAACTTGGTTTAGAATCCTAGAAACGCGTTGTTAGATGTTTCATAAGTTAGTGAAATTTGTACCAAGCGCATTGAGACACTTATAGACACTTATGTTGCATAAAACTTGGTTTAGAGTACTAGAAAAGCGTTGTTATATTTCATAAGTTCATCAACTTTTACAACGCTCATTGAGACACTTATAATCACTCATGTTGCATGAAACTTGGATTAGAGTCGTAGAAACGCGTTGTTAAATGTTTCATAAGTTCGTCAAACTTTTATAAAGCTCATTGAGGAACTTATAAGCACTCATGTTGCATGAATCTTGGTTTAGAGAGTCCTAGAAACGCGTTGTTAGATGTTTCATAAGTTCGTAAAACTTGTACAAAGCTCATTGAGGAACTTATAAGCACTCATGTTTCATGGAACTTGGTTTAGAGTCCTAGAAACGCGTTGTTATATGTTTCATACATTCGTCAAACTTGTACAAAGCTCATTGAAGAACTTATAAGCACTCATGTTGCATGGAACTTGGTTTAGAGTCCTAGAAACGCGTTGTTAGATGTTTCATACGTTCGTCCAACTTGTACAAAGCTCATTGAGGAACTTATAAGCTTTGATGTTGCTTGAAACTTAGTTTAGAGTCCTAGAAACGAGTTGTTAGATGTTTCATAAGTTCGTCAAACTTTTACAAAGCTCATTGAGATACTTATAAGCACTCATGTTGCATGAAACTTGGTTTAGACTCCCAGAAACGCGTTGTTAGAGGTTTCATAAGTTCGTCAAACTTGTATAAATCTCATTGAGACACTTATAAGCATTCATGTTGCATGAAACTTGGTTTATAGTCCTAGAAACGCGTTGTTAGATGTTTCATAAGTTCGTGAAACTTGTACAAAGCTCATTTAGGAACTTATAAGCACTCATGTTGCATGAAACTTGGTTTAGAGTCCTAGAAACGCATTGTTAGACGTCTCATAACACTACCAAAAAAAAGTCATATAGCCACGGCCGTATCGGTGGCTATAGCAAAACTCTGTGGCTATTTAGTCACGATTTGCCACGAAATTTTTTAGCCACGGATTTAACGCTATAGCCACCGATACGGCCGTGGCTATATGAATTTTTTTTAGTAGTGTAAGTTCGTGAAACTTGTACAACGCTCTTTGAGGAACTTATAAGCACTCATGTTGAATGAAACTTGGTTTAGAGTCCTAGAAACACGTTGTTAAATGTTTCATAAGTTCGTCAACTTGTACAAAGCTCATTGAGACACTAATAATCACTCATGTTGCATGAAACTTGGTTTAGAGTCCTAGACACGCGTTATTAGATGTTTCATAAGTTCATGAAACTTCTACAAAGATCATTGAGGAACTTATAAGCATTCATGTTGCATGAAACTTGGTTTAGAGTCCTAGAAACTCGTTGTTAGATGTTTCATAAGTTCGTGAAACTTGTACAAAGGTCATTGCGGAACTTATAAGAACTCATGTTTCATGAAACTTGGTTTAGAGTCCTAGAAACGCGTTGTTTGGTGTTTCATACGTTCGTCAAACTTGTACAAAGCTCATTGAGGAACTTATAAGCTCTCATGTTGCATGAAACTTGGTTTAGAGTCCTAGAAACGAGTTGTTAGATGTTTCATAATTTCGTCAAACTTGTACAAAGCTTATTGAGATACTTATAAGCACTCACGTTGCATGAAACTTGGATTAGAGTCGTAGAAACGTGTTGTTAAATGTTTCATAAGTTCGTCAAACTTTTATAGAGCTAATTAAGGAACCTATAAGCACTCATGTTGCATGAAACTTGGTTTAGAGAGTCCTAGAAACGCGTTGTTAGATGTTTCATAAGTTCGTGAAACTTGTACAAAGCTCATTGAGGAACTTATAAGCACTCATGTTGCATGAAACTTTGTTTAGAGTCCTAGAAACGCGTTGTTAGATGTCTCATAAGTTCGTGAAACTTGTACAAAGCTCATTGAGAAACTTATAAGCACTCATGTTGCATGAAACTTGGTATAGAGTCCTAGAAACGCGTTGTTAGATGTTTCATAAGTTAGTGAAATTTGTACCAAGCGCATTGAGACACTTATAGACACTTATGTTGCATAAAACTTGGTTTAGAGTACTAGAAAAGCGTTGTTATATTTCATAAGTTCGTCGACTCGTAGAAACGCGTTGTTAGAGGTTTCATAAGTTCGTCAAACTTGTTGCATGAAACTTGGATTAGAGTCGTAGAAACGCGTTGTTAAATGTTACATAAGTTCGTCAACTTGTACAAAGCTCATTGAGACACTTATAAGCACTCATGTTGCATGAAACTTGGTTTAGAGTCCTAGAAACGCGTTGTTAGATGTTTCATAAGTTCGTGAAACTTGTACAAAGATCATTGAGGAACTTATAAGCACTCATGTTGAATGAAACTTGGTTTAGAGTCCTAGAAACGCGTTGTTAGATGTTTCATACGTTCGTCAAACTTGTATAAAGCTCATTGAGGAACTTATAAGCTCTCATGTTGCATGAAACTTGGTTTAGAGTCCTAGAAACGAGTTGTTAGATGTTTCATAAGTTCGTCAAACTTGTACAAAGCTCATTGAGACACTTATAAATAATCATGTTGCATGAAACTTGGTTTAGAGTCCTAGAAACGAGTTGTTAGATGGTTCATAAGTTCGTCAAACTTGTACAAAGCTCATTGAGGAATTTATAAGCACTCATGTTGCATGAGACTTGGTTTAGAGTCCTAGAAACGCGTTGTTAGATGTTTCATAAGTTCGTCAAACTTATCTAAATCTCATTGAGACACTTATAAGTATTCATGTTGCATGAAACTTGGTTTAGAGTCCTAGAAACGCGTTGTTAGATGTTTCATAAGTTCGTCAAACTTGTACAACGCTCATTTAGATACTTAGAAGCACTCATGTTGCATGAAACTTGGTTTAGAGTCCTAGAAACGCGTAGTTAGATGTTTCATAAGTTCGTCAAACTTGTATAAATCTCATTGAGACACTTATAAGCATTCATGTTGCATGAAACTTGGTTTAGAGTCCTAGAAACGCGTTGTTAGATGTTTCATAAGTTCGTGAAACTTGTACAAAGCTCATTGAGGAACTTATAAGCACTCATGTTGCATGAAACTTGGTTTCGAGTCCTAGAAACGTGTTGTTAAATGTTTCATAAGTTCGTAAACTTGTACAAATCTCATTGAGACACTAAAAATCACTCATGTTGCATGAAACTTCGTTTAGAGTCCTAGACACGCGTTGTTAGATGTTTCAAAAGTTCATGAAACTTCTACAAAGCTCATTGAGGAACTTATAATCACTCATGTTGCATGAAACTTGGTTTAGAGTCCTAGAAACGCGTTGTTAGATGTTTCATAAGTTCGTCAAACTTGTATAAATCTCATTGAGACACTTATAAGCATTCATGTTGCATGAAACTTGGTTTAGAGTCCTAGAAACGCGTTGTTAGATGTTTCATAAGTTCGTCAAACTTGTACAACGCTCATTTAGATACTTAGAAGCACTCATGTTGCATGAAACTTGGTTTAGAGTCCTAGAAACGCGTAGTTAGATGTTTCATAAGTTCGTCAAACTTGTATAAATCTCATTGAGACACTTATAAGCATTCATTTAGCATGAAACTTGGTTTAGAGTCCTAGAAACGCGTTGTTAGATGTTTCATAAGTTCGTGAAACTTGTACAAAGCTCATTGAGGAACTTATAAGCACTCATGTTGCATGAAACTTGATTCGAGTCCTAGAAACGTGTTGTTAAATGTTTCATAAGTTCGTAAACTTGTACAAAGCTCATTGAGACACTAAAAATCACTCATGTTGCATGAAACTTCGTTTAGAGTCCTAGACACGCGTTGTTAGATGTTTCATAAGTTCATCAAACTTTTACAAAGCTCATTGAGATACTTATAAGCACTCATGTTGCATGAAACTTGGTTTAGACTCCCAGAAACGCGTTGTTAGAGGTTTCATAAGTTCGTCAAACTTGTATAAATCTCATTGAGACACTTATAAGCATTCATGTTGCATGAAACTTGGTTTATAGTCCTAGAAACGCGTTGTTAGATGTTTCATAAGTTCGTGAAACTTGTACAAAGCTCATTTAGGAACTTATAAGCACTCATGTTGCATGAAACTTGGTTTAGAGTCCTAGAAACGCATTGTTAGACGTCTCATAACACTACCAAAAAAAAGTCATATAGTCACGGCCGTATCGGTGGCTATAGCAAAAATCTGTGGCTATTTAGTCACGATTTGCCACGAAATTTTTTAGCCACGAACGTATAGCCACGGAATTAACGCTATAGCCACCGATACGGCCGTGGCTATATGAATTTTTTTTAGTAGTGTAAGTTCGTGAAACTTGTACAAAGCTCTTTGAGGAACTTATAAGCACTCATGTTGAATGAAACTTGGTTTAGAGTCCTAGAAACACGTTGTTAAATGTTTCATAAGTTCGTCAACTTGTACAAAGCTCATTGAGACACTAATAATCACTCATGTTGCATGAAACTTGGTTTAGAGTCCTAGACACGCGTTATTAGATGTTTCATAAGTTCATGAAACTTCTACAAAGATCATTGAGGAACTTATAAGCATTCATGTTGCATGAAACTTGGTTTAGAGTCCTAGAAACTCGTTGTTAGATGTTTCATAAGTTCGTGAAACTTGTACAAAGGTCATTGCGGAACTTATAAGAACTCATGTTTCATGAAACTTGGTTTAGAGTCCTAGAAACGCGTTGTTTGGTGTTTCATACGTTCGTCAAACTTGTACAAAGCTCATTGAGGAACTTATAAGCTCTCATGTTGCATGAAACTTGGTTTAGAGTCCTAGAAACGAGTTGTTAGATGTTTCATAATTTCGTCAAACTTGTACAAAGCTTATTGAGATACTTATAAGCACTCATGTTGCATGAAACTTGGATTAGAGTCGTAGAAACGTGTTGTTAAATGTTTCATAAGTTCGTCAAACTTTTATAGATCTAATTAAGGAACCTATAAGCACTCATGTTGCATGAAACTTGGTTTAGAGAGTCCTAGAAACGCGTTGTTAGATGTTTCATAAGTTCGTGAAACTTGTACAAAGCTCATTGAGGAACTTATAAGCACTCATGTTGCATGAAACTTTGTTTAGAGTCCTAGAAACGCGTTGTTAGATGTCTCATAAGTTCGTGAAACTTGTACAAAGCTCATTGAGGAACTTATAAGCACTCATGTTGCATGAAACTTGGTTTAGAGTCCTAGAAACGCGTTGTTAGATGTTTCATAAGTTAGTGAAATTTGTACCAAGCGCATTGAGACACTTATAGACACTTATGTTGCATAAAACTTGGTTTAGAGTACTAGAAAAGCGTTGTTATATTTCATAAGTTTGTCAACTTTTACAACGCTCATTGAGACACTTATAATCACTCATGTTGCATGAAACTTGGATTAGAGTCGTAGAAACGCGTTGTTAAATGTTACATAAGTTCGTCAACTTGTACAAAGCTCATTGAGACACTTATAAGCACTCATGTTGCATGAAACTTGGTTTAGAGTCCTAGAAACGCGTTGTTAGATGTTTCATAAGTTCGTGAAATTTGTACAAAGCTCATTGAGGAACTTATAAGCACTCATGTTGAATGAAACTTGGTTTAGAGTCCTAGAAACGCGTTGTTAGATGTTTCATACGTTCGTCAAACTTGTATAAAGCTCATTGAGGAACTTATAAGCTCTGATGTTGCATGAAACTTGGTTTAGAGTCCTAGAAACGAGTTGTTAGATGTTTCATAAGTTCGTCAAACTTGTACAAAGCTCATTGAGACACTTATAAATACTCATGTTGCATGAAACTTGGTTTAGAGTCCTAGAAACGAGTTGTTAGATGGTTCATAAGTTCGTCAAACTTGTACAAAGCTCATTGAGGAATTTATAAGCACTCATGTTGCATGAAACTTGGTTTAGAGTCCTAGAAACGCGTTGTTAGATGTTTCATAAGTTCGTCAAACTTGTATAAATCTCATTGAGACACTTATAAGCATTCATGTTGCATGAAACTTGGTTTAGAGTCCTAGAAACGCGTTGTTAGATGTTTCATAAGTTCGTCAAACTTGTACAACACTCATTTAGATACTTAGAAGCACTCATGTTGCATGAAACTTGGTTTAGAGTCCTAGAAACGCGTAGTTAGATGTTTCATAAGTTCGTCAAACTTGTATAAATCTCATTGAGACACTTATAAGCATTCATGTTGCATGAAACTTGGTTTAGAGTCCTAGAAACGCGTTGTTAGATGTTTCATAAGTTCGTGAAACTTGTACAAAGCTCATTGAGGAACTTATAAGCACTCATGTTGCATGAAACTTGGTTCAGAGTCCTAGAAACGTGTTGTTAAATGTTTCATAAGTTCGTAAACTTGTACAAAGCTCATTGAGACACTAAAAATCACTCATGTTGCATGAAACTTCGTTTAGAGTCCTAGACACGCGTTGTTAGATGTTTCATAAGTTCATGAAAGTTCTACAAAGCTCATTGAGGAACTTATAAGCACTCATGTTGCATGAAACTTGGTTTAGAGTCCTAGAATCCAGTTGTTAGATGTTTCATAAGTTCGTAAAACTTGTACAAAGCTCATTGAGATACTTATAAGAACTCATGTTGCATGAAACTTGGTTTAGAGTCCTAGAAACGCGTTGTTAGATGTTTCATAAGTTAGTGAAATTTGTACCAAGCGCATTGAGACACTTATAGACACTTATGTTGCATAAAACTTGGTTTAGAGTACTAGAAAAGCGTTGTTATATTTCATAAGTTCGTCAACTTTTACAACGCTCATTGAGACACTTATAATCACTCATGTTGCATGAAACTTGGATTAGAGTCGTAGAAACGCGTTGTTAAATGTTTCATAAGTTCGTCAAACTTTTAAAAATCTCATTGAGGAACTTATAAGCACTCATGTTGCATGAATCTTGGTTTAGAGAGTCCTAGAAACGCGTTGTTAGATGTTTCATAAGTTATAAGCACTCATGTTTCATGGAACTTGGTTTAGAGTCCTAGAAACGCTTTGTTAGATGTTTCATACATTCGTCAAACTTGTACAAAGCTCATTGAGGAACTTATAAGCACTCATGTTGCATGGAACTTGGTTTAGAGTCCTAGAAACGCGTTGTTAGATGTTTCATACGTTCGTCAAACTTGTACAAAGCTCATTGAGGAACTTATAAGCTTTCATGTTGCTTGAAACTTAGTTTAGAGTCCTAGAAACGAGTTGTTAGATGTTTCATAAGTTCGTCAAACTTGTACAAAGCTCATTGAGATACTTATAAGCACTCATGTTGCATGAAACTTGGTTTAGAATCCCAGAAACGCGTTGTTAGAGGTTTCATAAGTTCGTCAAACTTGTATAAATCTCATTGAGACACTTATAAGCATTCATGTTGCATGAAACTTAGTTTATAGTCCTAGAAACGCGTTGTTAGATGTTTCATAAGTTCGTGAAACTTGTACAAAGCTCATTGAGGAACTTATAAGCACTCATGTTGCATGAAACTTGGTTCAGAGTCCTAGAAACGTGTTGTTAAATGTTTCATAAGTTCGTAAACTTGTACAAAGCTCATTGAGACACTAAAAATCACTCATGTTGCATGAAACTTCGTTTAGAGCCCTAGACACGCGTTGTTAGATGTTTCATAAGTTCATGAAACTTCTACAAAGCTCATTGAGGAACTTATAAGCACTCATGTTGCATGAAACTTGGTTTAGAGTCCTAGAAACGCGTTGTTAGATGTTTCATAAGTTCGTCAAACTTGTATAAATCTCATTGAGACACTTATAAGCATTCATGTTGCATGAAACTTGGTTTAGAGTCCTAGAAACGCGTTGTTAGATGTTTCATAAGTTCGTCAAACTTGTACAACGCTCATTTAGATACTTAGAAGCACTCATGTTGCATGAAACTTGGTTTAGAGTCCTAGAAACGCGTAGTTAGATGTTTCATAAGTTCGTCAAACTTGTATAAATCTCATTGAGACACTTATAAGCATTCATGTTGCATGAAACTTGGTTTAGAGTCCTAGAAACGCGTTGTTAGATGTTTCATAAGTTCGTGAAACTTGTACAAAGCTCATTGAGGAACTTATAAGCACTCATATTGCATGAAACTTGGTTCAGAGTCCTAGAAACGTGTTGTTAAATTTTTCATAAGTTCGTAAACTTGTACAAAGCTCATTGAGACACTAAAAATCACTCATGTTGCATGAAACTTCGTTTAGAGTCCTAGACACGCGTTGTTAGATGTTTCATAAGTTCATGAAATTTCTACAAAGCTCATTGAGGAACTTATAAGAACTCATGTTGCATGAAACTTGGTTTAGAGTCCTAGAATCGAGTTGTTAGATGTTTCATAAGTTCGTAAAACTTGTACAAAGCTCATTGAGATACTTATAAGCACTCATGTTGCATGAAACTTGGTTTAGAGTCCTAGAAACGCGTTGCTAGATATTTCATAAGTTAGTGAAATTTGTACCAAGCGCATTGAGACACTTATAGACACTTATGTTGCATAAAACTTGGTTTAGAGTACTAGAAAAGCGTTGTTATATTTCATAAGTTCGTCAACTTTTACAACGCTCATTGAGACACTTATAATCACTCATGTTGCATGAAACTTGGATTAGAGTCGTAGAAACGCGTTGTTAAATGTTTCATAAGTTCGTCAAACTTTTATAAAGCTCATTGAGGAACTTATAAGCACTCATGTTGCATGAATCTTGGTTTAGAGAGTCCTAGAAACGCTTTGTTAGATGTTTCATAAGTTTGTAAAACTTGTACAAAGCTCATTGAGGAACTTATAAGCACTCATGTTTCATGGAACTTGGTTTAGAGTCCTAGAAACGCGTTGTTAGATGTTTCATATATTCGTCAAACTTGTACAAAGCTCATTGAAGAACTTATACGCACTCATGTTGCATGGAACTTGGTTTAGAGTCCTAGAAACGCGTTGTTAGATGTTTCATACGTTCGTCCAACTTGTACAAAGCTCATTGAGGAACTTATAAGCTTTCATGTTGCTTGAAACTTAGTTTAGAGTCCTAGAAACGAGTTGTTAGATGTTTCATAAGTTCGTCAAACTTTTCCAAAGCTCATTGAGATACTTATAAGCACTCATGTTGCATGAAACTTGGTTTAGACTCCCAGAAACGCGTTGTTAGAGGTTTCATAAGTTCGTCAAACTTGTATAAATCTCATTGAGACACTTATAAGCATTCATGTTGCATGAAACTTGGTTTATAGTCCTAGAAACGCGTTGTTAGATGTTTCATAAATTCGTGAAACTTGTACAAAGCTCATTGAGGAACTTATAAGCACTCATGTTGCATGAAACTTGGTTTAGAGTCCTAGAAACGCATTGTTAGACGTCTCATAAGTTCGTGAAACTTGTACAAAGCTCTTTGAGGAACTTATAAGCACTCATGTTGAATGAAACTTGGTTTAGAGTCCTAGAAACACGTTGTTAAATGTTTCATAAGTTCGTCAAACTTGTACAAAGCTCATTGAGACACTAATAATCACTCATGTTGCATGAAACTTGGTTTAGAGTCCTAGACACGCGTTGTTAGATGTTTCATAAGTTCATGAAACTTCTACAAAGCTCATTGAGGAACTTATAAGCACTCATGTTGCATGAAACTTGGTTTAGAGTCCTAGAAACTCGTTGTTAGATGTTTCATAAGTTCGTGAAACTTGTACAAAGGTCATTGCGGAACTTATAAGAACTCATGTTTCATGAAACTTGGTTTAGAGTCCTAGAAACGCGTTGTTTGGTGTTTCATACGTTCGTCAAACTTGTACAAAGCTCATTGAGGAACTTATAAGCTCTCATGTTGCATGAAACTTGGTTTAGAGTCCTAGAAACGAGTTGTTAGATGTTTCATAATTTCGTCAAACTTGTACAAAGCTTATTGAGATACTTATAAGCACTCATGTTGCATGAAACTTGGATTAGAGTCGTAGAAACGCGTTGTTAAATGTTTCATAAGTTCGTCAAACTTTTATTGAGCTCATTAAGGAACCTATAAGCACTCATGTTGCATGAAACTTGGTTTAGAGAGTCCTAGAAACGCGTTGTTAGATGTTTCATAAGTTCGTGAAACTTGTACAAAGCTCATTGAGGAACTTATAAGCACTCATGTTGCATGAAACTTTGTTTAGAGTCCTAGAAACGCGTTGTTAGATGTCTCATAAGTTCGTGAAACTTGTACAAAGCTCATTGAGGAACTTATAAGCACTCATGTTGCATGAAAAACTTGGTTTAGAGTCCTTGAAACGCGTTGTTAGATGTTTCATAAGTTAGTGAAATTTGTACCAAGCGCATTGAGACACTTATGTTGCATAAAACTTGGTTTAGAGTACTAGAAAAGCGTTGTTATATTTCATAAGTTCGTCAACTTTTACAACGCTCATTGAGACACTTATAATCACTCATGTTGCATGAAACTTGGATTAGAGTCGTAGAAACGCGTTGTTAAATGTTACATAAGTTCGTCAACTTGTACAAAGCTCATTGAGACACTTATAAGCACTCATGTTGCATGAAACTTGGTTTAGAGTCCTAGAAACGCGTTGTTAGATGTTTCATAAGTTCGTGAAACTTGTACAAAGCTCATTGAGGAACTTATAAGCACTCATGTTGAATGAAACTTGGTTTAGAGTCCTAGAAACGCGTTGTTAGATGTTTCATACGTTCGTCAAACTTGTATAAAGCTCATTGAGGAACTTATAAGCTCTCATGTTGCATGAAACTTGGTTTAGAGTCCTAGAAACGAGTTGTTAGATGTTTCATAAGTTCGTCAAACTTGTACAAAGCTCATTGAGACACTTATAAATACTCATGTTGCATGAAACTTGGTTTAGAGTCCTAGAAACGCGTTGTTAGATGTTTCATACGTTCGTCAAACTTGTACAAAGCTCATTGAGGAACTTATAAGCACTCATGTTGCATAAAACTTGGTTTAGAGTCCTAGAAACGCGTTGTTAGATGTTTCATACGTTTGTCAAAGTTTTACAAAGTGCATTGAGAAACTTATAAGCACTCATGTTGCATGAAACTTGTTTTAGAGTCCTAGAAACGCGTTGTTCGATATTTCATAAATTCGTCAAACTTAAACAAAGCTCATTATGATACTTATAACCACTCATGTTGCATTTAACATGGTTTAGAGTCCTAGAAACGCGTTGTTAGATGTTTCATACGTTCGTGTAACTTGTCCAAAGCTCATTGAGGAATTTATAAGCACTCATGTTGCATGAAACTTGGTTTAGAGTTCTAGAAACGAGTTGTTAGATGTTTCATAAGTTCGTCAAACTTGTACAAACCTCATTGAGACACATATAAACACTCATGTTGCATGAAACTTGGTTTAGAGTCCTAGAAACACGTTGTTAGATGTTTCATAAGTTAGTGAAACGTGTACCAAACTCATTGAGACACTTATAAACACTTATGTTGCATAAAACTTGGTTTAGAGTACTTGAAAAGCATTGTTAAATGTTTCATAAGTTCGTCAACTTGTACAAAGCTCATTGAGACACTTATAATCACTAATGTTGCATGAAACTTGGATTAGAGTCCTAGAAACGCTTTTTTAGATGTTTCATATGTTCGTCAAACTTGTATAAAGCTCATTGAGGAACTTATAAGCACTCATGTTGCATAAAACTTGGTTTAGAGTCCTAGAAACACGTTGTTAGATGTTTCATAAGTTAGTGAAACGTGTACCAAACTCATTGAGACACTTATAAACACTTATGTTGCATAAAACTTGGTTTAGAGTACTTGAAAAGCATTGTTAAATGTTTCATAAGTTCGTCAACTTGTACAAAGCTCATTGAGACACTTATAATCACTAATGTTGCATGAAACTTGGATTACAGAGTCCTAGAAACGCTTTTTTAGATGTTTCATATGTTCGTCAAACTTGTATAAAGCTCATTGAGGAACTTATAAGCACTCATGTTGCATAAAACTTGGTTTAGAGTCCTAGAAACGCGTTCTTAGATGTTTCATAAGTTCGTGAAACTTGTACAAAGCTCATTGGGGAACTTATAAGCACTCATGTTGCATGAAACCTTGTTTAGAGTCCTAGAAATGCGTTGTTAGATGTTTCATACATTCGTCAAACTTGTACAAATATCATTGAGGAACTTGTAAGCTCTCATGTTGCATGAAACTTGGTTTAGAGTCCTAGAAACGGGTTGTTAGATGTTTCATAAGTTCGTCAAACTTGTACAAAGCTCATTGAGATACTTATAAGCACTCATGTTGCATGAAACTTGGTTTAGAGTCCTAGAAACGAGTTGTTAGATGTTTCATAAGTTCGTGAAACTAGTACAAAGCTCATTGAGGAACTTATAAGCACTCATTTTGCATGAAACTTAGTTTAGAGTCCTATAAACGCGTTGTTAGAGTTAGTTCGTCAAACTTGTACAAACCTCATTGAGGAACTTATAAGCTCTCATGTTGCATGAAACTTGGTTTAGAGTCCTAGAAACGCGTTGTTAGATGTTTCATAAGTTCATGAAACTGGTACAAAGCTTATTGAGGAACTTATAAGCACTCATGTTGCATGAAACTTGGTTTAGAGTTCTTGAAACGCGTTGTTAGATCGTTTCATACGTTCGTGAAACTTGTACAAAGCTCAATGAGGAACTTATAAGCTCTCATGTTGCATGAAGCTTGGTTTAGAGTCCTAGAAACGCGTTGTTAAATGTTTCATAAGTTTGTCAACTTGTACAAAGCTCATTGAGACACTTATAATCACTCATGTTGCATGAAACTTGGTTTAGAGTCCTAGAAACGCGTTGTTAGATGTTTCATAAGTTCGTGAAACTTGTACAAAGCTCATTGAGAAACTTATAAACACTCATGTTGCATGAAACTTGGTTTAGAGTCCAAGAAACGCGTTGTTAGATGTTTCATGAGTTCGTGAAACTTGTACAAAGCTCATTGACGAACTTATAAGCACTCATGTTTCATGAAACTTGGTTTAGAGTACTAGAAACGCGTTGTTAGATGTTTCATACGTTCTTCAAACTTGTACAAAGCGCATTGAGAAACTTATAAGCACTCATGTTGCATGACACTTGTTTTAGAGTCCTAGAAACGAGTTGTTAGATGTTTCATAAGTTCGTCAAACTTGTACAAAGCGCATTGAGAAACTTATAAACACTCATGTTGCATGAAACTTGGTTTAGAGTCATAGAAACACGTTGTTAGATGTTTCATAAGTTCGTCAACTTGTACAAAGCTCATTGAGACACTTATAATCACTCATGTTGCATGAAACTTGGATTAGAGTCCTAGAAACGTTTTTTTAGATGTTTCATAAGTTCGTCAAACTTGTATAAAGCTCATAGAGGAACTTATAAGCACTCATGTTCCATGAAACTTGGTTTAGAGTCCTAGAAACGCGTTGTTAGATGTTTCATAAGTTCGTGAAACTTGTACAAAGCTCATTGGGGAACTTATAAGCACTCATGTTGCATGAAACTTGGTTTAGAGTCCTAGAAATGTGTTGTTAGATGTTTCATACGTTCGTCAAACTTGTACAAATATCATTGACGAACTTGTAAGCTCTCATGTTGCATGAAAATTGGTTTAGAGTCTTAGAAACGAGTTGTTAGATGTTTCATAAGTTCGTCAAACTTGTACAAAGCTCATTGAGATACTTATAAGCACTCATGTTGCATGAAACTTGGTTTAGTGTCCTAGAAACGTGTTGTTAGATGTTTCATAAGTTCGTCAAACTTGTATAAACCTCTTTTAGACACTTATAAGCATTTATGTTGCATGAAACTTGGTTTAGAGTCCTAGGAACGCGTTGTTAGATGTTTCATAAGTTCGTGAAACTTGTACAAAGCTCATTGAGGAACTTATAAGCACTCATGTTGCATGAAACTTAGTTTAGAGTCCTAGAAACGCGTTGTTAGATGTTTCATACGTTCGTCAAACTTGTACAAAGCTCATTGAGGAACTTATAAGCTCTCATGTTGCATGAAACTTGGTTTAGAGTCCTAGAAACGCGTTGTTAGATGTTTCATAAGTTCATGAAACTTGTACAAAGCTCATTTAGGAACTTATAAGCACTCATGTTGCATGAAACTTGGTTTAGAGTTATAGAAACGCGTTGTTAGATCGTTCATACGTTCGTGAAACTTGTACAAAGCTAAATGAGGAACTTATAAGCTCTCATGTTGTATGAAGATTGGTTTAGAGTCCTAGAAACGCGTTTTTAAATGTTTCATAAGTTCGTCAACTTGTACAAAGCTCATTGAGACACTTAAAATCAGTCATGTTGCATGAAACTTGGTTTAGAGTCCTCGAAACACGTTGTTAGATGTTTCATAAGTTCGTGAAACTTGTACAAAGCTCATTGAGGAACTTGTAAGCACTCATGTTGCATGAAACTTGGTTTAGAGTCCAAGAAACGCGTTGTTAGATGTTTCATGAGTTCGTGAAACTTGTACAAAGCTCATTGACGAACTTATAAGCACTCATATTGCATTAAACTTGGTTTAGAGTCCTAGAAACGCGTTGTTAGATGTTTCATACGTTCGTCAAACTTGTACAAAGCTCATTGAGGAACATATAAGCACTCATGTTGCATGAAACTTGGTTTAGAGTCCTAGAAACGCGTTGTTAGATGTTTCATACGTTCGTCAAACTTGTACAAAGCGCATTGAGAAACTTATAAGCACTCATGTTGCATTACACTTGTTTTAGAGTCCTAGAAACGCGTTGTTAGATGTTTCATAAGTTCGTCAAACTTGTACAAAGCTCATTGAGACACATATTAACCCTCATGTTGCATGAAACTTGGTTTAGAGTCCTAGAAACACGTTGTTAGATGTTTCATAAGTTCGTCAAACTTGTACAAAGCTCATTGAGATACTAATAAGCACTCATGTTCCATGAAACTTGGTTTAGAGTCCTAGAAACGCGTTGTTAGATGTTTCATAAGTTCGTGAAACTTGTATAAAGCTCATTGAGATACTTATAAGCACTCATGTTGCATGAAACTCTCGGTTTAGAGTGATAGAAACGCATTGTTAGATGTTTGATAAGTTCGTGAAACTTGTACAAAGCTCATTGGGGAACTTATAAGCACTCATGTTGCATGAAACTTGGTTTAGAGTCCTAGAAACGCATTGTTAGATGTTTCATACGTTCATCAAGTTACAAAGATCAATGAGGAACTTGTAAGCTCTCATGTTGCATGAAACTTGGTTTAGAGTCCTAAAAACGAGTTGTTAGATGTTTCATAAGTTCGTCAAACTTGTACAAAGTTCATTGAGATACTTATAAGCACTCATGTTGCATGAAACTTAGTTTAGAGTCCTAGAAACGCGTTGTTAGATGTTTCATAAGTTCGTGAAACTTGTATATAGCTCATTGAGACACTTATAATCACTCATGTTGCATGAAACTTGGTTTAGAGTCCTAGAAACGCGTTGTTAGATGTTTCATAAGTTCGTGAAACTTGTACAAACCTCATTGAGGAACTTATAAGCACTCATGTTGCATGAAACTTGGTTTAGAGTCCTAGAAACCGTTGTTAGATGTTTCATAAGTTCGTGAAACTTGTACAAAGCTCATTGACGAACTTATTAGCACTCATGTTGCATGAAACTTGGTTTAGATTCCTAGAAACGCGTTGTTAGATGTTTCATACGTTCGTCAAACTTGTACAAAGCTCATTGAGGAACATATAAGCACTCATGTTGCATGAAACTTGGTTTAGGGTCCTAGAAACGTGTTGTTAGATGTTTCATACGTTCGTCAAACTTGTACAAAGCGCATTGAGAAACTTATAAGCACTCATGTTGCATGACACTTGTTTAGAGTCCAAGAAACGCGTTGTTAGATGTTTCATAAGTTCGTGAAACTTGTACTAACCTCATTAAGGAACTTATAAGCTCTCATGATGCATGAAACTTGGTTTAGAGTCCTAGAAACGAGTTGTTAGATGTTTCATAAGTTCGTCAAACTTGTACAAAGCTCATTGAGACACATATTAAACCTCATGTTGCATGAAACTTGGTTTAGAGTCCTAGAAACACGTTGTTAGATGTTTCATAAGTAAGTGAAACTTGTACCAAGCTCATTTCGACACTTATAGACACTTATGTTTCATAAAACTTGGTTTAGAGTACTTGAAAAGCGTTGTTAAATGTTTCATAAGTTCGTCAAACTTTTACAAAGCTCATTGGGGAACTTATAAGCACTCATGTTGCATGAAACTTGGTTTAGAGAGTCGTAGAAACGCGTTGTTAGATGTTTCAAACGTTCGTCAAACTTGTACAAAGATTATTGAGGAACTTGTAAGCTCTCATGTTGCATGAAACTTGGTTTAGAGTCCTAGAAACGAGTTGTTAGATGTTTCATAAGTTCGTCAAACTTGTACAAAGCTCATTGAGATACTTATAACCACTCATGTTGCATGCAATTTGGTTTAGAGTCCTAGAAACGCGTTGTTAGATGTTTCATAAGTTCTTGTACAAAGCTCATTGAGGAATTTATAAGCACTCATGTTGCATGAAACTTAGTTTAGAGTCCTAGAAACGCGTTGTTAGATGTTTCATACGTTCGTCAAACTTGTACAAACCTCATTGAGGAACTTATAAGCTATCATGTTGCATGAAACTTGGTTTAGAGTCCTAGAAACGCGTTGTTAGATGTTTCATAAGTTCATGAAACTTGTACAAATCTCATTTAGGAACTTATAAGCACTCATGTTGCATGAAACTTGGTTTAGAGTTATAGAAACGCGTTGTTAGATCGTTCATACGTTCGTGAAACTTGTACAAAGATCAATGAGGAACTTATAAGCTCTCATGTTGCATGAAGATTGGTTTAGAGTCCTAGAAACGCGTTGTTAAATGTTTCATAAGTTCGCCAACTTGTACAAAGCTCATTGAGACACTTATAATCACTCATGTTGCATGAAACTTGGTTTAGAATACTAGAAACGCGTTGTTAGATGTTTGATAAGTTCGTGAAACTTGTACAAAGCTCATTGAGGAACTTATAAGCACTCATGTTGCATGAAACTTGGTTTAGAGTCCTAGAAACGCGTTGTTAGATGTTTCGTGAGTTCGTGAAACTTGTACAAAGGTCATTGACAAACTTATAAGCACTCATGTTGCATGAAACTTGGTTTAGAGTCCTAGAAACGCGTTGTTAGATGTTACATACGTTCGTGAAACTTGTACAAAGCGCATTTAGAAACTTATAAGCACTCATGTTGCATTACACTTGTTTTAGAGTCCTAGAAACGCGTTCTTAGATGTTTCATAAGTTCGTGAAACTTGTACTAACCTCATTGAGGAACTTATAATCTCTAATGATGCATGAAACTTGGTTTAGAGTCCTAGAAACGAGTTGTTAGATGTTTCATAAGTTCGTCAAACTTGTACAAAGCTCATTCAGACACATATTAACCCTCATGTTGCATGAAACTTGGTTTAGAGTCCTACAAACACGTTGTTAGATGTTTCATAAGTAAGTGAAACTTGTACCAAGCTCATTGAGACACTTATAGACACTTATGTTTCATAAAACTTGGTTTAGAGTACTTGAAAAGCGTTGTTAAATGTTTCATAAGTTCGTCAACTTGTACAAAGCTCATTGAGACACTTATAATCACTCATGTTGCATGAATCTTGGTTTAGAGTCCTAGAAACGCGTTGTTAGATGTTTCATACGTTTGTCAAACTTGTACAAAGATCATTGAGGAACTTGTAAGCTCTCATGTTGCATGAAACTTGGTTTAGAGTCCTAGAAACGAGTTGTTAGATGTTTCATAAGTTCGTCAAACTTGTACAAAGCTCATTGAGATACTAATAAGCACTCATGTTCCATGAAACTTGGTTTAGAGTCCTAGAAACGCGTTGTTAGATGTTTCATAAGTTGCATGAAACTTGTACAAAGCTCATTGGGAGTCCTTATAAGCACTCATGTTGCACGAAACATTGGTTTAGATGTTCCTAGAAACGCATTGTTAGATGTTTCATACGTTCGTCATTGAGTTACACTTGTAAGCTCTCATTGAGGAACTTGTAAGCTCTCATGTTGCATGAAACTTGGTTTAGAGTCTTAGAAACGAGTTGTTAGATGTTTCATAAGTTCGTCAAACTTGTAGAAAGCTCATTGAGATACTTATAAGCACTCATGTTCCATGAAACTTGGTTTAGAGTCCTAGAAACACGTTGTTAGATGTTTCATAAGTTCGTCAAACTTGTATAAAGGTCATTGAGACACTTATAAGCATTCATGTTGCATGAAACTTGGTTTAGAGTCCGAGGAACGCGTTGTTAGATGTTTCATAAGTTCGTGAAACTTCTACAAAGCTCATTGAGGAACTTATAAGATCTCATGTTGCATGAAACTTGGTTTAGAGTCCTAGAAACGCGTTGTTAGATGTTTCATAAGTTCGTGAAACTTGTACAAAGCTCATTGAGGAACTTATAAGCACTCATGTTGCATGAAACATTGTTTAGAGTCCTAGAAACGCGTTGTTAGATCTTTCATACGTTCGTGAAACTTGTACAAAGCTCATTGAGGAACTTATAAGCTCTCATGTTGCATGAAACTTTGTTTAGAGTCCCAGAAACGAGTTGTTAGATGTTTCATAAGTTCGTCAAACTTGTACAAAGTTCATTGAGATACTTATAAGCACTCTTGTTGCATGAAACTTGGTTTAGTGTCCTAGAAACGCGTTGTTAGATGTTTCATAAGTTCGTCAAACTTTTATAAACCTCTTTTAGACACTTATAAGCATTCATGTTGCATGAAACTTGGTTTAGAGTCCTAGGAACGCGTTGTTAGATATTTCATAAGTTTGTGAAACTTGTACAAACCTCATTGAGGAACTTATAAGCTCTCATGTTGCATGAAACTTGGTTTAGAGTCCTAGAAACGCGTTTTTAGATGTTTCATAAGTTCGTGAAACTTCTACAAACCTCATTGAGGAACTTATAAGATCTCATGTTGCATTAAACTTGGTTTAGAGTCCTAGAAACGCGTTGTTAGATGTTTCCTACGTTCGTCAAACTTGTACAAAGCTCATTGAGGAACTTATAAGCTCTCATGTTGCATGAAACTTGGTTTAGAGTCCTAGAAACATGTTGTTAGATGTTTCATAAGTTCGTGAAACTTGTACAAAGCTCATTGAGGAACTTATAAGCACTCATGTTGCATGAAACTTTGTTTAGAGTCCTAGAAACGCGTTGTTAGATCTTTCATACATTTGTCAAACTTGTACAAAGCTCATTGAGGAACTTATAAGCTCTCATGTTGCATGAAACTTTGTTTAGAGTCCTAGAAACGCGTTGTTAGAAGTTTCATAAGTTCGTGAAACTTGTACAAAGCTCATTGAGGAACTTATAAGCACTCATGTTGCATGAAACTTTGTTTAGCGTCCTAGAAACGCGTTGTTAGATCTTTCATACGTTCGTCAAACTTGTACAAAGCTCATTGAGGAACTTATAAACACTCATGTTGCATGAAATTTGGTTTAGATTCCTAGAAACGCGTTGTTAGATGTTTCAAAAGTTCATGAAACTTGTACAAAGCTCATTGAGGAACTTATAAGCACTCATGTTGCATTAAACTTGGTTTAGAGTCCTAGAAACGCGTTGTTAGATCTTTCATAAGTTCGTGAAAATTGTACAAAGCTCATTGAGGAACTTATAAGCTCTCATGTTGCATAAAGATTGGTTTACAGTCCTAGAAACGCGTTGTTAAATGTTTCATAAGTTCGTCATCTTGTACAAAGCTCATTGAGACACTTATAATCACTCATGTTGCAGGAAACTTGGTTTAGAGTCCTAGAAACGCGTTAATAGATGTTTCATAAGTTTGTGAAACTTGTACAAAGCTCATTGAGGAACTTATAAGCACTCATGTTGCATGAAACTTGGTTTAGAGTCCTAGAAACGCGTTGTTAGATGTTTCATAAGTTCGTGAAACTTGTACAAAACTCATTTACGAACTTATAAGCACTCATGTTGCATGAAACTTGGTTTAGAGTCCTAGAAATGCGTAGTTAGATGTTTCATACGTTCGTCAAACTAGTACAAAGCTCATTGAGGAACATATAAGCACTCATGTTGCATGAAACTTGGTTTAGAGTCCTAGAAACGCGTTGTTAGATGTTTCATACGTTCGTAAAACTTGTACAAAGCGCATTGAGAAACTTATATGCACTCATGTTGCATGACACTTGTTTTAAAGTCCTAGAAACGCGTTGTTAGATGTTTCATAAGTTCGTGAAACTTGTACTAACCTCATTGAGGAACTTATAAACTCTCATGATGCATTAAACTTGGTTTACAGTCCTAGAAACGCGTTGTTAGATATTTCATAAGTTCGTGAAACTTGTATAAAACTCATTGAGATACTTAAAAGCACTCATGTTGCATGAAACTCGGTTTAGAGTGATAGAAACGCGTTGTTAGATGTTTCATATGTTCGTGAAACTTGTACAAAGCTCATTGGGGAACTTATAAGCACTCATGTTGCATGAAACTTGGTTTAGAGTCCTAGAAACGCGTTGTTAGATGTTTCATACGTTCGTCAAGTTACAAAAATCATTGAGGAACTTGTAAGCTCTCATGTTGCATGAAACTTGGTTTAGAGTCCTAGAAACGAGTTGTTAGATGTTTCATAAGTTCGTCAAACTTGTACAAAGCTCATTCAGATACTTATAAGAACTCATGTTGCATGAAACTTGGTTTAGAGTCCTAGAAACACGTTGTTAGATGTTTCATAAGGTCGTCAAACTTGTATAAAGCTCATTGAGACACTTATAAGCATTCATGTTGCATGAAAGTTGGTTTAGAGTCATAGGAACGCGTTGTTAGATGTTTCATAAGTTCGTGAAACTTCTACAAAGCTCATTGAGGAACTTATAAGATCTCATGTTGCATGAAACTTGGTTTAGAGTCCTAGAAACGCGTTGTTAGATGTTTCATACGTTCGTCAAACTTTTACAAAGCTCATTGACGAACTTATAAGCTCTCATGTTGCATGAAACTTGGTTTAGAGTCCTAGAAACGCGTTGTTAGATGTTTCATAAGTTCGTGAAACTTGTACAAAGCTCATTGAGGAACTTATAAGCACTCATGTTGCATGAAACTTTGTTTAGAGTCCTAGAAACGCGTTGTTAGAACTTTCATACATTCGTCAAACTTGTAAAAAGCTCATTGAGGAACTTATAAGCTCTCATGTTGCCTGAAACTTTGTTTAGAGTCCTAGAAATGCGTTGTTAGATGTTTCATAAGTTCGTGAAACTTGTACAAAGCTCATTGAGGAACTTATAAGCACTCATGTTGCATGAAACTTTGTTTAGCGTCCTAGAAATGCGTTGTTAGATCTTTCATACGTTCGTCAAACTTGTACAAAGCTCATTGAGGAACTTATAACCACTCATGTTGCATGAAATTTGGTTTAGAGTCCTAGAAACGCGTTGTTAGATGTTTCAAAAGATCATGAAACTTGTACAAAGCTCATTGAGGAACTTATAAGCACGCATGTTGCATGAAACTTGGTTTAGAGTCCTAGAAACGCGTTGTTAGATCTTTCATACGTTCGTGAAACTTGAACAAAGCTCATTGAGGAAGTTATAAGCTCTCATGTTGCATAAAGCTTGGTTTACAGTCCTAGAAACGCGTTGTTAAATGTTTCATAAGTTCGTCAACTTGTACAAAGCTCATTTAGACACTTATAATCACTCATGTTGCATGAAACTTGGTTTAGAGTCCTAGAAACGCGATGTTAGATGTTTCATACGTTCGTCAAACTTGTACAAAGCGCATTGAGAAACTTATAAGCACTCATGTTGCATGACACTTGTTTTAGAGTCCTAGAAACACATTTTTAGATGTTTCATAAGTTCGTGAAACTTGTACTAAGCTCATTGAGCAACTTAATAAGCACTCATGCTGCATGAAACTTGGTTTAGAATCCTAGAAACGTGTTGTTAGATGTTTCATATGTTCGCCAAACTTGTGCAAAGCTCATTAAGGAACTTATAAGCTCTCATGATGCATGAAACTTGGTTTAGAGTCCTAGAAACGAGTTGTTAGATGTTTCATAAGTTCGTAAAACTTATACAAAGCTCATTGAGACACATATTAACACTCATGTTGCATGAAACTTGGTTTAGAGTCCTAGAAACACGTTGTTAGATGTTTCATAAGTTAGTGAAACTTGTACCAATCTCATTGAGAACCTTATAGACACTTATGTTACATAAAACTTGGTTTAGAGTACTTGGAAAGCGTTGTTAAATGTTTCATTAGTTCGTAAACATGTACAAAGCTCATTGAGACACTTATAATCACTCATGTTGGATGAAAGTTGGATTAGATTCCTAGAAACGCGTTGTTAGATGTTTCATAAGTTCGTCAAACTTGTACAAAGCTCATTGGGGAACTTATAAGCATTCATGTTGCATGAAACTTGATTTAGAGTCCTAGAAACGAGTTGTTAGATGTTTCATACGTTCGTCAAACTTGTACAAAGATCATTGAGGAACTTGTAAGCTCTCATGTTGCATGAAACTTGGTTAAGAGTCCTAGAAACGAGTTGTTAGATGTTTCATAAGTTCGTCAAACTTGTACAAAGCTCATTGAGATACTTATAAGCACTCATGTTGCATGAAACTTGGTTTAGAGTCCTAGAAACGCGTTGTTAGATGTTTCATAAGTTCGTCAAACTTGTATAAAGCTCATTGAGACACTTATAAGCATTCATGTTGCATGAAACTTGGTTTAGAGCTTGTACAAAGCTCATTGAGGAACTTATAATCACTCATGTTGCATTAAACTTGGATTAGAGTCCTAGAAACGCGTTGTTAGATGTTTCATATGTTCGTCAAACTTGTACAAAGCTCATTGGGGAACTTATAAGCACTCATGTTTCATGAAACTTGGTTTAGAGTCCTAGAAACGCGTTGTTAGATGTTTCATACGTTCGTCAAACTTGTACAAAGATCATTGAGGAACTTGTAAGCTCTCATGTTGCATGAAACTTGGTTAAGAGTCCTAGAAACGAGTTGTTAGATGTTTCATAAGTTCGTCAAACTTGTACAAAGCTCATTGAGATACTTATAAGCACTCATGTTGCATGAAACTTAGTTTAGAGTCCTAGAAACGCGTTGTTAGATGTTTCATAAGTTCGTGAAACTTGTACAAAGCTCATTTGGGAACTTATAAGCACTCATGTTGCATGAAACTTGGTTTAGAGTCCTAGAAACGTGTTGTTAGATGTTTCATACGTTCGTCAAATTTGTACAAAGATCATTGAGGAACTTGTAAGCTCTCATGTAGCATGAAACTTGGTTTAGAGTCCTAGAAATGCGTTGTTAGATGTTTCATACGTTCGTCAAACTTGTACAAAGCTCATTGAGGAACATATAAGCACTCATGTTGCATGAAACTTGGTTTAGAGTCCTAGAAACACGTTGTTAGATGTTTCATACGTTCGTAAAATTTGTACAAAGCGCATTGAAACACTTATAAGCACTCATGTTGCATGACACTTGTTTTAGAGTCCTAGAAACGCGTTGTTAGATGTTTCATAAGTTCGTGAAACTTGTACTAACCTCATTGAGGAACTTATAAGCTCTCATGATGCATGAAACTTGGTTTAGAGTCCTAGAAACGAGTTGTTAGATGTTTCATAAATTCGTCAAACTTGTACAAAGCTCATTGAGATACTTATAAGCACTCATGTTGCATGAAACTTGGTTTAGAGTCCTAGAAACACGTTGTTAGATGTTTCATAAGTTCGTCAAACTTGTATAACGCTCATTGAGACACTTATAAGCATTCATGTTGCATGAAACTTGGTTTAGAGTCCTAGGAAAGTGTTGTTAGATGTTTCATAAGTTCGTGAAACTTCTACAAAGCTCATTGAGGAACTTATAAGATCTCATGTTGCATGAAACTTGGTTTAGAGTCCTAGAAACGCGTTGTTAGATGTTTCATACGTTCGTCAAACTTGTATAAAGCTCATTGAGGAACTTATAAGCTCTCATGTTGCATGAAACTTGGTTTAGAGTCCTAGAAACGCGTTGTTAGATGTTTCATAAGTTCGTGAAACTTGTACAAAGCTCATTGAGGAACTTATAAGGATTGATGTTGCATGAAACTTTCTTTAGAGTCCTAGAAACGCGTTGTTAGATCTTTCATACATTCGTCAAACTTCTACAAAGCTCATTGAGGAACTTATAAGCTCTCATGTTGCATGAAACTTTGTTTAGAGTCCTAGGAACGCGTTCTTAGATGTTTCATAAGTTCGTCAAACTTGTACAAAGCTCATTGAGGAACATATAACCACTCATGTTGCATGAAATTTGGTTTAGAGTCCTAGAAACGCGTTGTTAGATGTTTCAAAAGTTCATGAAACTTGTACAAAGCTCATTGAGGAACTTATAAGCACTCATGTTTCATGAAACTTGGTTTAGAGTCCTAGAAACGCGTTGTTAGATCTTTCATACGTTCGTGAAACTTGTACAGAGCTCATTGAGGAACTTATAAGCTCTCATGTTGCATAAAGCTTGGTTTACAGTCCTAGAAACGCGTTGTTAAATGTTTCATAAGTTCGTCAAACTTGTACAAAGCTCATTGAGACACATATTAACCCTCATGTTGCATGAAACTTGGTTTAGAGTCCTAGAAACACGTTGTTAGATGTTTCATAAGTTAGTGAAACTTGTACCAAGCTCATTGAGAAACTTATAGACACTTATGTTGCATAAAACTTGGTTTAGAGTACTTGAAAAGCGTTGTTAAATGTTTCATAAGTTTGTCAACTTGCACAAAGCTCATTGAGACACTTATAATCACTCATGTTGGATGAAACTTGGATTAGAGTCCTAGAAACGCGTTGTTAGATGTTTCATAAGTTCGTCAAACTTGTACAAAGCTCATTGGGGAACTTATAAGCAGTCATGTTGCATGAAACTTGGTTTAGAGTCCTAGAAACGCGTTGTTAGATGTTTCATACGTTCGTCAAACTTGTACAAAGATCATTGAGGAACTTGTAAGCTCTCATGTTGCATGAAACTTGGTTAAGAGTCCTAGAAACGAGTTGTTAGATATTTCATAAGTTCGTCAAACTTGTACAAAGCTCATTGAGATACTTATAAGCACTCATGTTACATGAAACTTGGTTTAGAGTCCTAGAAACGCGTTGTTAGATGTTTCATAAGTTCGTCAAACTTGTATAAAGCTCATTGAGACACTTATAAGCATTCATGTTGCATGAAACTTGGTTTAGAGTCCTAGGAACGCGTTGTTAGATGTTTCATAAGTTCGTAAAACTTGTACAAAGCTCATTGAGAAACTTATAAGCACTCATGTTGCATGAAACTTGGTGTAGAATCCTAGAAACGCGTTGTTAGATGTTTCATACGTTACTTGTACAAAGCTCATTGATGTACTTATCAGCTCTCATGTTGCATGAAACTTGGTTTAGAGTCCTAGAAACGTGTTGTTAGATGTTTCATAAGTTCGTGAAACTTGTACAAAGCTCATTGAGGAACTTATAAGCACTCATGTTGCATTAAACTTGGATTAGAGTCCTAGAAACGCATTGTTAGATGTTTCATATGTTCGTCAAACTTGTACAAAGCTCATTGGGGAACTTATAAGCACTCATGTTGCATGAAACTTGGTTTAGAGTCCTAGAAACGCGTTGTTAGATGTTTCATACGTTCGTCAAACTTGTACAAAGATCATTGAGGAACTTGTAAGCTCTCATGTATCATGGAACTTGGTTTAGAGTCCTAGAAACGAGTTGTTAGATGTTTCATAAGTTCGTAAAACTTGTACAAAGCTCATTGAGATACTTATAAGCACTCATGTTGCATGAAACTTGGTTTAGAGTCCTAGAAACGCGTTGTTAGATGTTTCATAAGTTAGTCAAACTTGTATAAAGCTCATTGAGACATTTATAAGCATTCATGTTTAATGAAACTTGGTTTAGAGTCCTAGGAACGCGTTGTTAGATGTTTCATAAGTTCGTGAAACCTTTACAAAGCTCATTGAGGAACTTATAAGAACTCATGTTGCATGAAACTTGGTTTAGAGTCATAGAAACGCTTTGTTAGATGTTTCATACGTTACTTGTACAAAGCTCATTGAAGAACTTATAAGCTCTCATGTTGCATGAAACTTGGTTTAGAGTCCTAGAAACGCGTTGTTAGATGTTTCATACGTTCGTCAAACTTGTACAAAGATCATTGAGGAACTTGTAAGCTCTCATGTTGCATGAAACTTGGTTAAGAGTCCTAGAAACGAGTTGTTAGATGTTTCATAAGTTCGTCAAACTTGTACAAAGCTCATTGAGATACTTATAAGCACTCATGTTACATGAAACTTGGTTTAGAGTCCTAGAAACGCGTTGTTAGATGTTTCATAAGTTCGTCAAACTTGTATAAAGCTCATTGAGACACTTATAAGCATTCATGTTGCATGAAACTTGGTTTAGGGTCCTAGGAACGCGTTGTTAGATGTTTCATAAGTTCGTGAACCTTGTACAAAGCTCATTGAGAAACTTATAAGCACTCATGTTGCATGAAACTTGGTTTAGAGTCCTAGAAACGCGTTGTTAGATGTTTCATACGTTACTTGTACAAAGCTCATTGATGTACTTATCAGCTCTCATGTTGCATGAAACTTGGTTTAGAGTCCTAGAAACGTGTTGTTAGATGTTTCATAAGTTCGTGAAACTTGTACAAAGCTCATTGAGGAACTTATAAGCACTCATGTTGCATGAAACTTTGTGTAGAGTCCTACAAACGCGTTGTTAGATCTTTCATACGTTCGTCAAACTTGTACAAAGCTCATTGAGGAACTTATAAGCTCTCATGTTGCATGAAACTTGGTTTAGAGTCCTAGAAACGCGTTATTAGATGTTTCATAAGTTCGTGAAACTTGTACAAAGCTCATTGAGGAACTTATAAGCACTCATGTTGCATGAAGCTTTGTTTAGAGTCCTAGAAACGCGTTGTTAAATGTTTCATAAGTTCGTCAATTTGTACAAAGCTCATTGAGACACTTATAATCACTCATGTTGCATGAAACTTGGTTTAGAGTCCTAGAAACACGTTGTTAGATGTTTCATAAGTTCGTGAAACTTGTACAAAGCTCATTGAGAAACTTATAATCACTCATGTTGCATTAAACTTGGATTAGAGTCCTAGAAACGCATTGTTAGATGTTTCATATGTTCGTCAAACTTGTACAAAGCTCATTGGGGAACTTATAAGCACTCATGTTGCATGAAACTTGGTTTAGAGTCCTAGAAACGCGTTGTTAGATGTTTCATACGTTCGTCAAACTTGTACAAAGATCATTGAGGAACTTGTAAGCTCTCATGTTTCATGAAACTTCGTTAAGAGTCCTAGAAACGAGTTGTTAGATGTTTCATAAGTTCGTCAAACTTGTACAAAGCTCATTGAGATACTTATAAGCACTTATGTTGCATGAAACTTGGTTTAGAGTCCTAGAAACGCGTTGTTAGATGTTTCATAAGTTCGTGAAACTTGTACAAAGATCATTGAGGAACTTGTAAACTCTCATGTATCATGGAACTTGGTTTAGAGTCCTAGAAACGAGTTGTTAGATGTTTCATAAGTTCGTAAAACTTGTACAAAGCTCATTGAGATACTTATAAGCACTCATGTTGCATGAAACTTGGTTTAGAGTCCTAGAAACGCGTTGTTAGATGTTTCATAAGTTAGTCAAACTTGTATAAAGCTCATTGAGACATTTATAAGCATTCATGTTTAATGAAACTTGGTTTAGAGTCCTAGGAACGCGTTGTTAGATGTTTCATAAGTTTGTGAAACCTTTACAAAGCTCATTGAGGAACTTATAAGAACTCATGTTGCATGAAACTTGGTTTAGAGTCATAGAAACGCTTTGTTAGATGTTTCATACGTTACTTGTACAAAGCTCATTGAAGAACTTATAAGCTCTCATGTTGCATGAAACTTGGTTTAGAGTCCTAGAAACGCGTTGTTAGATGTTTCATAAGTTCGTGAAACTTGTACAAAGCTCATTGAGGAACTTATAAGCACTCATGTTGCATGAAACTTTGTGTAGAGTCCTAGAAACGCGTTGTTAGATCTTTCATACGTTCGTCAAACTTTTACAAAGCTCATTGAGAAACTTATAAGCTCTCATGTTGCATGAAACTTGGTTTAGAGTCCTAGAAACGCGTTGTTAGATGTTTCATACGTTCGTCAAACTTGTACAAAGATCATTGAGGAACTTGTAAGCTCTCATGTTGCATGAAACTTGGTTAAGAGTCCTAGAAACGAGTTGTTAGATATTTCATAAGTTCGTCAAACTTGTACAAAGCTCATTGAGATACTTATAAGCACTCATGTTACATGAAACTTGGTTTAGAGTCCTAGAAACGCGTTGTTAGATGTTTCATAAGTTCGTCAAACTTGTATAAAGCTCATTGAGACACTTATAAGCATTCATGTTGCATGAAACTTGGTTTAGAGTCCTAGGAACGCGTTGTTAGATGTTTCATAAGTTCGTGAAACTTGTACAAAGCTCATTGAGAAACTTATAAGCACTCATGTTGCATGAAACTTGGTGTAGAGTCCTAGAAACGCGTTGTTAGATGTTTCATACGTTACTTGTACAAAGCTCATTGATGTACTTATCAGCTCTCATGTTGCATGAAACTTGGTTTAGAGTCCTAGAAACGTGTTGTTAGATGTTTCATAAGTTCGTGAAACTTGTACAAAGCTCATTGAGGAACTTATAAGCACTCATGTTGCATTAAACTTGGATTAGAGTCCTAGAAACGCATTGTTAGATGTTTCATATGTTCGTCAAACTTGTACAAAGCTCATTGGGGAACTTATAAGCACTCATGTTGCATGAAACTTGGTTTAGAGTCCTAGAAACGCGTTGTTAGATGTTTCATACGTTCGTCAAACTTGTACAAAGATCATTGAGGAACTTGTAAGCTCTCATGTATCATGGAACTTGGTTTAGAGTCCTAGAAACGAGTTGTTAGATGTTTCATAAGTTCGTAAAACTTGTACAAAGCTCATTGAGATACTTATAAGCACTCATGTTGCATGAAACTTGGTTTAGAGTCCTAGAAACGCGTTGTTAGATGTTTCATAAGTTAGTCAAACTTGTATAAAGCTCATTGAGACATTTATAAGCATTCATGTTTAATGAAACTTGGTTTAGAGTCCTAGGAACGCGTTGTTAGATGTTTCATAAGTTCGTGAAACCTTTACAAAGCTCATTGAGGAACTTATAAGAACTCATGTTGCATGAAACTTGGTTTAGAGTCATAGAAACGCTTTGTTAGATGTTTCATACGTTCGTCAAACTTGTACAAAGATCATTGAGGAACTTGTAAGCTCTCATGTTGCATGAAACTTGGTTAAGAGTCCTAGAAACGAGTTGTTAGATGTTTCATAAGTTCGTCAAACTTGTACAAAGCTCATTGAGATACTTATAAGCACTCATGTTACATGAAACTTGGTTTAGAGTCCTAGAAACGCGTTGTTAGATGTTTCATAAGTTCGTCAAACTTGTATAAAGCTCATTGAGAAACTTATAAGCATTCATGTTGCATGAAACTTGGTTTAGAGTCCTAGGAACGCGTTGTTAGATGTTTCATAAGTTCGTGAACCTTGTACAAAGCTCATTGAGAAACTTATAAGCACTCATGTTGCATGAAACTTGGTTTAGAGTCCTAGAAACGCGTTGTTAGATGTTTCATACGTTACTTGTACAAAGCTCATTGATGTACTTATCAGCTCTCATGTTGCATGAAACTTGGTTTAGAGTCCTAGAAACGTGTTGTTAGATGTTTCATAAGTTCGTGAAACTTGTACAAAGCTCATTGAGGAACTTATAAGCACTCATGTTGCATGAAACTTTGTGTAGAGTCCTACAAACGCGTTGTTAGATCTTTCATACGTTCGTCAAACTTGTACAAAGCTCATTGAGGAACTTATAAGCTCTCATGTTGCATGAAACTTGGTTTAGAGTCCTAGAAACGCGTTATTAGATGTTTCATAAGTTCGTGAAACTTGTACAAAGCTCATTGAGGAACTTATAAGCACTCATGTTGCATGAAGCTTTGTTTAGAGTCCTAGAAACGCGTTGTTAAATGTTTCATAAGTTCGTCAATTTGTACAAAGCTCATTGAGACACTTATAATCACTCATGTTGCATGAAACTTGGTTTAGAGTCCTAGAAACACGTTGTTAGATGTTTCATAAGTTCGTGAAACTTGTACAAAGCTCATTGAGAAACTTATAATCACTCATGTTGCATTAAACTTGGATTAGAGTCCTAGAAACGCATTGTTAGATGTTTCATATGTTCGTCAAACTTGTACAAAGCTCATTGGGGAACTTATAAGCACTCATGTTGCATGAAACTTGGTTTAGAGTCCTAGAAACGCGTTGTTAGATGTTTCATACGTTCGTCAAACTTGTACAAAGATCATTGAGGAACTTGTAAGCTCTCATGTTTCATGAAACTTCGTTAAGAGTCCTAGAAACGAGTTGTTAGATGTTTCATAAGTTCGTCAAACTTGTACAAAGCTCATTGAGATACTTATAAGCACTCATGTTGCATGAAACTTGGTTTAGAGTCCTAGAAACGCGTTGTTAGATGTTTCATAAGTTCGTGAAACTTGTACAAAGATCATTGAGGAACTTGTAAACTCTCATGTATCATGGAACTTGGTTTAGAGTCCTAGAAACGAGTTGTTAGATGTTTCATAAGTTCGTAAAACTTGTACAAAGCTCATTGAGATACTTATAAGCACTCATGTTGCATGAAACTTGGTTTAGAGTCCTAGAAACGCGTTGTTAGATGTTTCATAAGTTAGTCAAACTTGTATAAAGCTCATTGAGACATTTATAAGCATTCATGTTTAATGAAACTTGGTTTAGAGTCCTAGGAACGCGTTGTTAGATGTTTCATAAGTTCGTGAAACCTTTACAAAGCTCATTGAGGAACTTATAAGAACTCATGTTGCATGAAACTTGGTTTAGAGTCATAGAAACGCTTTGTTAGATGTTTCATACGTTACTTGTACAAAGCTCATTGAAGAACTTATAAGCTCTCATGTTGCATGAAACTTGGTTTAGAGTCCTAGAAACGCGTTGTTAGATGTTTCATAAGTTCGTGAAACTTGTACAAAGCTCATTGAGGAACTTATAAGCACTCATGTTGCATGAAACTTTGTGTAGAGTCCTAGAAACGCGTTGTTAGATCTTTCATACATTCGTCAAACTTTTACAAAGCTCATTGAGAAACTTATAAGCTCTAATGTTGCATGAAACTTGGTTTAGAGTCCTAGAAACGCGTTGTTAGATGTTTCATAAGGACATGAAAATGTACAAAGCTCATTGAGGAACTTATAAGCACTCATGTTGCATGAAGCTTGGTTTAGAGTCCTAGAAACGCGTTGTTAAATGTTTCATAAGTTCGTCAACTTGTACAAAGATCATTGAGTCACTTATAATCACTCATGTTGCATGAAACTTGGTTTAGAGTCCTAGAAACGCGTTGTTAGATTTTTCATAAGTTCGTCAAACCTGTATAAACCTCATTGAGAGACTTATAAACATTAATGTTGCATGAAACTTGGTTTAGAGTCTTAGAAACGCGTTGTTAGGTGTTTCATAAGTTCGTGAAACTTGTACAAAGCTCATTGAGGAACTTATAAGCACTCATGTTGCATGAAACTTTGTTTAGAATACTAGAAACGCGTTGTTAGATGTTTCATACGTTCGTCAAACTTGTACAAAGCTCATTGAGGAACTTATAATTTTTCATGTTGCATGAAACTTGGTTTAGAGTCCTAGAAACGCATTGTTAGATGTTTCATAAGTTCGTGAAACTTGTACAAAACTCATTGAGGAACTTATAAGCACTCATGTTGCATGAAGCTTGGTTTAGAGTCCTAGAAACGCGTTGTTAGATATTTCATAAGTTCGTCAACTTGTACAAATCTCATTGAGAAACTTATAATCACTCATGTTGCATGAAACTTGGTTTAGAGTCCGAGAAACGCATTGTTAGATGTTTCATAAGTTCGTGAAACTTGTACAAAGCTCATTGAGGAACTTATAAGCACTCATGTTGCATGCAACTGGGTTTAGAGTCCTAGAAACGCGTTGTTAGATGTTTCATACGTTCGTTAAATTTGTACAAAGCTCATTGAGGAACTTATAAGCTATCATGTTACATGAAACTTGGTTTAGAGTCCTAGAAACACGTTGTTAGATGTTTCATAAGTTCGTGAAACTTGTACAAAGCTCATTGAGGAACTTATAAGCACTCATGTTGCATGAAGCTTGGTTTAGAGTCCTAGAAACGCGTTGTTAAATGTTTCATAAGTTCGTCAACTTGTACAAAGCTTATTGAGAGACTTATAATCACTCATGTTGCATGAAACTTGGTTTAGAGTCCTAGGAACGCGTTGTTAGATGTTTCATAAGTTCGTTAAACTTGTACAAAGCTCATTGAGGAACTTATAAGCACTCATGTTGCATGAAACTTGGTTTAGAGTCCTAGAAACGTGTTGTTAGATGTTTCATACGTTCGTCAAACTTTTACAAAGCTCATTGAGATACTTATAAGCACTCATGTTGCATGAAACTTGGTTTAGAGTCATAGAAACGCGTTGTTAGATGTTTCATAAGTTCGTCAAACTTGTATAAACCTCATTGAGACACTTATAAGCATTCATGTTGCATGAAACTTGGTTTAGAGTCCTATAAACGCGTTGTTAGATGTTTCATAAGTTTGTGAAACATGTACAAAGTTCATTGAGGAACTTATAAGCACTCATGTTGCATGAAACTTTGTTTAGAGTACTAGAAACGCGTTGTTAGATGTTTCATACGTTCGTCAAACTTGTACAAAGCTCATTGAGAAACTTAAAATTTTTCATGTTGCATGAAACTTGGTTTAGATTCCTAGAAACGCGTTGTTAAATGTTTCATAAGTTCGTGAAACTTATACAAAGCTCATTGAGGAACTTATAAGCACTCATGTTGCATGAAGCTTGGTTTAGAGTCCTAGAAACGCGTTGTTAAATGTTTCATAAGTTCGTCAACTTGTACAAATCTCATTGAGACACTTATAATCACTCATGTTGCATGAAACTTGGTTTAAAGTCCTAGAAACGCGTTGTTAGATGTTTCATAAGTTCGTGAAACTTGTACAAAGCTCATTGAGGAACTTATAAGCACTCATGTTGCATGAAACTTGGTTTAGAATCCTAGAAACGCGTTGTTAGATGTTTCATAAGTTCGTGAAACTTGTACAAAGCTCACTGAGGAACATATAAGCACTCATGTTGCATGAAACTTGGTTTACAGATCCTAGAAACGCGTTGTTATATGTTTCATACGTTCGTCAAATTTGTAGAAAGCTCATTGAGGAACTTATAAGCTATCATGTTACATGAAACTTGGTTTATAGTCCTAGAAAAGAGTTGTTAGATGTTTCATAATTTCGTCAAACTTGTACAAAGCTTATTGAGATAGTTATAAGCACTCATGTTGGATGAAACTTGGTTTTAGTGTCCTAGAAACGCGTTGTTGGATGTTTCATAAGTTCGTCAACTTGTACAAAGCTCATTGAGACACTTATAATCACTCATGTTGCATGAAACTTGGATTAGAGTCATAGAAACGCGTTGTTAGATGTTTCATAAGTTCGTCAAACTTGTATAAAGCTCATTGATGAACTTATAAGCACTCATGTTGCATGAAACTTGGTTTAGAGTCCTAGAAACGCGTTGTTAGATATTTCATACGTTCGTCAAACTTGTACAAAGCTCATTGAGGAACTTATAAGCACTCATGTTGCATGAAACTTGGTTTAGAGTCCTAGAAACGCGTTGTTAGATGTTTCATAAGTTCGTGAAAGTTTTACAAAGCTCATTGAGGAACTTATAAGCACTCATGTTGCATGAAACTTTGTTTAGAGTACTAGAAACGCGTTGTTAGATGTTTCATACGTTCTTCAAACTTGTACAAAGCTCATTGAGGAACTTATAATTTTTCATGTTGCATGAAACTTGGTTTAGATTCCTAGAAACGCGTTGTTAGATGTTTCATGAGTTCGTGAAACTTGTACAAAGCTCATTGAGGAACTTATAAGCACTCATGTTGCATGAAGCTTGATTTAGAGACCTAGAAACGTGTTGTTAAATGTTTCATAAGTTCGTCAACTTGTACAAATCTCATTGAGACACTTATAATCACTTATGTTGCATGAAACTTGGTTTAAAGTCCTAGAAACGCGTTGTTAGATGTTTCATAAGTTCGTGAAACTTGTACAAAGCTCATTGAGGAACTTATAAGAACTCATGTTGCATGAAACTTGGTTTAGAGTCCTAGAAACGCGTTGTTAGATGTTTCATAAGTTCGTGAAACTTGTACAAAGCTCACTGAGGAACTTATAAGCACTCATGTTACATGAAACTTGGTTTAGAGTCCTAGAAACGCGTTGTTAGATGTTTCATACGTTCGTCAAATTTGTAGAAAGCTCATTGAGGAACTTATAAGCTATCATGTTACATGAAACTTGGTTTATAGTCCTAGAAACAAGTTGTTAGATGTTTCTTAATTTCGTAAAACTTGTACAAAGCTTATTGAGATACTTATAAGCACTCATGTTGGATGAAACTTGGTTTAGAGTCCTAGAAACGTGTTGTTGGATGTTACATGAAACTTTGTTTAGAGTCCTAGAAACGCGTTGTTAGATGTTTCATACGTTAGTCAAACTTGTACAAAGATCATTGAGGAACTTGTAAGCTCTCATGTTGCATGAAACTTAGTTTAGAGTCCTAGAAACGAGTTGTTAGATGTTTCATAAGTTCGTCAAACTTGTATAAAGCTCATTAAGATACTTATAAGCACTCATGTTGCATGAAACTTGGTTTAGAGTCCTAGAAACGCGTTTATAGATGTTTCATAAGTTCATCAAACTTGTATAAAGCTCATTGAGACACTTATAACACATTCATGTTGCATGAAACTTAGTTTAGAATCCTAGGAACGCGTTGTTAGATGTTTCATAAGTTCGTGAAACTTGTACAAAGCTCATTGAGGAACTTATAAGCACTCATGTTGCATGAAACTTGGTTTAGAGTCCTACAAACCCGTTGTTAGATGTTTCATACGTTCGTCAAACTTGTACAAATCTCATTGAAGAACTTATAAGCTCTCATGTTCCATGAAACTTTGTTTAGAGTCCTAGAAACGCGTTGTTAGATGTTTCATAAGTTCGTGAAACTTGTACAAAGCTCATTGAGGAACTTATAAGCACTCATGTTGCATGAAACTTTGTTTAGAGTCTTAGAAACGCGTTGTTAGATCTTTCATACGTTCGTCAAACTTGTACAAAGCTCATTGAGGAACTTATAAGCTCTCATGTTGCATGAAACTTGGTTTAGAGTCCTAGAAACGCGTTGTTAGATGTTTCATAAGTTCGTGAAACTTGTACAAAGCTCATTGAGGAACTTATAAGAACTCATGGCATAAAGCTTGGTTTAGAGTCCTAGAAACGTGTTGTTAAATCTTTCATAAGTTCTTCAACTTGTACAAAGCTCATTGAGACACTTATAATCACTCATGTTGCATGAAACATGGTTTAGAGTCCTAGAAATGCGTTCTTAGATGTTTCATAAGTTCGTGAAATTGTACAAAGCTCATTGAGGAACTTATAAGCACTCATGTTGCATTAAACTTGGTTTAGAGTCCTAGAAACGCGTTGTTAGATGTTTCATAAGTTCGTCAAACTTGTGCAAAGCTCATTGAGGAACTTATAAGCTCTCATGAAGCATCAAACTTGTTTTAGAGTCCTAGAAACGCGTTGTTAGATGTTTCATACGTTCGTCAAACTTGTACAAAGCTCATTGAGATACTTATAAGCATTCTTGTTGCATGAAACTTATTTTAGAGTCCTAGAAACGCGTTGTTAGATGTTTCATAAGTTCGTCAAACTTGTATAAACCTCATTGAGAGATTTATAAGCATTAATGTTGCATGAAACTTGGTTTAGTGTCCTAGAAACGCGTTGTTAGATGTTTCATAAGTTCGTGAAACTTGTACAAAGCTCATTGAGGAACTTATAAGCACTCATGTTACATGAAACTTTGTTTAGAATACTAGAAACGCGTTGTTAGATGTTTCATACGTTCGTCAAACTTGTACAAAGCTCATTGAGGAACTTATAATTTTTCATGTTGCATGAAGCTTGGTTTAGAGTCCTAGAAACGCGTTGTTAGATATTTCATAAGTTCGTCAACTTGTACAAATCTCATTGAGACACTTATAATTACTCATGTTGCATGAAACTTGGTTTAGAGTCCAAGAAACGCATTGTTAGATGTTTCATAAGTTCGTGAAACTTGTACAAAGCTCATTGAGGAACTTATAAGCACTCATGTTGCATGCAACTGGGTTTAGAGTCCTAGAAACGCGTTGTTAGATGTTTCATAAGTTCGTAATATTTGTACAAAGCTCACTGAGGAACTTATAAGCACTCATGTTGCATGAAACTTGGTTTAGATTCCTAGAAACGCGTTGTTAGATGTTTCATACGTTCGTCAAATTTGTACAAAGCTCATTGAGGAACTTATAAGCTATCATGTAACATGAAAGTTGGTTTAGATTCCTAGAAACGAGTTGTTAGATGTTTCATAATTTCGTCAAACTTGTACAAAGCTTATTGAGATACTTATAAGCACTCATGTTGGATGAAACTTAGTTTAGAGTCCTAGAAACGCGTTGTTGGATGTTTCATAAGTTCGTCAAACTTGTATAAAGCTCATTGAGACACTTATAAGCATTCATGTTGCATGAAACTTGCTTTAGAGTCCTAGAAACACGTTGTTAGATGTTTCATAATTTAGTGAAACTTGTACCAAGCTCATTGAGGAACTTATAAGCACTCATGTTGCGTGAAACTTGGTTTAGAGTCCTAGGAACGCGTTGTTAGATGTTTCATAAGTTCGTGAAACTTGTACAAAGCTCATTGAGGAACTTATAAGCACTCATGTTGCATGAAAATTGGTGTAGAGTCCTAGAAACGCGTTGTTAGATGTTTCATACGTTCGTCAAACTTGTACAAAGATCATTGAGGAACTTATAAGCTCTCAGGTTGCATGAAACTTGGTTTAGAGTCCTAGAAACACGTTGTTAGATGTTTCATAAATTCGTTAAACTTGTACAAAGCTCTTTGAGGAACTTATAAGCTCTCATGTTGCATGAAACTTGGTTTAGAGTCCTAGAAACGAGTTGTTAGGTGTTTTAAAAGTTCGTCAAACTTATACAAAGCTCATTGAGATACTTATAAGCATCCATGCTGCATGAAACTTGGTTTAGAGTCCTAGAAACGCGTTGTTAGATGTTTCATAAGCTCGTCAAACTTGTACAAAGCTCATTGAGGAACTTATAAGCACTCACGTTGCATGAAACTTGGTTTAGAGTCCTAGAAACGCGTTGGTAGATGTTTCATAATTTCGTGAAACTTGTACAAAGCTCATTGAGGAACTTATAAGCACTCATGTTGCATGAAACTGGATTTAGAGTCCTAGAAACGCGTTCATAGATGTTTCACACGTTCATCAAACTTGTACAAAGCTCATTGAGGAACTTATAAGCACTCATGTTTCATGAAACTGAGTTTAGAGTCCTATGAACCATGTTGTTAGATGTTTCATAAGTTCGTGAAACTTGTACAAAGCTCATTGAGGAACTTATAAGCACTCATGTTGCATGAAACTTGGTTTAGAGTCCTAGAAACGCGTTGTTAGATGTTTCATACGTTCGTCAAACTTGTACAAAGCTCATTGAGGAACTTATAAGCTCTCATGTTGCATGAAACTTGGTTTAGAGTCCTAGAAACGAGTTGTTAGATGTTTTATAAGTTCGTCAAAATTATACAAATCTCATTGAGATACTTATAAGCACCCATGCTGAATGAAACTTGGTTTGGAGTCCTAGAAACGCGTTGTTAGATGTTTCATAAGCTCGTCAAACTTGTAAAAAGCTCATAGAGGAACTTATAAGCACTCATGTTACATGAAACTTGGTTTAAAGTCCTAGAAACGCGTTGGTAGATGTTTCATAATTTCGTGAAACTTGTATAGAGCTCATTGAGGAACTTATAAGAGCTCATGTTGCATGAAACTTTAGTTAGAGTCCTAGAAACGCGTTGTTAGATGTTTCATACGTTCGTCAAACTTGTACAAAGCTCGCTGAGGAACTTATACGTTCTCATGTTGCATGAAACTTGGTTTAGAGTCCTAGAAACGAGTTGTTAGATGTTTCATAAGTTCGTCAAACTTATACAAAGCTCATTGAGATACTTATAAGCACTCATGTTGCATGAAACTTTGTTTAGAGTCCTAGAAACGAGTTGTTAGATGTTTCATAAGTTCGTCAAACTTGTACAAAGCTAATTGAGACACTTATAAACACTCATCTTGCATGAAACTTGATTTAGAGTCCTAGAAACACGTTGTTAGATGTTTTATAAGTTAATGAAACTTGTACAAAGCTCATTGAGGAACTTATCAGCTCTCATGTTGCATGAAACTTGGTTTAGAGTCCTAGAAACGAGTTGTTAGATGTTTCATAAGTTCGTCAAACTTGTACAAAACTCATTGAGACACTTGTAAACACTCATGTTGCATGAAACTTGGTTTAGAGTCCTAGAAACGCATTGTTAGATGTTTCATACTTCGTCAAACTTGTATAAAGCTCAATGAGGAACTTATAATCACTCATGTTGCATGAAACATGGTTTAGAGTCCTAGAAACCCGTTGTTAGATGTTTCATAAGTTCGTGAAACTTGTACAAAGCTCATTGAGGAACTTAAAAGCACTCATGTTGCATGAAACTTGGTTTAGAGTCCTAGAAACGCGTTATTAAATGTTACATAAGTTCGTGAAACTTGTACAAAGCTCATTGAGGAACTTATAAGCACTCATGTTGCATGAAACTTGGTTTAGAGTCCTAAAAACGCGTTGTTAGATGTTTCATACGTTCGTCAAACTTGTACAAAGCTCTTTGAGGAACTTATAAGCTCTCATGTTGCATGAAACTTGGTTTAGAGTCCTAGAATCGAATTGTTAGGTGTTTTAAAAGTTCGTCAAACTTATACAAAGCTCATTGAGATACTTATAAGCACCCATGCTGCATGAAACTTGGTTTAGAGTCCTAGAAGCGCGTTGTTAGATGTTTCATAAGCTCGTCAAACTTGTACAAAGCTCATTGAGGAACTTATAAGCACTCACGTTGCATGAAACTTGGTTAAGAGTCCTAGAAACGCGTTGGTAGATGTTTCATAATTTCGTGAAACTTGTACAAAGCTCATTGAGGAACTTATAAGCACTCATGTTGCATGAAACTTGATTTAGAGTCCTAGAAACGTGTTCATAGATGTTTCATACGTTCGTCAAACTTGTACAAAGCTCATTGAGGAAATTATAAGATCTCATGTTCCATGAAACTTGGTTTAGAGTCCTAGAAACGCGTTGTTAGATGTTTCATAATTTCGTGAAACTTGTACAAAGCTCATCGAGGAACTTATAAGCACTCATGTTGCATGAAACTTGGTTTAGAGTCCTAGAAACGCGATGTTATCATACGTTTGTCAAACTTGTAAAAAGCTCATTGAGGAACTTATAAGCTCTCATGTTGCATGAAACTTGATTTAGAGTCCTAGAAACGCGTTGTTAGATGTTTCATAAGTTCGTGAAACTTGTACAAAACTCATTGAGGAACTTATAAGAACTCATGTTGCATGAAACTTGTTTAGAGTCGTAGAAACGCGTTGTTATCATACGTTCGTCAAACTTGTAAAAGTTCATTGAGGAACTTATAAGCACTCATGTTGCATGAAACTTTGTTTAGAGTCCTAGAAACATGTTGTTAGATGTTTCATACGTTCGTCAAACTTGTACAAAGCTCATTGAGGAACTTATATTTTTTTATGTTGCATGAAACTTGGTTTAGAGTCCTAGAAACGAGTTGTTTGATGTTTTATAATTTCGTCAAACTAGTACAAAGCTCATTGAGATACTTATATGCACTCATGTTGTATGAAAATTGGTTTAGAGTCCTATAAACGCGTTGTTAGATGTTTCATAAGTTCGTCAAACTTGTATAAAGTTCATTGAGACACTCATAAGCATTCATGTTGCATGAAACTTGGTTTAGAGTCCTAGAAACGCGTTGTTAGATGTTTCATAAGTTCATCAAACTTGTACAAAGCTCATTGAGGAACTTATAAGCACTCATGTTGCATGAAACTTGGTTTAGAGTCGTAGAAACGCGTTGTTATCATACGTTCGTCAAACTTGTAAAAAGCTCATTGAGGAACTTATAAGCTCTCATGTTGCATGGAACTTGGTTTAGAGTCCTAGAAACGCGTTGTTAAATGTTTAATAAGTTCGTGAAATTTGTACAAAGCTCATGGAGGAACTTATAAGCACTCATGTTGCATGAAACTTGGTTTAGAGTCCTAGAAACGCATTGTTAGATGTTTCATACGTTTGTCAAACTTGTACAAAGCTCATTGAGGAACTTATAAGCGCTCATGTTGCATGAAACTTGGTTTAGAGTCTTAGAAACCCGTTGTTAGATGTTTCATAAGTTCGTGAAACTTGTACAAAGCTCATTGAGGAACTTATAAGCACTCATGTTGCATGAAACTTGGTTTAGAGTCCTAGAAACGCGTTGTTAGATGTTTCATAAGTTCGTGAAACTTGTACAAAGCTCATTGAGGAACTTATAAGCACTCATGTTGCATGAAACTTGGTTTAGAGTCCTAGAAACGCGTTGTTAGATGTTTCATATGTTCGTCAAACTTGTACAAATCTCATTGAGGAACTTATAAGCTCTCATGTTGCATGAAACTTTGTTTAGAGTCCTAGAAACGAGTTGTTAGATGTTTTATAAGTTCGTCAAAATTATACAAAGCTCATTGAGATACTTATAAGCACCCATGCTGCATGAAACTTGGTTTAGAGTCCTAGAAACGCGTTGTTAGATGTTTCATAAGCTCGTCAAACTTGTAAAAAACTCATTGAGGAACTTATAAGCACTCATGTTGCATGAAACTTGGTTTAGAGTCCTAGAAACGCGTTGGTAGATGTTTCATAATTTCGTGAAACTTGTACAGAGCTCATTTAGGAACTTATAAGAACTCATGTTGCATGAAACTTGATTTAGAGTCCTAGAAACGAGTTGTTAGATGTTTCATAAGTTCGTCAAACTTATACAAATCTCATTGAGATATTTATAAGCACTCATGTTGCATGAAACTTTGTTTAGAGTCTTAGAAACGAGTTGTTAAGTTCGTCAAACTTGTACAAAGCTTATTGAGACACTTATAAACACTCATGTTGCATGAAACTTGGTTTAGAGTCTTAGAAACATGTTGTTAAATGTTTCATAAGTTAATGTAACTTGTACAAAGCTCATTGAGGAACTTATAAGCTCTCATGTTGCATGAAACTTGGTTTAGAGTCCTAGAAACGAGTTGTTAGATGTTTCATAAGTTCGTCAAACTTGTACAAAGCTCATTGAGACACTTATAAACACTCATGTTGCATGAAACTTGGTTTAGAGTCCTAGAAACCCGTTGTTAGATGTTTCATAAGTTCGTGAAACTTTTACAAAGCTCATTGAGGAACTTAAAAGCACTCATGTTGCATGAAACTTGGTTTTGAGTCCTTGAAACGCGTTGTTAGATGTTTCATAAGTTCGTGAAACTTGTAAAAAGCTCATTGAGGAACTTATAAGCACTCATATATCATGAAACTTGGTTTAGAGTCCTAGAAACGCGTTGTTAGATGTTTCATACGTTCGTCAAACTTGTACAAAGCTCATTGAGGAACTTATAGGCTCTCATGTTGCATGAAACTTGGTTTAGAGTCCTAGAAACCCGTTGTTAGATGTTTCATAAGTTCGTAAAACTTGTACAAAGCTCATTGAGAAACTTATAAGCACTCATGTTGCATGAAACTTGGTTTAGAGTCCTAGAAACGCATTCTACAAACGCGTTATTAGATGTTTCATAACTTCGTCAAACTTGTACAGAGCTCATTGAGACACTTATAAGCACTTATGTTGCATAAAACTTGGTTTAGAGTCCTAGAAAAGGGTTGTTAAATGTTTCATAAGTTCAACGCGTTGTTAGATGTTTCATAAGTTCGTCAAACTTGTACAAAGCTCATTGAGACACTTATAATCACTCATGTTGCATGAAACTTGGTTTAGAGTCCTAGAAACGCATTCTACAAACGCGTTATTAGATGTTTCATAACTTCGTCAAACTTGTACAGAGCTCATTGAGACACTTATAAGCACTTATGTTGCATAAAACTTGGTTTAGAGTCCTAGAAAAGGGTTGTTAAATGTTTCATAAGTTCAACGCGTTGTTAGATGTTTCATAAGTTCGTCAAACTTGTACAAAGCTCATTGAGACACTTATAATCACTCATGGTGCATGAAACTTGGTTTTAGAGTCCTAGAAACGCGTTGTTAGATGTTTAATAAGTTCGTCAAACTTGTACGAAGCTCATTGAGACACTTATAATCACACATGTTACATGAAACTTGGTTTAGAGTCTTGGAAAAGCGTTGTTAAATGTTTCTTAAGTTCGTCAAATTTGTAAAAATAACACTGAGACACTTATAATCACACATGTTGCATGAAACTTGGATTAGTGTCCTACAAACGCGTTGTTAGATGTTTCATTAGTTCATGAAACTTGTACAAAGCTCATTGAGGCACTTAGAAGCACTCATGTTGCATGAAACTTGGTTTAGATTCCTAGAAACCTCGTTGTTAGATGTTTCATAAGTTCGTCAAACTTGTATAAAGCTCATTGAAGAACTTATAAGAACTCTTGTTGCACGAAACTTGGTTTAGAGTCCTAGAAACGCGTTGTTAAAAGTTTCATAAGTTCGTCAAAGTTGTACAAAGCTCATTGAGACACTTATAATCACTCATGCTGCAAGAAAATTGGTTTAGAATCATAGAAACGCGTTGTTAGATGTTTCATAAGTTCGTCAAATTTGTACGAACCTCATTGAGACACTTATAAGAAGTTAAGTTGCATGAAACTTGGTTTAGAGTCTTAGAAACGCGTTTTTTGATGTTTCATAAGTTTGTTAAACTTGTACAAATCTCATTGAAACAATTAAAAACACTCATGTTGCATGAAACTTGGTTTAGAGTCCTAGAAACGCGTTATTAAATGTATCATAAGTTAGTGAAATTTTTACCAAGCTCATTGAGAAACTTATAAGCAGTTATGTTGCATAAAACTTGGATTAGAGTCCTAGAAAAGTGTTGTTAAATGTTTCCTAAGTTCTTCAACTTGTACACAGCTCATTGAGACACTTATAATCACTCATGTTGCTTGAAGCTTGGATTAGAGTCCTAGAAACGGATTGTTAGATGTTTCATAAGTTCGTCAAACTTGTACAAAGCTCATTGAGACACTTATAAGCATTCATGTTGTATGAAACTTGGTTTAGAGTCCTAGAAACGCGTTGTTAGATGTTTCATAAGTTCGTCAAACTTGTATAAAGCTCATTGAGACCCTTATAAGCAGTCATGTTGCATGAAACTTGGTTTAAAGTCCTAGAAACGCGTTGTTAGATGTTTCATGCAACATGAGTGCTTATAAGTGTCTCAATGCGCTTTGTACAAGTTTTACGAACTTATGAAACATCTAACAATGTGGTTTCTAGGGCTCTAAACCAAGTTTCATGCAATATGAGTACTTATAAGTGTCTCAATGAACTTACAAAACATCTAACAACGCGTTTCTAGGACTCTAAACCAGGTTTCTTGCAACATGAGTGCTTATAAGTGTCTCAATGAGCTTTGTACAAGTTGTACGAACTTATGAAACATCTAACAACGCTTTTCTAGTACTCTAAACCAGGTTTCTTGCAACATGAGTGCTTACAAGTGTCTCAATGAGCTTTGTACAAATTTGAAAAACTTATGAAACATCTAACAACATGGTTTCCAGGACTCTAAACAAATTTTCATGCAACATGAGTGCTTATAAGTGTCTCAATGAGCTTTGTAAAGGTTTGACGAACTTATGAAACATCTAACAACACGTTTATAGGACTCTAAACTAGGTTTTTTGCAACATTAGTGCTTATAAGTGTCTCAATGAGCTTTGTACAAGTTTGACGAACTTATGAAACATCTAACAACACGTTTCTAGGACTCTAAACAACGTTTCATGAAACATGAGTTCTTATAAGTGTCTTAATGAGCTTTGTACAAGTTTGACGAACTTATGAAACAGCTAACAACACGTTTCTAGGACTCTAAATAGAGTTTCATGCAACATGAGTACTTATAAGTGTTAGATTATGGTAAGATTATAGTGAAGTTTAGGAGTTTGTGTTCTTGAGTTAATGAAGAACAAGAGAGAGAGTGTAGAGAGAAAGAGATTTGATTCGGACAAGATTCATTAAGTGTGTTAAAAATTGTTTACAAAGGATAGGAATATAAATAAACTAATCGCCCAAAATGGCATCTTAGGAATATGCTATAAACGTCCCTATCACCTTTGTTAGCCGCGCCACCTTAACTTGGTCCGTGACTCGTACGGCCGAGTAGGCTACACGCGCCTTAAGTCACACACGTGACCGTACGGATGTCGAGCTTACCAACGGCTGTTTTGCAACGGCTACTTGATTCTAGATCCTTCCTTTGTCTTCTCTTGTAACGGTCATATTGTTAAGAGTATACTTTGGCATTTGCTTGGTCCACAAGTATGGGCACTCATCTTAATGGACTATGCATCCGGATAAGCGCCTTAGTCTCTTTAATACTCCCCCGCAAGCTTAGCCTAGTGCAATGGCTAATCTTGGAACCCGTATGACCTTGCCTCGTTAAAAACCTTGGTAAGAAAACCACTTGGGATAAAACTTACCTAAGGGAAAAGAGTACAAGACCATACGGTTAGGGACTTAGGCGTCGAGAGCCCGGATGAGTCCAAGTCTTGGTAGATTGGACTCACAAAATTTCAAGCTTGTGGACTTGGTGAAGATGTCCGAAAGTTAGTATTGACTCTTAGTGTAGCAAGGTAGAATAGTGCCTTTGACCATTTGCTCTCTAACCTTGTGACAATCCACCTCTATGTGTTTAATCCTCTCATGGAACACCGAGTTTGTTGCTATGTGGATGGCCGCTTGATTATCACAATGCATGGTCATTGGGGCTTCAATCTTGAATCCAAAATCTCCTAGCAAGTTCTTTAGCCACATGAGTTCTTGAGTCAACTTCCTCATGGCTCTATACTCGGCTTCGACGGTTGAACAAGATACTATCTTTTGCTTCTTTGTCTTCCATGTGACAAGGTTGCCATCAATGAAAGTGCAATACCCGGTGGTTGACCGTCTACTCTCCGGCGTAATCCGCGTCACAATACCCAATTACCTTTGTATTCTTGTTGCAACCCATCCATATGCCCAACCTTGAGGTTCCTTTAAGGTAACACAAGATCCTCATGATCATGTTTCAATGATGTTGCTTCGGCTTTTGCATATGTTGGGAAACTTGGTTTACGGCAAAACCTACGTCCGGTCTAGTGATCGTTAAGTAAATCAGTTTACCCACTAGCCGTCTATAGAGCATTGGGTCTTGGTATGGTTGATCATCCTCACTACCTTCTTGAGTGGTCTTGTAGCCGTCTTCAAGAGGAGTCTTAGCCACCTTGGTACCTATCATATTGACAACACTTAAAAGATCATGGGTGTACTTTCTTTGGGAAAGAAATAGACCTTCTTCAGATCTACAAACTTCAATCCCAAGGAAGTACTTAAGAGTACCTAGGTCCTTAATGTCAAATTTAGATTTAAGAAAAGATTTGGTTGCTTTGAATATCTCCCTTGTTGTTTCCGGAGATGATGATGTCGTCTACATACACTAGTACCAGTACTATCCCTTCTTGGTTTTGTAAGGTGAAGAGAGTATGCTCGGCTTGTGTTCTTTTGAATCCCTTTGCCATCAATGTTGAACTAAGCTTGTGATACCAAGATCTAGGTGATTGCTTGAGACAGTAGATGGCTTTCCTTAACCTTAGAACCTTTCCGGGATTAATTTCTAGGCCGGGTGGTGGAGTCATGTAGACTTCTTCTTCAAGTTCCCCTTGTAGAAAGGCATTCTTCACATCCATTTGAAAGAGATCCCATGATAGGTTAGTGGCAAGTGACAATATTACCCGAACGGTGTGAAGTTTTGCAACCGGGGCAAATGTGTCTAGGTAGTCCTCTACGTTTGTGTGAATCCTCTTGCTATCAATCTTGCCTTGTGTCTTTCTATCTCTCCATTGCTTAGATATTTGATAGTGAAGACATACATTGAACTTACGTCCTTCTTTCCTTTTGGTAGATTGGTCTCATAGAAAGTCTCATTATCTTACATTGCCTTGTTCTCGGCTTCCACCGCTTTAACCCAAACTTCCTCCTTCATTGCCTCTTCATATGTTCTTGGAATTACTTGTTGATCCATGGAAGTGGTAAAGGCTTGGTGTTCCTTTGGGAAGCTTGCAAGAGAACACACGGCTTGAGTAGGATGTGCCTCGGCATTGCTATTGAAGTATACCCTTGTGTTGACCCAATTGGATGGATTCTTCTTAACTCTAGTGCTCCTTCTTAGAACCAGCGGCTCTTCTTCTTGGGACACATCTTGGTTATGAACTTCTTGATCATGACTTTGATCACTTTATTGTTGAGTGTGAGTCTCGGTTGAGGCTTGTGGTTCTTCTTGAACATTTGACTCTCCCTCGGACGTAGTTGGTTCTTGAGTACCGGCTTGCTCATTGTTCTCCCCCTCATGATCAAGGTGGGTCTCTTGAGTTGGTTCCTCACTCGTTGTTTCTTCATGAATATCCATACCAAGATTCCTCATCCAGTTCCTAAGACTTGTAGCTCTATCCGTAACAACTTCGGGTAAGTCCTTTACACTTTCCCAATTGTTTTCCTTGTAGTAGCTTTGTCCTTCTAGAAATTTGACCTCTCTTGATACCAATACCCTTCTTGTTTCGGGTACATAGCATTTATACCCCTTTTGTGTATTTGAGTAGCCAATGAACATAGCCTTGGTGCTTTTAGCTTCTAGCTTGTTCCTTTGCTCACTAGGTACAAACAAACCCATAACACACACAACCAAACACTCTTAGATGGTTAATAAAAGGATTAGTCTTATTCAATACCTTGAATGGAGATTCATTCTTCAAGACTTGTGTTGGTGTGCTGTTGATAAGATAGCATGCCGTGAGAACCCCATCGGACCAAAACCTCTTTGGTATGTTCATGTGGAACATCATGAAGTGACAACATCATGGACCGTGTCACTTCCATTAAGTGTCGGTTCTTCCTTTTGGCTACACCATTTTGTTGTGGTGTGTATGGGCATGTGGTTTGATGGGGGATCCCATGCTTGGCTATGTGTTCTTTAAATGCTCTACTTGTGTATTTTCCACCATTGTCGGACCTAAACGTTTTGATCTTGACATTATAATGATTAGTCACATAGTTTTGGAAATTTTGAAAAAGCTTCTAACACCCTATCTTTTGTTTGTAAAAGAGTAACCCAAGTGTATTTAGAACTTTCATCTATGAATGTGACAAAATAACAGTGATTATCCCTAGATTTACAAGGTGATGACCACACATCGAATGCACAAGTTCAAAAGGTTTATAAGTCATGTTTGATTTTTGAAAAACTGTTCGGCAATGTTTACCTAAGATGCATGCTTCACAAGTTTCATGATTAAACTTAACATTAGGCAAAATGGTTATCATAGCATTTAAATGAGGATGACCGAGTCTAAAATGCCAAATAACATTGTTGGCTTCAGATAAAACAGCTTTAAAAGCATGACAAAACAAAGAATTAGAAGAATCTTTCTCTAGGACATAGAGATCGCCTCTTGTGATCTCTTTTCCCACAATCCTTTTACTCTTAATATCCTGAAAAATCACATCATTAGGTCCAAATATAACATTGCAATTTAAATCACAAGCTATTCTTTTAACGGATATAAGATTGGATGTAAAACTTGGCATGCAAAGGGCTTTAGATTCTCTATCAAATAACCTAAGATTTCCTAATCCTTCTATAGGTATCTTACTCCAATTTGCAATGATTACATTCCCTAGAGCCGGTTCTATGTCACTAATCAAGTCTAGGTTACTAATCATGTGATGAGAAGCACCGGAATCAATGACAATAAGTTTGATAAGCTCTTTATCAAGAATGTTAGCACTAAGGGAGTAAAAGTGAGATTTACCAATATCGGAGCCGGCTTTTAGAAGGGCATCAAGGTCGGATCTTCTCACAAAGTCATCCGTGAATGGGACAACGGTCGAGCTCTCCTCTTCCTTGGTGTTCGGATTAGACCCACTTGTACTCGGATTGCTTATGGAATCATCGTTTGAGAAGTGAGCTTCGGCGTCCTTGAACTTAGCCGGCTTGAGATGTGGGTGAAGAATCCAACACTTGTCCTTGGTATGCCCCTTCTTCTTGCAATGATCACAAAGTAATGATCTCCTTTCCTCATAGGTTCTTGAAGTGGGTTTGAAAGCTACCTTGTTGGCCGAGACTAATTCCTTCTTGCCATCAAATAGATCAATGGACCTTTGTTCCCTTTCCAATTGAGAGCACACTTCTTCAAGATTTGGTAAGGTTTCCGAGCGGAGAAGATGCTTGATGATGTCCTTATAGCTACTATTAAGAGTGAGGAGCAAGCCAAAGACCTTGTCTAGCTCTCTTCGTTCGTTTAATATTCTAGGCTCCACGGTGCTTGGTCGGAGCATTTCTAGATCGGCCGAGGAGCAAGCCAAAGACCTTGTCTAGCTCTCTTCGTTCGTTTAAGATTCTAGGCTCCACGGTGCTTGGTCGGAGCATTTCTAGCTCGGCCCATAGTGATCTAAACTTCCCAAAGTGTTTGGTGAACTCGGTGTCCTCTTGATTAAGGTCATTGAAAGCCTTCTTGACCTCATAAACTCGACTTAGGTTGGAGATGTTTCCATACACGGTTTGTAGAGTATCCCATAACTCTTTAGCGCTTTCACAATAGGAGTAGTCTTCTAGGATTGATGGTTCAAGGGATCCTTGGATGATTCCAAGGACCTTTTGGTATAGTTGAAACCATTTCTCATCATCGGTGGTAAGCTACTCATTTCCGAAGTTGAAATCGATGGGAGTATCTTCTTGTGTGAGGATATGGTTCCGCAAGCCGCGACCACAAAGGGTTATCTTCATGGTTCTTGCCCATAGAAGATAGTTGATGGCTTTGAGAGTAACCAGACAAGGAATCTTCTTGTGTTCCTTATCTTCCATGGTAACCGGATGAATGATACTAATCTTTGCTTAAAAATGGAGAAATTTTAAACCTTCCTTGTAGATCTTCCCCTTTTGGTAACAAATCTGGAAAAGAGGATAAGTCTTGTAAAAATTTCTTGAAGAGCTCACACTCAGGTAGCAAAATAACCGAGAGTTTGTCTTGGATGGGCGGTGTCGAGAGTGCGCGGTGTCGAGAGTGCGCGGTGCCGAGAAACCATAACCGAGGATGCGCGGTGTCGAGAGTGCCCCGTGCCAGAGATTTAGCGGAAGTAGAAATAGGTTCAGGAGCAGAATTGCTCTGATACCATGTTAGATTTTGGTAAGATTATAGTGAAGTTTAGGAATTTGTGTTCTTGAGTTCAATGAAAAACATAAAGAACAAGAGAGAGAGTGTAGAGAGAAAGAGATTTGATTCGGACAAGATTCATTAAGTGTGTTAAAAATTGTTTACAAAGGATAGGAATATAAATAAACTAATCGCCCAAAATGACATCTTAGGAATATGCTATAAACGTCCCTATCGCCTTGGTTAGCCGCGCCACCTTAACTTGGTCCGTGACTCGTACGACCGAGTAGGCTACACGCGCCTTAAGTCACACACGTGACCGTACGGATGCCGAGCTTACCAACGGCTCTTTTGCAACGGCTACTTGATTCTAGATCCTTCCTTTGTCTTCTTTTGTAACGGTCATATTGTTAAGAGTATACTTTGGCCTTTGCTTGGTCCACAAGTATGGGCACTCAACTTAATGGACTATGCATCCGGATAAGCGCCTTAGTCTCTTTAATAATAAGTGTCTCAATGAGCTTTGTACTAGTTTGACGAACTTATGAAATATCTAACAACGTGGTTGCTAGGACTCTAAACCAAGTTTCATGCAACATGTGTACTTATAAGTGTCTCAATGAGTTTTGTACAAGTTTGACGAACTTATGAAAGATCTAACAAAGCGTTCGTAGGACTCTAAACCAAATTTCATGCAACATGAGTGCTTCTAAATGTCTCAATGAGCTTTGTACAAGTTTTACGAACTTAAGAAACATCTAACAACACGTTTCTAGGACTCTAAACCAATTTCATGCAACATGAGTGGTTAAAAGTGTCTCAATGAGCTTTGTGCAAGTTTAACGAACTTATGAAACATCTAACAATGCATTTCTAGGACTCTAAACAAAGTTTCATGAAACATGAGTGCTTATAAGTGTCTGAAGGATGTTTGTACAAATTTGAGAAATTTATGAAACATCTAACAACGCGGTTCTAGGACTCTAAACCAAGTTTCATGCAACATGAGTGCTTATAAGTGTCTCAATGAGCTTTATACTAGTTTGACGAAGTTATGAAACATCTAACAACGTGGTTGCTAGGACTCTAAACCAAGTTTCATGCAACATGAGTGCTTATAAGTGTCTCAATAAGCTTTGTACAAGTTTCACGAACTTATGAAACATCTAACAACACGTTTCTAGGACTCCAAACCAAGTTTAATGCAACATGAGTGCTTTTAAGTTCCTCAATGAGCTATGTCCAAGTTTGACGAACTTATGAAACATCTAACAAGCTTCATGCAACATGAGTACTTATATATGTCTCAATGAACTTTGTACAAGTTTGACGAACTTATGAAACAATTAACAACGTGGTTTTTAGGACTCTAAACCAAGTTTCATGCAACATGAGGGCTTATAAGTTTCGAATGAGTTTTGTACAAGTTTCACGAACTTATAAATCATCTATCAACGTGGTTTCTAGGACTTTAAACCAAATTTCATGCAACATGAGTGTTTATAAGTTTCTCAATGAGCTTTGTACAAGTTTGACGAACTTACGAAACACCTAACAACGCGTTTCTAGGACACTAATCCAAATTTCATGCAACATGAGTGCTTTTAAGTTCCTCAATGAGCTTTGTTAATGTTTGACGAATTAATGAAACATCTAACAACGTGGTTTCTAGGACTCTAAACCTAGCTTCATGCAAAATGATTTCTTATAAGTGTGTCAATGAGCTTTGTATAATTTTGAAGAACTTATGAAACATCTAACAACGTGGTTTCTAGGACGCTAAACCAAGTTTCATGCAACATGAGTGCTTATAACCTTCTGAATGAGCATTGTACTAGTTTCACGAACTTAAGAAACATATAATAACCTGTTTCGAGGACTCCAAACCAAGTTTCATGAAACACAAGTGCGTATAAGTGTTTTAAGGAGCTTGTACTCTAAATCAGGTTTCTTGCAATATGAGTTCTTATAAGTGTCTCAATGAGCTTTGTACAAATTTGACAGCCTTATGAAACATCTAACAACATGGTTTCTAGGAATCTAAAACAATTTTCATAAAACATGAGTGCTTATAAGTGTCGTAATGAGCTTTGTACTAGTTTGACGAACTTATTAAACATATAACAACGTGGTTGCTAGGACTCTAAACCAAGTTTCATGCAACATGACTGCTTATAAGTGGCTCAAAGAGCTTTATTCTAGTTTGATGAACCGAACTTATGAAAAATCTAACAACGTGGTTGCTAGGACTCTAAACCAAGTTTCATGCAACATAAGTGCTTATAAGTGTCTCAATAAGCTTTGTACAAGTTTGACGAACTTATGAAACATCTAACAACGCGTTTCTAGGACTGAAAACCATGTTTCATGCAACATGATTGCTTTTAAGTTCCTCAATGATCTTTGTACAAGTTTGACGAACTTATGAAAAATCTAACAACGTGGTTTCTAGGACTCTAAACCAAGCTTCATGCAACATGAGTACTTTTAAGTGTCTCAATGAACTTTGTACAAGTTTGACGAATTTATGAAACATCTAACAACGTGGTTTCTAGGAATGTAAACCAAGTTTCATGCAACATGAGTGCTTTTTAAGTTCCTCAATGAACTTTGTTAAAGTTTGACGAACTTATGAAATATCTAACAACGTGGTTTATAAGACTCTAAACAAAGCTTCATGCAAAATGAGTGCTTATAAGTGTTTCAATGAGCTTTGTACAAGTTTGACGAACTTATGAAACATCTAACAACGTGGTTCCTTGGACTCTAAACCAAGTTTCATACAGAGTGAGTGCTTATAAGTTTCTGAATGAGCATTGTACAAGTTTCAAGAACTTATGAAACATATAACAACCCGTTTTGAGGACTCTAAACCAAGTTTCATGAAACACGAGTACTTATAAGTGTCTTCATGAGATTTGTACAAGTTTGACGAATTTATGAAACATCTAACGACGCGTTTCTAGAACTCTAAACCAAGTTTCATAAAACACGAGTGCTTATAAGTGTCTCAATGAGCTTTGTACAAGTTTGACGAACTTATGAAACATCTAATAACGTGGTTGCTAGGACTCTAAACCAGGTTTCGTGCAACATGAGTTCTTATAAGTGTCTTAATGAGCTTTGTACAAGTTTTACGAACTTATGAAACATCTAACAACGCTTTTCTAGGACTCTAAACTAGGTTTCTTGCAACATGAGTACTTATAAGTGTCTCAATGAGCTTTGTACAAGTTTGACGAACTTATGAAACATCTAACAACGCGTTTCTAGGACTCTAAACAAAGTTTCTTGCAACATTAGTTCTTATAAGTGTCTCAATGAGCTTTGTACAAGTTTGACAAACTTATGAAACATCTAACAAAGGGTTTCTAGGACTTTAAACAATGTTTCATGCAACATGAGTGCTTATAAGTGTCTTAATAAGCTTTGTACAAGTTTGACGAACTTATGAAATATCTAACAACGCGTTTCTAGGACTCTAAATAGAGTTTCACGCAACATGAGTGCTTATAAGTGTCTCAATGAGTTTTGTACAAGTTTGACGAACTTATGAAACATCTAACAAAGCGTTTTTAGGACTCTAAACCAAATGTCATGCAACATGAGTGCTTATAAGTTTTTGAATGAGCATTATACTAGTTTCACGAACTTAAGAAACATATAAAAAACCGTTTCGAGGACTCCAAACCAAGTTTCATGAAACACAAGTGCTTATAAGTGTTTTAAGGAGCTTTGTGCAAGTTTGACGAACTTATGAAACATCTAACAACGTGTTTCTAGTTCTCTAAACCAAGTTTCATGCAACATGAGTGCTTATAAGTGTCTCAATGAGGTTTGTACTAATTTGACGAACTTATGAAACATCTAATAACGTGGTTGCTAGGACTCTAAACCAAGTTTCATGCAACATGATTGCTTATAAGTGTATAAATGAGATTTGTACAAGTTTGACGAACTTATGAAACATCTAACAACGCGTTTCTAGAACTCTAAACCAAGTTTCATGCAACATGAGTGTTTATATGTTTCTCAACGAGCTTTGTACAAGTTTGATGAACCTATGAAACATCTAATAACGTGGTTGCTAGGATTCTAAACCAAGTTTCATGCAACATGAGTGCTTACAAGTGTCTCAATGAACTTTCTAAAAGTTTAACGAACTTATGAAACATCTACACCGCGTTTCTAGGACTCTAAACCAAGTTTTATACAACATGAGTGATTATAAGTGTCTCAATTAGCTTTGTATAAGTTGGAAAAACTTATGAAACATCTAACAACGTGATTTCATGCAACATGAGTGCTTATCAATTTCTAAATGAGATTTGTACAAGTTTGACAAAGTTACGAAACATCTAACAACGCGTATCTAGGACTCTAAACCAAGTTTATTGCAACATGAATGCTTATAAGTGTCTCAATGAGCTTTGTACAAGTTTTACGAACTTATGAATCATATAACAACGCGTTTCTAAGACTCTAAACAAAGTTTCATGAAACATGAGTCCTTATAAGTGTCTTAATGCGCTTTGTACAAGTTTGACGAACTTATGAAACATCTAAAAACGCGTTTCTTGGACTCTAAATTGAATTTCATGCAACAAGAGTGCTTATAAGTGTCTCAATTAGCTTTGTACTAGTTTGACGAACTTATGAAACATATAACAATGTGGTTGCTAAGACTCTAAACAAAGTTTTCATGCAACATGAGTGCTTATAAGTGTCTCAACGAATTTTGTACAAGTTTGACGAACTTATGAAACATATAACAAAGCGTTTGTAGGACTCTAAACCAAGTTTCATGCAACATGAGTGCTTATAAATGTCTCAATGAGCTTTGTACAAGTTTTACGAACTTAAGAAACATCTAACAACGCGTTTCTAGGACTCTAAACAAATTTCATGCAACATAAGTGGTTAAAAGTGTCTCAATGAGCTTTGTACAAGTTTAACGAACTTATGAAACATCTAACAACGCATTTCTAGGACTTAAAACAAAGTATCATGAAACATGAGTGCTTATAAGTGTCTGAAGGAGCTTTGTACAAATTTGACGAACTTAAGAAACATCTACCAACGAGCTTCTAGGACTCTAAACCAAGTTTCACGCAACATGAGTGCTTATAAGTGTCTCAATGAACTTATGAAACATCTAACAACGCGTTTCTGGGACTCAAAACCAAGTTTCATGCAACATGAGTGCTTTTAAGTTCCTCAATGAACTTTGTACAAGTTTGACGAACTTATGAAACATCAAACAACGTGGTTTCTAGGACTCTAAACCAAGCTTCGTGCAACATGAGGACTTATAAGTGTCTCAATGAACTTTATACAAAATTGACGAACTTATGAAACATCTAACAACGTGGTTTCTACGACTCTAAACCAAGTTTCATGCATCATGAGTGCCTAAAAGTTTCTTAATGAGCTTTCTACAAGTTTCACGAACTTATGAATCATCAAATAATATGGTTTCTAGGACTTTAAACCAAGTTTAATGCAACATGAGTGTTTATAAGTTTCTCAATGAGCTTTGTACAAATTTGATGAACTTACGAAACACCTAACAACGCGTTTCTAGGACTCTAAACCATGTTTCATGCAACATGAGTGCTTATAAGTGTATTAATGAGCTTTGTACTAGTTTGACAAACTTATGAAACATCTAACAACGCGTTTCTAAGACTCTAAACCAAGTTTCATGCAACATGAGTGTTTATAAGTGTCTCAATCAGCTTTGTACAAGTTTGAAGAAGTTATTAAACATCTAACAACGTGATTTCTAGGACTCTAAACCATGTTTCATGCAACATGAGTTCTAATAAGTGACTCAATGAGCTTTGTACAAGTTTGACGAGCTTATGAAATATCTAACAACGACTTTCTAAGACTCTAAACCAAGTTTCATCCAACTTGAGTGCTTATAAGTGTATCAATGTGCTTTGTACTAGATTGGCGAACTTATGAAACGTCTACCAACGTGGTTGCTAGGACTCTAAACCAAGTTTCATGCAACATGGGTGCTTATAAGTGTCTCAATCAGCTTTGTACTAGTTTGACTAACTTATGAAACATCTAACAATGCGTTTCAACCACTCTAAACAAAGTTTCATGCAACATGAGTGCTTATAAGTTTCTCAATGTGCTTTGTAAAAATTTGACGAACTTATAAAAATCTAACAACGTGGTTTTTAGGACTCTAAACCAAGTTTCATGCAACATGAATACTTATAAGTTTCTCAATGAATTTTGTACTAGTTTGACGAACTTATGAAACGTCTAACAACGTGGTTGCTAGGAATCTAAACCAAGTTTCATGCAACATGATTGCTTATAAGTTTTTCAATGAGCTTTTTATAGGTTTAACGAGCTTAAGAAACATCTAACAACACAATTCTACGACTCTATACAATGTTTCATGCAACATAAGTCCTTATAAGTGTCTCAATGAGCATTGTACTAGTTTGATAAACTTATGAAACATCTAACAACGTGGTTGCTAGGACTCTAAACCAAGTTTCATGCAACATGAGTGCTTATAAGTGTCTCAATCAGCTTTGTACAAGTTTGAAGAAGTTATTAAACATCTAACAACGTGGTTTCTAGGACTCTAAACCATGTTTCTTGAAACATGAGTGCTTATAAGTGTCTCAATGAGCTTTGTACAAGTTTGACGAAGTTATGAAACATCTAACAACGCGTTTCTAGGCCTCTAAACCAAGTTTCATGCGACATGAGTGCTTATAAGTGTCTGAATGACCTTTGTACATGATTTCCAAACTTATGAAACATCTAACAACGTGTTTCTAAGACTCTAAACCAAGTTTCATCCAACATGAGTGCTTATAAGTGTCTCAATGTGCTTTGTACAAGTTTGATAAAATTATGAAACATCTAACAACGTGGTTTCTAGGACTTTAAACCAAATTACATGCAACATGAGTGCTTATAAGTGTCTCAATGAGCTTTGTACAAGTTTGAAGAAGTTATTAAACATCTAACAACGTGGTTTCTAGGACTCTAAACCATGTTTTATGCAACATTAGTGCTTATAAGTGTCTCAATGAACTTTGTACTAGTTTGACGAACTTATGAAACATCTAACAACGCGTTTCTGGGACTCTAAATCAAGTTTCATGCAACATGAGTGCTTATAAGTGTCTCAATGAGATTTGTACTAGTTTGGCGAATTTATGAAACATCTAACAACGTGGTTGCTAGGACTCTAAACCAAGTTTACTTTAACATGATTGATTATAAGTGTCTCAATGAGCTTTGTACAAGTTTGAAAAGGTTATTAAACATCTAACAACTTGGTTTCTAGGACTCTAAACCATGTTTCATGCAACAAGAGTGCATATTAGTGTCTTAATGAGCTTTGTACAAATTTGATGAACTTACGAAACACCTAACAACGCGTTTCTAGGACTTTAAACAAAGTTTCATGCAACATGAGTGCTTTTAAGTTCCTCAATGAGCTTTGTTAAAGTTTGACGAACTTATGAAACATCTAACAACGTGGTTTCTAGGACTCTAAACCAAGCTTCATGGAAAATGAGTGCTTATAAGTGTGTCAATGAGCTTTGTACAAGTTTGACGAACTTATGAAACATCTAACAACGTGGTTTCTAGGACTCTAAACCAAGTTTCATGCAACATGAGTGCTTATAAGTTTCTGAATGAGAATTGTACTAGTTTCATAAACTTAAGAAACATATAACAACTCGTTTCGAGGACTCCAAACCAAGTTTCCTGAAACACAAGTGCTTATTAGTGTTTTAAGGAGCTTTGTACAAGTTTGACGAACTTATGAAACATCTAACAACGCTTTTCAAGGACTCTAAACCAAGTTTCATGCAACATGAGTGCTTATAAGTGTCTCAGTGAGCTTTGTACTAGTTTGACGTACTTATGAAACATATAACAACGTGGTTTTTAGGACTCTAAACCAGGTTTCTTGCAACATGAGTGCTTGTAAGTGTCCCAATGAGCTTTGTACAAGTTTAACGAACTTATGAAACATCTAACAATGCGTTTCTTGGACTCTAAACAAAGTTTCTTCCAACATTAGTGCTTATAAGGGTCTCAATGAGCTTTGTACAAGTTTGACGAACTTATGAATCATATAACAACGCGTTTCTAAGACTCTAAACAAAGTTTCATGAAACATGAGTCCTTATAAGTGTCTTAATGCGCTTTGTACAAGTTTGACGAACTTATGAAACATCTAAAAACGTGTTTCTTGGACTCTAAATTGAATTTCATGCAACAAGAGTGCTTATAAGTGTCTCAATTAGCTTTGTACTAGTTTGACGAACTTATGAAACATATAACAATGTGGTTGCTAAGACTCTAAAACAAGTTTTCATGCAACATGAGTGCTTATAAGTGTCTCAACCAATTTTCTACAAGTTTGACGAACTTATGAAACATATAACAAAGCGTTTGTAGGACTCTAAACCAAGTTTCATGCAACATGAGTGCCTATAAATGTCTCAATGAGCTTTGTACAAGTTTTACGACCTTAAGAAACATCTAACAACGCATTTCTAGGACTCTAAACAAATTTCATGCAACATGAGTGGTAAAAAGTGTCTCAATGAGCTTTGTACAAGTTTAACGAACTTATGAAACATCTAACAACGCATTTCTAGGACTTTAAACAAAGTATCATGAAACATGAGTGCTTATAAGTGTCTGAAGGAGCTTTGTACAAATTTGACGAACTTAAGAAACATCTACCAACGAGCTTCTAGGACTCTAAACCAAGTTTCACGCAACATGAGTGCTTATAAGTGTCTCAATGAACTTATGAAACATCTAACAACGCGTTTCTGGGACTCAAAACTAAGTTTCATGCAACATGAGTGCTTTTAAGTTCCTCAATGGACTTTGTACAAGTTTGACGAACTTATGAAACATCAAACAACGTGGTTTCTAGGACTCTAAACCAAGCTTCGTGCAACATGAGTACTTATAAGTGTCTCAATGAACTTTATACAAATTTGACGAACTTATGAAACATCTAACAACGTGGTTTCTAGGACTCTAAACCAAGTTTCATGCATCATGAGTGCTTAAAAGTTTCTTAATGAGCTTTGTACAAGTTTCACGAACTTATGAATCATCAAATAATATGGTTTCTAGGACTTTAAACCAAGTTTCATGCAACATGAGTGTTTATAAGTTTCTCAATGAGCTTTGTACAAATTTGATGAACTTACGAAACACCTAACAACGCGTTTCTAGGACTCTAAACCATGTTTCATGCAACATGAGTGCTTATAAGTGTATTAATGAGCTTTGTACTAGTTTGACAAACTTATGAAACATCTAACAACGCGTTTCTAAGACTCTAAACCAAGTTTCATGCAACATGAGTGTTTATAAGTGTCTCAATCAGCTTTGTACAAGTTTGAAGAAGTTATTAAACATCTAACAACGTGATTTCTAGGACTCTAAACCATGTTTCATGCAACATGAGTTCTTATAAGTGACTCAATGAGCTTTGTACAAGTTTGACGAGTTTATGAAATATCTAACAACGACTTTCTAAGACTCTAAACCAAGTTTCATCCAACCTGAGTGCTTATAAGTGTATCAATGTGCTTTGTACTAGATTGGCGAACTTATGAAACGTCTACCAACGTGGTTGCTAGGACTCTAAACCAAGCTTCATGCAACATGAGTGCTTATAAGTGTCTCAATCAGCTTTGTACAAGTTTGAAGAAGTTATTAAACATCTAACAACGTGATTTCTAGGACTCTAAACCATGTTTCATGCAACATGAGTTCTTATAAGTGACTCAATGAGCTTTGTACAAGTTTGACGAGCTTATGAAATATCTAACAACGACTTTCTAAGACTCTAAACCAAGTTTCATCCAACATGAGTGCTTATAAGTGTATCAATGTGCTTTGTACAAGTTTGACGAACTTATGAAACATCTAACAACGTGGTTTCTAGGACTCGAAACCAAGTTTCTTGCAACATGAGTGTTTATAAGTGTCTCAATGAGCTTTGTACTAGTTTGACTAACTTATGAAACATTTAACAATGCGGTTCTACGACTCTAAACAAAGTTTCATGCAACATGAGTGCTTATAAGTTTCTCAATGTGCTTTGTAAAAATTTGACGAACTTATAGAAATCTAACAGCGTGGTTTTTAGGACTCTAAACCAAGTTTCATGCAACATGAATACTTATAAGTTTCTCAATGAATTTTGTACTAGTTTGACGAACTTATGAAACGTCTAACAACGTGGTTGCTAGGAATCTAAACCAAGTTTCATGCAACATGATTGCTTATAAGTGTCTCAATGAGCTTTGTACTAGTTTGACGAACTTATGAAACATCTAACAACACGTTTTCAGGACTCTAAACCAAGTTTCATGCAATATGATTGCTTATAAGTTTTTCAATGAGCTTTTTATAGGTTTGACGAGCTTATGAAACATCTAACAACGCAATTCTACGACTCTATACAATGTTTCATGCAACATAAGTCCTTATAAGTGTCTCAATGAGCATTGTACTAGTTTGATAAACTTATGAAACATCTAACAACGTGGTTGCTAGGACTCTAAACCAAGTTTCATGCAACATGAGTGCTTATAAGTGTCTCAATCAGCTTTGTACAAGTTTGAAGAAGTTATTAAACATCTAACAACGTGGTTTCTAGGACTCTAAACCATGTTTCATGCAACATGAGTGCTTATAAGTGTCTCAATGAGCTTTGTACAAGTTTGACGAACTTATGAAACATCTAACAACACGTTTCTAGGACTCTATACCAAGTTTCATGCGACATGAGTGCTTAAAAGTGTCTGAATGACCTTTGTACAGGGGTTCCGAACTTATGAAACATCTAACAACGAGTTTCTAAGACTCTAAACCAAGTTTCATCCAACATGAGTTCTTATAAGTGTCTCAATGTGATTTGTACAAGTTTGACAACCTTATGAAACAACTAACAACGTGGTTTCTAGGACTCTAAACCAAATTTCATGCATCATGAATGCTTATAAATGTCTCAATGAGCTTTGTACAAGTTTGAAGAAGTTATTAAACATCTAACAACGTGGTTTCTAGGACTCTATACTATGTTTCATGCAACATGAGTGCTTATACGTGTCTCAATGAGCTTTGTACTAGTTTGACGAACTTATGAAACATCTAACAACGCGTTTCTAGGACTCTAAACCAAGTTTCATGCAACATGAGTGCTTAAAAGTGTCTCAATGACCTTTGTACATGTATTCCGAACTTATGAAAAGAATAACAACGACTTTCTAAGACTCTAAACCAAGTTTCATCCAACATTAGTGCTTATAAGTGTATAAATCTGCTTTGTACAAGTTTGACGTACTTATGAAACATCTAACAATGTGGTTTCTAGGACTCTAAACCAAGTTTCATGCAACATGAGTGCTTATAAGTGTCTCAATGAGCTCTATACTAGTTTGACGAACTTATGAAACATCTAACAACTCGTTTCTAGGACTTTAAATCAAGTTTCATGCAACATGAGTGCTTATAAGTGTCTCAATGAGCTTTGTATTGGTTTGACGAACTTATGAAACACCTGACAACGAGTTTCTAGGACTCTAAACCAACTTTCATCAAACATGAGTGCTTATAAGTGTCTCAATGAGCTTTGTACAAGTTTGACGAACTTATGAAATATCTAACAACTCGTTTCTAGGACTCTAAACCAAGTTTCTTGCAAAATGAGTGCTTATCAGTGTCTCAATGAGCTTTGTACAAGTTTGACGAACTTATGAAACATCTAAAAACGTGTTTCTAAGCCTCTAAACCAAGTTTTTTTGCAACATGAATGCTTATAAGTGTCTCAATGAGCTCTGTACTAGTTTGACGAACTTATGAAACATCTAACAATGCGTTTCTACGACTCTAAACAAAGTTTCATGCAACATGGGTGCTTATAAGTGTCTCAATGTGCTATGTACAGTTTGAAAAACTTATGAAACATCTAAAAACGTAGTTTACAAGACTCTAAACCAAGTTTCATGCAACATGAGTGCTTATAAGTCTCTCAATGAGCTTTGTACAAGTTTGACGAACTTATGAAATACCTAACAACGCGTTTCTAGGACCCTAAACCAAGTTTCTTGCAACATGAGTGATTATAAGTGTCTCAATGATTTTTGTACAAGTTTGACGAACTTATGAAACATCTAACAACGCGTTTCTAGGACTCTAAACCAAGTTTCTTGCAACATGAGTGCTTATAAGTTCCCCAATGAGCTTTGTACAAGTTTGACGAACATATGAAACATCTATACAATGCGTTTCTAGGACTCTAATCCAAGTTTCTTGCAACATGACTGCTTAGAAGTGTCTCTATGAGCTTTTTATAAGTTTGACGAACTTATGAAACATCTAACAACTCGTTTCTAGGAATCTAAACCAAGTTTCTTGCAAAATGAGTGCTTATAAGTGTCTCAATAAGCTTTGTACTAGTTTGACTAACTTATGAAACATCTAACAACGGGTTTCTACGACTCTAAACAAAGTTTCTTGCAACATGAGTGCTTAGAAGTGTATCAATGAGCTTTGTACAAGTTTGACAAACTTATGAAACATCTAACAACTCGTTTCTAGGACTCTAAACCAAGTTTCTTGAAACAAGAGTGCTTATAAGTGTCTCAATGAGCTTTGTACAAGTTTGACGAACATATGAAACATCTAACAACTCGTTTCTAGGACTCTAAACCAACTTTCTTGCAACAAGAGTGCTTATAAGTGTCTCAATGAGCTTTGCACTAGTTTGACTAACTTATGAAACATCTAACATCGCGTTTCTACGACTCTAAACAAAGCTTCATGCAACATGAGTGCTTATAAGTGTCTCAATGTGCTTTGTACAAATTTGACGAACTTATGAAACATCAAACAACGTGGTTTTTAGGACTCTAAAGCAAGTTTACTGCAACATGAATACTTATAATTTGTCTCAATGAAATTTGTACTAGTTTGACGAACTTATGAAACATCTAACAACGTGGTTGCTAGGAATCTAAACCAAGTTTCATGCAACATGATTGCTTATAAGTGTCTCAATGAGCTTTGTACTAGTTTGACGAAGTTATGAAACATCTAACAACGCGTTTCTAGGACTCTAAACCAAGTTTCATGCAACATGAGTGCTTCTAAGTGTCTCAATGAAATTTGTATAGGTTTGACGAACTTATGAAACACCTAACAACGAGTTTCTAGGACTCTAAACCAACTTTCATAAAACATTAGTGTTTATAAGTGTCACAATGAGCTTTGTACTAGTTTGATGAACTTATGAAACATCTAAGAACGCAATTCTACGACTCTATACAAAGTTTCATGCAACATAAGTGCTTATAAGTGTCTCAATGTGCTTTGTACAAGTTTGACAAACTTATGAAACATCTAACAACGTGGTTTCTAGGACTCTAAACCAAAATTCTTGCAACATGAGTGCTTATAAGTGTCTCAATGAGCTCTGTACTAGTTTGACGAATTAATGAACATCTAACAACGCGTTTCTAGGACTCTAAACCAAGTTTCATGCAACATGAGTGCTTATAAGTGTCTCAATGAGCTTTGTATTAGTTTGAAAAACTTATGAAACATCTAACAACATGGTTGCTAGGACTCTAAACCAAGTTTCATGCAACGTGAATGCTTATAAGTGTCTCAATCAGCTTTGTACAAGTTTGAAGAAGTTATTAAACATCTAACAGCGTGGTTTCTAAGACTCTAAACCATGTTTCATGCAACAAGAGTGCTTATAAGTGTCTCAATGAGCTTTGTACAAGTTTGAAGAACTTATGAAACATAAAACAACGCGTTTCTACGTCTCTAAACCAAGTTTCATTCAACATGAGTCCTTATAAGTGTCTCAATGAGTTTTGTACAAGTTTGACGAACTTATGAAACATCTATATAACAACGCGTTTTTATGAATCTAAACCAAGTTTCTTGCAACATGAGTGCTCATAAGTGTCTCAATAAGTTTTGTACTAGTTTGAAGAACTTATGAAACATCTATCAACGCGTTTCTTGGACTATAAACCAAGTTTCTTGCAACATGAGTGCTTAGAAGTGTCTCTATGATATTTGTATAAGTTTGACGAACTTAAGAAACAACTTACAACTCGTTTCTAGGACTCTAAACCAAGTTTCTTGCAAAATTAGTGCTTATAATTGTCTCAATAAGCTTAATTTGTACTTGTTTGACTAACTTATGAAACATCTAATAAAGGGTTTCTACGACTCTAAACAAAGTTTGGCGAACTTATGAAACATCTAACAACGTGGTTTTTAGGACTCTAAAGAATGTTTCATGCAACATGAGTACTTATAAGTGTCTCAATGATATTTGTACTAGTTTGACGAACTTATGAAACATCTAACAACGTGGTTGCTAGGAATCTAAACCAAGTTTCATGCAACATGATTTCTTATAAGTGTCTCAATGAGCTTTGTACTAGTTTGACGAACATATGAAACATCTAACAACGCGTTTGTAACACGTTGTTACATGTTTCATAAGTTAATGTAACTTGTACAAAGCTCATTAAGGAACTTATAAGCTCTCATGTTGCATGAAACTTGGTTTAGAGTCCTAGAAACGAGTTGTTAGATGTTTCATAAGTTCGTCAAACTTGTACAAAGCTCATTGAGACACTTATAAACACTCATGTTGCATGAAACTTGGTTTAGAGTCCTAGAAACGCATTGTTAGATGTTTCATACGTTCGTCAAACTTGTACAGAGCTCATTGAGGAACTTATAAGCACTCATGTTGCGTGAAACATGGTTTAGAGTCCTAGAAACCCGTTGTTAGATGTTTCATAAGTTCGTGAAACTTGTACAAAGCTCATTGAGGAACTTAAAAGCACTCATGTTGCATGAAACTTGGCTTTGAGTCCTTGAAACGCGTTGTTAGATGTTTCATAAGTTCGTGAAACTTGTAAAAAGCTCATTGAGGAACTTATAAGCACTCATATTGCATGAAACTTGGTTTAGAGTCCTAGAAACGCGTTGTTAGATGTTTCATACGTTCGTCAAACTTGTACAAAGCTCATTGAGGAACTTATAAGCTCTCATGTTGCATTAAACTTGGTTTAGAGTCCTAGAAACCCGTTGTTAGATGTTTCATAAGTTCGTGAAACTTGTACAAAGCTCATTGAGGAACTTATAAGCACTCATGTTGCATGAAACTTGCTTTAGAGTCCTAGAAACGCGTTGTTAGATGTTTCATAAGTTCGTGAAACTTGTACAAAGCTCATTGAGGAACTTATAAGCACTCATGTTGCATGAAACTTGGTTTAGAGTCCTAGAAACGCGTTGTTAGATGTTTCATACGTTCGTCAAACTTGTACAAAGCTCATTGAGGAACTTATAAGCTCTCATGTTGCATGAAACTTGGTTTAGAGTCCTAGAAACGAGTTGTTAGATGCTTTATAAGTTCGTCAAAATTATACAAAGCTCATTGAGATACTTATAAGCACCCATGCTGCATAAAACTTGGTTTAGAGTCCTAGAAACGCGTTGTTAGATGTTTCATAAGCTCGTGAAACTTGTAAAAAGTTCATTGAAGAACTTATAAGCACTCATGTTGCATGAAACTTGGTTTAGAGTCCTAGAAACGCGTTGGTAGATGTTTCATAATTTCGGGAAACTTGTACAGAGCTCATTGAGGAACTTATAAGAACTCATGTTGCATGAAATTTGATTTAGAGTCCTAGAAACGCGTACGAAACTCATTGAGTCACTTATAAGAATTCATGTTGCGTGAAACTTGGTTTAGACACTACAAGAATGCAGGCTATTTCCGACCGTAGTTTTGGTCGGAAATCGGTCGGAAATGTCGATTTCCGACGGATTTCCGACCAAAATTGCGTCGTCGGTTTCAGATGGTCGGAAACCGGTTTTGGTCGGAAATTTCCGACCACTCTCCTACCAAAATGTGGTCGGAAATTTCCGACCACATTTTCCGACGGATTTCCAACGGAAATAAATTACAATTCCGACGGATTTCCAACGGAAATATATTTTTAAAAAAAAAAATTAAATTCTATTTCCTACGGATTTCCGACGGAATCAAATAATTGTTTTAAAAAAAATAAATTACATTTCCGACGGATATCCGACGGAAATAAATAATTTTTTAAAAAAAAATTAATTACATTTCCGACGGAAATGAATATTTTTTTTAAAAAAATAAATAAATATTTCCGACGGATTTCCGACGGAAGTAAATTTTTAAATAAAAAAAAATTTATTAAAAATACGAATATTAAAAAAAAATTACAAAAAACGAAAATTAAAAAAAACGAAAATTAAAAAACGAAAATTAAAAAAAATTACAAAAAAGCGAAAAAAAACAAATAATGAAAATAAAAACTAAATTCCTGTTCCCGACCCCGATCCAGATCCTGGAGGATAATCTGGGAAACGGCTCATCAAATATTCATTCATCTTCTGGATTTGAGCGCTTGTTTCTTGCCGGATCTTATCAATTGCTTCATCTTTTTCTTTATTCGCATTTCGAAGCGCATCTTTCAGCTGAGAGATCTCGAGAAGAAGCGATGGATCGGTGGTTGGTACGTAAGGCAAAGACGTCTCTTGGGATTCAGGAAGGGTCCCTAAACCGAAAGGTTTACCTCGATACATAGGAGTCTCCTAGGATCGGAAATTTAAATTATTAATATAATTATATTTTTTTTTAAAAACTATTTAAATAAAAAATATTACCTCGAGAACCAACCGGTTTATTTCCGAATTGGTTAGGGTGTTGGAACTGGTTGATTCGTCGGAAGATTGAGTTAAGTGGGTGACTTTCGTTTGCACTCGTTCGACGACGTTACGAACCTTTGGTATAATTTCGCCCGTCTTTTTGTTGGTATGGGTGGTCTCCATAACCTTCAACCAATGAGGTTCGTGACCACCCTCTCGGACTCTCTATTACGGAATTAAAATTTAAATGTTAGTATGATTAATCATAATTATTATAATTTGTATATATTTAGTTGGTTTAAAATATACCATGCCATCCAAGATTTGCTCAAAAGTGTTTGCGCCGGCATTGTGAGTTGGAGGCGCCTTCTCGATGGACCCGTCCCCACCTCTGCGGTTTGTGGCGTTTCGCTTGGCTTTTTTTCCGGCCGCTTTCGTCGTCCAATAGTTTTTAAACCCGTCCCAAACAGAAGGGTTTAGGAACGAAGGTTTGTCCCCACCCAAACGCCATTTTTCCTTCCACTCGAACATATGATTCGAGTAGGAAGTCGCACAAGCCTTGTCAAATTCTTCTTGAATTTGACTAGTGAGTTGTGGTTCCCAATTAAACTCTTGCTGGAAATTTAAAATTTATAAATAAATTTCATAAGTTTTTTTAATTTATTTAATAATTTTTTGAGTAAATAAAAAAATTTATTTACTAACCGCAAAAGAACGGAACCATATTTCCCGAAGTTCGGCTTGGAAATCTCGGTATCTTGGATACGGAGCGGGTAACATTCCGTGGATGCATTTAAGAATAGCTTTTGGGATTTTTCCCTCATGTTTAAACCTTAAATTATTTTATAACTAATAATTAATATTTTTAGGTATTATTTTTTTGTAAATTTAAATGTTTGTAAATATTTACCAAGTGACTCGGTTATTGGGAATGGCTTCAAAGTTGGGCCCCGCTGGACCAAATCTTCAACGTACATTCTCACGGATTGTGAGGATCCAATACCGTCATTAGACCTAATATATTAAAAACATATAAAAAAAACAAATTAGTATTAATTAATAAAACAAATATAAATAATATTTAAAAAAAAATGATTTATAAGAATATAATTACATTTTTTGGAGAGATTTTGGAGAGATTTTGGAGAATTTTCGGAAGTGTTTTTTTTTAGAGAGATGTTTGTTGTTTGAGTTGTGAAAAAATGAAAGGGAAGGGGGTATATATACGAAAATTTCCGACCGAAATTTCGGTCGGAAAACGGTAGGAAATGAAAATTGACCGCCAAAGTGAAAAATTTGGCGGAAAAAGAGCGGTCAAAATTCATTGTGGTCGGAAATCGGTAGGAATTTCCGACCGATTTCCGACCACAATTAAATTTTAATATAATTAATTATTGTGGTCGGAAATCGGTAGGAAATTCCGACCGAATTCCGACCAAAATAATTAATTGACCGCCAAACTGAAAAATTTGGCGAAAAAAAGAGCGGTCAAAATTATTGTGGTCGGAATTCGGTCGGAAATTCCCACCGTTTTCCGACCACAATAATTAATTATATTTAAATTTAATTGTGGTCGGAATTCAGTCGGAAATTCCTACCGAATTCCGACGGAATATGCATGTCATTTAATCCATGCGAACACTTAGCAGTTTCGGGTAAATTTCAAGAACTACGGTCGGAAATCGGTAGGAAATTCCTACCGATTTCCGACCGAAATTCGTGATTTAGTGTATATTTAGTGTTTCGCATAAAAACGTATTTCGAATAGGTTTAATGGAGTGTTTATATAAGATTTCTTGAACATAACAATATATAAGTATAATATGTTTCACGTTTTCAAATGTTTTTATGAAAATACTAAAATTTTGAAAAAACATATGAAAGTTACATAACTAAGTTGTAATGAAACATATATTTATAAAAATTAAAACTATTTTGCATTTTATGATCATTTTAGACAAGTTGTAGAGTTTATTTTATTTCTAAAACGTATTGTATAAAGGTATTTCATTGATTCGACAAAAAAAAACATCATTTTGAAACGAAACCCTATAACGGTCGGAATTCGGTCGGAAATTTCCTACCGATTTCCGACCACAAATCAAAAAACGGTAGGAAATCGGTCGGAAATTTCCTACCGAATTCCGACCGAATTTGGGGTTTCGATTTAGTACGAGGTAATTTAGTTTTGGCGGCTATCGACGGATTTCCGACCGATTTCCGACGGTTTTTTAAAAAATTAAAAAAAAAAAATTATTTTTTTTAAAATTACTCGATTTGGTACGAGGTAATCGAGTTTCGCCGGCTACCGACCGATTTCCGACCGAATTCCGACCGCAGTGTAAAAAAATAAAAAAAAATTAAAAATTTGAAAACGTGTAAAATTTTTGAAAACTCGTTGAAAACTATTTAATTGAAAAGTCTTTGAAAACTCTTTCAAAAAGTGTAAAAGAATTTAAAACTCTTTGAAAACTTTTTTTAAAACTCTTTGAAAACTCTTTGAAAAATTGTAAAATATTTGAAAATTCGTTGAAAACTATTTGAAAACTATTTGAAAAATCTTTGAAAACTCTTTGAAAAAGTGTTAAAGAATTTAAAACTCTTTAAAAATTAAACTTGTTGAAAACTTATTGTAAAATCTTTAAAAACTATTTCAAAACTCTTAATTTGAAAAGTCTTTGAAAAGTGTTTTAAAAATATTTTCAAAAAATTTGAACTTTTTTTCAAACATTTCATTCGGATTCGGTTGAGTCTTCAGTGGCAGAATCAGATCCCTCCTCAAATTCTCCAACCTCTTCTTCGGACTCTTCATGTACAACAAAATCAGCATCTTCTGTTAAATCTACAACCAAATCCACTTGTAATGAAACATCCACTTCTCCCAAATGCCCAACTCGTTGTCGCTTGCAAAGGAGGATCGACCTCGAAGAACTACCATGAACTCTTCCCCTCGGGTTTATTTCGTAACAACTATCCAAGGATCCTGTCCGCTGTGTGGTCGCGGATAAGTCATGTATGATACTTGGTTGGCCTGCGATCCAAGAATGAACGGATAATATTTTTGTAACCTCCTCCGAGAATGTATTGTAGTAACACCAAACTCGTCCGTACGTACACCATGTCCCGCAACGGGGCTATACCAATCACAATATAACGTAACACATCTTAGATCGAGCATCCCGCTATAATGCACTTCTAATATCTCATGTAATACCCCGTAGTAAACCAAATCTCCGGCTACCGCCGACACCCCATGGTTTGCCGTCGACCTTGAATTTCCCTCACAAAATATTTTAAAAGCGTATCCACGCGTGCGTACATCGGGTGTGAAACAGCAATATATTGTGGACCGTTCACCACCTCTTCTAACCATGTTGGAATTAACTCTCCTTCGCGCTGCCCGCCGTATACATATAACTTTAACCATTCCGCAAATTCTCTTTCTTTGACTTCATTTAATTCATCGTCTCGTTGCTTCCGAATGTTCAAATCGTTTTTGCGCCATGTAAATCTCCTCGTACGGCACCAAATCTTCGCAGTTGGTCAAAATATACATGTGCACATTAGCATGCTCAACCTCGCCGAGTCTTCGCCTTTTACCCTTTCCACTTAAACGCCCAACCTCGTCTAAAAAGTTCTAGTACATATACGGGATAACAAGCATGCACTCCTCCATCATCATGTCGTTTTTGTTTTCCACTCTTTGTTTGGGTTTGTGGTGGAAAGTAGTACCCAACTAAGTTAGATCTCTCTTCGTTTATGCTTTGGGCAATAATTGAACCTTCAACCCTCGCTAAATTCTTCACTTTTTTCTTCAAATGGTACATGTAGCGCTCGAAAGGATACATCCACCGATATTGAACAGGACCACCAAGTTCTACTTCCCGAGGAAAGTGAATTGGCAAATGTTCCATAACGTCGAAGAAAGAAGGCGGAAATATCTTCTCTAGGTTGCACAATATCACAGGGATCTTCTCGTCAAGATTTCGGATTTCTTCGGCGGAAAGGGATCTCGCAGAAATGTCTCGAAAAAAGCTCTTATTCCCGCAATCGCTTCATGGACTTTTTGCGGAAGAAGCCCGTCGAATGCAAATGGAAGAATACGTTGCATAACAACATGACAATCATGACTCTTCATCCCTGAAAACTTACCTTCTCCACGATCAACACAGTTTCTAAGGTTAGAAGAGTAACCATCCGGAAACTTAACACCGTCCATTATCCAGCTAAAGAATTCATGCTTTGTGAAGCGTTTAACCGAAAAGCAAAGTTGGGGATATCTTCCTTGACTGGTGACATGAAGTTCCTTCCGAGAACAAATAGTCGGCAAGTCTAATCTGGACTTCAAGTTGTCTTTCGTCTTCCCTTTCACGTTCATAATGGTGAACATGATGTTGTCAAAGAAGTTCTTCTCGATGTGCATAACATCTAGGTTGTGCCGAAGTAAATGATCCTTCCAATAAGGCAAATCCCAAAATATTCTCTTTTTGTGCCGCTTATGATGTTCACCATATCCATCCACAACTTGATGTCCGTTACCACCACAACGTACTGTCTTCTCAGCTCCAAAATCTCTAAGTTGAGTTAGTATATGTTCACCGCTTACTTCTTCGGGAGGTCCTTCATAGATTTTCTTCTTCTTCGTAAACAAAGTAGTTTTCCGACGGTATGGATGATCGTTTGGTAAAAATCGTCGATGACAATCAAACCAACATGATTTACGTCCGTTCTTCAATTGGAAAGCATCGGTGTTATCTTGACAATAAGGACAAGATAACCGTCCATGTGTGGTCCATCCAGATAACATACCATATGCCGGAAAATCGCTAATAGTCCACATTAGTACGCTCGCATCATGAAGTTTTGTTGCATTGATATGTCGTACGTTTCAACTCCACTCTCCCATAACATCTTCAACTCATGTATCAACGGCTGCATAAATATGTCTAGTGCTCTCTTCGGATGCTCTGGCCTAGGAACAAGAATAGATAGGAACAAAAACTCCCTAACCATGCACAATGACGGAGGCAGGTTGTAAGGCGTGACGATCACCGGCCATAAAGAATATTGTCTCCCATGTTTCCCAAAAGGGTTGAAACCATCAGTACTTAATCCCAAATACACATTGCGACTCTCACTTGCGAAACTAGGATACACATTTTGAAAATGTTTCCATGCTTGAGCATCTGAAGAATGTGCTATCTCTCCATTTAACATCTCATGTTCCGCATGCCATCTCATCGAACTTGCTGTGCGCTCCGACCGATATAACCTCTTCGTCTATCCGTTAACGGCAAATACCACATTCTCTTATAAGGTATGGACACTCTTCCACCGTTTCTTTATATCGTGCGGTTTTCATCTCTTCTCCAATATAACATACGCTTATCGACGCACACATCGATAATCTGATACGGTAATCCTAGACCAGATACCAACTTCTCGATTTCATAATACGTCCCCGGTGCCATATTATCTTCGGGCAAAATGTCTTTGATCAGACCAGCCCACGCATCCACACAATCTTCTGAAAGATTGTAATCCATTTTGATAGACATCATTCTTGTCGCAGCTGAAAGATGTGAATGACCTTCTCTACACCCACCATATAACGGGTTCTTAGCGGCATCCAACATGTCAAAGAATTTCTGCGCTTCCACATTTGGCTCCTCCAATGTAGGCTCATGATGATCTCCAACAAACGACGGCATAGTTTCGCGAAAAATATCATTTCCCATTTGCACGGTCCTATCTACATAAATAGGTTCTTCTACCGGAGGGACAACTAAATTATTATCATAATATTGTACATTACTACTACTAGGATAATTTACCATCAAATCATTTTCCCCATGAGAATACCATATTTTATACCCCGGCGTAAAACCAACATTATATAAATGCTTCCATACTACTTTTACCAAAACATTTCTACGATTATCGCAATTTTTACAAGGACAATACATTTTACCTGTTGCTACGGTTCTTTCTTGAATTGCGGCAAACTCCATAAATTGTTTAAGCCCCTCCGCAAATTCTTCCGAAAGTAATCCCGTCGCCGGATCTTTATGATTTCCATCCATCCACGATCTAAAATAACTCATTATAATAATTTTTATTGAATTTTGTGGTAAATGGAGATTGATAAGAGAAATTGTTAATTTGTATTGAATTTTGTGGTAAATGGAGATTGATAAGAGAAATTGTGAGAAAGAAGAAGTGAGGGTGTGATATATATAAGAAAATTTTCCTACCGATTTCCGACCGATTTCCTACCACAATTGATCCGTTGCACAACGGTAACGAAACGTTCAAATATCGGTCGGAAAAGTTTTCCGTCGGAAATTGGTCGGAAAGTGGTAGGAAATTTCCTACCAATTTCCGACGGATTAGTTTTCCGATCGATTTCCGACCGATATTTTAACGTTTCGTTACCGTTGTGCAACGGATCAATTGTGGTAGGAAATCGGTCGGAAATCGGTAGGAAAATTTCGACGGAAATTCGACCGAAATAAATTCCGACGGAAATCCGACCGATTTCCTACCAAATTCCGACCAAATTTTTGTGTCGGAAATCGGTCGGAAAGTGGTCGGAAATTTCCGACCACGTTTTTACGGTCGGAAATGTGGTAGGAAATTACCCTGTTTTCTTGTAGTGAGATTCCTAGAAATCACGTTGTTAGATGTTTAATAAGTTGGCCAAACTTGTACAAAGCTCATTGAGACACTTATAATTACTCATGTTGCATGAAATTTGGTTTAGAGTCTTAGAAACCACGTTGTTAGATGTTTCATAAGTTCGTCAAACTTGTATAAAGCTCATTGAGGAACTTATAAGCACTCTTGTTGCATGAAACTTGGTTTAGAGTTCTAAAAACGCGTTATTAGATGTTTCATAACTTCGTCAAACTTGTACAGAGCTCATTGAGACACTTATAAGCACTTATGTTGCATAAAACTTGGTTTAAAGTCCTAGAAAAGGGTTGTTAAATGTTTCATAAGTTCATCAACTTCTACAAAGCTCATAGAGACACTTATAATCACTCATGTTGCATGAAACTTGGTTTAGAATACTAGAAACGCGTTGTTAGATGTTTCATAAATTCGTCAAACTTGTACAAATCTTATTGAGGAACTTATAAGCACTCTTGTTGCATGAATCTTGGTTTAGAGTTCTAGAAACGCGTAATTAGATGTTTCATAAGTTCGTCAAACTTGTACAAAGCTCATTGAGACACTTATAATTACTCATGTTGCATGAAATTTGGTTTAGAGTCTTAGAAACCACGTTGTTAGATGTTTTATAAGTTCGTCAAACTTGTATAAAGCTCATTGAGGAACTTATAAGCACTCTTCTTGCATGAAACTTGGTTTAGAGTTCTAGAAACGCATTGTTAGATGTATAATAAGTTCGTCAAACTTGTAAAAAGGTCATTGAGACACTTATAATTACTCATGTTTCATGAAATTTGGTTTAGAGTCCTAGAAACGCATTGTTAGATGTTTCATAAGTTCATCAAACTTGTACAAAGCTCATTGAGAAACTTATAATCACTCATGTTGCATGAAATTTGGTTAAGAGTCCTAGAAACGTGTTGTAAGATGTTTCATAAGTTTGTCAAACTTGTACGAAACTCATTGAGCCACTTATAAGAATTCATGTTGCGTGAAACTTGGTTTAGAGTCCTAGAAACCATGTTGTCTGATGTTTCATAAGTTTGTCAAACTTGTACAAAGCTCATTGAGACACTTATAAGCACTCATGTTGCATGAAACTTGGTTTAAAGTCCAAGAAACGCGTTGTTAGATGTTTCATAAGTTCGTAAAACTTGTACAAAGCTCATTGTGACACTTATAAACACTCATGTTGCATGAAACAAGGTTTAGAGTCCTAGAAACGCGTTGTTAGATGTTTCATAAATTAGTGAAACTTGTACCAAGCTCATTGAGACACTTATAAGCACTTATGTTGCCTAAAACTTTGTTTAGAGTCTTAGAAAAGTGTTGTTAAATGTTTCATATGTTTGTCAACTTGTACAAAGCTCATTGAGACACTTATAATCACTCATGTTGCATGAAACTTGGATTAGTCCTAGAAACGCGTTATTAGATGTTTCCTAAGTTCGTCAAACTTGTACGAAGCTAATTGAGCCACTTATAATCACTCGTGTTGCATGAAACTTGGTTTAGAGTCCTTGAAACGCGTTATTAGATGTTTCATAAGTTCGTCAAACTTGTACAAAGCTCATTAAGACACTTATAATCACTCGTGGTGCATGAAACTTTGTTTAAAGTTCTAGAAACGCATTGTTAGATGTTTCATAAGTTCGTCAAAATTGTACGAAGCTCATTGAGACACTTATTATCACACATGTTGCATGAAACTTGGATTAGAGTCCTAGAAACGCGTTATTAGATATTTCATAAGTTCGTCAAACTTGTACGAAGCTCATTGAGCCACTTATAAAAATTCATGTTGCGTGAAACTTGGTTTAGAGTCCTAGAAACCACGTTGTTAGATGGTTTAGAGTCCTAGAAACCATGTTGCACTCATGTTGTTAGTACAAAGCTCATTGAGACACTTATAAGCACTCATGTTGCATGAAACTTGATTTAGAGTCCTAGAAACCAAGTTGTTAGATGTTTCATAAGTTTGTCAAACTTGTACAAAACTCATTGAGACACTTATAAACACTCATGTTGCATGAAACTTGGTTTAGAGTCTTAGAACCCACGTTGTTAGATGTTTCATTAGTTCGTGAAACTTGTACAAAGCTCATTGAGGAACTTAGAAGAACTAATGTTGCACAAAACTTGGTTTAGAGTCCTAGAAATTACGTTGTTAGATGTTTCATAAGTTCGTCAAACTTGTATAAAGCTCAATAAGGTACTTATAAGCACTATTGTTGCATAAAACTTGGTTTAGAGTCCTAGAAACGCGTTGTTAAATGTTTCATAAGTTCGTCAAACTTGTACAAAGCTCATTGAGACACTTATAATAACTCATGTTGTATGAAACTTGGTTTAGATTCCTTGAAACGCGTTGTTAGATGTTTCATAAGTTCGTCAAACTTGTACAAAGCTCATTGAGACACTTATAATCACTCATGGTGCATGAAACTTGGTTTAGAGTCCTAGCAACGCGTTGTTAGATGTTTCATAAGTTCGTCAAACTTGTACGAAGCTCATTGAGACACTTATAATCACACATGTTACATGAAACTTGGTTTAGAGTCTTGGAAAAGCGTTGTTAGATGTTTCTTAAGTTCGTCAAACTTGTAAAAATAACACTGAGACACTTATAATCACACATGTTGCATGAAACATGGATTAGTGTCCAATAAACGCGTTGTTAGATGTTTCATTAGTTCATGAAACTTGTACAAAGCTCATTGAGGCACTTAGAAGCACTCATGTTGCATGAAACTTGGTTTAGATTCCTAGAAACCTCGTTGTTAGATGTTTCATAAGTTCGTCAAACTTGTATAAAGCTCATTGAAGAACTTATAAGAACTCTTGTTGCACGAAACTTGGTTTAGAGTCCTAGAAACGCGTTGTTAAAAGTTTCATAAGTTCGTCAAACTTGTACAAAGCTCATTGAGACACTTATAATCACTCATGCTGCACGAAAATTGGTTTAGAATCATAGAAACGCGTTGTTAGATGTTTCATAAGTTCGTCAAATTTGTACAAACCTCATTGAGACACTTATAAGAAGTTAAGTTGCATGAAACTTGGTTTAGAGTCTTAGAAACGCGTTGTTTGATGTTTCATAAGTTTGTTAAACTTGTACAAATCTCATTGAAACAATTATAAATACTCATGTTGCATGAAACTTGGTTTAGAGTCCTAGAAACGCGTTATTAAATGTATCATAAGTTAGTGAAATTTTTACCAAGCTCATTGAGACACTTATAAGCAGTTATGTTGCATAAAACTTGGATTAGAGTCCTAGAAAAGTGTTGTTAAATGTTTCCTAAGTTCGTCAACTTGTACACAGGTCATTGAGACACTTATAATCACTCATGTTGCTTGAAGCTTGGATTAGAGTCCTAGAAACGGGTGGTTAGATGTTTCATAAGTTCGTCAAACTTGTACAAAGCTCATTGAGACACTTATAAGCATTCATGTTGTATGAAACTTGGTTTAGAGTCCTAGAAACGCGTTGTTAGATGTTTCATAAGTTCGTCAAACTTGTATAAAGCTCATTGAGACCCTTATAAGCAGTCATGTTACATGAAACTTGGTTTAAAGTCCTAGAAACGCGTTGTTAGATGTTTCATGCAACATGAGTGCTTATAAGTGTCTCAATGCGCTTTGTACAAGTTTTACGAACTTATGAAACATCTAACAATGTGATTTCTAGGGCTCTAAACCAAGTTTCATGCAATATGAGTGCTTAAAAATATCTAAATGAGCTTTGTACAAGTTTGACGAACTTACAAAACATCTAACAACGCGTTTCTAGGACTCTAAACCAGGTTTCTTGCAACATGAGTGCTTATCGTTGTCTCAATGAGTTTTGTACAAGTTGTACGAACTTATGAAACATCTAACAACGCTTTTCTAGTACTCTAAACCAGGTTTCTTGCAACATGAGTGCTTACAAGTGTCTCAATGAGCTTTGTACAAATTTGAAAAACTTATGAAACATCTAACAACATGGTTTCCAGGACTCTAAACAAATTTTCATGCAACATGAGTGCTTATAAGTGTCTCAATGAGCTTTGTAAAGGTTTGACGAACTTAGGAAACATCTAACAACACGTTTCTAGGACTCTAAACTAGGTTTCTTGCAACATTAGTGCTTATAAGTGTCTCAATGAGCTTTGTACAAGTTTGACGAACTTATGAAACATCTAACAACACGTTTCTAGGACTCTAAACAACGTTTCATGAAACATGAGTGCTTATAAGTGTCTTAATGAGCTTTGTACAAGTTTGACGAACTTATGAAACATCTAACAACACGTTTCTAGGACTCTAAATAGAGTTTCATGCAACATGAGTACTTATAAGTGTTAGATTATGGTAAGATTATAGTGAAGTTTAGGAGTTTGTGTTCTTGAGTTAATGAAGAACATCAAGAACAAGAGAGAGAGTGTAGAGAGAAAGAGATTTGATTCGGACAAGATTCATTAAGTGTGTTAAAAATTGTTTACAAAGGATAGGAATATAAATAAACTAATCGCCCAAAATGGCATCTTAGGAATATGCTATAAACGTCCCTATCACCTTTGTTAGCCGCGCCACCTTAACTTGGTCCGTGACTCGTACGGCCGAGTAGGCTACACGCGCCTTAAGTCACACACGTGACCGTACGGATGTCGAGCTTACCAACGGCTGTTTTGCAACGGCTACTTGATTCTAGATCCTTCCTTTGTCTTCTCTTGTAACGGTCATATTGTTAAGAGTATACTTTGGCCTTCGCTTGGTCCACAAGTATGGGCACTCATCTTAATGGACTATGCATCCGGATAAGCGCCTTAGTCTCTTTAATACTCCCCCGCAAGCTTAGCCTAGTGCAATGGCTAATCTTGGAACCCGTATGACCTTGCCTCGTTAAAAACCTTGGTAAGAAAACCACTTGGGATAAAACTTACCTAAGGGAAAAGAGTACAAGACCATACGGTTAGGGACTTAGGCGTCGAGAGCCCGGATGAGTCCAAGTCTTGGTAGATTGGACTCACAAAATTTCAAGCTTGTGGACTTGGTGAAGATGTCCGAAAGTTAGTATTGACTCTTAGTGTAGCAAGGTAGAATCGTGCCTTTGACCATTTGCTCTCTAACCTTGTGACAATTCACCTCTATGTGTTTAATCCTCTCATGGAACACCGAGTTTGTTGCTATGTGGATGGCCGCTTGATTATCACAATGCATGGTCATTGGGGCTTCAATCTTGAATCCCAAATCTCCTAGCAAGTTCTTTAGCCACATGAGTTCTTGAGTCAACTTCCTCATGGCTCTATACTCGGCTTCGACGGTTGAACAAGATACTATCTTTTGCTTCTTTGTATTCCATGTGACAAGGTTGCCATCAATGAAAGTGCAATACCCGGTGGTTGACCGTCTACTCTCTATATCCCCGGCGTAATCCGCGTCACAATACCCAATTACCTTTGTATTCTTGTTGTAACTCATCCATATGCCCAAGCTTGATGTTCCTTTAAGGTAACACAAGATCCTCATGATCATGTTTCAATGATGTTGCTTCGGCTTTTGCATATGTTGGGAAACTTGGTTTACGGCAAAACATACGTCCGGTCTAGTGATCGTCAAGTAAATCAGTTTACCCACTAGCCGTCTATAGAGCATTGGGTCTTGGTATGGTTGATCATCCTCACTACCTTCTTGAGTGGTCTTGTAGCCGTCTTCAAGAGGAGTCTTAGCCACCTTGGTACCTATCATATTGACAACACTTAAAAGATCATGGGTGTACTTCCTTTGGGAAAGAAATAGACCTTCTTCGATCTACAAACTTCAATCCCAAGGAAGTACTTAAGAGTACCTAGGTCCTTAATGTCAAATTTAGATTTAAGAAAAGATTTGGTTGCTTGAATACCTCCCTTGTTGTTTCCGGAGATGATGATGTCGTCTACATACACTAGTACCAGTACTATCCCTTCTTGGTTTTGTAAGGTGAAGAGAGTATGCTCGGCTTGTGTTCTTTTGAATCCCTTTGCCATCAATGTTGAACTAAGCTTGTGATACCAAGATCTAGGTGATTGCTTGAGACAGTAGATGGCTTTCCTTAACCTTAGAACCTTTCCGGGATTAATTTCTAGGCCGGGTGGTGGAGTCATGTAGACTTCTTCTTCAAGTTCCCCTTATAGAAAGGCATTCTTCACATCCATTTGAAAGAGATCCCATGATAGGTTAGTGGCAAGTGACAATATTACCCGAACGGTGTGAAGTTTTGCAACCGGGTTAAATGTGTCTAGGTAGTCCTCTACGTTTGTGTGAATCCTCTTGCTATCAATCTTGTCTTGTGTCTTTCTATCTCTCCATTGCTTAGATATTTGATAGTGAAGACATACATTGAACTTACGGCCTTCTTTCCTTTTGGTAGATTGGTCTCATAGAAAGTCTCATTATCTTCCATTGCCTTGTTCTCGGCTTCCACCGCTTTAACCCAAACTTCCTCCTTCATTGCCTCTTCATATGTTCTTGGAATTACTTGTTGATCCATGGAAGTGGTAAAGGCTTGGTGTTCCTTTGGGAAGCTTGCAAGAGAACACACGGCTTGAGTAGGATGTGCCTCGGCATTGCTATTGAAGTATACCCTTGTGTTGACCCAATTGGATGGATTCTTCTTAACTCTAGTGCTCCTTCTTAGAACCAGCGGCTCTTCTTCTTGGGACACATCTTGGTCATGAACTTCTTGATCATGACTTTGATCACTTTATTGTTGAGTGTGAGTCTCGGTTGAGGCTTGTGGTTCTTCTTGAACATTTGACTCTCCCTCGGACGTAGTTGGTTCTTGAGTACCGGCTTGCTCATTGTTCTCCCCCTCATGATCAAGGTGGGTCTCTTGAGTTGGTTCCTCACTCCTTGTTTCTTCATGAATATCCATACCAAGATTCCTCATCCAGTTCCTAAGACTTGTAGCTCTATCCGTAACAACTTCGGGTAAGTCCTTTACACTTTCCCAATTGTTTTCCTTGTAGTAGCTTTGTCCTTCTAGAAAGTTGACCTCTCTTGATACCAATACCCTTCTTGTTTCGGGTACATAGCATTTATACCCCTTTTGTGTATTTGAGTAGCCAATGAACATAGCCTTGGTGCTTTTAGCTTCTAGCTTGTTCCTTTGCTCACTAGGTACAAACAAACCCATAACACACACAACCAAACACTCTTAGATGGTTAATAAAAGGATTAGTCTTATTCAATACCTTGAATGGAGATTCATTCTTCAAGACTTGTGTTGGTGTGCGGTTGATAAGATAGCATGCCGTGAGAACCCCATCGGACCAAAACCTCTTTGGTATGTTCATGTGGAACATCATGGACCGTGTCACTTCCATTAAGTGTCGGTTCTTCCTTTTGGCTACACCATTTTGTTGTGGTGTGTATGGGCATGTGGTTTGATGGAGGATCCCATGCTTGGCTATGTGTTCTTTAAATGCTCTACTTGTTTATTCTCCACCATTGTCAGACCTAAACGTTTTGATCTTGACATTATAATGATTAGTCACATAGTTTTTGAAATTTTGAAAAAGCTTCTAACACCCTATCTTTTGTTTGTAAAAGAGTAACCCAAGTGTATTTAGAACTTTCATCTATGAATGTGACAAAATAAGAGTGATTATCCCTAGATTTACAAGGTGATGACCACACATCCGAATGCACAAGTTCAAAAGGTTTATAAGTCATGTTTGATTTTTGAAAAACTGTTTGGCAATGTTTACCTAAGATGCATGCTTCACAAGTTTCATGATTAAACTTAACATTAGGCAAAATGGTTTTCATAGCATTTAAATGAGGATGACCGAGTCTAAAATGCCAAATAACATTGTTGGCTTCAGATAAAACAGTTTTAAAAGCATGACAAAACAAAGAACTAGAAGAATCTTTCTCTAGGACATAGAGATCGCCTCTTGTGATCTCTTTTCCCACAATCCTTTTACTCTTAATATCCTGAAAAATCACATCATTAGGTTCAAATATAACATTGCAATTTAAATCACAAGCTATTCTTTTAACGGATATAAGATTGGATGTAAAACTTGGCATGTAAAGGGCTTTAGATTCTCTATCAAATAACCTAAGATTTCCTAATCCTTCTATAGGTATCTTACTCCAATTTGCAATGATTACATTCCCTAGAGCCGGTTCTATGTCACTAATCAAGTCTAGGTTACTAATCATGTGATGAGAAGCACCGTAATCAATGACAATAAGTTTGATAAGCTCTTTATCAAGAATGTTAGCACTAAGGGAGTAAAAGTGAGATTTACCAATACCGGAGCCTTTAAGGGCTTTTAGAAGGGCATCAAGGTCGGATCTTCTCACAAAGTCATCCGTGAATGGGACAACGGTCGAGCTCTCCTCTTCCTTGGTGTTCGGATTAGACCCACTTGTACTCGGATTGCTTATGGAATCATCGTTTGAGAAGTGAGCTTCGGCGTCCTTGAACTTAGCCGGCTTGAGATGTGGGTGAAGAATCCAACACTTGTCCTTGGTATGCCCCTTCTTCTTTGCAATGATCACAAAGTAATGATCTCCTTTCCTCATAGGTTCTTGAAGTGGGTTTGAAAGCTACCTTGTTGGCCGAGACTAATTCCTTCTTGCCATCAAATAGATCAATGGACCTTTGTTCCCTTTGCAATTGAGAGCACACTTCTTCAAGATTTGGTAAGGTTTCCGAGCGGAGAAGATGCTTGATGATGTCCTTATAGCTACTATTAAGAGTGAGGAGCAAGCCAAAGACCTTGTCTAGCTCTCTTCGTTCGTTTAAGATTCTAGGCTCCACGGTGCTTGGTCGGAGCATTTCTAGCTCGGCCGAGGAGAAAGCCAAAGACCTTGTCTAGCTCTCTTCGTTCGTTTAAGATTCTAGGCTCCACGGTGCTTGGTCGGAGCATTTCTAGCTCGGCCCATAGTGATCTAAACTTCCCAAAGTGTTTGGTGAACTCGGTGTCCTCTTGATTAAGGTCATTGAAAGCCTTCTTGACCTCATAAACTCGACTTAGGTTGGAGATGTTGCCATACACGGTTTGTAGAGTATCCCATAACTCTTTAGCGCTTTCACAATAGGAGTAGTCTTCTAGGATTGATGGTTCAAGGGATCCTTGGATGATTCCAAGGACCTTTTGGTATAGTTGAAACCATTTCTCATCATCGGTGGTAAGCTCCTCATTTCCGAAGTTGAAATCGATGGGAATATCTTCTTGTGTGAGGATATGGTTCCGCAAGCCGCGGCCACAAAGGGTTATCTTCATGGTTCTTGCCCATAGAAGATAGTTGATGGCTTTGAGAGTAACCGGACAAGGAATCTTCTTGTGTTCCTTATCTTCCATGGTAACCAAATGAATGATACTAATCTTTGCTTAAAAACGGAGAAATTTTAAACCTTCCTTGTAGATCTTCCCCTTTTGGTAACATATCTGGAAAAGAGGATAAGTCTTATAAAAATTTCTTGAAGAGGTCACACTCAGGTAGCAAAATAACCGAGAGTTTGTCTTGGATGGGCGGTGTCGAGAGTGCGCGGTGTCGAGAGTGCGCGGTGCCGAGAAACCATAACCGAGGATGCGCGGTGTCGAGAGTGCCCCCGTGCCGGATATTTAGCGGAAGTAGAAATAGGTTCGGGAGCGAAATTGCTCGATACCATGTTAGATTTTGGTAAGATTTTAGTGAAGTTTAGGAATTTGTGTTCTTGAGTTCAATGAAGAACATAAAGAACAAGAGAGAGAGTGTAGAGAGAAAGAGATTTGATTCGGACAAGATTCATTAAGTGTGTTAAAAATTGTTTACAAAGGATAGGAATATAAATAAACTAATCGCCCAAAATGGCATCTTAGGAATATGTTATAAACGTCCCTATCGCCTTGGTTAGCCGCGCCACCTTAACTTGGTCCGTGACTCGTACGACCGAGTAGGCTACACGCGCCTTAAGTCACACACGTGACCGTACGGATGCCGAGTTTACCAACGGCTCTTTTGCAACAGCTACTTGATTCTAGATCCTTCCTTTGTCTTCTTTTGTAACGGTCATATTGTTAAGAGTATACTTTGGCCTTTGCTTGGTCCACAAGTATGGGCACTCAACTTAATGGACTATGCATCCGGATAAGCGCCTTAGTCTCTTTAATAATAAGTGTCTCAAATAGCGACGAGAATATTTTCGTCGCTATACGCTCGTCGCTATTCAAAAATCGTCGCTAAATCGTCGCCATTTTGCAATCGTCGCTATTTCGTCGCCAATGTAGCGACGCCGTATAATCGTCGCTAATGATATTTCGTCGCTAATTCGTCGCTAAATTGGTCGTAAAATATTAGCGACGAATTAGCGACGATATATAAAAAATAAATTTCCAATTTAAAGATTTTGCGAAAACAAATCGTTGCTAATTCGTCGCTAATTTAGGGACGAATTAGCAACGATGTGTTAAAAAAGTCGTTGCTAATTCGTCGCTAAATTAGCAACGAATTAGCAAAGGATGGCTTGACACGTCCTTGCTAATTCGTTGCTAATTTAGCGACGAATTAACAATGATTTAAAAAAATATATTAAAAAAAAACAAATTTAAAAACCAAATTTAAAAAAAAACAATTATAAAAATATTAAAAAAATACAAAATATTTTTAAAATACAATAAATTAAAACTAATCGCGGGATCGGCGGGATCAGCGGGATCATCGGGATCGACGACGTAATCATCAATCCCGATATCACGTCCAAGGTCTTGAGCTGCGCTACATCTGGAGGGATCACTGGTGGCTGAGTTGGTTGGACTCCCCGCTGCTGCATCAACCTCGCGAGGTTTGGACTTTCCATCGCGATGATGGAGAAGAAGTCCGTGATGTTCTGATAGCGGACTTCTTGTGTCGCGAGCTGCTCCCTCAACCGAACATTTTCTTCGGCGTGATCTTGGGCAGTGGGACGAGGCTGCGAAGAAGAAGCAGAGGGAACCGTCTCAATCGAACCGACTCCAAAAGTGTGGTTCTTCTTCGTCTTCGGGGCCACCTATATAGACAATTTAAAATCGTTAGATATTATAATAAATATTATTTTGAATTAAATTAAATTATTTTAAATTATTACCTCATAGTAGATCTGGTCGCACTCGGTGACCGACAGCTGTCCCGAGGAGTTGACCGAACTACCATCGGTCGACGTCGAACACGACTAACCCGCTCGGCGACTCTAGCCTCATATGCGTTCACGATATTTTCGGATCGTGAACTCACATAGGTCCCGTTCTTCCTCTTCTGGACCTTCTTTCTTCAAAATTTCCACAATGGGCGGAAGCTCGCCCATCTCCTCGCGCTATTGAAAATTATAATTAAATTATATATTTTTAAATTTTATATTATTTGAAAAAGTAATTAAATTTTAAATATATATTAATTAATACCATCGTATACGCCGTCCGGCGTAAGAAGTCGGTCCCGAGGTGTGGACATATGGACCGGTCTCGTCGATCGGTGTGAGTCGGGACTTGGAGCAGAGCTACCCGCAACTTGAACCGAATGCGGGTTCGTCCAATAGTCGCAAAGGCCCTTCCACACCGCCCCATCCATTGCTATGGGTTTCGCCTCGTCTCCCTTCTTCAGCCACTTAGTCTTCCATTTGTTGATAATCCCAGTGAGGCGATGCATGGCTTTCTCCTCGAAACCCTTGCGGACTTTAAACATGTCTTCCTCCCGCCAATGCCATTTTTGCTATTTGAGTTTTTTAAAATATTAAAATAAAATTTAAATAATAAAAAAATAAATTTTGTAATAATTATTACATTTTATATAATATATATGTTATTTTATTACAATAAATATTTATATTAATTTTTTATAATGTTTAATTTTTTAAAATTTAAATAATTAAAAATTTTACTTACCGCAAAAGATTCGAACCGAGATGTCCTTGATATAAGGAGGCGTCTGCGACCAGTTGAAGTGCGACTCCACGAAATACGTCTTCATCACATTCGAGACACTCCTACTAACCTTGTTATCGCAAAACCTACGAAAAATAAATTTATCGTTAGCAATTATTATATTCGAAAATCAATTAATTAAATAATATAAAAATCAATTAATTAAAATAAATCAATTAATTAAATAATATAAAAATCAATTAATTATAAAAATCAATTAATTAATTACCAAAATGTCCCATCGGCCGTCCGGAATGGAGCAACGGTAGGTGCGGTGGCTCTCCCCGCCGAAGAAAGTCGAGGATCCGCCGCATGTACGGTCCAAGATGCCGAGGTGGTGGTAAATCGACGGGGGGATCGGGTGGAGCATCGGGAATAGGCTCTTGTCTTGGGTTTTGTTGGGGTGGGTCTTGTTGGGGTGGGTTTTGTTGGGGTGGGTTTTGTTGGGATGGGTTTGAATTAGAGGTGGAACCGGATCGGTTCCTTATGAAATTATAATAATGAGGGGGTTGGTTATTTGAGACATGTTTTTGGATTTGGGTTTTTGAATTGGGTTTATTTAGAGATAATGAAATGTTTAGAGAGAGAGAGAGAATGAGTTTGTGTGAAATGAGGGAAAAACTCGTCGGGTATATATAATATTTTGTGTCGTCGCTAATTCGTCGCTAATATAGCGACGAATTAGCGACGAATCGTCGCCATTTCGTCGCCTCTTTTGGTTCAAACCTTTTTGGTTTCCCACCCGCGGCAAACAAAATAAAGGCGACGATTTAGCGACGATACAATATAGCGACGATTTAGCAACGAATCGTTGCTAAATCGTCGCTATATGGTAACGTGACACGAAGCGACTTACATCGTATTTAATAAGTACATGCATGTCAGAATTCGTTGCTATTTCGTCGCTATATATATTTAGCGACGATTTAGCAACGAATCGTTGCCGAATCGTCGCTAATTCGTAGCTATATGTTAACATGACACGAAACGACATTCATCGTATTTCCAAGTACGAGAATGTAAGGAGGTTTAAATTTAGCAACGAAATAGCAACGATTCGTTGCTAAATCGTCGCTAAATGTTAATAGCGACGAAATAGCAACGATTCGTCGCTAATGCTAAACCCTTATTTTAGGGTTTGGAACCCTAAATTCGGTTTGTATCGTTTTTTTACCACTTTTTCGCCAAAACGAGTTTATAACATTGATCATATGAAGTCACAAACTCAATATATGACAAAAAACATGTAAACTAGTTTATTATGAACTTTATAGTATAAACTCTTATAAGTTATGGTTTACTTAGCTTAAATGTGTTAAGTATAATTTTTTAATCTATAATTTTTATTGTTTTATACAAATATATTACTAGTTTTGTACACTTTTTTAGTTAAGCAAAACTCGTATAAATCGATATTAATTGTTGTTTAGGGGTTTAAAGTTCGAAGGCTTGCAACGACTTAGCAACGAATTGGCAAGGAATATTGGTTAGCAACGAAATGGCGACGATTTGGAAACGATATGTCATTAAGTTTAGCGACGATTTAGCAACGATCTTGAACCCCTAAATCTGTAATCCATTGAAAATTAGATTTTTTTTATAAATCGTTGCAAATTCGTCGCTATATTAGCGACAAATTGGCAATGAAAGTAGGTTAGCGTTGCTAAATCCTCGCTAATTAGCGACGATTTAGCAACGGCAATTACAAATCCTGGCTATTTCGTTGATAAATTAAATATTATTTTTTAAAAAAATAATTACAAAAACACACACAATTATTACAAAAACACACAAAGATTACAAAAACACACACAAATATTACAACTAACACATGTACACAATTATATTACAAAAACACAAAGAAAATTATTCATTATTATCGGAATCAACATATTCGACTTCGCTACTTTCATCGAATTCATCTGCATCTCCGTCGTCTTCATCATCCACAATATCTTCAACAACTTGATTATCGGGGTCGACAAGGAATACATCTTCCGTCGATTGATTTGTTGGAATGATTGTCCCACCAATGACATCTTGTTGCATAGGAACTTCATCGTTACCCATAATTAAACCTCTTGGAACGATTCGGACTACTGCACTCCATGCTATACCGCTAGTCTTAACCCGAGGATAAGGAATGAAAGTAACTTGTTCAACTTGCGATCCAAGGATAAAAGGTTCAAACTTCCGATATCGTCGTGACTGGTTGACGTCGATCACACCAAATTTGTTGTACCGAACACCACGACCGAGTGTTGGATCAAACCAATCACATTTGAAGAGGGTTGTTCGTAAATTGACTAATCCCGGATACTGCACTTCAATAATATCCGTTAGAAGACCATAAAAACTGAATCACCCGACACAGTTACCCCATAATTCGCGGTTGCTCGACGTTGACCATGACTTAAGGTGTGGAACACGTAACCACGAGTGAAATACATAGGAGAAGTTGTGATCTTTCCGAGCGGTCCTTGTATTAACTTGCGAAACCACACTGGATACGTTGTGTCACCATATGCGATCTGCGTTTTTAACCAAGCTGCAAAATCTCGTTCTTTAAGAGCGGTTACTTCGTCTTTTGAAAGTCCTGGATAAACCTCATCCACTTGCTCCTCAAACATTCTAAAACAGCGCAGGAAACTGAATCAAAATTAAATATTTATTTTGTTTATGCATGATGGGTTTGCGAATGAATAGTTGCATGCATATACCTTTCAAAAGGTCGGACATATTCACAATTAAGGAGGATGTAAGTATGTGCGCTTTGCCGATGTTGATCACTTTCCCACCAAACTTCTTTTATTTTTCCGGCAACTCTTCCGATTGGTGAAAATATATCAGGTACCCCTTCCATTCCATACACTGCGCCAACACCTCCATCATCGTAGCGTCGTGTTGTTGTTCTACGTGTTTTTACATTGGAACCGAAATAATATGAGGCGAAATGAGACGTCTCTTGAGTTAAAGATCCAGCAACAATAGATCCTTCAACCCTTGCAAGGTTTTTTGCCTTTCCTTTCAAATGTCCCATAAATCGTTCGAAAGGATACATCCACCGAAACTGCACAGACCCTCCTAATTCTGCCTCGTGAGGAAGATGTATTGGAAGGTGTTCCATAACATCGAAAAAGGATGGAGGGAAAATCTTCTCCAAGTTGCACAACACAATCGGGATACTTGTCACGTAAGCTGTTCAATGACCTCTTCTGTAAGCGTACGAGTGCATAGATCTCGGAAAAATGCACCGATCTCTGGAAATTTTTAAACATTATATTAATTAAATTATATATATACTTAATCAAAATTAAAATATAAACATTTTAGGGTTCAATGATACCTGCTATTGCTGTGTGTGCGGCGGGTTCGGGTAAAAGCTCATCGAAAGCAAAAGGTAAAAGTCGTTGCATAAACACATGACGGTCGTGACTTTTCATACCTGAAAACTTTTGACCATTCTCAACACATGCAGATAACTTGGAAACATATCCGTCGGGAAACTTGACATCTGAAGTGACCCATTTGAATAACGCGTTTTTTTGCTTCGGTTTCAATCAGTAGATTGGGACCGGAGCCTTACCATCGTTCGTGATATGCAATTCACTTCTAAAACATATTTCGGGCAAATCTAGTCTTGTCTTCAAATTGTCTTTAGTTCTCCCCTGTACATTCAACAATGTGTTTATAATATTATCAAAAAAGTTTTTTTCAATGTGCATAACGTCGAGGTTATGTCTCAACAAGTGATTTTTCCAGTACGGGAGTTCCCAAAAAATGCTTTTCTTGTGCCGGTTATGGCTTTCTCCGTATCCATCGGGTAAATTAGAAACATGCCAATTACCACCCCGTCTACATGTTTTTTGCGCCCCATAATTATCCAACTCCTCCAATAACTCGCCCCGTCGGATAAAGTAGGGGTGGATGTTTAATGACCCGATTCTTCTTAAATAACCTTCTGTTCTTTCGGTATGGATGATTGATTGGAAGGAAACGTCGGTGACAATCAAACCAACTTGTTTTCCTTCCATGTGGGAGTTGAAATGCATAAGTCCGATGACGGCAATATGGACAAGACAATCGTCCATGCGTTGTCCAACCTGCTAACATGCCATAAGCAGGAAAGTCACTAATAGTCCACATGAGCACTGCACGCATCGTAAAATTTCTCTTGCATGAGATATCATACGTACGAACCCCAGTGGACCATAGCTCTTTTAATTCATGTATCAAAGGTTGCAGAAAAACATCAAGAGCTCTCTTTGGGTGCTTCGGACGTGGTACTAAAATGCTTAAGAAAAGAAATTCTCTTTGCATGCACATATTGGGAGGTAGATTATACGGAGTTAGTATAACTGGCCACAAAGAGTACTGTCTACCAGACATACCGAATGGACTAAATCCGTCAGTGCATAAACCAAGGTATACATTACGAACCTCTCTCGCGAAATCAGAGTATACCGTGTTGAAGTTCTTCCAAGCCTTTGCATTTGACGGATGAGTGACTTCCCCATCTTCAACTGAGTGTTCTGCATGCCATCTCATCGAATCAGATGTCCTCTCTGATTGATACAATCTTTTGAGTCTGTCTATGATGGGTAAGTACCACATCCGTTGATACAGGACTTTACTCCCCTTCCCTTGGACCTTATATCTCGGTTGACGACAAAAACGACATTCAAGCAGCTCATCATCATCTTTCCAATAAATCATACAATTGTTAACACAAATATCAATCATTTCGAAGGCAATCCAAGACTAAAAACCAACTTTTGTATTTCGTAATACGACTCATCGGCTACATTACCCTCGAGGCGGATATTCTTTCAGTAACTCCGCCCATGAGTCCATACAAAACTCACTCAAATTATTATCAGATTTTATATTCATCATCCTAGATGCTAATGATAGTTTTGACAATCCAACTTTACATCCCTCGTAAATTGGTTTATTCGCAGCGTCTAACATATCATAAAATCGTTTAGCATCTAGGTTAGGTTCCTCAACTACATTTTTGGATAAATACTCCCTCGTATCATGAAATGCATCAGCAACCATTTCATGATATCTATTATCATCTACATGCACATAACCACCGGCCGATCATGATCATAGTTACTATCAAAATGATGCGGTAAATTAGCGAGGTTCGTTACTAACATGATCACTAACAGGAAACGTATAACTACTATCTCCAACTTCGGTATTATTAGAGTTATACCCTTCCCCATGTTGAAACCAAACAAAATACTGCGGCATAAAACCTCTATTAAAAAGATGTTTCCATACGGTTTCAACAAACACGTATTTAGTGTTAACACACTTCTTACATGGACAATACATTTTACCGGTATCTTGCGTATTCTGCATGTTTCCGGCCTGCTGCATGAATGCTTGAAGTCCCTCCGTAAATTCGTTTGTAACTACCCCGATCGATCTTTATGCTTTGATACATCCAAGACCGTAACTCGTATATATTGTTATTACCTTGAGACATATTGAAATTTTTAGAGTGTTTATATTTTTATAGAGTGAATGTTTTTGTATTGTGTTGTGGTGTGATTTTTTGAAGAGTGTAGATGGGTTTATATAGTCCCATTCTAAATTTTTTGCAACCATTTAGCAAGGAAAATTAGCAACGAATTAGCAAGGAAATAAAATTAGCAACGATTTAGCAACGATTTAGCAACGTTTTTGAAAACGTGCTTACCTACTTAGCGACCCTCCTCGCTAATTCGTCGCTAATTAGCAAGGATATTTATTCGTTGCTAAGCGACGATTTAGCGACGCGGAACTCATTCGTCGCCAAAGTCGTCGCTAAATCGTCGCCAATTTTGCGACGAAAACATACCTCGCTAAATAGCGACGATTTAGCGACGACAATATTCTCCGTTGCTATTTCGTCGCCAATTCGTTGCTATTTCGTTGCTATAATTATTCGTCGCTATTTCCTTGCTAAATTTCGTTGCTAAAAGCCCAGTTTCTTGTAGTGCATGTGGAACATCATGGACCGTGTCACTTCCATTAAGTGTCGGTTCTTCCTTTTGGCTACACCATTTTGTTGTGGTGTGTATGGGCATGTGGTTTGATGGAGGATCCCATGCTTGGCTATATGTTCTTTAAATGCTCTACTTGTGTATTCTCCACCATTGTCAGACTTAAACGTTTTGATCTTGACATTATAATGATTAGTCACATAGTTTTGGAAATTTTGAAAAAGCTTCTAACACCCTATCTTTTGTTTGTAAAAGAGTAACCCAAGTGTATTTAGAACTTTCATCTATGAATGTGACAAAATAAGAGTGATTATCCCTAGATTTACAAGGTGATGACCACACATCCGAATGCACAAGTTCAAAAGGTTTATAAGTCATGTTTGATTTTTGAAAAACTGTTCGGCAATGTTTACCTAAGATGCATGCTTCACAAGTTTCATGATTAAACTTAACATTAGGCAAAATGGTTTTCATAGCATTTAAATGAGGATGACCGAGTCTAAAATGCCAAATAACATTGTTGGCTTCAGATAAAACAGTTTTAAAAGCATGACAAAACAAAGAATTAGAAGAATCTTTCTCTAGGACATAGATATCGCCTCTTGTGATCTATTTTCCCACAATCCTTTTACTCTTAATATCCTGAAAAATCACATCATTAGGTCCAAATATAACATTGCAATTTAAATCACAAGCTATTCTTTTAACGGATATAAGATTGGATGTAAAACTTGGCATGTAAAGGGCTTTAGATTCTCTATCAAATAACCTAAGATTTCCTAATCCTTCTATAAGTATTTTACTCCAATTTGCAATGATTACATTCCCTAGAGCCGGTTCTATGTCACTAATGAAGTCTAGGTTACTAATCATGTGATGAGAAGCACCGGAATCAATGACAATAAGTTTGATAAGCTCTTTATCAAGAATGTTAGCACTAATGGAGTAAAAGTGAGATTTACCAATACCGGAGCCTTTAAGGGCTTTTAGAAGGGCATCAAGGTCGGATCTTCTCACAAAGTCATCCGTGAATGGAACAACGGTCGAGCTCTCCTCTTCCTTGGTGTTCGGATTAGACCCACTTGTACTCGGATTGCTTATGGAATCATCGTTTGAGAAGTGAGCTTCGGCGTCCTTGAACTTAGCCGGCTTGAGATGTGGGTGAAGAATCCAACACTTGTCCTTGGTATGCCCCTTCTTCTTGCAATGATCACAAAGTAATGATCTCCTTTCCTCATAGGTTCTTGAAGTGGGTTTGAAAGCTACCTTGTTGCCCGAGACTAATTCCTTCTTGCCATCAAATAGATCAATGGACCTTTGTTCCCTTTTCAATTGAGAGCACACTTCTTCAAGATTTGGTAAGGTTTCCGAGCGGAGAAGATGCTTGATGATGTCCTTATAGCTACTATTAAGAGTGAGGAGCAAGCCAAAGACCTTGTCTAGCTCTCTTCGTTCGTTTAAGATTCTAGGCTCCACGGTGCTTGGTCGGAGCATTTCTAGCTCGGCCGAGGAGCAAGCCAAAGACCTTGTCTAGCTCTCTTCGTTCGTTTAAGATTCTAGGCTCCACGGTGCTTGGTCGGAGCATTTCTAGCTCGACCCATAGTGATCTAAACTTCCCAAAGTGTTTGGTGAACTCGGTGTCCTCTTGATTAAGGTCATTGAAAGCCTTCTTGACCTCATAAACTCGACTTAGGTTGGAGATGTTGCCATACACGGTTTGTAGAGTATCCCATAACTCTTTAGCGCTTTCACAATAGGAGTAGTCTTCTAGGATTGATGGTTCAAGGGATCCTTGGATGATTCCAAGGACCTTTTGGTATAGTTGAAACCATTTCTCATCATCGGTGGTAAGCTTCTCATTTCCGAAAGTTGAAATCGATGGGAGTATCTTCTTGTGTGAGGATATGGTTCCGCAAGCCGCGGCCACAAAGGGTTATCTTCATGGTTCTTGCCCATAGAAGATAGTTGATGGCTTTGAGAGTAACCGGACAAGGAATCTTCTTGTGTTCCTTATCTTCCATGGTAACCGAATGAATGATACTAATCTTTGCTTAAAAACGGAGAAATTTTAAACCTTCCTTGTAGATCTTCCCCTTTTGGTAACAGATCTGGAAAAGAGGATAAGTCTTGTAAAAATTTCTTGAAGAGCTCACACTCATGTAGCAAAATAACCGAGAGTTTGTCTTGGATGGGCGGTGTCGAGAGTGCGCGGTGTCGAGAGTGCGCGGTGCCGAGAAACCATAACCGAGGATGCGCGGTGTCGAGAGTGCCCCGTGTCGGATATTTAGCGGAAGTAGAAATAGGTTTAGGAGCAGAATTGCTCTGATACCATGTTAGATTTTGGTAAGATTATAGTGAAGTTTAGGAATTTGTGTTCTTGAGTTCAATGAAGAACATAAAGAACAAGAGAGAGAGTGTAGAGAGAAAGAGATTTGATTCGGACAAGATTCATTAAGTGTGTTAAAAATTGTTTACAAAGGATAGGAATATAAATAAACTAATCGTCCAAAATGGCATCTTAGGAATATGCTATAAACGTCCCTATCGCCTTGGTTAGCCGCGCCACCTTAACTTGGTTCGTGACTCGTACGACCGAGTAGGCTACACGCGCCTTAAGTCACACACGTGACCGTACGGATGCCGAGCTTACCAACGGCTCTTTTGCAACGGCTACTTGATTCTAGATCCTTCCTTTGTCTTCTTTTGTAACGGTCATATTGTTAAGAGTATACTTTGGCCTTTGCTTGGTCCACAAGTATGGGCACTCAACTTAATGGACTATGCATCCGGATAAGCGCCTTAGTCTCTTTAATAATAAGTGTCTCAATGAGCTTTGTACTAGTTTGACGAACTTATGAAATATCTAACAACGTGGTTGCTAGGACTCTAAACCAAGTTTCATGCAACATGTGTGCTTATAAGTGTCTCAATGAGTTTTGTACAAGTTTGACGAACTTATGAAAGATCTAACAAAGCGTTCGTAGGACGCTAAACCAAATTTCATGCAACATGAGTTCTTCTAAATGTCTCAATGAGCTTTGTACAAGTTTTACGAACTTAAGAAACATCTAACAACACGTTTCTAGGACTCTAAACCAATTTCATGCAACATGAGTGGTTAAAAGTGTCTCAATGAGCTTTGTGCAAGTTTAACGAACTTATGAAACATCTAACAATGCATTTCTAGGACTCTAAACAAAGTTTCATGAAACATGAGTGCTTATAAGTGTCTGAAGGATGTTTGTACAAATTTGAGGAATTTATGAAACATCTAACAACGCGGTTCTAGGACTCTAAACCAAGTTTCATGCAACATGAGTGCTTATAAGTGTCTAAATGAGCTTTATACTAGTTTGACGAAGTTATGAAACATCTAACAACGTGGTTGCTAGGACTCTAAACCAAGTTTCATGCAACATGAGTGCTTATAAGTGTCTCAATAAGCTTTGTACAAGTTTCACGAACTTATGAAACATCTAACAACACGTTTCTAGGACTCCAAACCAAGTTTAATGCAACATGAGTGCTTTTAAGTTCCTCAATGAGCTATGTCCAAGTTTGACGAACTTATGAAACATCTAACAAGCTTCATGCAACATGAGTACTTATATATGTCTCAATGAACTTTGTACAAGTTTGACGAACTTATGAAACAATTAACAACGTGGTTTTTAGGACTCTAAACCAAGTTTCATGCAACATGAGTGCTTATAAGTTTCTGAATGAGCTTTGTACAAGTTTCACGAACTTATAAATCATCTATCAACGTGGTTTCTAGGACTTTAAACCAAATTTCATGCAACATGTGTGTTTATAAGTTTCTCAATGAGCTTTGTACAAGTTTGACGAACATACGAAACACCTAACAACGCGTTTCTAGGACACTAATCCAAATTTCATGCAACATGAGTGCTTTTAAGTTCCTCAATGAGCTTTGTTAATGTTTGACGAATTAATGAAACATCTAACAACGTGGTTTCTAGGACTCTAAACCTAGCTTCATGCAAAATGATTTCTTATAAGTGTGTCAATGAGCTTTGTATAATTTTGAAGAACTTATGAAACATCTAACAACGTGGTTTCTAGGACTCTAAACCAAGTTTCATGCAACATGAGTGCTTATAAGTTTCTGAATGAGAATTGTACTAGTTTCATGAACTTAAGAAACATATAACAACTCGTTTCGAGGACTCCAAACCAAGTTTCATGAAACACAAGTGCGTATAAGTGTTTTAAGGAGCTTGTACTCTAAATCAGGTTTCTTGCAATATGAGTTCTTATAAGTGTCTCAATGAGCTTTGTACAAATTTGACAGCCTTATGAAACATCTAACAACATGGTTTCTAGGAATCTAAAACAATTTTCATAAAACATGAGTGCTTATAAGTGTCGTAATGAGCTTTGTACTAGTTTGACGAACTTATTAAACATATAACAACGTGGTTTCTAGGACTCTAAACCAAGTTTCATGCAACATGACTGCTTATAAGTGGCTCAAAGATCTTTATTCTAGTTTGATGAACCGAACTTATGAAAAATCTAACAACGTGGTTGCTAGGACTCTAAACCAAGTTTCATGCAACATGAGTGCTTATAAGTGTCTCAATAAGCTTTGTACAAGTTTGACTAACTTATGAAACATCTAACAACGCGTTTCTAGGACTCAAAACCATGTTTCATGCAACATGATTGCTTTTAAGTTCCTCAATGATCTTTGTACAAGTTTGACGAACTTATGAAAAATCTAACAACGTGGTTTCTAGGACTCTAAACCAAGCTTCATGCAACATGAGTACTTTTAAGTGTCTCAATGAACTTTGTACAAGTTTGACGAATTTATGAAACATCTAACAACGTGGTTTCTAGGAATGTAAACCAAGTTTCATGCAACATGAGTGCTTTTTAAGTTCCTCAATGAACTTTGTTAAAGTTTGACGAACTTATGAAATATCTAACAACGTGGTTTCTAAGACTCTAAACAAAGCTTCATGCAAAATGAGTGCTTATAAGTGTTTCAATGAGCTTTGTACAAGTTTTACGAACTTATGAAACATCTAACAACGTGGTTACTTGGACTCTAAACTAAGTTTCATACAACGTGAGTGCTTATAAGTTTTTGAATGAGCATTGTACAAGTTTCAAGAACTTATGAAACATATAACAACCCGTTTTGAGGACTCTAAACCAAGTTTCATGAAACACGAGTACTTATAAGTGTCTTCAGGAGATTTGTACAAGTTTGACGAACTTATGAAACATCTAACGACGCGTTTCTAGAACTCTAAACCAAGTTTCATAAAACACGAGTGCTTATAAGTGTCTCAATGAGCTTTGACGAACTTATGAAACATCTAATAACGTGGTTGCTAGGACTCTAAACCAGGTTTCTTGCAACATGAGTTGTTATAAGTGTCTTAATGAGCTTTGTACAAGTTTTACGAACTTATGAAACATCTAACAACGCTTTTCTAGGACTCTAAACTAGGTTTCTTGCAACATGAGTACTTATAAGTGTCTCAATGAGCTTTGTACAAGTTTGACGAACTTATGAAACATCTAACAACGTGTTTCTAGGACTCTAAACAAAGTTTCTTGCAACATTAGTTCTTATAAGTGTCTCAATGAGCTTTGTACAAGTTTGACAAACTTATAAAACATCTAACAACGGGTTTCTAGGACTTTAAACAATGTGTCATGCAACATGAGTGCTTATAAGTGTCTTAATAAGCTTTGTACAAGTTTGAAGAACTTATGAAATATCTAACACTGCGTTTCTAGGACTCTAAATAAAGTTTCACGCAACATGAGTACTTATAAGTGTCTCAATGAGCTTTGTACTAGTTTGACGAACTTATGAAACATCTAACAACGTGGTTTCTAGGACTCTAAACCAAGTTTCATGCAACATGAGTGCTTATAAGTGTCTCAATGAGTTTTGTACAAGTTTGACGAACTTATGAAACATCTAACAAAGCGTTTTTAGGACTCTAAACCAAATGTCATGCAACATGAGTGCTTATAAGTTTTTGAATGAGCATTATACTAGTTTCACGAACTTAAGAAACATATAAAAAACCGTTTCGAGGACTCCAAACATGGTTTCATGAAACACAAGTGCTTATAAGTGTTTTAAGGAGCTTTGTGCAAGTTTGACGAACTTATGAAACATCTAACAACGTGTTTCTAATTCTCTAAACCAAGTTTCATGCAACATGAGTTCTTATAAGTGTCTCAATGAGGTTTGTACTAGTTTGACGAACTTATGAAACATCTAATAACGTGGTTGCTAGGACTCTAAACCAAGTTTCATGCAACATGATTGCTTAAATGTATAAATGAGATTTGTACAAGTTTGACGAACTTATGAAACATCTAACAACGCGTTTCTAGAACTCTAAACCAAGTTTCATGCAACATGAGTGCTTATATGTTTCTCAACGAGCTTTGTACAAGTTTGATGAACCTATGAAACATCTAATAACGTGGTTGCTAGGATTCTAAACCAAGTTTCATGCAACATGAGTGCTTATAAGTGTCTCAATGAACTTTCTACAAGTTTAACGAACTTATGAAACATCTACACCGCGTTTCTAGGACTCTAAACCAAGTTTTATACAACATGAGTGATTATAAGTGTCTCAATTAGCTTTGTATAAGTTGGAAAAACTTATGAAACATCTAACAACGTGATTTCTAGGACTCTAAACCAAGTTTCATGCAACATGAGTGCTTATCAATTTCTAAATGAGATTTGTACAAGTTTGACGAAGTTACGAAACATCTAACAACGCGTATCTAGGACTCTAAACCAAGTTTATTGCAACATGAATGCTTATAAGTGTCTCAATGAGCTTTGTACAAGTTTTACGAACTTATGAAACACATAACAACGCTTTTCTAGTACTCTAAACCAGGTTTCTTACAAAATGGTGCTTATAAGTATCTCAATGAGTTTTTTACAAATTTGACAAACTTATAAAACATCTAACAACATAGTTTCTAGGACTTTAAACCATTTTTCATGCAACATGAGTGCTTATAAGTGTCTCAATGAGATTTTTAAAGGTTTGACGTACTTATGAAACATCTAACAACGTGGTTTTTAGGACTCTAAACCAGGTATCTTGCAACATGAGTGCTTATAAGTGTCCCAATGAGCTTTGTACAAGTTTGACGAACTTATGAAACATCTAACAACGCGTTTCTAGGACTCTAAACAAATTTTCTTCCAACATTAGTGCTTATAAGGGTCTCAATGAGCTTTGTACAAGTTTGACGAACTTAAGAAACATCTACCAACGAGCTTCTAGGACTCTAAACAAAGTATCATGAAACATGAGTGCTTATAAGTGTCTGAAGGAGCTTTGTACAAATTTGACGAACTTAAGAAACATCTACCAACGAGCTTCTAGGACTCTAAACCAAGTTTCATGCATCTTGAGTGTTTATAAGTGTCTCAATGTTATACTAGTTTGACGAACTTAGGAAACATCTAACAACGCGTTTCTGGGACTCAAAACCAAGTTTCATGCAACATGAGTGCTTTTAAGTTTCTCAATGAGCTTTATACAAGTTTGACGAACTTATGAAACATCAAACAACGTGGTTTCTAGGACTCTAAACCAAGCTTCATGAAACATGAGTACTTATAAGTGTCTCAATGAACTTTATACAAGTTTGACGAACTTATGAAAAGTCTAACATAATAACGTGGTTTCTAGGACTCTAAACCAAGTTTCATGCATCATGAGTGCTTAAAAGTTTCTTAATGAGCTTTGAACAAGTTTCACGAACTTATGAATCATCAAACAATATGGTTTCTAGGACTTTAAACCAAGTTTCATGCAACATGAGTGTTTAAAAGTTTCTCAATGAGCTTTGTACAAATTTGATGAACTTACGAAACACCTAACAACGCGTTTCTAGGACTTTAAACAAAGTTTCATGCAACATGAGTGCTTTTAAGTTCCTCAATGAGCTTTGTTAAAGTTTGACGAACTTTCTGAAACATCTAACAACGTGGTTTCTAGGACTCTAAACCAAGCTTCATGGAAAATGAGTGCTTATAAGTGTGTCAATGAGCTTTGTACAAGTTTGACGAACTTATGAAACATCTAACAACGTGGTTTCTAGGACTCTAAACCAAGTTTCATGCAACATGAGTGCTTATAAGTTTCTGAATGAGAATTGTACTAGTTTCATGAACTTAAGAAACATATAACAACTCGTTTCGAGGACTCCAAACCAAGTTTCATGAAACACAAGTGCTTATTAGTGTTTTAAGGAGCTTTCTACAAGTTTGCCGAACTTATGAAACATCTAACAACGCTTTTCAAGGACTCTAAACCAAGTTTCATGCAACATGACTGCTTGTGTCTCAATGAGCTTTGTACTAGTTTGACGTACTTATGAAACATATAACAACGTGGTTTTTAGGACTCTAAACCAGGTTTCTTGCAACATGAGTGCTTATAAGTGTCCCAATGAGCTTTGTACAAGTTTAACGAACTTATGAAACATCTAACAATGCGTTTCTTGGACTCTAAACAAAGTTTCTTCCAACATTAGTGCTTATAAGGGTCTCAATGAGCTTTGTACAAGTTTGACGAACTTATGAATCATATAACAACGCGTTTCTAAGACTCTAAACAAAGTTTCATGAAACATGAGTCCTTATAAGTGTCTTAATGCGCTTTGTACAAGTTTGACGAACTTATGAAACATCTAAAAACGCGTTTCTTGGACTCTAAATTGAATTTCATGCAACAAGAGTGCTTATAAGTGTCTCAATTAGCTTTGTACTAGTTTGACGAACTTATGAAACATATATAATGTGGTTGGTAAGACTCTAAACAAAGTTTTCATGCAATATGAGTGCTTATAAGTGTCTCAACGAATTTTGTACAAGTTTGACGAACTTATGAAACATATAACAAAACGTTTGTAGGACTCTAAACCAAGTTTCATGCAACATGAGTGCTTATAAATGTCTCAATGAGCTTTGTACAAGTTTTACGAACTTAAGAAACATCTAACAACACGTTTCTAGGACTCTAAACAAATTTCATGCAACATGAGTGGTTAAAAGTGTCTCAATGACCTTTGTACAAGTTTAACAAACTTATGAAACATCTAACAACGCATTTCTAGGACTTTAAATAAAGTATCATGAAACATGAGTGCTTATAAGTGTCTGAAGGAGCTTTGTACAAATTTGACGAACTTAAGAAACATCTACCAACGAGCTTCTAGGACTCTAAACCAAGTTTCACGCAACATGAGTGCTTATAAGTGTCTCAATGAACTTATGAAACATCTAACAACGCGTTTCTGGGACTCAAAACCAAGTTTCATGCAACATGAGTGCTTTTAAGTTCCTCAATGAACTTTGTACAAGTTTGACGAACTTATGAAACATCAAACAACGTGGTTTCTAGGACTCTAAACCAAGCTTCGTGCAACATGAGTACTTATAAGGGTCTCAATGAACTTTATACAAAATTGACGAACTTATGAAACATCGAACAACGTGGTTTCTAGGGCTCTAAACCAAGTTTCATGCATCATGAGTGCCTAAAAGTTTCTTAATGAGCTTTGTACAAGTTTCACGAACTTATGAATCATCAAATAATATGGTTTCTAGGACTTTAAACCAAGTTTCATGCAACATGAGTGTTTATAAGTTTCTCAATGAGCTTTGTACAAATTTGATGAACTTACGAAACACCTAACAACGCGTTTCTAGGACTCTAAACCATGTTTCATGCAACATGAGTGCTTATAAGTGTATTAATGAGCTTTGTACTAGTTTGACAAACTTATGAAACATCTAACAACGCGTTTCTAAGACTCTAAACCAAGTTTCATGCAACATGAGTGTTTATAAGTGTCTCAATCAGCTTTGTACAAGTTTGAAGAAGTTATTAAACATCTAACAACGTGATTTCTAGGACTCTAAACCATGTTTCATGCAACATGAGTTCTAATAAGTGACTCAATGACCTTTGTACAAGTTTGACGAGCTTATGAAATATCTAACAACGACTTTCTAAGACTCTAAACCAAGTTTCATCCAACTTGAGTGCTTATAAGTGTATCAATGTGCTTTGTACTAGTTTGGCGAACTTATGAAACGTCTACCAACGTGGTTGCTAGGACTCTAAACCAAGTTTCATGCAACATGAGTGCTTATAAGTGTCTCAATCAGCTTTGTACAAGTTTGAAGAAGTTATTAAACATCTAACAACGTGATTTCTAGGACTCTAAACCATGTTTCATGCAACATGAGTTCTTATAAGTGACTCAATGAGCTTTGTACAAGTTTGACGAGCTTATGAAATATCTAACAACGACTTTCTAAAACTCTAAACCAAGTTTCATCCAACATGAGTGCTTATAAGTGTATCAATGTGCTTTGTACAAGTTTAACGAACTTATGAAACATCTAACAACGTGGTTTCTAGGACTCGAAACCAAGTTTCTTGCAACATGAGTGTTTATAAGTGTCTCAATGAGCTTTGTACTAGTTTGACTAACTTATGAAACATCTAACAATGCGTTTCTACCACTCTAAACAAAGTTTCATGCAACATGAGTGCTTATAAGTTTCTCAATGTGCTTTGTAAAAATTTGACGAACTTATAAAAATCTAACAGCGTGGTTTTTAGGACTCTAAACCAAGTTTCATGCAACATGAATACTTATAAGTTTCTCAATGAATTTTGTACTAGTTTGACGAACTTATGAAATATCTAACAACACGTTTTTAGGACTCTAAACCAAGTTTCATGCAACATGATTGCTTATAAGTTTTTCAATGAGCTTTTTATAGGTTTGACGAGCTTATGAAACATCTAACAACACAATTCTACGACTCTATACAATGTTTCATGCAACATAAGTCCTTATAATTGTCTCAATGAGCATTGTACTAGTTTGATAAACTTATGAAACATCTAACAACGTGGTTGCTAGGACTCTAAACCAAGTTTCATGCAACATGAGTGCTTATAAGTGTCTCAATCAGCTTTGTACAAGTTTGAAGAAGTTATTAAACATCTAACAACGTGGTTTCTAGGACTCTAAACCATGTTTCTTGAAACATGAGTGCTTATAAATGTCTCAATGAGCTTTGTACAAGTTTGACGAACTTATGAAACATCTAACAACGCGTTTCTAGGCCTCTAAACCAAGTTTCATGCGACATGAGTGCTTATAAGTGTCTGAATGACCTTTGTACATGATTTCCAAACTTATGAAACATCTAACAACGTGTTTCTAAGACTCTAAACCAAGTTTCATCCAACATGAGTGCTTATAAGTGTCTCAATGTGCTTTGTACAAGTTTGATAAAATTATGAAACATCTAACAACGTGGTTTCTAGGACTTTAAACCAAATTACATGCAACATGAGTGCTTATACGTGTCTCAATGAGCTTTGTACAAGTTTGAAGAAGTTATTAAGCATCTAACAACGTGGTTTCTAGGACTCTAAACCATGTTTTATGCAACATTAGTGCTTATAAGTGTCTCAATGAACTTTGTACTAGTTTGACGAACTTATGAAACATCTAACAACGCGTTTACGGGACTCTAAATCAAGTTTCATGCAACATGAGTGCTTATAAGTGTCTCAATGAGATTTGTACTAGTTTGGCGAATTTATGAAACATCTAACAACGTGGTTGCTAGGACTCTAAACCAAGTTTACTTTAACATGATTGCTTATAAGTGTCTCAATGAGCTTTGTACAAGTTTGAAAAGGTTATTAAACATCGAACAACTTGGTTTCTAGGACTCTAAACCATGTTTCATGCAACAAGAGTGCATATAAGTGTCTCAATGAGCTTTGTACAAATTTGATGAACTTACGAAACACCTAACAACGCGTTTCTAGGACTTTAAAAAAAGTTTCATGCAACATGAGTGCTTTTAAGTTCCTCAATGAGCTTTGTTAAAGTTTGACGAACTTATGAAACATCTAACAACGTGGTTTCTAGGACTCTAAACCAAGCTTCATGGAAAATGAGTGCTTATAAGTGTGTCAATGAGCTTTGTACAAGTTTAACGAACTTATGAAACATCTAACAACGTGGTTTCTAGGACTCTAAACCAAGTTTCATGTAACATGAGTGCTTATAAGTTTCTGAATGAGAATTGTACTAGTTTCATAAACTTAAGAAACATATAACAACTCGTTTCGAGGACTCCAAACCAAGTTTCCTGAAACACAAGTGCTTATTAGTGTTTTAAGGAGCTTTGTACAAGTTTGACGAACTTATGAAACATCTAACAACGCTTTTCAAGGACTCTAAACCAAGTTTCATGCAACATGAGTGCTTATAAGTGTCTCAGTGAGCTTTGTACTAGTTTGACGTACTTATGAAACATATAACAACGTGGTTTTTAGGACTCTAAACCAGGTTTCTTGCAACATGAGTGCTTGTAAGTGTCCCAATGAGCTTTGTACAAGTTTAACGAACTTATAAAACATCTAACAATGCGTTTCTTGGACTCTAAACAAAGTTTCTTCCAACATTAGTGCTTATAAGGGTCTCAATGAGGTTTGTACAAGTTTGACGAACTTATGAATCATATAACAACGCGTTTCTAAGACTCTAAACAAAGTTTCATGAAATATGAGTCCTTATAAGTGTCTTAATGCGCTTTGTACAAGTTTGACGAACTTATGAAACATCTAAAAACGCGTTTCTTGGACTCTAAATTGAATTTCATGCAACAAGAGTGCTTATAAGTGTCTCAATTAGCTTTGTACTAGTTTGACGAACTTATGAAACATATAACAATGTGGTTGCTAAGACTCTAAAAAAATTTTTCATGCAACATGAGTGCTTATAAGTGTCTCAACCAATTTTCTACAAGTTTGACGAACTTATGAAACATATAACAAAGCGTTTGTAGGAATCTAAACCAAGTTTCATGCAACATGAGTGCTTATAAATGTCTCAATGAGCTTTGTACATGTTTTACGACCTTAAGAAACATCTAACAACGCATTTCTAGGACTCTAAACAAATTTCATGCAACATGAGTGGTTAAAAGTGTCTCAATGAGCTTTGTACAAGTTTAACGAACTTATGAAACATCTAACAACGCATTTCTAGGACTTTAAACAAAGTATCATGAAACATGAGTGCTTATAAGTGTACGAAGGAGCTTTGTACAAATTTGACGAACTTAAGAAACATCTACCAACGAGCTTCTAGGACTCTAAACCAAGTTTCACGCAACATGAGTGCTTATAAGTGTCTCAATGAACTTATGAAACATCTAAAAACGCGTTTCTGGGACTCAAAACCAAGTTTCATGCAACATGAGTGCTTTTAAGTTCCTCAATGGACTTTGTACAAGTTTGACGAACTTATGAAACATCAAACAACGTGGTTTCTAGGACTCTAAACCAAGCTTCGTGCAACATGAGTACTTATAAGTGTCTCAATGAACTTTATACAAGTTTGACGAACTTATGAAACATCTAACAACGTGGTTTCTAGGACTCTAAACCAAGTTTCATGCATCATGAGTGCTTAAAAGTTTCTTAATGAGCTTTGTACAAGTTTCACGAACTTATGAATCATCAAATAATATGGTTTCTAGGACTTTAAACCAAGTTTCATGCAACATGAGTGTTTATAAGTTTCTCAATGAGCTTTGTACAAATTTGATGAACTTACGAAACACCTAACAACGCGTTTCTAGGACTCTAAACCATGTTTCATGCAACATGAGTGCTTATAAGTGTATTAATGAGCTTTGTACTAGTTTGACAAACTTATGAAACATCTAACAACGCGTTTCTAAGACTCTAAACCAAGTTTCATGCAACATGAGTGTTTATAAGTGTCTCAATCATCTTTGTACAAGTTTGAAGAAGTTATTAAACATCTAACAACGTGATTTCTAGGACTCTAAACCATGTTTCATGCAACATGAGTTCTAATAAGTGACTCAATGAGCTTTGTACAAGTTTGACGAGCTTATGAAATATCTAACAACGACTTTCTAAGACTCTAAACCAAGTTTCATCCAACATGAGTGCTTATAAGTGTATCAATGTGCTTTGTACTAGATTGGCGAACTTATGAAACGTCTACCAACGTGGTTGCTAGGACTCTAAACCAAGTTTCATGCAACATGAGTGCTTATAAGTGTCTCAATCAGCTTTGTACAAGTTTGAAGAAGTTATTAAACATCTAACAACGTGATTTCTAGGACTCTAAACCATGTTTCATGCAACATGAGTTCTTATAAGTGACTCAATGAGCTTTGTACAAGTTTGACGAGCTTATGAAATATCTAACAACGACTTTCTAAGACTCTAAACCAAGTTTCATCCAACATGAGTGCTTATAAGTGTATCAATGTGCTTTGTACAAGTTTGACGAACTTATGAAACATCTAACAACGTGGTTTCTAGGACTCGAAACCAAGTTTCTTGCAACATGAGTGTTTATAAGTGTCTCAATGAGCTTTGTACTAGTTTGACTAACTTATGAAACATCTAACAATGCGTTTCTACCACTCTAAACAAAGTTTCATGCAACTTGAGTGCTTATAAGTTTCTCAATGTGCTTTGTAAAAATTTGACGAACTTATAAAAATCTAACAGCGTGGTTTTTACGACTCTAAACCAAGTTTCATGCAACATGAATACTTATAAGTTTCTCAATGAATTTTGTACTAGTTTGACGAACTTATGAAACGTCTAACAACGTGGTTGCTAGGAATCTAAACCAAGTTTCATGCAACATGATTGCTTATAAGTGTCTCAATGAGCTTTGTACTAGTTTGACGAACTTATGAAATATCTAACAACACGTTTTGAGGACTCTAAACCAAGTTTCATGCAACATGATTGCTTATAAGTTTTTCAATGAGCTTTTTATAGGTTTGACGAGCTTATGAAACATCTAACAACGCAATTCTACGACTCTATACAATGTTTCATGCAACATAAGTCCTTATAAGTGTCTCAATGAGCATTGTACTAGTTTGATAAACTTATGAAACATCTAACAACGTGGTAGCTAGGACTCTAAACCAAGTTTCATGCAACATGAGTGCTTATAAGTGTCTCAATCAGCTTTGTACAAGTTTGAAGAAGTTATTAAACATCTAACAACGTGGTTTCTAGGACTCTAAACCATGTTTCATGAAACATGAGTGCTTATAAGTGTCTCAATGAGCTTTGTACAAGTTTGACGAACTTATGAAACATATAACAACGCGTTTCTAGGCCTCTAAACCAAGTTTCATGCGACATGAGTTCTTATAAGTGTCTCAATGACCTTTGTACATGATTTCCAAACTTATGAAACATCTAACAACGTGTTTCTAAGAATCTAAACCAAGTTTCATCCAACATGAGTGCTTATAAGTGTCTCAATGTTCTTTGTACAAGTTTGATAAAATTATGAAACATCTAACAACGTGGTTTCTAGGAATTTAAACCAAATTACATGCAACATGAGTGCATATAAGTGTCTCAATGAGCTTTGTACAAGTTTGAAGAAGTTATTAAACATCTAACAACGTGGTTTCTAGGACTCTAAACCATGTTTTATGCAACATGAGTGCTTATAAGTGTCTCAATGAACTTTGTACTAGTTTGACGAACTTATGAAACATCTAACAACGCGTTTATGGGAATCTAAATCAAGTTTCATGCAACATGAGTGCTTATAAGTGTCTCAATGAGATTTGTACTAGTTTGGCGAATTTATGAAACATCTAACAACGTGGTTGCTAGGACTCTAAACCAAGTTTACTTTAACATGATTGCTTATAAGTGTCTCAATGAGCTTTGTACAAGTTTGAAAAGGTTATTAAACATCTAACAACATGGTTTCTAGGACTCTAAACCATGTTTCATGCAACAAGAGTGCATATAAGTGTCTCAATGAGCTTTGTACAAATTTGATGAACTTACGAAACACCTAACAACGCGTTTCTAGGACTTTAAACAAAGTTTCATGCAACATGAGTGCTTTTAAGTTCCTCAATGAGCTTTGTTAAAGTTTGACGAACTTATGAAACATCTAACAACGTGGTTTCTAGGACTCTAAACCAAGCTTCATGGAAAATGAGTGCTTATAAGTGTGTCAATGAGCTGTGTACAAGTTTGACGAACTTATGAAACATCTAACAACGTGGTTTCTAGGACTCTAAACCAAGTTTCATGCAACATGAGTGCTTATAAGTTTCTGAATGAGAATTGTACTAGTTTCATGAACTTAAGAAACATATAACAACTCGTTTCGAGGACTCCAAACCAAGTTTCATGAAACACAAGTGCTTATTAGTGTTTTAAGGAGCTTTGTACAAGTTTGACGAACTTATGAAACATCTAACAACGCTTTTCAAGGACTCTAACCCAAGTTTCATGCAACATGAGTGCTTATAAGTGTCTCAATGAGCTTTGTACTAGTTTGACGTACTTATGAAACATATAACAACGTGGTTTTTAGGACTCTAAACCAGGTTTCTTGCAACATGAGTTCTTATAAGTGTCCCAATGAGCTTTGTACAAGTTTAACGAACTTATGAAACATCTAACAATGCGTTTCTTGGACTCTAAACAAAGTTTCTTCCAACATTAGTGCTTATAAGGGTCTCAATGAGTTTTGTACAAGTTTGACGAACTTATGAATCATATAACAACGCGTTTCTAAGACTCTAAACAAAGTTTCATGAAACATGAGTCCTTATAAGTGTCTTAATGCGCTTTGTACAAGTTTGAAGAACTTATGAAACATCTAAAATCGCGTTTCTTGGACTCTAAATTGAATTTCATGCAACAAGAGTGCTTATAAGTGTCTCAATTAGCTTTGTACTAGTTTGACGAATTTATGAAACATATAACAATGTGGTTGCTAAGACTCTAAACAAAGTTTTCATGCAACATGAGTGCTTATAAGTGTCTCAACGAATTTTCTACAAGTTTGACGAACTTATGAAACATATAACAAAGCGTTTGTAGGACTCTAAACCAAGTTTCATGCAACATGAGTGCTTATAAATGTCTCAATGAGCTTTGTACAAGTTTTACGAACTTAAGAAACATCTAACAACGCGTTTCTAGGACTCTAAACAAATTTCATGCAACATGAGTGGTTAAAAGTGTCTCAATGAGCTTTGTACAAGTTTAACGAACTTAAGAAACATCTAACAACGCATTTCTCGGACTTTAAACAAAGTATCATGAAACATGAGTGCTTATAAGTGTCTGAAGGAGCTTTGTACAAATTTAACGAACTTAAGAAACATCTACCAACGAGCTTCTAGGACTCTAAACAAAGTTTCACGCAACATGAGTGCTTATAAGTGTCTCAATGAACTTATGAAACATCTAACAACGCGTTTCTGGGACTCAAAACCAAGTTTCATGCAACATGAGTGCTTTTAAGTTCCTCAATGAACTTTGTACAAGTTTGACGAACTTATGAAACATCAAACAACGTGGTTTCTAGGACTCTAAACCAAGCTTCGTGCAACATGAGTACTTATAAGTGTCTCAATGAACTTTATACAAGTTTGACGAACTTATGAAACATCTAACAACGTGGTTTCTAGGACTCTAAACCAAGTTTCATGCATCATGAGTGCTTAAAAGTTTCTTAATGAGCTTTGTACAAGTTTCACGAACTTATGAATCATCAAATAATATGGTTTCTAGGACTTTAAACCAAGTTTCATGCAACATGAGTGTTTATAAGTTTCTCAATGAGCTTTGTACAAATTTGATGAACTTACGAAACACCTAACAACGCGTTTCTAGGACTCTAAACCATGTTTCATGCAACATAAGTGCTTATAAGTGTATTACTGAGCTTTGTACTAGTTTGACAAACTTATGAAACATCTAACAACGCGTTTCTAAGACTCTAAACCAAGTTTCATGCAACATGAGTGTTTATAAGTGTCTCAATCAGCTTTGTACAGGTTTGAAGAAGTTATTAAACATCTAACAACGTGATTTCTAGGACTCTAAACCATGTTTCATGAACCATGAGTTCTTATAAGTGACTCAATGAGCTTTGTACAAGTTTGACGAGTTTATGAAATATCTAACAACGACTTTCTAAGACTCTAAACCAAGTTTCATCCAACATGAGTGCTTATAAGTGTATCAATGTGCTTTGTACTAGATTGGAGAACTTATGAAACGTCTACCAACGTGGTTTCTAGGACTCTAAACCAAGCTTCATGCAACATGAGTGCTTATAAGTGTCTCAATCAGCTTTGTACAAGTTTGAAGAAGTTATTAAACATCTAACAACGTGATTTCTAGGACTCTAAACCATGTTTCATGCAACATGAGTTCTTATAAGTGACTCAATGAGCTTTGTACAAGTTTGACGAGCTTATGAAATATCTAACAACGACTTTCTAAGACTCTAAACCAAGTTTCATCCAACATGAGTGCTTATAAGTGTATCAATGTGCTTTGTACAAGTTTGACGAACTTATGAAACATCTAACAACGTGGTTTCTAGGACTCGAAACCAAGTTTCTTGCAACATGAGTGTTTATAAGTGTCTCAATGAGCTTTGTACTAGTTTGACTAACTTATGAAACATCTAACAATGCGGTTCTACGACTCTAAACAAAGTTTCATGCAACATGAGTGCTTATAAGTTTCTCAATGTGCTTTGTAAAAATTTGACGAACTTATAAAAATCTAACAGCGTGGTTTTTAGGACTCTAAACCAAGTTTCATGCAACATGAATACTTATAAGTTTCTCAATGAATTTTGTACTAGTTTGACGAACTTATGAAACGTCTAACAACGTGGTTGCTAGGAATCTAAACCAAGTTTCATGCAACATGAGTGCTTATAAGTCTCTCAATGAGCTTTGTACAAGTTTGACGAACTTATGAAATACCTAACAACGCGTTTCTAGGACCCTAAACCAAGTTTCTTGCAACATGAGTGCTTATAAGTGTCTCAATGATTTTTGTACAAGTTTGACGAACTTATGAAACATCTAACAACGCGTTTCTAGGACTCTAAACCAAGTTTCTTGCAACATGACTGCTTAGAAGTGTCTCTATGAGCTTTTTATAAGTTTGACGAACTTATGAAACATCTAACAACTCGTTTCTAGGAATCTAAACCAAGTTTCTTGCAAAATGAGTGCTTATAAGTGTCTCAATGAGCTTTGCACTAGTTTGACTAACTTATGAAAAATCTAACAGCGCGTTTCTACGACTCTAAACAAAGCTTTATGCAACATGAGTGCTTATAAGTGTCTCAATGTGCTTTGTACAAATTTGACGAACTTATGAAACATCAAACAACGTGGTTTTTAGGACTCTAAAGCAAGTTTAATGCAACATGAATACTTATAAGTGTCTCAATGAAATTTGTACTAGTTTGACGAACTTATGAAACATCTAACAACGTGGTTGCTAGGAATCTAAACCAAGTTTCATGCAACATGATTGCTTATAAGTGTCTCAATGAGTTTTGTACTAGTTTGACGAACTTATGAAACATCTAACAACGCGTTTCTAGGACTCTAAACCAAGTTTCATGCAACATGAGTGCTTCTAAGTGTCTCAATGAAATTTGTATAGGTTTGACGAACTTATGAAACACCTAACAACGAGTTTCTAGGACTCTAAACCAACTTTCATAAAACATTAGTGTTTATAAGTGTCACAATGAGCTTTGTACTAGTTTGATGAACTTATGAAACATCTAAGAACGCAATTCTACGACTCTATACAAAGTTTCATGCAACATAAGTGCTTATAAGTGTCTCAATGTGCTTTGTACAAGTTTGACAAACTTATGAAACATCTAACAACGTGGTTTCTAGGACTCTAAACCAAAATTCTTGCAACATGAGTGCTTATAAGTGTCTCAATGAGCTCTGTACTAGTTTGACGAATTTATGAAACATCTAACAATGCGTTTCTAGGACTCTAAACCAAGTTTCATGCAACATGAGTGCTTATAAGTGTCTCAATGAGCTTTGTACTAGTTTGACAAACTTATGAAACATCTAACAACATGGTTGCTAGGACTCTAAACCAAGTTTCATGCAACGTGAATGCTTATAAGTGTCTCAATCAGCTTTGTAAAAGTTTGAAGAAGTTATTAAACATCTAACAACGTGGTTTCTAAGACTCTAAACCATGTTTCATGCAACAAGAGTGCTTATAAGTGTCTCAATGAGCTTTGTACAAGTTTGAAGAACTTATGAAACATAAAACAACGCGTTTCTACGTCTCTAAACCAAGTTTCATTCAACATGAGTCCTTATAAGTGTGTCAATGAGTTTTGTACATGTTTGACGAACTTATGAAACATCTATATAACAACGCGTTTTTATGAATCTAAACCAAGTTTCTTGCAACATGAGTGCTCATAAGTGTCTCAATAAGTTTTGTACTAGTTTGAAGAACTTATGAACCATCTATCAACGCGTTTCTTGGACTATAAACCAAGTTTCTTGCAACATAAGTGCTTAGAAGTGTCTCTATGAACTTTGTATAAGTTTGACGAACTTAAGAAATAACTTACAACTCGTTTCTAGGACTCTAAACCAAGTTTCTTGCAAAATTAGTGCTTATAATTGTCTCAATAAGCTTAATTTGTACTTGTTTAACTAACTTATGAAACATCTAATAAAGGGTTTCTACGACTCTAAACAAAGTTTGGCGAACTTATGAAACATCTAACAACGTGGTTTTTAGGACTCTAAAGAATGTTTCATGCAACATGAGTAATTATAAGTGTCTCAATGATATTTGTACTAGTTTGACGAACTTATGAAACATCTAACAACGTGGTTGCTAGGAATCTAAACCAAGTTTCATGCAACATGATTTCTTATAAGTGTCTCAATGATCTTTGTACTAGTTTGACGAACATATGAAACATCTAACAACGCGTTTCTAGGACTCTAAACCAAGTTTCATGCAACATGAGTGCTTATAAGTGTCTCAATGAGCTTTGTATAGGTTTGACGAACTTATGAAACACCTAACAACGAGTTTCTAGGACTCTGAACCAACTTTCGTCAAACATGAGTGCTTATAAGTGTCTCAATGAGCTTTGTACTAGTTTGACGAACTTATGAAACATCTAACAACACAATTCTACGACTCTATACAAAGTTTCATGCAACATAAGTGCTTATACGTGTCTCAATGTGCTTTGTACAAGTTTGACAAACTTATGAAACATCTAACAACGTGGTTTCTAGGACTATAAACAAAGTTTCATGCAACATGAGTGCTTATAAGTGTCTTAACGAGCTCTGTACTAGTTTGATGAATTTATGAAACATCTAACAACGAGTTTCTAGGACCCTAAACCAAGTTTCTTCTAACATGAGTGCTTATAAAATTCTCAATGAGCTTTGTTAAAGTTTGACAAACTTATGAAATATCTAACAACATGGTTTCTAGGACTCTAAACCAAGCTTCATGCAACAAAGTGTCTCAATGAGCTTTGTACAAGTTTGACAAACTTATGTAGCATCTAACAACGTGGTTTCTAGGACTCTAAACCAAGTTTCATGCAACATGAGTGCTAATAAGTGACTCAATGAACTTTGTACAAGTTTGATGAACTTATGAAACATCTACCAATGCGTTTCTAAGACTCTAACCCAAGTTTCATGCAACATGAGTGCTTATAAGTCTCTCAATGAGCTTTGTACAAGTTTGACGAACTTAAGAAACATCTAACAACGCGTTTCTAGGACCCTAAACCAAGTTTCTTGCAACATGAGTGCTTATAAGTGTCTCAATGAGCTTTTTACAAGTTTGAAGAACTTATGAAACATCTAACTACGCGTTTGTCGGACTCATCTAAACAAAGTTTCTTGCAACATGAGTGCTTAGAAGTGTCTCAATGAGCTTTGTACAAGTTTGACAAACTTATGAAACATCTAACAACTCATTTCTTCGACTCTAAACAAAGTTTCATGCAGCATGAGTGCTTATAAGTGTCTCAATCAACTTTGTACAAGTTTGAAGAAGCTATTAAACATCTAAAAACAAGGTTTCTAGGACTCTAAACCATGTTCCATGCAACATGAGTTCTTATAAGTGTCTCAATGACCTTTGTACAGGTTTTTCGAACTTATGAAACATCTAACAACGACTTTCTAAGACTCTAAATCAAGTTTCATTCAACATGAGTGCTTATAAGTCTCTCAATGAGCTTTATACAAGTTTGACGAACTTATAAAACATCTAACAACACGTTTCTAGGACTCTAAACCAAGTTTCATGCAACATGAGTGCTTATCAGTATCTCAATAACCTTTGTATAGGTTTTCCAAACTAATGAAACATCTAACAACGAGTTTCTAAGACTCTAAAACAAGTTTCATCCAACATGAGTGCTTATAAGTGTCTCAATGTTCTTTGTACAAGTTTGACCAACTGATGAAACATCTAACAACGCGTTTCTAGGACCCTAAACCAAGTTTCTTGCAACATTAGTGCTTATAAGTGTCTGAATGAGCTTTGTACAAGTTTGAAGAACTTATGAAACATCTAATAACGCGTTTCTAGGACTCTAAACCAAGTTTCTTGCAACATGAGTGCTTAGAAGTGTCTCAATGAGCTTTGTACAAGTTTGACGAAGTTATGAAACATCTAACAACTCGTTTCTAGGACTCTAAACCAAGTTTCTTGCAACAAGAGTGCTTATAAGTGTCTCAATGAACTTTGCACTAGTTTGACTAACTTATGAAACATCTAACATCGCGTTTTTACGACTCTAAACAAATCTTCATGCAACATGAGTGCTTATAAGTGTCTCAATGTGCTTTGTACAAGTTTGACGAACTTATGAAACATCTAACAACGTGGTTTTTAGGACTCTAAACCAAGTTTCATGCAACATGAGTACTTATAAGTGTCTCAATGGGTTATGTACTAGTTTGACGAACTTATGAAACAACTACCAACGTGGTTGCTAGGAATCTAAACCAAGTTTCATGCAACATGATTGCTTATAAGTGTGTCAATGAGCTTTGTACTAGTTTGAAGAACTTATGAAACATCTAACAATGCGTTTCTAGTACTCTAATCCAAGTTTTATGCAACATAAGTTCTTATAAGTGTCTCAATGAGCTTTGTATAGGTTTGACGAACTTATGAAACTTCTAACAACGAGTTTGTAGGACTCTAAACCAACCTTCATCAAACATGAGGGCTTATAAGTGTCTCAATGAGCTTTGTACTAGTTTGACGAGCTTATGAAACATCTAACAACACAATTCTACGACTCTATACAAAGTTTCATGCAACATAAGTGCTCATAAGTGTCTCAATGTGCTTTGTACAAGTTTGACAAACTTATGAAACATCTAACAACGTGGTTTATAGGACTATAAACCAAGTTTCATGCAACATGAATGCTTATAAGTTTCTCAATGAGCTTTGTACTCGTTTGACGAACTTATGAAACATCTAACAACGTGTTGCGAGGAATCTAAACCAAGTTTCATACAACATGATTGCTTATAAGTGTCTCAATGAGCTTTGTACTAGTTTGAAGAACTTAAGAAACATCTAAAAACTCGTTTCTAGGACTCTAAACCAAGTTTCTTGCAACATGAGTGCTTATAAATGTATCAATATCAATGAGCTTTGCACTAGTTTGTCTAATTTATGAAACATCTAACAACGTGTTTCTACGACTCTAAACCAAGTTTCAGGCAACATGAGTGCTTATAAGTGTCTAAATCAGCTTTGTACAAGTTTGAAGAAGTTATTAAACATCTAACAACGTGGTTTCTAGGACTCTAAACCATGTTTCATGCAACATGTGTGCTTATAAGTGTCTCAATGAGCTTTCTACAAGTTTGACGAACTTATGAAACATCTAACAACCCGTTTCTAGGACCCTAAACCAAGTTTCTTGCAACATGAGTGCTTATAAGTGTCTCAATGAGCTTTGTACAAGTTTGAAGAACTTATGAAACATCTAACAACGCGTTTGTCGGACTCTAAACCAAGTTTCTTGCAACATGAGTGCTTAGAAGTGTCTCAATGAGCTTTGTACAAGTTTGACGAACTTATGAAACATCTAACAACTCATTTCTAGGATTTTGAACCAAGTTTCTTGCAACATGAGTGCTTATAAGTGTCTCAATGATATTTGTACTAGTTTGATGAACTTGTGAAACTTCTAACAACTTGGCTGCTAGGAATCTAAACCAAGTTTCATGCATCATGATTGCTTATAAGTGTCTCAATGAGCTTTGTACTAGTTTGACGAACTTATGAAACATCTAACAACTCGTCTCTAGGACTTTAAATCAAGTTTCATGCAACATGAGTGCTTATAAGTGTCTCCATGAGCTTTGTATTGGTTTGACGAACTTATGAAACACCTAACAACAAGTTTCTAGGACTCTAAACCTACTTTCATCAAACATGAGTGCTTATAAGTGTCTCAATGAGCTTTGTACAACTTTGAAGAACTTATGAAACATCTAACAACTCGTTTCTAGGACTCTAAACCAAGTTTCTTGCAACATGAGTGCTTATAAGTGTCTCAATAAGCTTTGTACTAGTTTGGCTAACTTATGAAACATCTAACAAAGGGTTTCTACGACTCTAAACAAAGTTTCATGCAACATGAGTGCTTATAAGTGTCTCAGTGTGCTTTGTACAAGTTTGACAAACTTATGAAACATCTAACAACGTGGTTTCTAGGAATCTAAACCAAGTTTCACGCAACATGATTTCTTATAAGTGTCTCAATGAGGTTTGTACTAGTTTGACGAACTTATGAAACATCTAACAACGCGTTTCTAGGACTCTTAACCAAGTTTCTTGCAACATGAGTGCTTAGAAGTGTCTCAATGAGCTTTGTACAAGTTTGACGAACTTATGAAACATCTAACAACTCGTTTCTAGGACTCTAAACCAAGTTTCTTGCAACAAGAGTGCTTATAAGTGTCTAAATGAGCTTTGCACTAGTTTGATTAACTTATGAAACATCTAACATCGCGTTTCTACGACTCTAAAGAAATCTTCATGCAACATGAGTGCTTATAAGTGTCTCAATGTGCTTTGTACAAGTTTGACGAACTTATGAAACATCTAACAACGTGGTTTTTAGGACTCTAAACCAAGTTTGATGAAACATTAGTGCTTATAAGTGTCTCAATGAGCTTTGTATAGGTTTGACGAACTTATGAAACACCTAACAACGAGTTTGTAGGACTCTAAACCAACTTTCTTCAAACATGAGTGCTTATAAGTGTCTCAATGAGCTTTGTACTAGTTTGACGACTTTATGAAACATCTAACAACGCAATTCTACGACTCTATACAAAGTTTCGTGCAACATAAGTGCTTATAAGTGTCTCAATGTGCTTTGTACAAGTTTGACAAACTTATGAAACATCTAACAACGTGGTTTCTAGGACTCTAAACCAATATTCTTGCAACATGAGTGCTTATAAGTGTCTCAATGAGCTTTGTATTAGTTTGACGAATTTATGAAACATCTAACAATGCGTTTCTAGAACTCTAAACCAAGATTCATGCAACATGAGTACTTATAAGTATCTCAATGAGCTTTGTACTAGTTTGAAAAACTTATGAAACATCTAACAACATGGTTGCTAGGACTCTAAACCAAGTTTCATGCAACATGAGTGCTTATAAGTGTCTCAATCAGCTTTGTACAAGTTTGAATAAGTTATTAAACATCTAACAACGTGGTTTCTAAGACTCTAAACCATGTTTCATGCAACATGAGTGCTTATAAGTGTCTCAATGAGCTTTGTACAAGTTTGACGAACTTATGAAACATCTAACAACGCGTTTCTACGACTCTAAACAAAGTTTCATGCAACATGAGTGCTTATAAGTGTCTCAATGTGCTATGTACAGGTTTGACAAACTTATGAAAAGTCTAACAACGTGGTTTACAAGACTCTAAACCAAGTTTCATGCAACATGAGTGCTTATAAGTGTCTCAATGAGGTTTGTACAAGTTTGACGAACTTATGAAACATCTAACAACGCGTTTCTAGGACTTTAAACCAAGTTTCTTGCAACAAGAGTGCTTGGAAGTGTCTCTATGAGCTTTGTATAAGTTTGACGAACTTATGAAACATCTAACAACTCGTTAAGTGCTTATAAGTGTCTCAATAAGCTTTGTACTAGTTTGACTAACTTATGAAACATCTAACAAAGGGTTTCTACGACTCTAAACAAAGTTTCATGCAACATGAGTGCTTTTAAGTGTCTCAATGTGCTTTGTACAAGTTTGACGAACTTATGAAACATCTAACAACGTGGTTTTTATGACTCTAAAGCAAGTTTCATGCAACATGAGTACTTATAAATGTCTCAATGATATTTGTACTAGTTTGACGAACTTATGAAACATCTAACAACGTGGATGCTAGGAATCTAAACCAAGTTTCATGCAACATGATTTCTTATAAGTGTCTCAATGAGATTTGTACTAGTTTGACGAACTTATGAAAAATCTAACAACGCGTTTCTAGGACTCTAAACCAAGTTTCATGCAACATGAGTGCTTATAAGTCTCTCAATGAGCTTTGTATAGGTTTGACAAACTTATGAAACACCTAATAACGAGTTTCTAGGACTCTAAACCAACTTTCGTCAAACATGAGTGCTTATAATTGTCTCAGTGAGCTTTGTACTAGTTTGACGAACTTATGAAACATCTAACAACGAAATTCTACGACTATACAATGTTTCATGCAACATAAGTGCTTATACGTTTCTCAATGTGCTTTGTACAACTTTGACAAACTTATGAAACATCTAACAACGTGGTTTCTAGGACTATAAACAAAGTTTCATGCAACATGAGTGCTTATAAGTGTCTCAATGAGCTTTGTACAAGTTTGACGAACTTATGAAACATCTAACAACGCGTTTCTACGACTCTAAACAAAGTTTCATGCAACATGAGTGCTTATAAGTGTCTCAATGTGCTATGTACAGGTTTGACAAATTTATGAAAAATCTAACAACGTGGTTTACAAGACTCTAAACCAAATTTCATGCAACATGAGTGCTTATAAGTGTCTCAATGAGGTTTGTACAAGTTTGACGAACTTATGAAACATCTAACAACGCGTTTCTACGACTCTAAACAAAGTTTCATGCAACATGAGTGCTTTTAAGTGTCTCAATGTGCTTTATACAAGTTTGACGAACTTATGAAACATCTAACAACGTGGTTTTTATGACTCTAAAGCAAGTTTCATGCAACATGAGTACTTATAAGTGTCTCAATGATATTTGTACTAGTTTGGCGAACTTATGAAACATCTAACAACGTGGATGCTAGGAATCTAAACCAAGTTTCATGCAACATGATTTCTTATAAGTGTCTCAATGAGATTTGTACTAGTTTGACGAACTTATGAAAAATCTAACAACGCGTTTCTAGGACTCTAAACCAAGTTTCATGCAACATGAGTGCTTATAAGTGTCTCAATGAGCTTTGTATAGGTTTGACAAACTTATGAAACACCTAATAACGAGTTTCTAGGACTCTAAACCAACTTTCGTCAAACATGAGTGCTTATAATTGTCTCAATGAGCTTTGTACTAGTTTGACGAACTTATGAAACATCTAACAACGAAATTCTACGACTATACAATGTTTCATGCAACATAAGTGCTTATACGTGTCTCAATGTGCTTTGTACAACTTTGACAAACTTATGAAACATCTAACAACGTGGTTTCTAGGACTATAAACAAAGTTTCATGCAACATGAGTGCTTATAAGTGTCTCAATGAGTTTTGTATTAATTTGAAAAACTTATGAAACATCTAACAACATGGTTGCTAAGACTCTAAACCAAGTTTCATGCAACATGAGTGCATATAAGTGTCTCAATGTGCTTTGTACAAGTTTGACAAACTTATGAAACATTTAACAACGTGGTTTCTAGGACTCTAAACCAATATTCTTGGAACATGAGTGCTTATAAGTGTCTCAATGAGTTATGTACTAGTTTGACGAATTTATGAAACATCTAACAACGCGTTTCTAGAACTCTAAACCAAGTTTCATGAAACATGAGTGCTTATAAGTGTCTCAATGAGCTTTGTACTAGTATGAAAAACTTATGAAACATCTAACAACATGGTTTCTAGGACTCTAAACCAAGTTTCATGCAACATGAGTGCTTATAAGTGTCTCAATCAGCTTTGTACAAGTTTGAAGAAGTTATTAAACATCTAAAAACGCGTTTCTACGACTCTAAACAGAATTTCATGCAACATGAGTGCTTATAAAGGTCTCAATGTTTACAAGACTCTAAACCAAGTTTCATGCAACATGAGTGCTTATAAGTGTCTCAATGAGCTTTGTACAAGTTTGACGAATTTATGAAACATCTAACAACGTGTTTCTAGAAATCTAAACCAAGTTTCTTGCAACAAGAGTGCTTATAAGTGTCTCAATAAGGTTCGTACAAGTTTGAAGAACTTATGAAACATCTAACAACGCGTTTCTAGGACTCTAAATCAACATTCATCAAACATGAGTGGTGATAAGTGTCTCAATGAGATTTGTACTAGTTTGACGAACTTATGAAACATCTAACAACGCAATTCTACGACTCTATACAAAGTTTCATGCAACATAAGTGCTCATAACTGTCTCAATGTGCTTTGTACAAGGTTGACAAACTTATGAAACATCTAACAACGTGGTTTATAGGACTATAAACCAAGTTTCATGCAACATGAGTGCTTATAAGTGTTTCACTGACCTTTGTACTCGTTTGACGAACTTATAAAACATCTAACAACGTGGTTGCTAGGAATCTAAACCAAGTTTCATGCAACATGATTCCTTATAAGTGTCTCAATGAGCTTTGTACTAGTTTGATGAACTTATGAAACATCTAAAAAGTCGTGTCTTAATGAGCTTTGCACTAGTTTGTCTAATTTATGAAACATCTAACAGCGTGTTTCTACGATTCTAAACCAAGTTTCAGGCAACATGAGTGCTTATAAGTGTCTAAATCATCTTTGTACAAGTTTGGAGAAGTTATTAAACATCTAACAACGTGGTTTCTAGGACTGTAAACCATGTTTCATGCAACCTGTGTGCTTATAAGTGTTTCAATGAGCTTTCTACAAGTTTGACGAACTTATGAAACATCTAACAACGCGTTTCTAGGACCCTAAACCAAGTTTCTTGCAACATGAGTACTTATAAGTGTCTCAATGAGCTTTGTACAAGTTTGAAGAACTTATGAAACATCTAACAACGCGTTTGCCGGACTCTAAACCAAGTTTCTTGCAACATGAGTGCTTAGAAGTGTCTCAATGAGCTTTGTACAAGATTGACGAACTTATGAAACATCTAACAACTCATTTCTAGGATTTTGAACCAAGTTTCTTGCACCATGAGTGCTTATAAGTGTCTCAATGAGATTTGTACTAGTTTGACGAACTTATGAAACTTCTAACAACGTGGTTGCTAGGAATCTAAACCAAGTTTCATGCAACATGATTGCTTATAAGTGTCTCAATGAGCTTTGTACTAGTTTGACGAACTTATGAAACATCTAACAACTCGTTTCTAGGACTTTAAATCAAGTTTCATGCAACATGAGTGCTTATAAGTGTCTCAATGAGCTTTGTATTGGTTTGACGAACTTATGAAACACCTAACAACGAGTTTCTAGGACTCAAAACCAACTTTCATCAAACATGAGTGCTTATAAGTGTCTCAATGAGCTTTATATAACTTTGACGAACTTTTGAAACATCTAACAACTCGTTTCTAGGACTCTAAACCAAGTTTCTTGCAACATGAGTGCTTATAAGTGTCTCAATGAGCTTTGTACAAGTTTGACGGACTTATGAAACATCTAACAACGCGTTTCTAGGAATCTAAACCAAGTTTCTTGCAACATGAGTTCCTATAAGTGTCTCAATAAGTTTTGTACAAGTTTGAAGAACTTATAAAACATCTAACAACGCGTTTCTAGGACTCTAAACCAAGTTTCTTTCAAAATGACTTCTTATAAGTGTCTCAATAAGCTTTGTACTAGTTTGACTAACTTATGAAACATCTAACAAAGGGTTTCTACGACTCTAAACAAAGTTTCATGCAACATGAGTGCTTATAAGTGTCTCAATGTGCTTTGTACAAGTTTGACGAACTTATGAAACATCTAACAACGTGGTTTTTAGGACTCTAAAGCAAGTTTCATGCAACATTAGTACTTATAAGTGTCTCAATGATATTTGTACTAGTTTGACGAACTTATGAAACATCTAACAACGTGGTTGCTAGGAATCTAAACCAAAGTTTCATGCAACATGATTTCTTATAAGTGTCTCAATGAGCTTTGTACTAGTTTGACGAACTTATGAAACATAAAACAACGCGTTTCTAGGACTCTAAACTAAGTTTCTTGCAACATGAGTGTTTAGAAGTGTCTCTATGAGCTTTATAAGTTTGACGAACTTATGAAACATCTAACAACTCGTTTCTAGGACTCCAAACCAAGTTTCTTTCAAAATGACTTCTTATAAATGTCTCAATAAGCTTTGTACTAGTTTCACTAACTTATGAAACATCTAACAAAGGATTTCTACGACCCTAAACAAAGTTTCATGCAACATGAGTGCTTATAAGTGTCTCAATGTGCTTTGTACAAGTTTGACGAACTTATGAAACATCTAACAACGTGGTTTTTAGGACTCTTAAGCAAGTTTCATGCAACATAAGTACTTATAGGTGTCTCAATGATATTTGTACTAGTTTGACGAACTTATGAAACATCTAACAACGTGGTTGCTAGGAATCTAAACCAAGTTAAATGCAACATGATTTCTTATAAGTGTCTCAATGAGATTTGTACTAGTTTGACGAACTTATGAAACATCAAAAAACGTGTTTCTAGGACTCTAAACCAAGTGTATATCAACATGAGTGCTTAGAAGTGTCTCAATGAGCTTTGTACAAGTTTGACGAACTTATGAAACATCTAACAACTCGTTTCTAGGACTCTAAACCAAGTTTCTTGCAACAAGAGTGCTTATAAGTGTCTCAATGAGCTTTTCACTAGTTTGACTAACTTATGACACATCTAACAACGCGTTTCTACGACTCTAAACAAAGCTTCATGCAACATGAGTGCTTATAAGTGTCTCAATGTGCTTTGTACAAGTTTCACTATCTTATGAAACATCTAACAACGTGGGTTTTAGGACTCTAAACAAAGTTTCATGCAACATGAGTGCTTATAAGTGTCTCAATGAGCTTTGTATAGGTTTGACGAACTTATGAAACACCTAACAACGAGTTTCTAAGACTCTAAACCAACTTTCGTCAAACATGAGTGCTTATAAGGGTCTCAATGAGCTTTGTACTAGTTTGAAGAACTTATGAAACATCTAACAACGCAATTCTACGACTCTATACAAAGTTTCGTGCAACATAAGTGCTTATAAGTGTCTCAATGTGCTTTGTACAAGTTTGACAAACTTATGAATCATCTTACAACGTGGTTTCTAGGACTCTAAACCAATATTCTTGCAACATGAGTGCTTATAAGTGTCTCAATGAGCTATGTACTAATTTGACGAATTTATGAAACATCTAACAACGCTTTTCTAGAACTGTAAACCAAGTTTCATGCAACATGAGTGCTTATAAGTGTCTCAATGAGCTTTGTACTAGTTTGAAAAACTTATGAAACATCTAACAACATGGTTGCTAGGACTCTAAACCAAGTTTCATGCAACATGAGTGCTTATAAGTGTCTCAATGAGCTTTGTACAAGTTTGACGAACTTATGAAACATCTAACAACCCGTTTCTACAACTCTAAACAAATATTCATGCAACATGAGTGCTTATAAGTGTCTCAATGTGCTATGTACAGGTTTGACAAACTTATGAAAAATCTAACAACGTGGTTTACAAGACTCTAAACCAAGTTTCATCAAACATGAGTGCTTATAAGTGTCTCAATGAGCTTTGTACAAGTTTGACGAACTTATGAAACTTCTAACAACGCGTTTCTAGGAATCTAAACCAAGTTTCTTGCAACATGAGTGCTTATAAGTGTCTCAATAAGCTTTGTACAAGTTTGAAGAACTTATGAAACATCTAACAACGCGTTTCTAGGACTCTAAACCAAGTTTCTTGCAACATGAGTGCTTAGAAGTGATTCTATGAGCTTTGTATAAGTTTGACGAACTTATGAAACATCTAACAACTCATTTCTAGGACTCTAAACAAAGTTTCTAGCAAAATGAGTGCTTATAAGTGTCTCAATAAGCTTTGTACTAGTTTGAAGAAGTTATTAAACATCTAACAACATGGTTTTTAGGACTCTAAAGCAAGTTTCATGCAACATGAGTACTTATAAGTGTCTCAATTATATTTGTACTAGTATGACGAACTTATGAAACATCTAACAACGTGGATGCTAGGAATCTAAACCAAGTTTCATGCAACATGATTTCTTATAAGTGTCTCAATGAGATTTGTACTAATTTGACGAACTTATGAAACATCTAACAACGCGTTTCTAGTACTCTAAACAAAGTTTCATACAACATGAGTGCTTATAAGTGTCTCAATGTGCTTTGTACAAGTTTGACGAACTTATGAAATATCTAACATCGTGGTTTTTAGGACTCTAAAGCAAGTTTCATGCAACATGAGTACTTATAAGTGTATCAATGATATTTGTACTAGTTTGACGAACTTATGAAACATCTAACAACGTGGTTGCTAGGAATCTAAACCAAGTTTCATGCAACATGATTGCTTATAATTGTCGCAATGAGCTTTGTACTCGTTTGACGAACTTATGTAACATCTAACAACGCGTTTCTAGGACTCTAAACCAAGTTTCATGATACATGAGTGCTTATAAGTGTCTCAATGAGCTTTGTATAGGTTTGACGAACTTATGAAAAACCTAACAACGAGTTTCTAGGACTCTAAACCAACTTTCATTAAACATGAGTGCTTATAAGTGTCTCAATGAACTTTGTACTAGTTTGACGAACTTATAAAACATCTAACAACGCAATTCTACGACTCTATACAAAGTTTCATGCAACATAAGTGCTTATAAGTGTCTCAATGTGCTTTGTACAAGTTTGACAAACTTAGGAAACATCTAACAACGTGGTTTACAAGACTCTTAACCAAGTTTCATGCAACATGAGTGCTTATAAGTGTCTCAATGAGCTTTGTACAAGTTTGACGAACTTATAAAACATCTAACAACGCGTTTCTAGGACACTAAACCAAGTTTCTTACAACATGAGTGCTTAGAAGTGTCTCTATGAGCTTTGTATAAGTTTGACGAACTTATGAAACATCTAACAACTCGTTTCTAGGACTCTAAACCAAGTTTCTTGCAAAATGAGTGCTTATAAGTGTCTCAATAAGATTTGTACTAGTGTGACTAACTTATGAAACATCTAACAAAGGGTTTCTACGACTCTAAACAAAGTTTCATGCAACATGAGTGCTTTTAAGTGTCTCAATGTGCTTTGTACAAGTTTGACGAACTTATGAAACATCTAACAACGTGGTTTTTAGGACTTTAAAGCAAGTTTCAAGCAACATGAGTACTTATAAGTGTCTCAATGATATTTGTACTAGTTTGACGAACTTATGAAACATCTAACAACGTGGATGCTAGGAATCTAAACTAAGTTTCATGCAACATGAGTGCTTATAAGTGTCTCAATGAGCTTTGTATAGGTTTGACAAACTTATAAAACACCTAACAACGAGTTTCTAGGACTCTAAACCAACTTTCGTCAAACATGAGTGCTTATAATTGTCTCAATGAGCTTTGTACTAGTTTGACGAACTTATGAAATATCTAACAACGAAATTCTACGACTCTATACAAAGTTTCATGAAACATAAGTGCTTATACGTGTCTCAATGTGCTTTGTACAACTTTGACAAACTTATGAAACATCTAACAACGTGGTTTCTAGGACTATAAACAAAGTTTCATGCAACACGAGTGCTTATAAGTGTCTCAACGAGCTCTGTACTAGTTTGACGAATTTATCAAACATCTAACAACGCATTTCTAGGATTCTAAACCAAGTTTCATGCAACATGAGTGCTTATAAGTGTCTCAATGAGCTTTTTACTAATTTGACAAACTTATGAAACATCTAACAACATGGTTGCTAGGACTCTAAACCAAGTTTCATGCAACATGAGTGCTTATAAGTGTCTCAATCAGATTTGTACAAGTTTGAAGAAGTTATTAAACATCTAACAACGTGGTTTCTAGGACTCTAAACCATGTTTCATCAAACATGAGTGCTTATAACTGTCTCAATGAGCTTTGTACAAGTTTGACGAACTTATGAATCACTAACAACGCGTTTTTAGGACTCTAAACCAAGTTTCATGCGACATGAGTGAATATAAGTGTCTCAATGACCTTTGTCTAGGTTTTCCGAACTTATGAAACATCTAACAACGACTTTCTAAGACACTAAACCAAGTTTAATCCAACATGAGTGCTTGTATGTGTCTCAATGTGCTTTGTACAAGTTTGAAGAACTAATGAAACATCTAACAACGCGTTTCTAGGACTCTAAACCAAGTTTCTTGCAACATGAGTGCTTAGAAGTGTCTCTATGAGCTTTGTACATGTGTGACGAACTTATGAAACATATAACAACTCGTTTCTAGGACTCTAAACCAATATTCTTGCAAAAAAGAGCTTATCAGTGTCTCAATAATTTTGTACTAGTTTGACTAACTTATGAAACATCTAACAACGTGTTTCTACAACTCTAAACAAAGTTTCATGCAACATGAGTGCTTATAAGTGTCTCAATGTGCTTTGTACAAGTTTTAAGAACTTATGAAACATCTAACAACGTGGTTTTTAGGACTATAAAGAAAGTTTCATGCAACATGATTGCTTATAAGTGTCGCAATGAGCTTTGTACTAGTTTGACGAACTTATGAAACATCTAACAACGCGTTTCTAGTACTCTAAACCAAGTTTCATGCAACATGAGTGCTTATAAGTGTCTCAATGAGCTTTGTATAGGTTTGACGAACTTATGAAAAACCTAACAACGAGTTTCTAGGACTCTAAACCAACTTTCATCAAACATGAGTGCTTATAAGTGTCTCAATGAGCTTTGTACTAGTTTTACGAACTTATGAAACATCTAACAACGTGGTTGCTAGGAATCTAAACCAAGTTTCATGAAACATGATTGCTTATAAGTGTCGCAATGAGCTTTGTACTAGTTTGACGAACTTATGAAACATCTAACAACGCGTTTCTAGGACTCTAAACCAAGTTTCATCCAACATGAGTGCTTATAAGTGTCTCAATGAGCTTTGTATAGGTTTGACGAACTTATGAAAAACCTAACAACGAGTTTCTAGGACTCTAAACCAACTTTCATCAAACATGAGTTCTTATAAGTGTCTCAATGAACTTTGTACTAGTTTGACGAACTTATAAAACATCTAACAACGCAATTCTACGATTCTAAACAAAGTTTCATGCAACATAAGTGCTTATAAGTGTCTCAATGTGCTTTGTACAAGTTTGACAAACTTAGGAAACATCGAACAACGTGGTTTCTAGGACTATAAACCAAGTTTCATGCAACATGAGTGTTTATAAGTGTCTCAATGAGATTTGTACTCGTTTGACGAACTTATGAAACATCTAACAACGCGTTTTTAGAACTCTAAACCAAGTTTCATCCAACATGAGTGCTTATAAGTGTCTCAATGAGCTTTGTACTAGTTTGACGAAGTTATGAAACATCTAACAACGCAATTCTATGACTCTATACAAAGTTTCTTGCAAGATAAGTGCTTATAAGTGTCTCAATGTGCTTTGTAGATGTTTGACAAACTTATGAAACATCTAACAACGTGGTTTCTAGGACTCTAAACCAATATTCTTGCAACATGAGTGCTTATAAGTGTCTCAAGGAGTTATGTACTAGTTTGACGAATTTATGAGACATCTAACAACGCGTTTCTAGAACTCTAAACCAAGTTTCATGCAACATGAGTGCTTATAAGAGTCTCAATGAGCTTTGTACTAGTTTGAAAAACTTATGAAACATCTAACAACATGGTTGGTAGGACTCTAAACCATGTTTCATGCAACATGAGTGCTTATAAGTGTCTCAATGAGGTTTGTACAAGTTTGACAAACTTATGAATCATCTAACAACGCGTTTCTACGACTCTAAACAAAGTTTCGTGCAACCTGAGTGCTTATAAGTGTATCAATGTGCTATGTACAAGTTAGACAAACTTATGAAACATCTAACAACGTGGTTTATAAGACTCTAAACCAAGTTTCATGCAACATGAGTGCTTATAAGTGTCTCAATGAGCTTTATACAAGTTTGACGAACTTATGAAACATCTAACAACTCGTTTCTAGGACTCTAAACCAAGTTTCTTGCAAAATGAGTGCTTATAAGTGTCTCTATTAGCTTTGTACTAGTTTGACTAACTTATGAAACATCTAACAACGTGGTTGCTAGGAATTTAAACCAAGTTTCATGCAACATGATTGCTTGTAAGTGTCTCAATGAGCTTTGTACTAGTTTGACGAACTTATGAAACATCTAACAACACGATTGTAGGATTTTAAACCAAGTTTCATGCAACATCAGTGCTTATAAGTGTCTCAATGAGCTTTGTATTGGTTTGACGAACTTATGAAACACCTAACAACGAGTTTCTAGGACTCTAAACCAACTTTCATCAAACATGAGTGCTTATAAGTGTCTCAATGAACTTTGTACAAGTTTGACGAACTTATAAAACATCTAACAACTCGTTTCTAGGACTCTAAACCTAAGTTTCTTGCAACATGAGTGCTTATAAGTGTCTCACTGAGCTTTGTACAAGTTTGAAGAACTTATGAAACATCTAACAACGCGTTTGTTGGACTCTAAACCAAGTTTCTTGCAACATGAGTGCTTAGAAGTGTCTCAATGAGCTTTGTACAAGTTTGACGAACTTATGAAACATATGACAACTCATTTATAGGATTTTGGACCAAGTTTCTTGCAACATGAGTGCTTATAAGTGTCTCAATGAGATTTGTACTAGTTTGACGAACTTATGAATCTTCTAACAACGTGGTTGCTAGGAATCTAAACCAAGTTTAATGCAACTTCATTGCTTATAAGTGTCTCAATGAGCTTTGTATTAGTTTGACGAACTTATGAAACATCTAACAACTCGTTTCTAGGACTTTAAATCAAGTTTCATGCAACATGAGTGCTTATAAGTGTCTCAATGAGCTTTGTATTGGTTTGACGAACTTATGAAACACCTAACAACGAGTTTCTAGGACTCTAAACCAACTTTCATCAAACATGAGTGCTTATAAGTATCTCAATGAGCTTTATACAACTTTGACGAACTTATGAAACATCTAACAACTCGTTTCTAGGACTCTAAACCAAGTTTCTTGCAACATGGGTGCTTATAAGTGTCTCAATGAGCTTTGTACAAGTTTAACGGACTTATGAAACATCTAACAACGCGTTTCTAGGAATCTAAACCAAGTTTCTTGCAACATGAGTGCTTATAAGTGTCTCAATAAGCTTTGTACAAGTTTGAAAAACTTATAAAACATCTAACAACGCGTTTCTAGGACTCTAAACCAAGTTTCTTGCAACATGAGTGCTTAGAAGTGTCTCTATGAGCTTTGTATAAGTTTGACGAACTTATGAAACATCTAACAACTCATTTCTAGGACTCTAAACCAAGTTTCTTTCAAAATGAGTTCTTATAAGTGTTTCAATAAGCTTTGTACTAGTTTGACGAACTTATGAATCATCTAACTACGTGGTTTTTAGGACTCTAAAGCAAGTTTCATGCAACATAAGTACTTATAAGTGACTCAATGATATTTGTACTAGTTTGACGAACTTATGAAACATCTAACAACGTGGTTGCTAGGAATCTAAACCAAGTTTCATGCAACATGATTTCTTATAAGTTTCTCAATGAGCTTTGTACTAGTTTGACGAACTTATGAAACATCTAACAAAGCGTTTCTATGACTCTAAACCAAGTTTCTTGCAACATGAGTGCTTAGAAGTATCTCAATGACCTTTGTACAAGTTTGGCGAACTTATGAAACATCTAACAACTCGTTTCTAGGACTCTAAACCAAGTTTCTTGCAAAATGAGTGCTTATAAGTGTCTCAATAAGCTCTGTACTAGTTTGACTAACTTATGAAACATCTAACAAAGGGTTTCTACGACTCTAAACAAAGTTTCATGCAACATGAGTGCTTTTAAGTGTCTCAATGTGCTTTGTACAAGTTTGACGAACTTATGAAACATCTAACAACGTGGTTTTTAGGACTCTAAAGCAAGTTTCATGCAACATGAGTACTTATAAGTGTCTCAATGAGATTTGTACTAGTTTGACGAACTTATGAAACATCTAACAACGCGTTTCTAATACTTTAAACCAAGTTTCATGCAACATGAGTGTTTATAAGTGTCTCAATGAGCTTTGTATAGGTTTGACAAACTTATGAAACACCTAACAACGAGTTTTTAGGACTCTAAACCAACTTTCGTCAAACATGAGTGCTTATAATTGTCTCAATGAGCTTTGTACTAGTTTGACGAACTTATGAAACATCTAACAACGAAATTCTACGACTCTATACAAAGTTTCATGCAACATAAGTGCTTATACGTGTCTCAATGTGCTTTGTACAACTTTGACAAACTTATGAAACATCTAACAACGTGGTTTCTAGGACTATAAACAAAGTTTCATGCAACACGAGTGCTTATAAATGTCTCAACGAGCTCTGTACTAGTTTGACGAATTTATCAAACATCTAACAACGCGTTTCTAGGATTCTAAACCAAGTTTCATGCAACATGAGTGCTTATAAGTGTCTCAATGAGCTTTGTACTAATTTGAAAAACTAATGAAACATCTAACAACATGGTTGCTAGGACTCTAAACCAAGTTTCATGCAACATGAGTGCTTATAAGTGTCTCAATCAGCTTTGTACAACTTTGAAGAAGTTATTAAACATCTAACAACGTGGTTCTTAGGACTCTAAACCATGTTTCATGCAACATGAGTGCTTATAAGTGTCTTAATGAGCTTTGTACAAGTTTGAAGAACTTATGAAACATCTAACAACGCGTTTCTAGGACTCTAAACCAAGTTTCATGCGACATGAGTGATTATAAGTGTCTCAATGACCTTTGTCTAGGTTTTCCGAATTTATGAAAAATCTAACAACGAGTTTCTAAGACTCTAAACCAAGTTTAATCCAACATGAGTGCTTATATGTGTCTCAATGTGCTTTGTACAAGTTTGACGAACTTATGAAACATCTAACAACGTGGTTTCTAAGACTCTAAACCAAGTTTCATGCAACATGAGTGCTTATAAGTTTCTCAATGAGCTTTGTACAAGTTTGACGAACTTATTAAACATCTAACAACGCGCTTCTAGGACTCTAAACAAGTTTCATGCAACATTAGTGCTTATAAGTGTCTCATTGAGCTTTGTACAAGTTTGAAGAAGTTATGGAACATCTAACAACGCATTTGTTGGACTCTAAACCAAGTTTCTTGCAACATGCATGCGTAGAAGTGTCTCAATGAGCTTTTTACAAGTTTGACGAACTTATGAAACATCTAACAACCCGTTTCTACGACTCTAAACAGAGTTTCATGCAACATGAGTGCTTATAAGTGTCTCAATCAGCTTTGTACAAGTTTTAAGAAGTTATTAAACATCTAACAATGTGGTTTCTAGCACTCTAAATAAAGTTAATGCAACATGAGTGCTTATAAGTGTCTCAATGAAGTTTGTACTAATTTGACGAACTTATGAAACTTCTACCAACGTGGTTGCTAAGAATCTAAACCAAGTTTCATGCAACATGAGTGCTTATAAGTGTCTCAATGAGCTCTATACTAGTTTGACGAACTTATGAAACATCTAACAACTCGTTTCTAGGACTTTAAATCAAGTTTCATGCAACATGAGTGCTTATAAGTGTCTCAATGAGCTTTGTATTGGTTTGACGAACTTATGAAACACCTGACAACGAGTTTCTAGGACTCTAAACCAACTTTCATCAAACATGAGTGCTTATAAGTGTCTCAATGAGCTTTGTACAAGTTTGACGAACTTATGAAACATCTAACAACTCGTTTCTAGGACTCTAAACCAAGTTTCTTGCAAAATGAGTGCTTATCAGTGTCTCAATGAACTTTGTACAAGTTTGACGAACTTATGAAACATCTAACAACACGTTTCTAGGACTCGAAACCAAGTTTCATGCAAATTAAGTGCTTATAAGTGTCTCAATGTGCTATGTACAAATTTGACAAACTTATGAAACACCTAACAACGTGGTTTACAAGACTCTTAACCAAGTTTCATGCAACGTGAGTGCTTATAAGTGTCTCAATGAGCTTTGTACAAGTTTGACGAACTTATAAAACATGTAACAACGCGTTTCTAGGACCCTAATCAAAGTTTCTTGCAACATGAGTGCTTATAAGTAATTCAATGAGCTTTCACTACAAGAAACTGGGCAAATAGCAACGAATTTTAGCAAGGAATTAGCGAGGAATTTATTTAGCAACGGATTTGTGAGGAATTAGCGAGGAATTAGCGACGACACTAAATTTCGTCGCCAAATCGTCGCTAAATGACGAAGATATTTCCTTGTTCAATAGCGACGAATTTGCAAGGAATATTGCTAAGTTGGTGAGCACGTTTTCATTGAGCTCCACCGGTAATTGGCGACGAATTATTCATTGCAATTTCCTCTCAAAATCGTTGCTAATTCATTGGTAAAAATATTTCGTTGCTAAATCGTTGCTAAATTTCCTTGCTAATTCCTTGCTAAAATTTACAATGTCCCTATATAAACTCATTCGACCAAATCAAAATCACAACACAATATCAAAACATTCTCTCTTATATATATTCTAAACACTTATACAAAAACTTTCATAACATATATATTCAAAATGTCTCACGGTAATAACTTATACGAGTTACGATCTTGGATGTATAGACACAAAGATCGATCGGGGATAGTGACAACAGAGTTCACAGAGGGACTTCAAACATTCATGTATCAAGCCGGAAACATGCAGACTACTCAAGAAACTGGTAAAATGTATTGTCCATGTAAGAAGTGTGTGACCACTAAATACATTCATGTTGATACCGTATGGAAACATCTTTTAATAGGGGTTTTAGGCCACAATATTTTGTTTGGTTTCAACATGGGGAAGGGTATAATTATAATAACACCGAATTTGGAGAAAGTAGTTCGTTTCATGTTCCTGAAACTAACGAACCAGCTAATTTACCGCATCATTTTGATAGTACCTATGATCATCATGGTGGGTCTAATGTGCATGTAGATGATAATAGATATCATGACATGATTGCTGATGCATTTCATGATACGAGGGAGTATTTATCTGAAAATGTTGTTGAAGAACCTAACCAAGATGCTAAACGTTTTTATGATATGTTAGACGCTGCGAATAAACCAATTTACGATGGATGTAAAGATGGATTGTCAAAACTATCATTAGCATCTAGAATGATGAATATCAAATCGGATCATAATTTGAGTGAATTTTGCATGGACTCCTGGGCGGAATTACTAAAAGAGTATTTGCCTGAGGATAATGTAGCTGCTGATTCATATTATGAAATACAAAAGTTGGTTTCTAGTCTTGGATTGCCTTTAGAAATGATTGATGTTTGTGTTAACAATTGTATGATTTATTGGAAAGATGATGAAAATTTGCAGGAATGTCGTTTTGCCATCAGTCGAGATATAAGGTCCATGGAAAAGGGAGTAAGGTCCCGTATCAACGGATGTGGTACTTACCTATTACCGACATGCTCAAGAGATTGTATCAATCGGAAAGGACATCCGATTAAATGAGATGGCATTCAGAGCACTCAGTCGTAGATGGGGAAGTAACTCATCCGTCAGATGCAAAGGCTTGGAAGCACTTTAACACGATATACTCTGACTTCTCTAGAGAGATTCGTAATGTATATCTTGGTTTATGCACTGACGGATTTAGTCCATTTGGTATGTCTGGTAGACAATACTCCTTGTGGCCAGTTATCGTAACCCCTTATAATCTTCCTCCATATATGTGCATGCAAAGAGAATTCCTCTTCTTAAGTATATTAGTTCCTGGTCCGAAACATCCAAAGAGAGCTCTAGATGTTTTTCTGCAACCTTTAATCCATGAGCTAAAAGAGCTATGGTACACTGGGGTTCGTACGTACGATATATCGTGCAAAAGAAAATTTATGATGCGTGTAGTGCTTATGTGGACTATTAGTGACTTTCCTGCGTATGCCATGTTATCCGGTTGGACAACGCATGGACGATTGTCTTGCCCTTGTTGTCGTCATCGGACTGATGCGTTTCAGCTCCCACACGGAAGGAAAACAAGTTGGTTTGATTGTCACCGACGATTTCTTCCAATTAATCATTCGTACCGGAAGAACAGAAGGTTGTTCAAGAAGAACAAAGTCGTTAAACAACCACCCCTACTATATCCGGCGGGGACAGAGTTACTAAACGAGTTGGATTATTACGAGGCGCAAAAAACATGTAGACGGGGTGAAAATTGGCATGTTTCGAATTTACCTGACGGATACGGGGAAACCCATAACTGGCACAAGAAAAGCATCTTTTGGGAACTCCCTTACTGGAAAGATCATTTGTTGAGACATAACCTTGATGTTATGCACATTGAGAAAAATTTCTTTGATAACATCATGTACACATTGTTGAATGTGCAGGGGAGAACGAAAGACAATTTGAAGACAAGATTGGATTTGCCAGAAAAATGTTTTAGAAGTGAGTTGCATATCACGAACGATGGTAAGGCTCCAGTCCCGATCTACAGATTGAAACCTGAAGCGAAAAACACTTTATTTAATTGGGTAGCGTCAGATGTCAAATTCCCGACGAATATGTTTCAAAGCTATCCGCATGTGTTGAGAATGGACAAAAGTTTTCAGGTATGAAAAGTCATGCAGAGACTATTACCTTTTGTATTTATGCAGAGACTATTACCTTTTGCCTTCGACGAGCTTCTACCTGAACCCGCACACTTAGCAATTGCAGGAACTAATTAATAATTAATTAATTATCTTTTTTATTACTTTAATTACAATATATAGTCATGAATTTTAAAAAATTTCAGGTATAGGTGCGTTTTTCCGAGATTTATGTACTCGTACACTTTCAGAAGATGTCATTGAACAGTTGCGTGAAAATATCCCTATCTTGTTGTGCAACTTGGAAAAGATTTTTCCTCCATTTTTTTTCGATGTAATGGAACACCTTCCAGTACATCTTCCTCACGAGGCAGAACTAGGAGGGCCTGTGCAGTTTCGGTGGATGTATCCCTTTGAACGATTTATGGGACATTTGAAAGGAAAGGCAAAAAACCTAGCAAGGGTTGAAGGATCTATCGTTGTTGGATCTTTAACGGAAGAGACTTCTTATTTCGCATCATACTATTTCGGTTTTAATGTACGAACACGTAGAACAAAAACACGACGATACGATGACGGCGGCGTTGGCGCAATATATGGAAGAGCTAGCGGTAAAATAAAAGAAGTTTGGTGGGAAAGTGATCAACATCGACAAAGTGCACATACTTACATCCTCCTTAATTGTGATGACGCACGACCTTTCGAAGGTAATATATTATATGTTTTTATATATATAAGCTATAATATTTTTCCTAACGATCTATATATATATATATATATATATATATATATATATATAACAAAGGGCTTTATTTCAATTAGAATATTTGAGGAACAAGTGGAGGAAGTCTATCCTGGCCTTTCGAAAGACGAACTTACTGCTTATAAAGAACGCGATTTTGCGGGTTGGTTAAAAACGCAAGTTGAATATGGTGACACCACATATCCGGTTTGGTTTCGCGAGTTAATACAAGGACCGCTTGGAAAGATCACAACTTCGCCTATGTATTTTACTCGTGGTTACGTCTTCCACACAGTAAGTCATGGTCAACATCGAGCAACCGCAAATTATGGTGTCACTGTTGAGGGCGATTCCGTTTTTTATGGGGTTCTCACGGATATTATCGAAGTCCAATACCCGGGATTAGTCAATTTAAGAACAACACTTTTTAAATGTGATTGGTTTAATCCAACGTTAGGTCGTGGTGTACGTTACAACAAATTTGGTGTCATCGACGGCAACCAATCACGACGATATCGGAAGTTCGAACCATTTATCCTCGGATCGCAGGCTTAGCAAGTTACATTCATTCCGTATCCTCGCGTTAAAACTAGTGGTATATCGTGGAGTGCGTAATTCGAGTGGTTCCGAGAGGTTTAATTATGGGTAACGATGAAGTTCCTATGCAACAAGATGTCGTTGGTGGGACAATTATACAAACAAATCAATCGACCGAAGATGTATTTCTTGTTGATCCTGATAATCAAGTAGCTGAAGATATTGTGGATGATGAAAACGAAGGATCCACATAAGAAAATGAAGAATTCGATGAAGTTAGCGATATCGAATCATTTGATTCCGACAATAATGAATAAATTTGTAACTTGTATTTGCAATTTTAATTTTTTTTAATTTTTTTTTGCAGATTATCAACGAATTTGCAACGAATTTGCAAAGTTTGCCACGATTTAGCAACGAATTCATAAATTGTCGTTGCTAAATCGTTGCTATTTAGCGACGAATCGTTGCTATTTAGCGACGAATCGTTGCTAAATCGTTGCTAATTTTTGCAATATACAAATCTTTAAGCCCTCAAACCACCCCAAAATAAAGGTTTTTACGAATTAGTGTTAACTTAAAAAGTGTAAATAAAGGTGAAAACAATTGTATAAATCAATAAAAAAAATTGATTACAATATTATACTTAACGTGTATTAACTTACCGTTAACTTATATATTTTACTAACATAAAGTTTATAATACAGAAAATTTTCAGTTTTTTAGTAAATATCATATTTTGAAGTGTTATTCTCAATCTTATAATCTATAATTACATATGAAGTATGTATTATAGCATAGCAACCCGTTTTAGGGGTTGAAACCCTAAAAATAGGGTTTGAGCTTAGCAACGATTTAGCAACGATTACAACGAATCGTTGCTAAATCGTTGCTAATGTTTCTGACATTTAACCTCGTACTTCTGATACAACGATTCGTTGCTGATTCGTTGCTAAATCGTTGCTAAATAATTGATACAACGATTCGTTGCTAAATCGTTGCTAAATAATTGATCGGACACGTACATTTTATCCGTCATAGGTTTTGTACTTGGCGTAGTACATGTTAGTGTTTAGCAACGAATTAGCAACGAAATGTTGGAATCGTTGCTAATTCGTTGCTAAACCCAAACGTGTGAACAAGGGAAACCCGAAAATATTTTTAAAACTAGCGACGATTTAGCAACGAATCGTGGCTAAATCGTCGCCAAATTTTCCTTTTCCCTCCGGTGGGAAAACGAAAAGATTACAAAAACTATTCGTTGCTAAATCGTTGCTAATTAGCAACGAGTTAGCAATGATCACAAAATCTATAAATATGGCCAAATTCTTTCATTTTTTTCACACAACCATCTCTCTACATTTTATCTCTCTACAATCTCTCTATAAAAACATCATAATTTCTTCTTAAAACACTAAACCCTTTTACAAAAATGCCTCCTCGTCCAAACCATTATTTTAATTTCATCCGTAATAATTCTCGTTCTGGTAGCGGATCTGATTCTAATCCGATCCTTCAACCTACTGAACCAACCCAACCCGACATCTCTGAGGTTCCCGAGGTGGGATTAGATGCTGCTTCCAACATTCCACCGGTTGGAGATATGCCGGTGGATTTACCACCGCCTCCGCATCAAGGACCCCACATGATGCGGATCTTTGATCTCCTACGGCAAGAAGGCCATGATATTATATTAAAAATATTAAAAAATAATAAAAAAATTTTTAAATATTAAATATTAATAAAAAATTGTACTTTGTTAGGTTTTGCGATAACAAAGTGAGTCGGAGTGTCGCGGACACAATGAAGTCTTACTTCGTCGAGCCGCACGTGAACTGGTCCCAAACGCCGGGATACATACATGACATCTGGTTCGAATCTTTCGCGGTAAATTAAATTAAATTTTAAATTTTAATTAAAATAATTTAAATTTAAATATAAATTTAAATATTTAATTTGAAAATTTTAATTTAAAATTTCTAATTTAAAAATTTAAACTAAAACTTAGTTTTAATTAATAGCAAAAACGGCATTGGGCCGAGGCTGATACGGTGAAAGTCCGTAAGGGGTTCAACGAGAAGGCGATGCACCGACTTACCGGCATTGTTTCCAGTTGGAAGAAAGACTGGAAACTAAAAGGCGATGGTGGAAAGCCGGAGTCGATGGCCCCGACGGTGTGGAAAGGGCTGATCGACTACTGGACATAACCGCATTCTCTCGCCGTCGCGGAAAACGGTTCCAAGTCCCGCCTCACTCCTGTCGACGGGAACGGTCCCTACGTCCACACTTCGGGACCGAGTTCATACGTCGGTCGTCGTATTAAAATGGTAAATTTAATTTTTTAACACTTTGTTTTATTTATTTTTTAAATAAATAAATATTTAATATAAATATCAAATATAGGCCGAGGAAGAGGGTGAACTTCCCCCTATTGTGGAGATATTGAAGAAAACTCAGAAGCGCAAAGATGGGTCATATGTCAGTTCACGTTTGATGAACTTATAAAACATCTACCAACGCGTTTCTAAGACTCTAAACCAAGTTTCATGCCACGTAAGTGTTTATAAGTGTCTCAATGAGCTTTGTAATAGTTTGAAGAACTTATAAAATATCTAACAACGCGTTTCTAAGACTCTAAACTAAGTTTCTTGCAACATGAGTGCTTAGAAGTGTCTCAATGAGCTTTGTACAAGTTTGACACACTTATGAAACATCTAACAACTCGTTTCTAAGAATCTAAACTAAGTTTCTTGCAACATGAATGCTTATAACTGTCTCAATGAGCTTTGTATAAGTTTGATGAACTTATGAAACATCTAAGAACGCATTTCTAGGACTCTTAACCAAGTTTCATGCAACAGGAGCGTTTATAAGTTCTTCAGTGAGCTTTGTACAAGTTTCACGAATTATGAAACATATAACAACGCGTTTCTAGGACACTAAACCAAGTTTCATGCAACATGAGTGCTTATAAGTTTCTCAATGAGCTTTGTTAAAGTTTGACGAATTTATGAAATATCTAACAATGTGGTTTCTAGAACTCTAAACCAAGCTTCATGCAACATGAGTGCTTATAAGTGTCTCAATGATCTTTGTACATGTTTGACGAACTTATGAAACATCTAACAACGTGGTTTCTAGGAATCTAAACCAAGTTTCATGCAACATGAGTGCTTATAAGTGTCTCAATGAGCTTGATACAAGTTTCACGAAGTTATGAAACATCTAACAACATGAGTGTTTATAAAACTCTCAATGAGCTTTTTTAAAGTTTGACAAACTTATGAAATATCTAACAACGAGTTTCTAGGACTCTAAACCAACTTTCATCAAACATGAGTTCTTATAAGTGTCTTAATGAGCTTTGTACAAGTTTGACGAACTTATGAAACATCTTACAACGCGTTTCTAGGACTTTAAACCATTCTTGCAATATGAGTGCTTATAAGTGTCCCAATGAGCTTAGTACAAGTTTGACGAACTTATGAAGCATCTAATAACTCGTTTCTAGGACTCTAAACAATGTTTCATGCAACATGAGTGCTTATAAGTGTCTCAATGTGCTTTGTACAAGTTTGACAAACTTATGAAACATCTAACAACGTGGTTTCTAGGACTCTAAACCAAGTTTCATGCAACATGTGTGCTTATAAGTGTCTCAATGAGATTTGTACTAGTTTCACGAAACTATGAAACATATAACAACGTGGTTACTAGGAATCTAAACCAAGTTTCATGCAACATGATTGCTTATAAGTTTCTCTATAAGCTTTGTAATAGTTTGACGAACTTATGAAACATCTAACAACGTGTTTCTAGGACTCTAAACCAAGTTTCATGCAACATGAGTGCTTATAAGTGTATTAATGAGCTTTTTACAAGTTTGACTAACTTATGAAGCATCTAACAAGGCGGTTTTTAGGACTCTAAACCAAGTTTCATGCAACATGAGTGCCTATAAGTGTCTCAATGAGATTTGTACTATTTTATAGTACTTATGAAACATCTAACAACGTGGTTGCTAGGATTCTAAAGCAAGTTTCATGCAACATGAGTGCTTATAAGTGTCTCAATGAGCTTTGTACAAGTTTGATGAACTTATGAAACATTTAACAACGCGTTTCTAAGACTCTAAACCAAGTTTCATTCAACATGAGTGCTTATAAGTGTCTCAATGAGCTTTGTACAAGTTTGACGAACTTATGAAACATTTAACAACGCGTTTCTAGGATTCTAAACCAAGTTTCATGCAACATGAGTGCTTATAAGTGTCTCAATGAGCTTTGTACAAGTTTGAAGAAATTATGAAACATCAAACAACGAGTTTTTAGGACTCTAAACCAAGTTTCGTCCAACATGAGTGCTTATAATTGTCTCAATTTGCTTTGTACAAGTTTGACGAACTTATGAAACATCTAACAACGTGGTTTCTATAACTCTAAACCATGTTTCCTACAACATGAGTGCTTATAAGTGTCTCAATGAGCTTTATACAAGTTTAACGAACTAATGAAACATCTAACAACGCTTTTCTAGGACTCTAAACAAGTTTCATGCAACATGAGTGCTTATAAGTTTCTTAATAAGCTTTGTACAAGTTTGACGAACTTATGAAACATCTAACAACGCGTTTCTAGGAGTCTAAACCAAGTTTCTTGCAACATGAGTGCTTATAAGTGTCTCAATGAGATTTGTAATTGTTTTACGAACTTATGAAACATCTAACAACGCGTTTCTACGACTCAATGTAACATGAGTGCTTATAAGTGTCTCAATGTTCTCTTTACAAGTCTGACAAAGTTATGAAACACCTAACAAAGTGGTTTATAGGACTCTAAAAAAAGTTTCATGCAACATGAGTGCTTATAAGTGTCTCAATAAGCTTTGTACAAGTTTGACGAACTTATGAAGCATCTAACAACGCGTTTCTAGGACTCTAAACCAAATTTCTTGCAACATGAGGGCTTATAAGTGTCTCAATGAGCTTGGTACAAGTTTGACGAACTTATGAAACATCTGACAACGAGATTCAAATACTCTAAACCAAGTTTCATTCAACATGAGTGCTTATAAAATTCTCAATGAGCTTTGTTAAAGTTTGACAAACTTATTAATTATCTAACAAGGTGGTTTCTAGGACTCTAAACCAAGCTTCATGCAACATGAGTGTTTATAAGTGTCTCAATGAGCTTTGTACAAGTTTGACAAACTTATGAAACATTTAACAACGTGGTTTCTAGGTCTCTAAACCAAGTTTCATGCAACATGAGTGCTTATAAGTGTCTCAATGAGCTTTGTACAAGTTTGATGAACTTATGAAACATTTACCAACACGTTTCTAAGACTCTAAACCAAGTTTCATGCAATATAAGTGTTTATAAGTGTCTCAATGACCTTTGTACAGGTTTTCCGAACTTATTGAAACATCTAACATCGAGTTTCTAAGACTCTAAACAAGGTTTCATCCAACATGAGTGCTTATAAAGGTCTCAATGTGCTTTGTACAAGTTTGACGAACTTATGAAACATCTAAAAACGTGGTTTCTAGGAGTCTAAACCATGTTTCCTGCAACATGAGTGCTTATAAGTGTCTCAATGAGCTTTGTACAAGTTTGACGAACTTATGAAACATCTAACAACGCTTTTCTAGGACTCTAAACAAGTTTCATGCAACATGAGTGCTTACAAGTGTCTTAATGAGCTTTTTACAAGTTTCACGAACTTATGAAACATCTAACAACGCGTTTCTAGGACTCTAAACAAAGTTTCTTGCAACATGAGTGCTTATAAGTGTGTCAATGAGCTTTTTACTTGTTTGACGATCTTATGAAACATCTAACAACGCGTTTCTACGACTCTAAACAAAGTTTCATGCAACATGAGTTCTTATAAGTGTCTCAATGTTCTCTTTACAAGTTTGACAAACTTATGAAACATTTAACAACGTGGTTTCTAGGTCTCTAAACCAAGTTTCACGCAACATGAGTGCTTATAAGTGTCTCAATGAGCTTTGTACAAGTTTGATGGACTTATAAAACATCTACCAACGCGTTTCTAAGACTCTAAACCAAGTTTCAGGCAACATAAGTTTCTTATAAGTGTTGATGAGGACATCCAAAGCAGCAAGGATGATAAAGAGGATCCCTTGCAAGTACCCGTTGGACCAATGACAAGAGCAAGAGGAAAGCAGATCAAGGAGGCACTTACCGGGCTGATTAGAGAGCTTTTAGACAAAGAAAACATTCACAAGTCCATTGGATATGATATACATCAAGTCCAACCACTTCTAAGCATGATTCAAGCCCAAGAAAGCCCAAAAGAAGCACATACATTATGGTCAAAGAAGAGTGACGAAAATGAAAGATCAAGAGTCATATTTGGAGTTCAAGAGTCATTCAACACACCTTTTAATTCTATCTTTAATTATGTTTACTACATTCTTTGAACTTCTTTCTTTCTCTACAAGTTTTATTTCCCTTTAAATACATGTAATCTCCATTGGAGAAAGATATCCAAGTTTTTAATCAAATATATTTTTCTATCTTTTGTGAGAGTGATTCTCATTTAGTTCCTTGTGAACTTTTCGATCTTCGGTGTGATTCGGAGTGATCAATCGGCTTATCAAACAGTTCTTCGTCCCTGTTTGTGACGCCTTTCATTACCAAATTTAGTTGTTTCTTGTTGAGAGTATTGGGTCTTAGGTTTAATATACCTAAGGTTTGTACTTACCAAGTTCTTCGAACTAAGGTCCACCGCCTTGTTTTGTTGAAGCGTTTTAAGAGAGTATTGGGTCTAAGGTTTAATATACCTTAGGTTTGTGCTTCGCGAGTTCATCAAAGTCGAGGATTATCCCTTCAACCTTCTTAGAGATCCAATCCTTGGTCATTTCTGCATCATTTGGTATCAGAGCCATCTCTAAGGTTGGTTTTATTTATTTTTTTCATCTTTTTTCTATCATTTTCAAATTTGTTCATCTTCTTTCTATCATTTTCAAATTTGTTCATCTTCTTTCTATCATCTTCTAATTCTGTTTTTGTTTTATTAACTTTATGAAAATCCAGATTTAAAAAAAAAATCAAAAAAAAATCAAAAAAAAAAGGAAACAAAAACGAAAATCAAAAAAAAAAAAAAAAAAAAAAGAGATCATAAAAGTTCTGGATTACTCTTTCTTTGTTCTTAAATTTCTTTCATTTTCCTTCTGTTATAATCCTTATAATTCTTATAACACTTCTGTTATAATCCTTATAATCCTTATAACCCCCATAACTCTTATAACATTTATAACCTTCTGTTATTACCTATTACCCATACTCACTTTGAGAATTCGACTTCTTTGGTATCTTCCATTTGGTTACTACGGTAAAACATTCTAAAGTGTTGGTTAGTTCTATACGAACTCTTTCGGGATCACTAGAGAGGAAAAAGGCAGAGTGTGTGAGGACAATAGAGGGTAAAAGCCATTTGAGTGAAACACTTTTGAGCGAAACACTTGAGTGATTGTGAGGTTTTTGTTTTCTAACATTGTTTTACAGGTTTTAATCATGTCGGAACATAACAACAATGAAGAAGTTACACAAGAGGTTGTCCCTAATCTACAAGTACAAGCCTTGGTGGGAGAGATGCAAAGATTGATGAGAGCTGAGTTGGAGACGATTAATGATAGGATTGATCGAGTTCAAGGAGATGCACAACCAAGGCAGCGAGCAAATTTGCCTAATCTGCATAGAAGAGAAAGAGATCAACCAAGGAGAGCACGAACTAATGATTTAAAGGTTGATTATTACAATGATCACTCATCATCTAGTAAAAACTCAAGGAGACCACGACGAGTTAGAAAAGTAAGGGATCGAGCTGATAACAATTTGGGAGGTATTAAGATGAAGATTCCAGTCTTCCATGGGAAGAATGATCCTGATGCATATCTAGAGTGGGAGAAGAAGATTGAGTTGATATTCGATTTTCAAAACTACTCCGAGATGAAAAAGGTCAGAGTTGCAGCCACTGAATTTTATGATTATGCTATTAATTGGTGGGATCAATTGGTGACGAGTAGAAGAATAAATGGTGAAGTTCCTATTGAAGCATGGGCTGAGATGAAAGCACTCATTAGGAAACGTTTTGTACCAAGTCATTATCACCGAGAGCTACACCAAAAGTTAAAAAGGCTAACTCAAGGCAATCGAAGTGTGGAAGATTATTTCCAAGATATGGAGGTCCTAATGTTAAGAGCTAACATTGATGAGGACATAGAAGCTACGATGGCGAGGTTTCTTAATGGCTTGAATCGAGAGATTCTAGACAAAGTGGAGATGCAAGATATGTTGCATATGGCTATCTTGGTTGAGTCGCAGCTCAAGAGGAGGGGAAGCACATGTCAAACCTATGGTTCAAATTAATCCACCATGAAACCGAACTATTCTAAGGAGGAGAAGACAACCCCAAAACAAAAGGTTGAAACAAAGCCATCCACTACCAGCCATGAAATCAAAGGAAGAACGGAGTCTTCTAATACGCGTAACCGTGATGTGCAATGCTTTAAGTGTCATGGCAGAGGTTATTATGCTAATGAGTGTCCAAACAAAAGGACAATGGTGATTAAAGATAATGGTGATGTAGAAACTGAAGAAGAAGAAGGGGATTCTGATTCTATGCCATCATTAATAGAAGATAGTGAAGAGGCTGCTGCCAAGGGAGACTTATTGGTTACAAGGAGATCAATTGAGTGTGCAAGCTAAAGAAGACGAAGAGGTACAACGTGAGAATATGTTTCACACAAGCTGTCACATTCAGAACAAGGTGTGTAGCTTGATTATTGATGGTGGGATTTGTACAAACGTGGCGAGCATTACTCTTGTGGAGAAGTTGAGTTTGAAGACTACAAAGCATTCGAAACCTTACAAGTTGCAATGGTTAAATGATAGTGGTGAAGTGAAGGTGTCAAGATAAGTTCTGGTTCCATTTTCCATTGGAAGGTATGAAGATGAAGTGTTGTGTGATGTGGTACCAATGCAAGCAGGTCATGTTCTATTGCGGAGGCCATGGCAGTTTGATGGGCGAGTTAACCATGATGGATTCACAAACAAGCATTCGTTTACTTTCAAATGAAGAAATGTCACTTTGGTTCCTTTAACACCTCAAGAACTCTACCAAGATCAGTTACTAATGAAGCAAAAGGAGGAGCAAAAAGCAATGAGTGCCCAAAATACTTATCACCTAAAAGAGAGTGAGAGTTTGAGAAAAATCCAGAAAAAAACCTGTGAGAACAAACCCGTGAGGACAAACAAAAACTTCTTTGTGAGATATTGTGAGATAAAGAGAGCAATGTTTTCAAAACAGTCAATAATAGTACTCATGTACAAGGAGACTCTTTTAAACACTAACGATCTTAACTCTGTTTTGCCTAGTTGTGTTGTTTCTTTGTTGCAGGATTTTGATGATGTCTTTCCCGAGGACACACCACATGGTTTACCACCTATTCGTGGGATTGAGCATCAAATCGACTTCGTCCCAGGAGCATTTATTCCTAACCGCCCAGCCTATAGAACAAACCCGGAAGAGACAAAGGAGCTTCAAAGGAAAGTTAGTGAGTTGATGGAGAAGGGGTACATTCGAGAAAGCATGAGTCCATGTGATGTCCCTGTTTTGCTAGTTCATAAGAAGGATGGGACTTGGAGGATGTGTGTTGATTGTAGAGCTATCAATAACATTACGGTAAAGTATCGACATCCCATTCCTCGTTTAGATGATATGCTTGATGAGTTGCATGGTTCTTGCATATTCTCTAAGATAGATCTTAAGAGTGGTTATCACCAAATTCGCATGAACGAGGGTGATGAATGGAAAACTGCTTTTAAAACAAAACATGGTTTATATGAGTGGTTAGTGATGCCTTTTGGATTAACTAATGCACCTAGTAGTTTCATGAGATTAATGAATCATGTTTTGAGAGCTTTCATTGGACATTTTGTTGTTGTCTACTTTGATGACATTCTGATTTTTAGCAAGACGATAGATGAGCATGTTGAGCATTTGAAACTTGTTTTAGATGTTCTTAGAAAAGAAAAGTTGTTTGCTAATCTTAAGAAGTGTACCTTTTGCACCGATAATCTTGTGTTTCTAGGATTTGTTGTGAGTGCACAGGGTATACAAGTTGATGAAGAGAAAGTGAGGGCTATTCGAGAGTGGCCTAGTCCAAAGACCGTTGGAGAAGTACGGAGCTTTCATGGACTTGCTGGTTTCTACCGAAGGTTTGTAAGGGACTTTAGTACTATTGTTGCCCCGCTTACCAAAGTGATCAAGAAGGAAGTAGGATTCAAATGGGATGAAGCTCAAGAGGAAGCATTCCAATTGCTAAAGGAGAAGCTTACTAATGCACCTTTATTTTCTTTACCTGACTTTTTAAAGACTTTTGAGATTAATTAAATGTGATGCTTCAGGTGTTGGAATTGGAGTTGTGCTTATGCAAGAGAAGAAGCCAATTGCATTCTTTAGTGAAAATCTGAGTGGAGCTACTTTAAACTATCCTACTTATGACAAAGAGTTGTATGCTCTTGTTCGTGCATTACAAACATGGCAACACTACTTATGGCCTAAAGAGTTCGTGATTCACACTGATCACGAGTCCTTGAAGCACCTAAAGGGCCAACAAAAGCTGAACAAGCGTCATGCTCGTTGGGTGGAATTCATTGAGACCTTTTCGTATGTCATTCGATACAAGCAAGGTAAGGAAAATGTGGTAGTTGATGCACTATCTAGAAGGTACACTCTACTTTCTACTCTTGATGCTAAGCTACTTGGTTTTGAGCACATCAAAGAACTATACGATTCTGACCTTGATTTTAAGGATGTGTATCAATCTTGTGAGAAGTTTGCACATGGGAAGTATTTTAGGCATGATAACTTTTTGTTTCATGAGAATAAGCTTTGTGTGCCTAATTGCTCTTTGAGAGATCTTCTTGTTAGGGAATCACATGGAGGAGGACTAATGGGACACTTTGGAGTTGTCAAAACTTTGATAATCTTGTAGGATCATTTCTATTGGCCACACATGAGAAGAGATGTGGAGAGAATCTGTGGCAGATGCATAATTTGCAAGCAAGCTAAGTCAAAACCGCAACATAATGGTATGTATACTCCTTTGCCTATACCATGTGAGCCTTGGACTGATATCTCTATGGATTTTGTGCTTGGATTGCCTAGGACTAAGAGAGGTAGAGATTCTGTTTTTGTGGTTGTTGATAGATTCTCTAAGATGGCGCACTTCATTCCTTGTCATAAAAATGATGATGCTTCCAATGTTGCTTAATTATTCTTTAGGGAAGTTGTTAGATTACATTGCATGCCTAGAACCATTGTTTCAGATAGAGATGCTAAGTTCTTAAGCTACTTTTGGAAAACTTTGTGGGCTAAGTTAGGGACTAAGTTGTTGTTTTCTACTACTTGTCATCCTCAAACTGATGATCAAACTGGTGTAGTGAATAGGTCTTTGGCTACTTTGTTGCGTGCTATCATTAAGAAGAACATAAAAACTTGGGAAGATTGTTTGCCACATGTTGAGTTTGCATATAACAATTATGTCCATTCTGCTACTAAGTTCTCACCATTTCAAATTGTTTATGGTTTTAATCCTTTAACTCCATTGGATTTATCACCTTTACCTTTCAATGAGCGTGTGAACTTAGATGGGAAAAGAAAAGCTGAGCTTGTTAAACAGATTCATGAGAAAGCAAGGCTAGACATTGAGAAGAAGACTGAGCAATACCAAAGGCAAGCAAACAAAGGGAGGCGTAAAGTGGTCTTTGAAGCCGGAGATTGGGTTTGGGTTCATATGTGAAAGGAGCGCTTTCCAGCTGAAAGGAAATCTAAGTTGATTCCAAGAGGAGATGGGCCATTTAAAGTCTTAGAAAGGATCAATGACAATGCATACAAAATAGACTTGCCAAGTGAGTATAATATAAGTAAAAGCTTCAATGTTTCTGACTTAACTCCTTTTGATGTAGGTGATAAGCTTGATTTGAGGTCAAATCGTTTTCAAGTGGAGGTGAACGATGAGGACATCAAAAGCAGCAAGGATGATCAAGAGGATCCATTGCAAGTACCCGTTTGACCAATGACAAGAGCAAGAGCAAAGCAGATCAAGGAGGCACTTACCGGGCTGATTAAAGAGCTTTTAGACAAAGAAAACATTCACAATTCCATTGGATATGATATACATCAAGTCCAGCCACTTCTAAGCATGATTCAAGCCCAAGAAAGCCCAAAATGAAGCACATACATTATGGTCAAAGAAGAGTGACAAAAATGAAAGATCAAGAGTCATATTTGGAGTTCAAGAGTCATTCAACACATCTTTTAATTCTATCTTTAATTATGTTTACTACATCCTTTGAACTTCTTTCTTTCTCTACAAGTTTTATTTCCCATTGGAGAAAGATATCCAACTTTTTAATCAAATATATTTTTCTATCTTTTGTGAGAGTGATTCTCATTAAGTTCCTTGTGAACTTTTCGATCTTCGGTGTGATTCTGAGTGATCAATCGGCTTATCAAAAAGTTCTTCATCCCTGTTTGTGGCGCCTTTCATTACCAAAGTTAGTTGTTTCTTGTTGAGAGTATTGGGTCTTAGGTTTAATATACCTAAGGTTTGTACTTACCAAGTTCTTCGAACTAAGGTCCACCGCCTTGTGTTGTTGAAGCGTTTTAAGAGAGTATTGGGTCTAAGGTTTAATATACCTTAGGTTTGTGCTTCGCGAGTTCATAAAAGTCGAGGATTATCCCTTCAACCTTCTTAGAGATCCAATCCTTGGTCATTTCTGCATCATGTGTCTCAATGAGCTTTGTACAAGTTTGACAAACTTATGAAACATCTAACAACGCGTTTCTAGGACCCTAAACCAAGTTTCTTGAACATGAGTTATTATAAGTGTCTCAATGAGCTTTGTAATAGTTTGAAGAACTTATGAAACATCTAACAGCGCGTTTCTACGACTCTAAACAAAGTTTCATGCAACATGAGTGCTTATAAGTGTCTCAATGAGCTTTGTACAAGTTTGACAAACTTATGAAACATCTAACAACGCGTTTCTAGGACTCTAAACCAAATTTCTTGCAGCATGTGGGCTTACAAGTGTCTCAATGAGCTTGGTACAAGTTTGACGAACTTATGAAACATCTAACAACGAGATTCAAATACTCTAAACCAAGTTTCATCCAACATGAGTGCTTATAAAATTCTCAATGAGCTTTGTTAACGTTTGACAAACTTATTAAATATCTGACAAGGTGTTTCTAGGACTCTAAACCAAGCTTCAGGAATCTAAGTGTCTCAATGAGCTTTGTACAAGTTTGACAAACTTATGAAACATTTAACAACGTGGTTTCTAGGTCTCTAAACCAAGTTTCATGCAACATGAGTGCTTATAAGTGTCTCAATGAGCTTTGTACAAGTTTGATGAACTTATGAAACATTTACCAACGCGTTTCTAAGACTCTAAACCAAGTTTCGTGCAATAAAAGTGCTTATAAGTGTCTCAATGACCTTTGTACAGGTTTTCTGAACTTATGAAACATCTCACAACGAATTTCTAAGACTCTAAACAAGGTTTCATCCAACATGAGTGCTTATAAAAGTCTCAATGTGCTTTGTACAAGTTTGACGAACTTATGAAACATCTAACAACACGTTTCTAGAACTCTAAACCAAGTTTCTTGCAACATGAGTGCTTATAAGTGTCTCAATGAGCTTTGTACTCGTTTGACGAATTTATGAAACATCTAACAATGCGTTTGTAGGACTCTAAACCAATTTTCATGCTACATGAGTGCTTATAAGTGTCTCAATGAGGTTTGTACTAGTTTAGCGAACTTATGAAATATCTTACAACGTGGTTGCTAGGACTCTAAGTCAAGTTTAATACAACATGAGTGCTTATAAGTGTCTCAATTAGCTTTGTATAAGTTTGAAAAAGTTATTAAACATCTAACAACGTGGTTTCTAGGACTCTAAACCATGTTTCATGCAACATGAGTGCTTATATGTGTCTCAATGAGCTTTGTACAAGTTTGACGAACTTATGAAACATCTAACAACGAGTTTCTAAGCCTCTAAACCAAGTTTCATCCAACATTAGTGCTTATAAGTGTCTCAATAAGCTTTGTACAAGTTTGTCGAACTTATGAAACATCTAACAACGCGTTTCTAGGACTCTAAACCAAGTTTCTTGCAACATGAGTGCTTATAAGTGTCTCAATAAGCTTGAACAAGTTTGACGAACTTATGAAACATCTATCAACGAGTTTCTAGGACTCTTAACTAGGTTTCATCCAACATCAGTGCTTATAAAATTCTCAATGAGTTTGTTAAAGTTCAACAAACTTATGAAATATCTAACAACATGGTTTCTAGGACTTTAAACCAAGCTTCATGCAACATGAGTGCTTATAAGTGTCTCAATGAGCTTTGTACAAGTTTGAAAAACTTATGAAGCATCTAACAACGTGGTTTCTAGGAATCTAAACCAAGTTTCATGCAACATGAGTGCTTATAAAATTCTCAATGAGCATTTTTACAGTTTGACAAACTTATGAAATATCTAACAACGAGTTTCTAGGACTCTAAACCAACTTTCATAACACATGAGTGCTTATAAGTGTCTCAATGAGCTTTGTACAAATTTGACGAACTTATGAAACATCTAACAACGCGTTTCTAGGACTCTAAACCAAGTTTCTTGAAACATGAGTGCTTATAAGTGTCTCAATGAGCTTAGTGCAAGGTTGACGAACTTATGAAACATCTAATAACTCGTTTCTAGGACTCTAAATAAAGTTTCTTGCAACATGAGTGCTTATAAGTGTCTCATTGAGCTTTGTACTAGTTTGACGAACTTATGAAACATCTAACAACGCGTTTCTACGACTCTAAACAAAGTTTCATGCAACATGAATGCTTATAAGTGTCTCAATGTGCTTTGTAAAAGTTTTACAAACTTATGAAACATCTAACAACGTGGTTTCTAGGACTCTAAACCAAGTTTCATGCAACATGAATGCTTATAAGTTTCTCAATTAGATTTGTACTAGTTCCACGAACTTATGAAACATATAACAACATGGTTGCTTGGATTATGAAACATCTAATAATGCGTTTCTAGGATTATAAACCAAGTTCATGAAACATGAGTGCTTATAAGTGTCTTAATGAGCTTTTTACAAGTTTGAAAACCTTACGAAACATCAAACAAGGCGGTTTCTAGGACTCTAAACCAAGTTTCATGCAACATGAGTGCTTATAAGTTTCTCAATGAGCTTTGTTAAAGTTTGACGAATTTATGAAATATCTAACAACGCGGTTTCTAGGACTCTAAACCAACCTTCATGCAACATAAGTGCTTATAAGTTTCTCAATGATCTTTGTACAAGTTTGACGAACTTAGGAAACATCTAACAACGTGGTTTCTAGGACTCTAAACCAAGTTTCATGCAACATGAGTGCTTATAATTGTCTCAATGAGCTTAATACAAGTTTCACGAAGTTATGAAACATCTAACAACGAATTTCTAGGACTCTAAACCAATTTTCATTAAACATGAGTGCTTATAAGTGGCTCAATTAGCTTTGTACAAGTTTGACGAAATTATGAAACATCTAACTACGCGCTTCTAAGACTCTAAACCAAGTTTCTTGCAACATGAGTGCTTATAAGTGTCTCAATGAGCTTAGTACAAGTTTGACGAACTTATGAAACATCTAATAACTCGTTTCTCGGACTCTAAACAAAATTTCTTGCAACATGAGTGCTTATAAGTGTTTCAATGAGTTTTGTACTAGTTTCACGAACTTATGAAACATCTAACAACGCGTTTCTACGACTCTAAACAATGTTTCATGCAACATGAGGGCTTATAAGTGTCTCAATGTGCTTTGTATAAGTTTTACAAACTTATGCACATCTAACAACGTGGTTTCTATGGCTCTAAACCAAGTTTCATGCAACATGAGTGCTTATAAGTGTCTCAATGAGATTTGTACTAGTTTCACGAACTTATGAAACATATAACAACGTGGTTGCTAGGAATCTAAAACAAGTTTCATGCAACATGATTGCTTATAAGTGTCTCTATGAGTTTTGTTCTAGTTTGACGAACTTATGAAAGATCTAACAACGCGTTTCTAGGACTCTAAACCAAGTTTCGTGCAACATGAGTGCTTATAAGTGTCTTAATGAGCTTTTTACAAGTTTGAAGAACTTATGAAACATCTAACAAGGCGGTTTCTAGGACTCTAATTCAATTTTCATGCAACATGAGTACCTATAAGTGTCTCAATGAGATTTGTACTAGTTTGTAGTACTTATGAAACATCTAACAACGTGGTTGCTAGGACTCTAAACCAAGTTTCATGCAACATGAGTGCTTATAAGTGTCTCAATGAGGTTTGTACAAGTTTGACGAACTTATGAAACATTTAACAACGCGTTTCTAGGACTCTAAACCAAGTTTCATGCAACATGAGTGCTTATAAGTGTCTCAATGAGCTTTGTACCAGTTTGACGAACTTATGAAACATTTAACAACGCGTTTCTAGGACTCTAAACCAAGTTTCTTGCAACATGAGTGCTTATAAGTGTCTCAGTGAGCTTTGTAATTGTTTGACGATATTATGAAACATCTAACATCGCGGTTCTACGACTCTAAACAAAGTTTCATGCAACATGAGTTCTTATAAGTGTCTCAATGTTCTCTTTACAAGTTTGACAAACTTATAAAACATCTAACAACGAGTTTCTAGGACTCTAAACTAGGTTTCATCCAACATGAGTGCTTATAAAATCCTCAATGAGCTCTGTTAAAGGTTGACAAACTTCTTAAATATATAACAACGTGGTTTCTAGGACTCTAAACCAATATTCATGAAACATGAGTGCTTATAAGTGTGTCAATGAGCTTTGTACAAGTTTGATAAACTTATGAAGCATCTAACAACGTGGTTTCTAGGACTCTAATCCATGTTTCATGCAACATGAGTGTTTATAAATTTCTCAATGAGCTTTTTTAAAGTTTGACGAACTTATGAAACATCTAACAACGCGTTTCTAGGACTCTAAACCAAGTTTCTTGCAACATGAGTGCTTATAAGTGTCTCAATGAGCTTAGTACAATTTTGACGAACTTATGAAACATCTAATAACTCGTTTCTAGGACTCTAAAAAACATTTCTTGCAACATGAGTGCTTATAAGTGTTTCAACGAGCTTTGTAATAGTTTGACGAACTTATGAAACATCTAACAACGTGTTTCTACGACTCTAAACAATGTTTCATGCAACATGAGTGCTTATAAGTGTCTCAATGTGCTTCGTACAAGTTTGACAAACTTATGAAACATCTAACAACGTGGTTTCTAGGACTCTAAACCAAGTTTCATGAAATATGAGTGCTTATAACTGTCTCAATGAGATTTGTACTAGTTTCAAGAACTTATGAAACATATAACAACGTGGTTCCTAGGAATCTAAACCAAGTTTCATGCAACATGATTGCTTATAAGTGTCTTTATGAGCTTTGTACTAGTTTGAAGAACTTATGAAACATCTAACAACGCGTTTCTACGACTCTAAACAATGTTTCATGCAACATGAGTGCTTATAAGTGTCTCAATGTGCTTTGTACAAGTTTGACAAACTTATGAAACATCTAACAACGTGGTTCCTAGGACTCTAAACCAAGTTTCATGCAACATGAGTGCTTATAAGTGTCTCAATGAGAGTTGTACTAGTTTCACGAACTTATGAAACATATAACAACGTGGTTGCTAGGAATCTAAACCAAGTTTTATGCAACATGATTGCTTATAAGTGTCTCTATGAGCTTTGTACTTGTTTAACGAACTTATGAAACATCTAACAAAGCGTTTCTAGGACTCTAAACCAAGTTTCGTGCAACATGAGTGCCTATAAGTGTCTCAAAGAGATTTGTACTAGTTTGTAGTACTTATATAACATCTAACAACGTGGTTGCGAGGAATATAAACATGAGTGCTTATAAGTGTCTCAATGTGCTTTGTACAAGTTTAGCGAACTTATGAAACATTTAACAACGCGTTTCTAGGACTTTAAACTAAGTTTCATGAAACATGAGTGCTTATAAGTGTCTCAATGAGCTTTGTACAAGTTTGACGAACTTATGAAACATTTAACAACGCGTTTCTAGGACTCTAAACAAGGTTTCATGCAACATGAGTGCTTATAAGTGTCTCAATGAGCTTTGTACAGGTTTGACGAACTTATGAAACATCTAACAACGAGTTTCTAGGACTCTAAACCAAGTTTCATCCAACATGAGTGCTTATAAGTGTCTCAATGTGCTTTGTACAAGTTTGACGAACTTATGAAACATCTAACAATGTGGTTTCTAGGTTTCTAAACCATGTTTCCTGCAACATGAGTGCTTATAAGTGTCTCAATGAGCTTTTTACAAGTTTGAAGAACTTATGAAACATCTAACAACGCTTTTCTAGGACTCTAAACAAGTTTCATGCAACATAAGATCTTATAAGTGTCTTAATGAGATTTGCACAAGTTTGACGAACTTATGAAACATCTAACAACGTGTTTCTAGGACTCTAAACCAAGTTTCTTGCAACTTGACGGCTTATAAGTGTCTCAATGAGCTTTGTACTTGTTTGACGAACTTATAAAACATCTAACATCACGTTTCTACGACTCTAAACAAAGTTTCATGCAACATGAGTGCTTATAAGTGTCTTAATGTTCTCTTTACAAGTTTGACGAAGTTATGAAACATCTAACAACGTGGTTTATAGGACTCTAAACAACGTTTTATGCAACATGAGTGCTTATAAGTGGGTCAATGAGCTTTGTACAAGTTTGACGAACTTATGAAACATCTAACAACGCGTTTCTAGGACTCTAAAACAAGTTTCATTCAACATGAGTGCTTATAAAATTCTCAATGAGCTTTGTTAAAGTTTGACAAACTTATTAAATATCTAACAAGGTGGTTTCTAGGACTCTAAACAAAGCTTCATGCAACATGAGTACTTATAAGTGTCTCAATGAGCTTTGTACAAGTTTGACAAACTTATAAAACATTTAACAACGTGGTTTCTAGGTCTCTAAACCAAGTTTCATGCAACATGAGTGCTTATAAGTGTCTCATAGAGCTTTGTACAACTTTGACGAACATATGAAACATCTGACAACGCATTTCTAGGACTCTTAACCAAGTTTCATGCAACATGAGTGTTTATAAGTTCTTCAATGAGCTTTGTACAAGTTTCACGAATAATGAAACATATAACAACGTGTTTCTAGGACACTAAACCAAATTTCATGCAACATGAGTTCTTATAAGTTTCTCAATGAGCTTTGTTAAAGTTTGACGAATTTATGAAATATCTAACTACGTGGTTTCTAGGACTCTAAACCAAGCTTCATGCAACAAGCCTGCTTATAAGTGTCTCAATGATCTTTGTACAAGTTTGACGAACTTAAGAAAAATCTAACAACGTGGTTTCTAGGACTCTAAACCAAGTTTCATGCAACATGAGTGCTTATAAGTGTCTCAATGAGCTTGGTACAAGTTTCACGAAGTTATGAAACATCTAACAACGAGTTTCTAGGATTCTAAACTAAGTTTCATCCAACATGAGTGCTTATAAAATCCTCAATGAGATTTGTTAAAGTTTTACAAACTTATGAAATATCTAACAACGTGGTTTTCAGGATTCTAAACCAAGCTTCATGCAACATGAGTGCTTATAAGTGTCTCAATTAGCTTTGTAAAAGTTTGACAAACTTATGAAACATCTAACAACGTGGGTTCTAGGACTCTAAACAAAGTTTCATGCAACATGAGTGCTTATAAGTGTCTCAATGTGCTTTGTACAAGTTTGACGAACTTATCAAACATCTAACAATGTGGTTTCTAGGACTCTAAACCAAGTTTCATGCAACATGAGTGCTTATAAGCGTTTCAATGAGCTTTGTACTAGTTTGACGAACTTATGAAACATCTAACAACGTGGTTGCTAGTAATCTAAACCAAGTTTCATGAAACATGAGTTCTTATAAATGTCTCAATAAGCTTTGTACAAGTTTGACGAACTTATGAAACATCTTGAGCGTTTCTAGGACATTAAACCAAGTTTCATGCAATATCTAAGTTCCTCAATGAGTTTTGTTAAAGTTTGACGAATTTATGAAACATCTAACAATGTGGGTTCTATGAATTTAAACCAAGCTTCATGCAACGTGAGTGTTTATAGGTGTCTCAATGATCTTTATACAAGTTTGACGAACTTATGAAACATCTAACAACGTGATTTCTAGGACTAAACCAAGTTTCATGCAACATGAGTGCTTATAAGTGTCTCAATGAGCTTGGTACAAGTTTCACGAAGTTATGAAACATCTAACAACGAGTTTCTAGGACTCTAAATTAAGTTTCATCCAACATGAATGCTTATAAAATCCTCAATGAGCTTTGTTAAAGTTTGACAAACTTATGAAATATCTAACAACGTGGTTTCTAGGACTCTAAACCAAGTTTCATGCAACATGAGTGATTATAAGTACCTCAATGAGCTTTGTACTAGTTTGACGAACTTATGAAACATCTAACAACGCGTTTCTACGACTCTAAACAATGTTTCATTCAACATGAGTGCTTATAAGTGTCTCAATGTGCTTTATTAAAGTTTGACAAACTTATGAAACATCTAACAACGTGGTTTCTAGGACTCTAAACCAAGTTTCATTCAACATGAGTGCTTATAAGTGTTTCAATGAGATTTGTACTAGTTTCAAGAACTTATGAAACATATAACAACGTGGTTGCTAGGAATCTAAACCAAGTTTCATGCAACATGATTGCTTAGAAGTGTCTCTATGAGCTTTATACTAGTTTGACGAACTTATGAAACATCTAACAACGCGTTTTTAGGACTCTAAACAAAGTTTCATGCAACATGAGTGCTTATAAGTGTCTTAATGAGCTTTTTACAAGGTTGACGAACTTATGAAACATCTAACAAGGCGGTTTCTAGGACTCTAAACCATGTTTCATGCAACATGAGTGCCTATAAGTGTCTCAATGAGATATGTACTAGTTTGTAGTACTTATGAAACATCTAACAACGTGGTTGCTAGGACTCTAAACCAAGTTTCATGCAACATGAGTGCTTATAAGTATCTCAATGAGCTTTGTACAAGTTTGACGAACTTATGAAACATTTAAGAACGCGTTTTTAGGACTCTAAACAAAGTTTCATGCAACATGAGTTCTTATAAGTGTCTCAATGAGCTTTGTACAAGTTTGACGAACATATGAAACATTTAAAAACGCGTTTCTAGGACTCTAAACCAATTTTCATGCAACATGAGTGCTTATAAGTGTCTCAATGAGCTTTGTATAGGTTTGACGAACTTATGAAACATCTAACAACGAGTTTCTAGGACTCTTAACCAAGTTTTATCCAACATGAGTGCTTATAAGTGTCTCAATGTGCTTTGTACAAGTTTGACGAACTTATGAAACATCTAACAACGTGGTTTCTAGGACTCTAAACCATGTTTCTTGCAACATGAGTGCTTATAAGTGTCTCAATGATCTTTTTACAAGTTTGAAGAACTTATGAAACATCTAACACCGCTTTTCTAGGACTCTAAACAAGTTTCATGCAACATGAGTGCTTATAAGTGTCTTAATGAGCTTTGCACAAATTTGACGAACTTATGAAACATCTAACAACGTGTTTCTAGGATTCTAAACCAAGTTTCTTGCAACATGACGGCTTATAATTGTCTCAATGAGCTTTGTACTTGTTTGATGGACTTATGATACATCTTACATCGCGTTTCTACGACTCTAAACAAAGTTTCATGCAACATGAGTGCTTATAAGTGTCTCAATGTTCTCTTTACAAGTTTGACAAAGTTATGAAACATCTAACAATGTGGTTTATAGGACTCTAAACAAAGTTTTATGCAACATGAGTGCTTATAAGTGTCTCAATGAGCTTTGTACAAGTTTGACGAACTTATGAAACATCTAACAACGCGTTTCTACGACTCTAAACAAAGTTTCATGCAACATGAGTGCTTATAACTGTCTCAATGAGCTTGGTACATGTTTGACGAACTTATAACACATCTAACAACGAGATTCAAATACTCTAAAACAAGTTTCATCCAACAAGAGTGCTTATAAAATTCTCAATGAGCTTTGTTAAAGTTTGACAAACTTATTAAATATATAACAAGGTGGTTTCTAGGACAATAAACCAAGCTTCATGCAACATGAGTACTTATAAGTGTCTCAATCAGCTTTTTACAAGTTTGACAAACTTATGAAACATTTAACAACGTGGTTTCTAGGTCTATAAACCAAGTTTCATGCAACATGAGTGCTTATAAGTGTCTCAATGAGCTTTGTACAAGTTTGATGAACTTATGAAACATATACCAACGCGTTTCTAAGACTCTAAACCAAGTTTCATGCAATATAAGTGCTAAGTGTCTCTATGAGCTTTGTACAAGTTTGACGAACTTATGAAACATCTAACAACGCGTTTCTATGACCCTAAACCAGGTTCCTTGCAACATGAGTTCTTATAAGTTTCTCAATGAGCTTTGTACTAGTTTGAAGAACTTATAAAATATCTAACAACCCATTTCTACGACTCTAAACCAAGTTTCTTGCTATATGAGTGCTTAGAAGTGTCTCAATGGGCTTTGTACAAGTTTGACACACTTATGAAACATCTAACAACTCGTTTCTAGGGCTCTAAAGCAATTTTATTGCAACATGAGTGCTTATAAGTGTCTCAATGAGCTTTGTACAACTTTGACGAACATATGAAACCTCTGACAACGCATTTCTAATACTCTTAATCAAGTTTCACGCAACATGAGTGTTTATAAGTTCTTCAATGAGTTTTGTACAAGTTTCACGAATAATGAAACATATAACAACGCGTTTCTAGGACACTAAACCAAGTTTCATGCAACATGAGTGCTTATAAGTTTCTCAATGAGCTTTGTTAAAGTTTGACGAATTTATGAAATATCTAACAACGTGGCTTCTAGGACTCTAAACCAAGCTTCATGCAACAAGAGTTCTTATAAGTTTTTCAATAATCTTTGTACAAGTTTGACGAACTTATGAAACATCTAACAACGTGATTTCTAGGACGTAACCAAGTTTCATGCAACATGAGTGCTTATAAGTGTCTCAATGAGCTTGGTACAAATTTCACGAAGTTATGAAACATCTAACAACGAGTTTCTAGGACTCTAAATTAAGTTTCATCCAACATGAGTGCTTATAAAATCCTCAATGAGCTTTGTTAAAGTTTGACAAACTTATGAAATATCTAACAACGTGGTTTCTAGGACTCTAAACCAAGTTTCATGCAACATGAGTGATTATAAGTACCTCAATGAGCTTTGTACAAGTTTGATGAACTTATGAAACATCTAACAACGTTGTTTCTAGGACTCTAAACCAAGTTTCATGCAACATGAGTGATTATAAGTGTCTCAATGAGCTTTGTACAAGTTTGATGAACTTATGAAACATCTACCAACGCGTTTCGAAGACTCTAAAATAAGTTTCATGCACATGAGTGCTTATAAGTTTTTGAATGAGCTTTGTACAACTTTGACGAACATATGAATCATCTAACAACTCGGTTCTAGGACTCTAAACCGAGTTTCTTGCAACATGAGTGCTTATAAGTGTCTCAATGAGCTTTGTACTAGTTTGACGAACTTATGAAACATCTAACAACACGTTTCTACGACTCTAAACAAAGTTTCATGCAACATGAGTGCTTATAACTGTCTCAATCTGCTTTGTACAAGTTTGACGAACTTATGAAACATCTAACAACGTGGTTTGTAGGATTCTAAACCAATTTTCATGCAACATGAGTGATTATAAGTGTTTCAATGAGCTATGTACTAGTTTGACGAACTTATGAAACATCTAACAACGTGGTTGTTAGGAATCTAATCCAAGTTTCATGCAACATGAGTGCTTATAACTGTCTCAATGAGATTTGTACAAGTTTGACGAACTTATTAAACATCTAGAAACGCGTTTCTAGGACACTAAACCAAGTTTTATGCAGCGTGATTGCTTATAAGTTCCTCAATGAGCTTTCTTAAAGTTTGACAAATTTATGAAATATCTAACAACGTGGGTTCTATTAATCTAAACAAAGCTTCAGGCAACATGAGTATTTATAGGTGTCTCAATGATCTTTGTACAAGTTTGACAACCTTATGAAACATCTAACAACATGGTTTCTAGGTCTCTAAACCAATTTTCATGCAACATGAGTGCTTATAAATGTCTCAATGAGCTTGGTACAAGTTTCACAAACTTATGAAACATCTAACAACGAGTTTCTAGGACTCTAAACAAAGTTTCATCCATCATGAGTGCTTATAAAATCATCAATGAGCTTTCTTATAGTTTGACAAACTTATGAAATATCTAACGAGCGTGGTTTCTAGAACTATAATCCAAGCTTCATGCAACATGAGTACTTATAAGTGTCTCAATGAGCTTTGTAAAAGCTTGACAAACTGATGAAACATTTAACAACGTGGTTTCTAGGACTCTAAACCAAGTTTCATGCAACATGAGTGCTTATAAGTGTCTCAACGAGCTTTGTACAAGTTTGACGAACTTATGAAACATCTAACAACGCGTTTCTAGGACTCTAAACAAGTTTCATGGAACATGAGTTCTTATAAGTGTCTACATGAGCTTTGTACAAGTTTGACGAACTTATGAAACATCTAACAACGTGTTTCTAGGACTCTAAACCAAGTTTCTTGCAACATGAGTGCTTATAAGTGTCTCACTGAGCTTTGTACTTGTTTGACGAACTTATGAAACATCTAACAACGCGTTTCTACGACTCTAAACAAAGTTTCATGCAACTTGAGTGCTTATAAGTGTCTCAATGTGCTCTGTACAAGTTTGACGAACTTATGAAACATCTAACAACGTGGTATAGGACTCTACACCAAGTTTCATGCAACATGAGTGCTTATAAATGTATCAATGAGCTTTGTATAAGTTTGACGAACTTAACAACGCGTTTCAAGGACTCTAAACCAAGTTTCTTGCAGCATGAGTGCGTATAAGTGTCTCAATGCGCTTTGTACAAGTTTGACGAACTTATGAAACATCTAACAACGAGTTTCTAAAACTCTAAACCAAGTTTTGTCCAACATGAGTGCTTATAAAATTCTCAACGAGGTTTGTTAAAGTTTGACAAACTTATGAAATATCAAACAACGTGGTTTCTAGGACTCTAAACCAAGCTTCATGCAACATGAGTCCTTATAAGTGTCTCAATGAGCTTTGTACAATTTTGACAAACTTATGAAACATCTAACAACGTGGTTTCTAGGACTCTAAACCAAGTTTCATGCAACATGAGTGCTTATAAGTGTCTCGATGATCTTTGTACAAGTTTGATGAACTTATGAAACATCTAGCAACGCGTTTCTAAGACTCTAAACCAAGTTTCATGCAACATGAGTTCTTATAAGTGTCCTAATGAGTTTTGTAAAAGTTTGACGAACTTATGAAACATCTAACAATGCGTTTCTAGGACCTAAATCAAAGTTCTTGCAACATGAGTGCTTATAAGTGTCTCAATGAGCTTTGTACAAGTTTGAAGAACTTATAAAATATCTAACAACGCGTTTCTAGGACTCTAAACCAAGTTTCATGCAACATGAGTGCTTATAAGTGTCTCAATGATCTTTGTACAAGTTTGATGAACTTATGAAACATCTAGCAACGCGTTTCTAAGACTCTAAACCAAGTTTCATGATACATGAGTTCTTATAAGTGTCTCAATGAGCTTTGTAAAAGTTTGACGAACTTATGAAACATCTAACAATGCGTTTCTAGGACCTTAAATCAAGTTTCTTGCAACATGAGTGCTTATAAGTGTCTCAATGAGCTTTGTACAAGTTTGAAGAACTTATAAAATATCTAACAACGCGTTTCTAGGACTCTAAACCAAGTTTCTTTGTACAAGTTTGACGAACTTATGAAATGTCTAACAACTCGTTTCTAGGACTCTAAACCTTGTTTCTTGCAACATGAGTGCTTATAAGTGTCTCAATAAGCTTTGTACAAGTTTGGCGAACTTATGAAACATATGACAACCCGTTTCTAGGACTCTAAACCAAGTTTCATGCAACATGACTGCTATAAGTTCCTCAATAAGCTTTGTTAAAGTTTGACGAATTTATGAAATATCTAACAACGTGGTAACTAGGAATCTAAACAAAGCTTCATGCAACATGAGTGCTTATAAGTGTCTCAATGAGCTTTGTACAAGTTTCGCGAAGTTATGAAACATCTAACAACGAGTTTCCAGGACTCCAAACTAAATTTCATCCAACATGAGTGCTTATAAAATGAGCTTTGTTTAAGTTTGACAAACTTATGAAATATCTAACAACGTGGTTTCTAGGACTCTAAACCAAGCTTCATCCAACACGAGTGCTTATAAGTGTCTCAATGAGCTTTGTAAAAGTTTGACAAACTTATGAAACATCTAACAACGTGGTTTCTAGGACTCTAAACCAAGTTTCATGCAACATGAGTGCTTATAAGTGTCTCAATGAGCTTTGTACAAGTTTGATGAACTTATGAAACATCTACAAACGCGTTTCGAAGACTCTAAAATAAGTTTCATGCAAGATGAGTGCTTATAAGTTTCTCAATGAGCTTAGTGCAAGGTTGACGAACTTATGAAACATCTAATAACTCGTTTCTAGGACTCTAAATAAAGTTTCTTGCAACATGAGTGCTTATAAGTGTCTCAATGAGCTTTGTACTAGTTTGACGAACTTATGAAACATCTAACAACGCGTTTCTAGGACTCTAAACCAGGTTTCTTGCAACATGAGTTATTATAAGTTTCTCAATGAGCTTTGTACTAGTATGAAGAACTTATAAAATATCTAACAACGCGTTTCTAAGACTCTAAACCAAGTTTCTTGCAACATGAGTGATTATAAGTTTCTCAATGAGCTTTGTACAAGTTGACGAACTTATGAAACATTTAACAATGCTTTTCTAGAAGTGTCTCAATGAGCTTTGTACAAGTTTGACACACTGATGAAACATCTAACAACTCGTTTCTAGGGCTCTAAACCAATATTCTTGCAACATGAGTGCTTATAAGTGTCTTAATGAGCTTTGTACTAGTTTGACGAACTTATGAAACATCTAACAATGCGTTTCTAGGACTCTAATCCAAGTTTCATGCAACATGAGTGCTTATAAGTGTCTCAATGAGCTTTGTACAAGTTTGAAGAACTTATGAAATATCTAACAACGCGTTTCTAGGACTCTAAACCAAGTTTCTTGCAACATGAATGCTTAGAAGTGTCTCAATGAGCTTTGTACAAGTTTGACGAACTTATGATACATCTAACAACTCGTTTCTAGGACTCTAAACCAAGTTTCTTCCAACATGAGTGCTTATAAGTGTCTCAATGAGCTTTGTACAAGTTTGACGAATTTATGAAACATCTGTCAACGCGTTTCTAGGAATCTAAACCAATTTTCATGTAACATGAGTGTTATAAGTTCCTCAATAAGCTTTGTTAAAGTTTGACGAATTTATGAAATATCTAACAACGTGGTTTCTGGGTATCTAAACCAAGCTTCATGCAACATGAGTGCTTATAAGTGTCTCAATGATCTTAGTACAAGTTTGACGAACTTATGAAATATCTAACAACTTGGGTTCTAGGAATCTAAACCAAGTTTCATGCAACATGAGTGCTTATAAGTGTCTCAATGAACTTTGTAGAAGTTTGACAAACTTACTAAACATCTAACAACGTGGTTTCTAGGACTCTAAACCAGGTTTCATGCAACATGAGTGCTTATAAGTATCTCAATGAGCTTTGTACAAGTTTGATGAACTTATGAAACATCTACCAACGCGTTTCTAAGACTCTAAAATAAGTTTCATGCAACATGAGTGCGTATAAGTGTTTCAATGAGATTTGAACAAGTTTGACGAACTTATCAAACATCTAACAACTCGTTTCTAGGACTTTAAACCGAGTTTCTTGCAACATGAGTGCTTATAAGTGTCTCAATGAGCTTTGTACTAGTTTGACAAACTTACGAAACATCTAACAACGCGTTTCTAGAACTCTAAAACAAGTTTCATGCAACATGAGTGCGTATAAGTGTCTCAATGAGCTTTGTACTAGTTTGACGGACTTATGAAACATCTAACAACGCATTTCTAAGACTCTAAACCAAGTTTCATGCAACATAAGTGCTTATAAGTTCCTCAATGACTTTAAACAAAGTTTCATGTAACATCTAACAACACGCTTCTACGACTCTAAACAAAGTTTCATGTAACATGAGTGCTTATAAGTGTCTCAATGTGCTTTGTATAAGTTTGACGAACTTTTGAAAGATCTAACAACGTGGTTTCTAGGACACTAAACCAAGTTTAATGCAACATGAGTGCTTATAAGTGTTTCAATGAACTTTGTACAAGTTTGACGAACTTATGAAACATCTAACAACGTGGTTGGTAGGAATATAAACCAAGTTTCATGCAACATGAGTCATTATAAGTGTCTCAATGAGCTTTTTACAAGTTTGACGAACTTAAGAAACATCTAACAACACGTTTCTAGGACTCTAAACCAAATTTCATGCAACATGAGTGTTTATAAGTTCCTCAACGAGCTTTGTACAAGTTTCACGAATTATGAAACATATAACAATGTGTTTCTAGGACACTAAACCAGGTTTCATGCTGCGTCATTGCTTATAAGTTCCTCAATGAGCTTTGTTAAAGTTTGACGAATTTATGAAATATCTAACAACGTGGGTTCTATGACTCTAAACCAATCTTCATTCAACATGAGTGTTTATAAGTGTCTCAATGATCTTTGTACAAGTGTGACAACCTTATGAAACATCGAACAACGTGGTTTCTAGGACTCTAAACCAAGTTTCATGCAACATGAGTGCTTATAAGTGTCTCAGTGAGCTTGGTACAAGTTTCACAAACTTATGAAACATCTAACAACGAGTTTCTAGGACTCTAAACAAAGTTTCATCCAACATGGGTGCTTATAAAATCCTCAGTGAGCTTTGTTATAGTTTGACAAACTTATGAAATATCTAACAACGTGGTTTCTAGAACTATAAGCCAAGCTTCATGCAACATGAGTGCTTATAAGTGTCTCAATGAGCTTTGTAAAAGTTTTACAAACTGATGAAACATCTAACAACGTGGTTTCTAGGACTCTAAACCAAGTTTCATCCAACATGAGTGCTTATAAGTGTCTCAACGAGCTTTGTAGAAGTTTAACGAACTTATGAAACATCTAACAACCCGTTTCTAGGACTCTAAACAAATTTCATGGAACATGAGTGCTTATAAGTGTATTAATGAGATTTATACAAGTTTGACGAACTTAAGAAACATCTAATTACCTGTTTCTAGGACTCTAAACCAAGTTTTTTGCAACATGAGTGCTTATAAGTGTCTCAATGAGCTTTGTACTTGTTTGACGAACTTATGAAATATCTAACAACGCGTTTCTACGACTCTAAACAAAGTTTCATGCAACTTGAGTGCTTATAAGTGTCTCAATGTGCTCTGTACAAGTTTCACGAACTTATGAAACATCTAACAACGTGGTATATAGGACTCTACACCAAGTTTCATGCAACATTACTACTTATAAGTGTATCAATGAGCTTTGTACAAGTTTGACGAACTTATGAAACATCTAACAACGCGTTTCTAGGACTCTAAAATAAGTTTCATGCAACATGAGTGCATATAAGTGTTTCAATGAGATTTGTACAAGTTTGACGAACTTATGAAACATCTAACAACTCGTTTCTAGGACTCTAAACCGACTTTCTTGCAACATGAGTGCTTATAAGTGTCTCAATGAGCTTTGTACTAGTTTGACGAACTTATGAAACATCTAACAACACGCTTCTACGACTCTAAACAAAGTTTCATGTAACATGAGTGCTTATAAGTGTCTCAATGTGCTTTGTACAAGTTTGACGAACTTATGAAATATCTAACAACGTGGTTTATAGGACTCTAAACCAAGTTTCATGCAACATGAGTGCTTATAAGTGTTTCAATGAACTTTGTACTAGTTTGACGAACTTATGAAACATCTAACAACGTGGTTGGTGGGACTCTAAACCAAGTTTCATGAAACATGAGTGCTTAGAAGTGTCTCAATGAGCTTTGTACAAGTTTGACGAACTTATGAAATGTCTAACAACTCGTTTCTAGGACTCTAAACCTTGTTTCTTGCAACATGAGTGCTTATAAGTGTCTCAATGAGCTTTGTACAAGTTCGACGAATTTATGAAACATCTGACAACGCGTTTCTAGGAATCTAAACCAAGCTTCATGCAACATGAGTGCTTCTAAGTGTCTCAATGATCTTAGTACAAGTTTGACGAACTTATGAAACATCTAACAACGCGTTTCTAGAACTCTAAACCAAGTTTCCTGCAACATTAGTGCTTATAAGTGTCTCAATGAGTTTTGTATAGGTTTGACGACCTTATGAAAAACCTAACAACGAGTTTCTAGGACTCTAAACCAACTTTCATCAAACATGAGTGCTTATAAGTGTCTCAATGAGCTTCGTACTAGTTTTACAAACTTTTAAAACATCTAACAACGCAATTCTACGACTCTATACAAAGTTTCATGCAACATAAGTGCTTATAAGTGTCTCAATGTGCTTTCTACAAGTTTGACAAACTTATGAAACATCTAACAACGTTGTTTCTAGGACAATAAACCAAGTTTCATGCAACATGAGTATTTATAAGTGTCTCAATGAACTTTGTACTCGTTTGACGAACTTATGAAACATCTACCAACGCGGTTTTAGAACTCTAAACCAAGTTTCATCCAAACCTTGTTTCTTGCAACATGAGTGCTTATAAGTGTCTCAATGTGCTTTATACAATTTTGACGAACTTATGAAACATCTAACAACATGGTTTCTAGGACTCTAAACCAAGTTTCATGCAACATGAGTGCTTATAAGTGTCTCAATGAGCTTTGTACAAGTTTGACGAACTTATGAAATATCTAAAAACGCGTTTCTAGGACTCTAAACAAGTTTAATGCAACATGAGTGCTTATAAGTGTCTCAATGTGCTATGTACAAGTTTAAAAAACTTATGAAACATCTAACAACGTGGTTGATAGGACTCTAAACAAAGTTTCATTCAACATGAGTGCTTATTAGTATCTCAATGAGGTTTGTACAAGTTTAACGAACTTATGAAACATCTAACAATGCGTTTCTAGAACCCTAAACCAAGTTTCTTGCAATATGAGTGTTTATAAGTGTCTCAATGAGCTTTGTAAAAATTTGAAGAACTTATGAAACATCTAACAACGCGTTTGTAGGACTCTAAACCAAGTTTCTTGCAACATGAGTGCTTAGAAGTGTCTCAATGAGCTTTGTACAAGTTTGACAAACTTATGAAACATCTAACAACTCATTTCTAGGACTCTAAACCAATTTTCTTGCAACATGAGTTCTTGTAAGTGTCTCAATGAGCTTTGTACTAGTTTTACGAACTTATGAAACATCTAACAACGCTTTTCTACGACTCTAAACAAAGTTTCATGCAACATGAGGGCTTATAAGTGTCTCAATGTGCTTTGTAAAAGTTTTACAAACTTATGAAACATCCAACACCGTCGTTTCTAGGACTCTAAACCAAGTTTCATGCAACATGAGTGCTTATAAGTGTCTCAATGAGATTTGTACTAGTTTGACGAACTTATAAAACATCTATAAACGTGGTTGCTAGGAATCTAAACCAAGTTTCATGCAACATGATTGCTTATAAGTGTCTCAATGAGATTTGTACTAGTTTGACGAACTTATGAAACATCTAACAACGCGTTTCTAGGATTCTAAACAAAGTTTCTAGCAACATGAGTGCTTATAAGTGTCTCAATGAGCTTGGTACAAGTTTGACGAACTTATGAGACATCTAACAACTCGTTTCTACGACCCTAAACCAAATTTCTTGCAACATGAGTGCTTATAAGTGTCACAATGAGCTTGGTACAAGTTTGACCAACTTATGAAACATCTAACAATAAGTTTCTAGGACTCTAAACAAAGTTTTATCCCACATGAGTGCTTATAAAATTCTCAATGATCTTTGTTAATGTTTAACAAACTTATGAAATACCTAACAACGTGGTTTCTATGACTCTAAACCAAGCTTCATACAACATGAGTGCTTATAAGTGCCTCAATGAGCTTTGTACAATTTTGACCCTATGAAACATCTAAAAACGTGGTTTCTAGGACTCTAAACCAAGTTTTATGCAACATGAGTGCTTATAAGTGTCTCAATGAGCTTTGTATATATAAGTTTGATGAACTTATGAAACATCTAACAACAAGTTTCTAAGACTCTAAAAAAAGTTTCATGCAACATGAGTGCTTATAAATGTCTCGATGAGCTTTGTACAAGTTTGACGAACTTATGAAACATCTAACAACACGTTTCTAGGACTCTAAACCACGTTTCTTGCAACATGAGTACTTATAAGTGTCTCAATGATATTTGTACTAGTTTGACGAATTTATGAAACATCTAACAACGCTTTTGTAGGACTCTAAACCAAGTTTCATGCAACATGAGGGCTTATAAGTTTCTCAATGATCTTTGTACTAGTTTGGCGAACTTATGAAATATCTAACAACGTGGTTGCTAGGCCTCTAAACCAATTTTCATGCAACATGAGTGCTTATAAGTGTCTTAATTAGCTTTGTATAAGTTTGAAGAAGTTATTAAACATCTAACAACGTGGTTTCTAGGACTCTAAACCATGTTTCATGCAACATGAGTGCTTATAAATGTCTCAATGAGATTTGTACAAGTTTGACAAACTTATGAAATATCTAACAATGCGTTTCTAGGACTCTAAACCAAGTTTCATGCAACATGAGTGCTTATAAGTGTCTCAATGACATTTGTACAGGTTTTCCAAACTTATTAACCATCTAACAACGAGTTTCTAAGACTCTAAACAAGGTTTCATCAAACATGAGTGCTTATAAAGGTCTCAATGTGCTTTGTACAAGTTTGACGAACTTATGAAACATCTAACAACGTGATTTATAGGACTCTAAACCAAGTTTCATGCATCATGAGTGCTTATAAGTTTCTTAAAGAGCTTTGTACTCGTTTGACGAACTTATGAAACATCTAACAACGCGTTTCTAGAACTCTATACCAAGTTTCTTGCAACATGAGTGCTTATAAGTGTCTCAATGAGCTTTGTACTAGTTTCACGAATTTATGAAACATTTAACAACGCGTTTGTAGGACTCTAAACCAAGTTTAATGCAACATCAGTGCTTATAAGTGTCTCAATGAGCTTTGTACCAGTTTGGCGAACTTATGAAATATCTAACAACGTGGTTGCTAGGACTCTAAACCAAGTTTCATGCAACATGAGTGCTTATAAGTGTCTCAATTAGCTTTATATAAGTTTGAATAAGTTATTTAACATCTAACAACGTGGTTTATAGGACTCTAAACCATGTTTCATGAAACATGAGTGCTTATAAGTGTCTCAATGAGCTTTGTACAAGTTTGACGAACTTATGAAACATCTAACAATGCGTTTCTAGGACTCTAAACCAAGTTTCTTGCAACATGAGTGCTTATAAGTGTCTCAATAAGCTTGAACAAGTTTGAGGAACTTATGAAACATCTAACAACGAGTTTCTAGGACTCTAAACCATGTTTCATCCAACATGAGTGCTTATAAAATGGTTTCTAGGACTCTAAACAAGGCTTCATGCAACATGAGTGCTTATAAGTGTCTCAATGAGCTTTGTACAAGTTTTACAAACTTATGAAGCATCTGACAACGTGGTTTCTAGGACTCTAAACCAAGTTTCATGCCACATGAGTGCTAATAAGTATCTCAATGAGGTTTGTACAAGTTTGACGAACTTATGAAACATCTAAAAACTCGTTTCTAGGACTCTAAACCAAGTTTCTTGCAACATGAGTACTTATAAGTGTCTCAATGAACTTTGTACAAGTTTGACGAACTTATGAAACATCTAACACCGCGTTTCTAGGACTCTAAACCAAGTTTCTTGCAACATGAATGCTTATAAGTGTCTCAATGAGCTTGGTACAAGTTTGACGAACTTATAAAACATCTAACAACTCGTTTCTAGGACTCTAAACCAATTTTCTTGCAACATGAGTGTTTTGTACTAGTTTGACGAACTTATGAAACATCTAACAACGCGTTTCTACGACTCTAAACAAAGTTTCATGCAACATGAGTGCTTATTAGTGTCTCAATGAGCTTTGTACAAGTTTGAAGAACTTATGAAATATAAAACAACGCGTTTCTAGGACTCTAAACCAAGTTTCTTGCAAGATGAGTGCTTAGAAGTGCCTCAATGAGCTTTGTAGAAGTTTGACGAACTTATGAAACATCTAACAACTCGTTTCTAGGACTCTAAATCAAGTTTCTTGCAACATAAGTGCTTATAAGTGTCTCAATGAGCTTTGTACTAGTTTGACGAACTTATCAAACATCTAACAACACGTTTCTACGACTCTAAACAAAGTTTCATGCAACATGTGTTCTTATAAGTGTCTCAATGAGCTTTGTTCTAGTTTGACGAACTTATGAAACATCTAACAATGCGTTTCTACGACTCTAAACCAAGTTTCTCGCAACATGAGTGCTTATAAGTGTCTCAATAAGCACCTTACAAGTTTGACGAACTTATGAAACATCTAACAACGAGTTTCTAGGACTCTAAACCAAGTTTCATCCAACATGAGTGCTTATAAAATTCTCAATGAGTTTGTTAAAGTTTGACAAACTTATGAAATATCTAACAAAATGGTCTTTGGGACTCTAAACAAGGCTTCATTAAACATTAGTGAAGTGTCTCAATGAGCTTTGTACAAATTTGACAAACTTATGAAGTATCTAACATTGTGGTTTCTAGGACTCTAAACCAAGTTTCATGCAACATGAGTGCAAATAAGTATCTCAATGAGGTTTGTTTAAGCTTGACGAACTTATGAAACATATAACAACGCGTTTCTAGGACTCTAAAACAAATATCTTGCAACATGAGTGCTTAGAAATGTCTCAATGAACTTTGTACATGTTTGAAAAATTTATGAAACATCTAACAACTCGTTTCTAGGACTCTAAACCAAGTTTCTTGAAACATGAGTGCTTATAAGTGTCTCAATGAGCTTGGTACAAGTTTGACGAACTGATGAAACATCTAACAACTCGTTTCTAGGACTCTAAACCAAGTTTCTTGCAACATGAGTTCTTATAAGTGTCTCAATGATCTTTTTATTAGTTTGTCGAACTTATGAAACATCTAACAACGCATTTATACGACTCTAAACAAAGTTTCATGCAACATGAGTGCTTATAAGTGTCTCAATGAGCTTTGTACAAGTTTGAAGAACTTACGAAATATCTAACAACGCGTTTCTAGGACTCTAAACCAAGTTTCTTGCAACATGAGTGCTTATAAGTGTCTCAATGAGCTTGGTACAAGTTTGACGAACTGATGAAACATCTAACAACTCGTTTCTAGGACTCTAAACCAAGTTTCTTGCAACATGAGTTCTTATAAGTGTCTCAATGATCTTTTTATTAGTTTGACGAACTTATGAAACATCTAACAACGCATTTCTACGACTCTAAACAAAGTTTCATGCAACATGAGTGCTTATAAGTGTCTCAATGAGCTTTGTACAAGTTTGAAGAACTTACGAAATATCTAACAACGCGTTTCTAGGACTCTAAACCAAGTTTCTTGCAACATGAGTGCTTAGAAGTGTTTCAATGAGCTTTGTACAACTTTGACGAAGTTATGAAACATCTAACAATGCGTTTCTACGACTCTAAACACAGTTTCATGCAACATGTGTTCTTATAATTGTCTCAATGAGCTTTGTTCTAGTTTCACGAACTTATAAAACATCTAACAATGCGTTTCTACGACACTAAACAAAGTTTCATCCAACATGAGTGCTTATAAGTGTCTCAATGTGCTATGTACAAGTTTGAAAAACTTATGAAACATCTAACAACGTGGTTTATATGACTCTAAACCAAGTTTCATGCAACACGAGTGCTTATAAGTGTCTCAATGAGCTTTGTTAAAGTTTGACGAACTTATGAAACATCTAACAACGCGTTTCTAGGACTCTAAACCAAGTTTCTTGCAACATGAGTGCTTATAAGTGTCTCAATAACCACGATATAAGTTTTACGAACTTATGAAACATCTAACAACGAGTTTGTAGGACTATAAACCAAGTTTCATCCAACATGAGTGCTTATAAAAATCTCAATGAGTTTGTTAAAGTTTGACAAACTTATGAAATATCTAACATCTTGGTTTCTAGGACGTTAAACCAAGCTTCATGCAACATGAGTGTTTATAAGTGTCTGAATGAGCTTTGTACAAGTTTGACAAACTTATGAAGCATCTAACAACGTGGTTTCTAGGACTCTAAACCAAGTTTAATGCAACATGAGTGCTTATAAAATTCTCAATGTGCTTTTTTAAAGTTTGACAAACTTATTAAATATCTAACAACGAGTTTGTAGGACTCTAAACCAACTTTCATCAAACATGAGTGCTTATAAGTGTTTCAATGAGATTTGTGCAAGTTTGACGAACTTGTGAAACATCTAACAACGCGTTTCTAGGACTCTAAACCAAGTTTCATCCAACATGAGTGCTTATAAAATTCTCAATGAGTTTGATAAAGTTTGACAAACTTATGAAATATCTAACAAAATGGTCTTTGGGACTCTAAACAAGGCTTCATTAAACATTAGTGAAGTGTCTCAATGAGCTTTGTACAAATTTGACAAACTTATGAAGTATCTAACATTGTGGTTTCTAGGACTCTAAACCAAGTTTCATGCAACATGAGTGCAAATAAGTATCTCAATGAGGTTTGTTTAAGCTTGACGAACTTATGAAACATATAACAACGCGTTTCTAGGACTCTAAACCAAATATCTTGCAACATGAGTGCTTAGAAATGTCTCAATGAACTTTGTACATGTTTGAAAAATTTATGAAACATCTAACAACTCGTTTCTAGGACTCAACCAAGTTTCTTGAAACATGAGTGCTTATAAGTGTCTCAATGAGCTTGGTACAAGTTTGACGAACTGATGAAACATCTAACAACTCGTTTCTAGGACTCTAAACCAAGTTTCTTGCAACATGAGTTCTTATAAGTGTCTCAATGATCTTTTTATTAGTTTGACGAACTTATGAAACATCTAACAACGCATTTATACGACTCTAAACAAAGTTTCATGCAACATGAGTGCTTATAAGTGTCTCAATGAGCTTTGTACAAGTTTGAAGAACTTACGAAATATCTAACAACGCGTTTCTAGGACTCTAAACCAAGTTTCTTGCAACATGAGTGCTTATAAGTGTCTCAATGAGCTTGGTACAAGTTTGACGAACTGATGAAACATCTAACAACTCGTTTCTAGGACTCTAAACCAAGTTTCTTGCAACATGAGTTCTTATAAGTGTCTCAATGATCTTTTTATTAGTTTGACGAACTTATGAAACATCTAACAACGCATTTCTACGACTCTAAACAAAGTTTCATGCAAGATGAGTGTTTATAAGTGTCTCAATGAGCTTTGTACAAGTTTGAAGAACTTACGAAATATCTAACAACGCGTTTCTAGGACTCTAAACCAAGTTTCTTGCAACATGAGTGCTTAGAAGTGTTTCAATGAGCTTTGTACAACTTTGACGAAGTTATGAAACATCTAACAATGCGTTTCAACGACTCTAAACACAGTTTCATGCAACATGTGTTCTTATAATTGTCTCAATGAGCTTTGTTCTAGTTTCACGAACTTATAAAACATCTAACAATGCGTTTCTACGACACTAAACAAAGTTTCATCCAACATGAGTGCTTATAAGTGTCTCAATGTGCTATGTACAAGTTTGAAAAACTTATGAAACATCTAACAACGTGGTTTATATGACTCTAAACCAAGTTTCATGCAACACGAGTGCTTATAAGTGTCTCAATGAGCTTTGTTAAAGTTTGACGAACTTATGAAACATCTAACAACGCGTTTCTAGGACTCTAAACCAAGTTTCTTGCAACATGAGTGCTTATAAGTGTCTCAATAACCACGATATAAGTTTTACGAACTTATGAAACATCTAACAACGAGTTTCTAGGACTATAAACCAAGTTTCATCCAACATGAGTGCTTATAAAAATCTCAATGAGTTTGTTAAAGTTTGACAAACTTATGAAATATCTAACATCTTGGTTTCTAGGACGTTAAACCAAGCTTCATGCAACATGAGTGTTTATAAGTGTCTGAATGAGCTTTGTACAAGTTTGACAAACTTATGAAGCATCTAACAACGTGGTTTCTAGGACTCTAAACCAAGTTTAATGCAACATGAGTGCTTATAAAATTCTCAATGTGCTTTTTTAAAGTTTGACAAACTTATTAAATATCTAACAACGAGTTTGTAGGACTCTAAACCAACTTTCATCAAACATGAGTGCTTATAAGTGTTTCAATGAGATTTGTGCAAGTTTGACGAACTTGTGAAACATCTAACAACGCGTTTCTAGGACTCTAAACCAAGTTTCATCCAACATGAGTGCTTATAAAATTCTCAATGAGTTTGATAAAGTTTGACAAACTTATGAAATATCTAACAAAATGGTCTTTGGGACTCTAAACAAGGCTTCATTAAACATTAGTGAAGTGTCTCAATGAGCTTTGTACAAATTTGACAAACTTATGAAGTATCTAACATTGTGGTTTCTAGGACTCTAAACCAAGTTTCATGCAACATGAGTGCAAATAAGTATCTCAATGAGGTTTGTTTAAGCTTGACGAACTTATGAAACATATAACAACGCGTTTCTAGGACTCTAAACCAAATATCTTGCAACATGAGTGCTTAGAAATGTCTCAATGAACTTTGTACATGTTTGAAAAATTTATGAAACATCTAACAACTCGTTTCTAGGACTCAACCAAGTTTCTTGAAACATGAGTGCTTATAAGTGTCTCAATGAGCTTGGTACAAGTTTGACGAACTGATGAAACATCTAACAACTCGTTTCTAGGACTCTAAACCAAGTTTCTTGCAACATGAGTTCTTATAAGTGTCTCAATGATCTTTTTATTAGTTTGACGAACTTATGAAACATCTAACAACGCATTTATACGACTCTAAACAAAGTTTCATGCAACATGAGTGCTTATAAGTATCTCAATGAGCTTTGTACAAGTTTGAAGAACTTACGAAATATCTAACAACGCGTTTCTAGGACTCTAAACCAAGTTTCTTGCAACATGAGTGCTTATAAGTGTCTCAATGAGCTTGGTACAAGTTTGACGAACTGATGAAACATCTAACAACTCGTTTCTAGGACTCTAAACCAAGTTTCTTGCAACATGAGTTCTTATAAGTGTCTCAATGATCTTTTTATTAGTTTGACGAACTTATGAAACATCTAACAACGCATTTCTACGACTCTAAACAAAGTTTCATGCAACATGAGTGCTTATAAGTGTCTCAATGAGCTTTGTACAAGTTTGAAGAACTTACGAAATATCTAACAACGCGTTTCTAGGACTCTAAACCAAGTTTCTTGCAACATGAGTGCTTAGAAGTGTTTCAATGAGCTTTGTACAACTTTGACGAAGTTATGAAACATCTAACAATGCGTTTCTACGACTCTAAACACAGTTTCATGCAACATGTGTTCTTATAATTGTCTCAATGAGCTTTGTTCTAGTTTCACGAACTTATAAAACATCTAACAATGCGTTTCTACGACACTAAACAAAGTTTCATCCAACATGAGTGCTTATAAGTGTCTCAATGTGCTATGTACAAGTTTGAAAAACTTATGAAACATCTAACAACGTGGTTTATATGACTCTAAACCAAGTTTCATGCAACACGAGTGCTTATAAGTGTCTCAATGAGCTTTGTTAAAGTTTGACGAACTTATGAAACATCTAACAACGCGTTTCTAGGACTCTAAACCAAGTTTCTTGCAACATGAGTGCTTATAAGTGTCTCAATAACCACGATATAAGTTTTACGAACTTATGAAACATCTAACAACGAGTTTGTAGGACTATAAACCAAGTTTCATCCAACATGAGTGCTTATAAAAATCTCAATGAGTTTGTTAAAGTTTGACAAACTTATGAAATATCTAACATCTTGGTTTCTAGGACGTTAAACCAAGCTTCATGCAACATGAGTGTTTATAAGTGTCTGAATGAGCTTTGTACAAGTTTGACAAACTTATGAAGCATCTAACAACGTGGTTTCTAGGACTCTAAACCAAGTTTAATGCAACATGAGTGCTTATAAAATTCTCAATGTGCTTTTTTAAAGTTTGACAAACTTATTAAATATCTAACAACGAGTTTGTAGGACTCTAAACCAACTTTCATCAAACATGAGTGCTTATAAGTGTTTCAATGAGATTTGTGCAAGTTTGACGAACTTGTGAAACATCTAACAACGCGTTTCTAGGACTCTAAACCAAGTTTCATCCAACATGAGTGCTTATAAAATTCTCAATGAGTTTGATAAAGTTTGACAAACTTATGAAATATCTAACAAAATGGTCTTTGGGACTCTAAACAAGGCTTCATTAAACATTAGTGAAGTGTCTCAATGAGCTTTGTACAAATTTGACAAACTTATGAAGTATCTAACATTGTGGTTTCTAGGACTCTAAACCAAGTTTCATGCAACATGAGTGCAAATAAGTATCTCAATGAGGTTTGTTTAAGCTTGACGAACTTATGAAACATATAACAACGCGTTTCTAGGACTCTAAACCAAATATCTTGCAACATGAGTGCTTAGAAATGTCTCAATGAACTTTGTACATGTTTGAAAAATTTATGAAACATCTAACAACTCGTTTCTAGGACTCAACCAAGTTTCTTGAAACATGAGTGCTTATAAGTGTCTCAATGAGCTTGGTACAAGTTTGACGAACTGATGAAACATCTAACAACTCGTTTCTAGGACTCTAAACCAAGTTTCTTGCAACATGAGTTCTTATAAGTGTCTCAATGATCTTTTTATTAGTTTGACGAACTTATGAAACATCTAACAACGCATTTATACGACTCTAAACAAAGTTTCATGCAACATGAGTGCTTATAAGTGTCTCAATGAGCTTTGTACAAGTTTGAAGAACTTACGAAATATCTAACAACGCGTTTCTAGGACTCTAAACCAAGTTTCTTGCAACATGAGTGCTTATAAGTGTCTCAATGAGCTTGGTACAAGTTTGACGAACTGATGAAACATCTAACAACTCGTTTCTAGGACTCTAAACCAAGTTTCTTGCAACATGAGTTCTTATAAGTGTCTCAATGATCTTTTTATTAGTTTGACGAACTTATGAAACATCTAACAACGCATTTCTACGACTCTAAACAAAGTTTCATGCAAGATGAGTGTTTATAAGTGTCTCAATGAGCTTTGTACAAGTTTGAAGAACTTACGAAATATCTAACAACGCGTTTCTAGGACTCTAAACCAAGTTTCTTGCAACATGAGTGCTTAGAAGTGTTTCAATGAGCTTTGTACAACTTTGACGAAGTTATGAAACATCTAACAATGCGTTTCTACGACTCTAAACACAGTTTCATGCAACATGTGTTCTTATAATTGTCTCAATGAGCTTTGTTCTAGTTTCACGAACTTATAAAACATCTAACAATGCGTTTCTACGACACTAAACAAAGTTTCATCCAACATGAGTGCTTATAAGTGTCTCAATGTGCTATGTACAAGTTTGAAAAACTTATGAAACATCTAACAACGTGGTTTATATGACTCTAAACCAAGTTTCATGCAACACGAGTGCTTATAAGTGTCTCAATGAGCTTTGTTAAAGTTTGACGAACTTATGAAACATCTAACAACGCGTTTCTAGGACTCTAAACCAAGTTTCTTGCAACATGAGTGCTTATAAGTGTCTCAATAACCACGATATAAGTTTTACGAACTTATGAAACATCTAACAACGAGTTTCTAGGACTATAAACCAAGTTTCATCCAACATGAGTGCTTATAAAAATCTCAATGAGTTTGTTAAAGTTTGACAAACTTATGAAATATCTAACATCTTGGTTTCTAGGACGTTAAACCAAGCTTCATGCAACATGAGTGTTTATAAGTGTCTGAATGAGCTTTGTACAAGTTTGACAAACTTATGAAGCATCTAACAACGTGGTTTCTAGGACTCTAAACCAAGTTTAATGCAACATGAGTGCTTATAAAATTCTCAATGTGCTTTTTTAAAGTTTGACAAACTTATTAAATATCTAACAACGAGTTTGTAGGACTCTAAACCAACTTTCATCAAACATGAGTGCTTATAAGTGTTTCAATGAGATTTGTGCAAGTTTGATGAACTTGTGAAACATCTAACAACGCGTTTCTAGGACTCTAAACCAAGTTTCTTGCAACATTAGTTCTTATAAGTGTCTCAATGAGCTTAGTACAAATTTGAGGAACTTATGAAACATCTAATAACTCGTTTCTAGGACTCTGAACAAAGTTTCTTGCAACTTGAGTGCTTATAAGTGTCTCAATGAACTTTGTACTAGTTTGACAAACTTATGAAACATCTAACAACGCGTTTCTACGACTCTAAACAAAAGATTCATGCAACATGAGTGCTTATAAGTGTCTCAATGTGCTTTGTAAAAGTATGACAAACTTATGAAACATCTAACAACGTGGTTTCTGGGACTCTAAACCAAGTTTCATGCAACATGAGTGCTTATAAGTTTCTCAATGAGATTTTTACTAGTTTCACGAACTTATGAAACATATAACAACGTGGTTGCTTGGAATCTAAACCAAGTTTCTTGCAACATGATTGCTTATAAGTGTCTCTATGATCTTTGTAATAGTTTGATGAACTTATGAAACATCTAACAACGCGTTTCTAGGACTCTAAACCAATTTTCATGCAAAATGAGTGCTTTAAAGTGTCTTAATCAGCTTTTTAGAAGTTTGTAAAACTTACAAAACATCTAACGAGGCGGTTTCTAGGACTCTAAACCAAGTTTCATGCAACATGAGTGTCAATAAGAGTCTCCATGAGATTTGTACTAGTTTGTAGAACTTATGAAGCATCTAACAACGTGGTTGCTAGTGCTCTAAACAAAGTTTCATGTAAAATGAGTGCTTATAAGTGTCTCAATGAGCTTTGTACAAGTTTAACGAACTTATGAAACATTTAACAACGCGTTTCTAGGACTCTAAACCAAGTTTCACGCAACATGAGTGCTTATAAGTGTCTCAATGAGCTTTGTAAAAATTTGACGAACTTATGAAACATTTAACAACGCGTTTCTAGGACTCTAAACCAAGTTTCATGCAACATGAGTGCTTATAAGTGTCTAAATGAGCTTTGTACAGGTTTGACGAACTTATGAAACATCTAAAACGAGTTTCTAGGACTCTAAACCAAGTTTCATCAATTATGAGTGCTTATAAGTGTCTCAATGTGATTTTTACAAGTTTGACGAAACTATGAAACATCTAACAATTTGGTTTCTAGGACTCTAAACCATGTTTCCTGCAACATGAGTGCTTATAAGTGTCTCAATGAGCTTTGTACAAGTTTGATGAACTTATGAAACATCTAACAACGCTTTTCTAGGACTCTAAACAAGTTTCATGCAACATGAGTGCTTATAAGTGTCTTAATGAGCTTTGTATAAGTTTGACGAACTTATGAAACATCTTACAACGCGTTTCTAGTACTCTAAGCCAAGTTTCTTGCAACATGAGTTCTTATAAGTGTCTCAATGAGCTTTGTACTTGTTTGACGATCTTATGAAACATCTAACAACGCGTTTCTACGACTCTAAAAAAAGTTTCATGCAACATGAGTTCTTATAAGTGTCTCAATGTTTTCTTTACAAGTTTGACAAAGTTATGAAACATTTAACAACGTGGTTTCTAGGTCTCTAAACCAAGTTTCACGCAACATGAGTGCTTATAAGTGTCTCAATGAGCTTTGTACAAGTTTGATGAACTTATAAAACATCTACCAACGCGTTTCTAAGACTCTAAACCAAGTTTCATGCAATATAAGTGCTTATAAGTGTCTCAATGAGCTTTGTACAAGTTTGACAAACTTATGAAACACCTAACAACGCGTTTCTAGGACCCTAAACCAAGTTTCTTGCAACATGAGTTATTATAAGTGTCTCAATGAGCTTTGTAATAATTTGAAGAACTTATAAAATATCTAACAACGCGTTTCTAAGACTCTAAACTAAGTTTCTTGCAACATGAGTGCTTAGAAGTGTCTAAATGAGCTTTTTACAAGTTTGACACACTTATGAAACATCTAACAACTCGTTTCTAGAACTCTAAACCAAGTTTCTTGCAACATGAGTGCTTATAACTGTCTCAATGAGGTTTGTACAAGTTTGATGAACTTATGAAACATCTAAGAACGCATTTCTAGGACTCTTAACCAAGTTTCATGCAACATGAGTGTTTATAAGTTCTTCAATGAGCTTTGTACAAGTTTCACGAATTATGAAACATATAACAACCCGTTTCTAGGACACTAAACCAAGTTTCATGCAACATGAGTGCTTATAAGTTTCTCAATGAGCTTTTTTAAATTTTGACGAATTTATGAAATATCTAACAACGTGGTTTCTAGGAGTCTAAACAAAGCTTCATGCAACATGATTGCTTATAAGTGTCTCAATCATCTTTGTACAAGTTTGACGAACTTATGAAACATCTAACAACGTGGTTTCTAGGACTCTAAATCAAGTTTCATGCAACATGAGTGCTTATAAGTGTCTCAATGAGCTTGATACAAGTTTCACGAAGTTATGAAACATCTAACAACATGAGTGTTTATAAAACTCTCAATGAGCTTTTTTAAAGTTTGACAAACTTATGAAATATCTAACAACGAGTTTCTAGGACTCTAAACCAACTTTCATCAAACATGATTGCTTATAAGTGTCTTAATGAGCTTTGTACAAGTTTGACGAACTTATGAAACATCTTACAACTCGTTTCTAGGACTCTAAACCAAGTTTCTTGCAACATGAGTGCTTATAAGTGTCTCAATGAGCTTAGTACAAGTTTGACGAACTTATGAAATATCTAATAACTCGTTTCTAGGATTCTAAACCAAATTTCTTGCAACATGAGTGCTTATAAGTGACTCAATGAGCTTTGTACTAGTTTGATGAACTTATGAAACATCTAACAACGCGTTTCTACGTCTCTAAACAATGTTTCATGCAACATGAGTGCTTATATGTGTCTCAATGTGCTTTGTACAAGTTTGACAAACTTATGAAACATCTAACAACGTGGTTTCTAGGACTCTAAACCAAGTTTCATGCAACATGAGTACTTATAAGTGTCTCAATGAGATTTGTACTAGTTTCACGAAATTATGAAACATATAACAACGTGGTTGCTATGAATCAAAACCAAGTTTCATGCAACATGATTGCTTATAAGTTTTTCTATGAGATTTGTACTAGTTTGACGAACTTATGAAACATCTAACAACGCGTTTCTAGGACTCTAAACCAAGTTTCATGCAACATGAGTGCTTATAAGTGTCTTAATGAGCTTTTTACATGTTTGACGAACTTATGAAACATCTAACAAGGCGGTTTTTAGGACTCTAATTCATGCAACATGAGTGCCTATAAGTGTCTCAATGAGATTTGTACTAGTTTGTAGTACTTATGAAACATCTAATAACGTGGTTGCTAGGATTGTAAACCAAGGTTCATGCAGCATGAGTGCTTATAAGTGTCTCAATGAGCTTTGTACAAGTTTGACAAACTTATGAAACATTTAACAACGCTTTTCTAGGACTCTAAACCAAGTTTCATGCAACATGAGTGCTTATAAGTTTCTCAATGAGCTTTGTGCAAGTTTGACGAACTTATGAAACATTTTACAACGCGTTTCTAGGACTCTAAACCAAGTTTCATGCAACATGAGTGCTTATAAGTGTCTCAATGAGCTTTGTACAGGTTTGACGAACTTATGAAACATCTAACAACGAGTTTTTAGGAGTCTAAACCAAGTTTCATCCAACATGAGTGGTTATAAGTGTCTCAATGTGCTTTGTACAAGTTTGACGAACTTATGAAACATCTAACAACATGGTTTCTATGACTCTAAACCATGTTTCCTGCAACATGAGTGCTTATAAGTGTCTCAATGAGCTTTTTACAAGTTTAACGAACTTATGAAATATCTAACAACGCTTTTCTAGGACTGTAAACAAGTTTCATGCAACATGAGTGCTTATAAGTGTCTTAATGAGCTTTGTACAATTATGACGAACTTATGAAACATCTAACAACACGTTTCTAGGACTCTAAACCAAGTTTCTTGCAACATGAGTGCTTATAAGTGTCTCAATGTTCTCTTTACAAGTTTGACGAAGTTATGAAACATCTAACAACGTGGTTTATAGGACTCTAAAAAAAGTTTCATGCAACATGAGTGCATATAAGTGTCTCAATGAGCTTTATACAAGTTTGACGAACTTATGAAACATCTAACAACGCGTTTCTAGGACTCTAAACCAAGTTTCATGCAATATGAGTGCTTATAAGTGTCTCAATGAGCTTTGTACATGTTTGACGAACTTATGAAACATCTATAAACGAGTTTTTAGGACTCTAAACCAAGTTTCATCGAACATGAGTGCTTATAAGTGTCTCAATGTGCTTTGTACAAGTATGACGAACTTATGAAACATCTAACAACGTGGTCTCTAGGACTCTAAACCACGTTTCCTGCAACATGAGTGCTTATAAGTGTCTCATTGAGCTTTTTACAAGTTTAACAAACTTATGAAACATCTAACAACTCTTTTCTAGGACTCTAAACAAGTTTCATGCAACATGAGTGCTTATAAGTGTCTCAATGAGCTTTGTCCAAGTTTGACGAACTTATGAAACATCTAACAACGCGTTTCTAGGACTCTAAACCAAATTTCTTGCAGCATGAGGGCTTATAAGTGTCTCAATGAGCTTGGTACAAGTTTGACGAACTTATGAAACATCTAACAGCGAGATTCAAATACTCTAAACCAAGTTTCATTCAACATGAGTGCTTATAAAATTCTCAATGAGCTTTGTTAAAGTTTGACAAACTTATTAAATATCTAACAAGGTGGTTTCTAGGACTCTAAACCAAGCTTCATGCATCATGAGTGCTTATAAGTGTCTCAATGAGCTTTGTACAAGTTTGACAAACTTATGAAACATTTACCAACGCGTTTCTAAAACTCTAAACAAAGTTTCATGGAATATAAGTGCTTATAAGTGTCTCAATGACCTTTGTACAGGTTTTCCAAAACATATAACAACGTGGTTTCTATGGCTCTAAACCAAGTTTCATGCAACATGAGTGCTTATAAGTGACTCAATAAGATTTGTACTAGTTTCACGAAATTATGAAACATATAACAACGTGGTTGCTAGGAATCTAAACCAAGTTTCATGCAACATGATTGCTTATAAGTGTCTCTATGAGCTTTGTACTAGTTTGACGAACTTATGAAAGATCTAACAACGCGTTTCTAGGACTCTAAACCAAGTTTCATGCAACATGAGTGCTTATAAGTGTCTCAATGAGCTTTGTACTAGTTTGACGAACTTATGAAACATCTAACAACACGTTTCTACGACTCTAAACAATGTTTCAAGCAACATGAGTACTTATAAGTGTCTCAATGTGCTTTGCACAAGTTTGACAAACTTATGAAACATCTAACAACGTGGTTTCTAGGACTCTAAACCAAGTTTCATGCAACATGAGTGTTTATAAGTGTCTAAATGAGATTTGTACTAGTTTCTTGAACTTATGAAACATATAACAACGTGGTTGCTAGGAATCTAAACCAAGTTTCATGCAACATGATTGCTTATAAGTGTCTCTATGAGCTTTGTACTAGTTTGACGAACTTATGAAACATCTAACAACGCGTTTCTAGGAATCTAAACCAAGTTTCATGCAACATGAGTGCTTATAAGTGTCTTAATGAGCTTTGTACCAGTTTGATGAACTTATGATACATTTAACAACGTGTTTCTAGGACTCTAAACCAAGTTTCATGCAACATGAGTGCTTATAAGTGTCTCAATGAGCTTTGTACCAGTTTGATGAACTTATGAAACATTTAACAACGCGTTCTAGGACTCTAAACCAAGTTTCTTGCAACATGAGTGCTTATAAGTGTCTCAATGAGCTTTGTAATTGTTTGACGAACTTATGAAACATCTAACATCGCAGTTCTACGACTCTAAACAAAGTTTCATGCAACATGAGTTCTTATAAGTGTCTCAATGTTCTCTTTACAAGTTTGACAAAGTTATAAAACATCTAACAACGAGTTTCTAGGACTCTAAACTATGTTTCATCCAACATGAGTGCTTATAAAATCCTCAATGAGCTCTGTAAAAGTTTGACAAACTTCTTAATTATCTAACAACGTGGTTTCTAGGACTCTAAACCAAGATTCATGCAACATGAGTGCTTATAAGTGTCTCAGTGAGCTTTGTACAAGTTTGACAAACTTATGAAGCATCTAACAACATGGTTTCTAGGACTCTAATCCAAGTTTCATGCAACATGAGTGTTTATAAAATTCTCAATGAGCTTTTTTAAAGTTTGACAAACTTATGAAATATCTAACAACGAGTTTCTAGGACTCTAAACCAATTTTTTATCAAACATGAGTGCTTATAAGTGTCTCAATTAGCTTTGTACAAGTTTGACGAACTTATGAAACATCTAACAACGCGTTTCTAGGACTCTAAACCAAGTTTCTTGCAATATGAGTTCTTATAAGTGTCTCAATAAGCGTAGGACAAGTTTGACGAACTTATGAAACATCTAATAACTCGTTTCTAGGACTCTAAAAAAAATTTCTTGCAACAAGAGTGCTTATAAGTGTTTCAATGAGCTTTGTACTAGTTTGACGAACTTATGAAACATCTAACAACGTGTTTCTACGACACTAAACAATGTTTCATGCAACATGAATGCTTATTAGTGTCTCAATGTGCTTTGTACAAGTTTGACAAACTTATGAAACATCTAACAACATGGTTTCTATGGCTCTAAACAAAGTTTCGTGCAACATGAGTGCTTATAAGTGTCTCAATGAGTTTGTACTAGTTTCACGAACTTATGAAACATATAACAACGTGGTTCCTAGGAATCTAAACCAAGTTTCATGCAACATGATTGCTTATAAGTGTCTCTATGAGCTTTGTACTAGTTTGACGAACTTATGAAACATCTAACAACGCGTTTCTACGACTCTAAACAATGTTTCATGCAACATGAGTGCTTATAAGTGTCTCAATGTGCTTTGTATAAGTTTGACAAACTTATGAAACATCTAAGAACGTGGTTTCTAGGAATCTAAACCAAGTTTCATGCAACATGAGTGCTTATTATAAGTGTCTCAATGAGCTTTGTACAGGTTTGACGAACTTATGAAACATCTAACAACGAGTTTCTAGGACTCTAAACCAAGTTTCATCCAACATGAGTGCTTATTAGTGTCTCAATGTGGTTTGTACAAGTTTGACGAACTTATGAAACATCTAACAACATGGTTTCTAGGACTCTATACCATGTTTCATGCAACATGAGTGCTTATAAGTGTCTTAATGAGCTTTGGACAAGTTTAACGAACTTATGAAACATCTAACAAAGCGTTTCTAGGACTCTAAACCAAGTTTCTTGCAACATGAGTGCTTATAAGTGTCTCAATGAGCTTTGTACTTGTTTGACGAACTTTTCAAACATCTAACATCGCGTTTCTACGGCTCTAAACAAAGTTTCATGCAACATGAGTGCTTATAAGTGTCTTAATGTTCTCTTTACAAGTTTGACGAAGTTATGAAACATCTAACAACGTGGTTTATAGGACTCTAAACGAAGTTTTATGAAACATGAGTGCTTATAAGTGGGTCAATGAGCTTTGTACAAGTTTGACGAACTTATGAAACATTTAACAACGCGTTTCTAGGACTCTAAACCAAGTTTCATGCAACATGAGTGCTTATAATTGTCTCAATGAGCTTTGTACAGGTTTGACGAACTTATGAAACATCTAACAACGAGTTTCTAGGACTCTAAACCAAGTTTCATCCAATATGAGTGCTTATAAGTGTCTCAATCTGGTTTGTACAAGTTTGACGAATTTATGAAACATCTAACAAAATGGTTTCTAGGACTCTAAACCATGTTTCATGCAACATGAGTGCTTATAAGTGTCTTAATGAGCTTTGCACGAGTTTGACAAACTTATGAAACATCTAACAACGCGTTTCTAGGACTCTAAACCAAGTTTCTTGCAACATGAGTGCTTATAAGTGTCTCAATGAACTTTGTACTTGTTTGACGAACTTATGAAACATCTAACATCGCGTTTCTACGACTCTAAACAAAGTTTCATGCAACATGAGTGCTTATAAGTGTCTTAATGTTCTCTTTACAAGTTTGACGAAGTTATGAAACATCTAACAACGTGGTTTATAGGACTCTAAACAAAGTTTTATGCAACATGAGTGCTTATAAGTGGGTCAATGAGCTTTGTGATAAACGAGATTTTACCCCGTTAAATCTAATATCTTAATTGTAGTACTTAAGATGTCAAACCAAATCAGGAGCAAACAATATACTTGAATTTATAAGAAACGAACTTAGTTTAAGCGTGATTAAAATGGTTGTTGGTGAATGTTTTTGTAACCGAAAATCAAACAAATAAAAACGCGAATTAAGAGTTTTGAAAGATTTATTAAAAAGCTAAACAATCAGGTTAAGGTGTTTTAAGGATGATTAAATTTTCAGATTTCAAATTGTCTTTTACAAAGATAACTTTAAGGTTTTGAAAACGATTTTAGATCAATCCACTCTCGTGGCAATGATCCTTTTCTCAACAATTAAACTAAAACAATATCTTGGATAGTTTAATCGTTGAGAAACTTTAAGAACAAATCAATTTTAACCACCAAGCTTATTAACACAGATCTCTCGGTTAAGCTAGGCTTGGTTCCAAGGTAATTGTTCAGGAATCTTTATAATCTCTCGATTCATAAAGTTTCCTAGGGTCAATAATCGAATGGCCAACTCGATTAAGGCTTTAAGTTTGTTACCAAAGACTAAAGTTTATGATCTATTAAGTCCTAGACAATTATTAATCTTAGATTCAATCAATCCCCTTTTACCCTAACCCAATTGTCTAAGGGAAACTACTCACTAAGCATGTTGAATCTTAAAACAATGGATATTGAAGAAAGCATAAACATAAACAAATCAAAGAGATAAAGGGTTCAAGAAAACTCTTATTGATGATGATGAAGATCACAAAGGTGGCCAAAGAAGCAATCACCAAGAAATCTCCAAAGTCTAAAGCAAAAACAAAGCGATGGAAAAGATAAAAGATAGCATGAATCCTCTAAACATAGAAAAACCCTAATATATTAAAAACCAAAGAAAATAAAGGAAACCAATTTGGTTTAGGAATTGGTTTTCCTTTTTACAACATAAAACCGAATTTCCATTAATTTTCGCGGCCGTATCGGTCAATGCAAACCGATACAGCCGACCGATATGCGCTTTCGGTAGCCTTCCTTCGGCTCGTTTTCTTCGTATCGGCCAGGCTAAGCCGATACAACAAGTCGATACGCGTCCTTCGGGTTTTTTCTCTCGTATCGGCCACTCCAAACCGATATGGTTGGCCGATACGAGCTTCGGCAAACTTTCGTTTTCTATATCGGCCAATAGAAACCGATACAACATGCCGATGCAAGTGTATTTGCTTCGTTTTGGCTTAAATTCATCACTTTTGCCGTCTTTATGCTCCAAAACCTGAAATACACGAAACAAACCAAGATGCAACCTATATGACACTAAATGCAACCTAAATGAGTTAATTCTAATGCATAACATAAGGTAAAATGTGTAAAATATGCAAGTTATCAACTCCCCCAAACTTATCCTTTGCTTGTCCTCAAGTAAGAGAATTTGCATCAAAGTTCGAGAAAGTGCAGAGGCGGGGACCTCGAACCAAAAGCAACACGGAAGTGTAATGAACAAGTATCCTAAACATAGTACCCTCTCGCAACCGAACTAGTTCCACTTATTTCTATCTACCTTAACTCCGTCTAAATCGCTATTATTACCAAAAGTATGTGATCCACTTGTCTAGTCTAAACACCTTTCACATTCAATTAAACACAATCAAGCATGAAACATGATTAAAAATTTCCAAGAGTTTTTCTATTTGTCTAGGTAAGAACGGGATTTCGAATCAAACGAGGAGGCTAACACTCGTGCATGTGGTTAGTTGTAGCGCGGTTTCTCTCGGGGAGTGAAAGGGTTAAGCAAAATCGGGAAAGACAAGGAGCAATACAAGTCCGGACATCCATCCCTATACAACTCTATCCACTAACCCATCGTCTTTCTTTTAAACATTTAAACACCTAAACATCGAGTTTCTTAACAACCTTAGGGGATTTTATTTTGGCTAAGTCTCTTTTTTTTTTTTTTTTTTTTAATTTCTTAATCGAATTCTTTTTCTTTCTTTTCTTTTCTTTTTTTTTTTTTCGATTTTTCTATTTTTTTTTTTTATACTTAGCCATTCTTTTACCCCTTAGGTGTTTTACAATCACTCGTGTTTATTTTCTTAATTTTCAAAACTCAAAGACGTGTTTTACCTAGCCATTATTCTCTTCTAAATCACTAGCCCAATGGATGTCCTTTCTTGTCGCTCCCTATACTTTCAAGTTTTTGCGAAACCAAACAATCACTAAATGAAAAGAATTTTCACAAGTGTTTGGGTTTAGGCGTAGGGGGTGAGAGGGGAATCATCCTTATAATGAGAATGACCGGATTGCGCTTAAAGTGTTTCGGTTTAGGAAGCCGCAATCCGTAGAAATCAAAAAGTCATAGAAATTCTCTTGAAAACTATCAATCATGCTAATTAAAAGTCAAGTTTAAGTTCAGATAATTTTTCGAAGGTGACTTAGAACTACCAAGCTTCATAACAACACAATTGGCTTTTTAAACATCAATGTCTAGAGTTGCGGTTTTAAGATTTTCAGCGAGTTCTAATTTGTTTACGGAAGATACTACACCTAAGATACTGTTCAAAACACAAAGTGCGTCGCTTTACAAGGTTAACATCATCATAGATCCCCTATGCATATACTCTAAATGCCATGAACTAATCCTATATGCAGATTTTTTTTTTTTTTTTTTTTTTTTTTTTTTTTTTAGGAATGCTAATATGCGAAAACTAATATGACTACTCCCCCAAACTTAAATCACACGGTCTCCGTGTGAAACAAGCATTGGAGAAGGTTCCTAAATGTATGTATGAATGACTCTAATATGAAAAACTAATGGGTATGCACATGGTTCGTGTGTTACCTCGGTAGTACTAACACGACGAGTCGAAGTCGTCCGTATCGGTCCCAGCAGACCGATACTCTTGCCCGATATCGGTCCAAAAAGCAACCGATATAACAGGCCGATATATACCCCTTTCGAATTCGTCTTCCTACTTCGTTTTCACGAAACCATCAAACATGACATATATTCTAAGTAAATTATCATCTAAATGCAAACTAAAATTTTATATACAAGGATAGGCATGGGACTTCCTCCCAAGTGAGCTTGTTTATAGTCTCTTAGCTTGACTTTACCCCCTTCTTTTTAGGTGACATTGGGGATTGAAAGAGATGTCGAATCTCTTTCGGTGACAACTTCGTGTACCAGGGGCGGCTTGAGTTTTACTCTGTTCACCACAAACTCGACTCTATCGTTGTGCTTGCTTTGTTTTGACTCGCAGCGAGCACTCCTTGCTCCTTCCTTGAAAGCTTTCTTCAAAAGTTTAACCTCGTTGACTAACTTTCTAATGACGCGGTTTTTAGACAAGTTCGAATGCGCCATTCTAAACTTTCTAGGAGGATGTTGGTGTTCCACTTTTGGAGCTTTGGGTTTGCTCCTTGCATCATCACTAGTCTTACCATTGCTAGCATCTTTCTCTACTCCAATCACCAAAGCTTCACAAGGAACCGTCTCCGTAGGCTTTTTGACCACATCGTTGATGTTGTACCGTTGAACAAGGTCCTTCCAAAGGTGTAAGTCTATCTTTCCAACCTTCACATCTATGACGGCTCCAGCGGTTGCCAAGAAAGGTCTTCCAAAGATGAGTGGACTATTAGGTTCTTTGTCTATCTCCAAGACGACAAAATCTGTCGGAATGAAAACGTCTCCCAACTTTACCGGAATATCTTCTAAGATTCCAACGGGTACCTTCACGGATCTATCGGCCAACACCAAAGAGATCTGAGTAGGTTGGAAAGAAGAAAGGCCAAGTCGTTTAGCCACAGACGAAGGCATAACGTTGACACTGGCCCCTAAATCGCATAGGCACTTTTCAAAGACCAAAGGACCAAGAGTGCAAGGCAAAGTAAAACTCCCTGGATCACCAAGTTTCTTAGGAGAATGGTTCTTTTGAATGATCGCGCTGCACTCTTGTGAAAGATTCACCGTGTCTTCCGAGTTTTTAAACTTGTTTTTGATGGTGTCTTTCAAGGATTTAGTGTCGTCAGGGACTAGCTTGAAAGCGTCAATAAGTGGCATGGGAACTTGTACCTCGTTTACTTGCTTCTCGAGCTTAGCTCTAAAGTACTCCTTCAAGTGTTGCATCTTAGCTCGACCGGAAAAGGTAGCTTAGGCACGTAAGAAGACGTCACGTAGACGGGCTTCTTCTTTTTCTCGGATTTTTCCTCTGTATCGGCCATGTTCTTGGCCGATGTAGGTGGTCGATATCGGTCATCTGAAACCGATATGACAGGCCGATACGAGTCCCCTGTCTCCTTCTCACTCGTATCGGCCTTGTTCCTGGCCGATACAGGTGGTCGATATCGACCAGATGTGGCCGATACGCCTGGCCGATATTGGTCCCCTGTTTCTTTCTCATCACCGATTTCCTCCTTTGCCACTATCTCAGGGTTCTCGTCGTTAACAACTGTGTCTTCCGGCTCAAACGAGTGGTCCACCCCCTCACCTTGTTTCGCATTGTCCTCAATGAGATCGCTTGAAAGCGTTTGTGTACCACTACGAAGTTCTATGGAGTTGACATACTCTCTATGATTGGCTTCAGGTTTACCCGGGAGTTGACCAATTGGTCGCTTAGAAGCCGAGGTAATTTGAGCCACTTGGTTGTCTAAAGCCTGCAAGTGTGAGTTCATGGATTCGATCTTGGCGTTGAGATCATTGTATGTAGAGTCCACCTTTGTCTTGATGGCATCGATTTCCATGAAGCTTCGGCTTTGACCTTCTAGAATTTGCTTCAACGGTTGGTTAGTTTGGTCACCTTGGGGAGCTGGTGAAGAAACTTGGCCTTGAGCAGCGGAAGGATGGTTGTAACCTGGTGGTGGATTAAGTGGTGGTCTCGGTGCATATCCTCCTTGTTGTGCTTGGGGATAGATTTGATCTTGAGGATTAGCTACGTTGGTGCTTCGGTAGGAAAGGTTCGGGTTGTTTTTGTAGTTGTTGAAACGCCAATCACCTTGATTACCCACATAGTTTATCTCCTCATGAGTGCTGTGAAGTGGGGTCGCCTCTTCTTCTCTACCTCCTACGAAGTTGATTCCCGCTTTTTGAGACATGAGTAGCTTATCCAGCTTCTCATTCACCGCCTTTATCTCTATCTTAAATTGCTCATCATTCCCTGAGTTGCGGATGGTGCGATCATAATCTTCCCCGTAGTTGCTATCGCTTAGGGCGTAGTTTTCCACCAAAAGTTGTCCATCGGCTTCCGTCTTCCCAAGGAAGTTTCCTTGGCTAGCCGAATCAAGAAGCATTCTGAACTTCGGTTTTAGACCGCGGTAGAACGTGCCGAGTAAGCTCTCTCCCGTGAAACCGTGGTGTGGACATCTCACCGTGTAACTCTTGAATCTTTCCCAAGACTCGCTGAACGTTTCTTGGTCTTTTTGTGCGAAAGCTGAGATCTCGATTCTTAGCTTTGTCGTCCTCACCACCGAGAAGAACTTTGTGAGAAAAGCCGTCTTACACGCCTCCCAAGTCTGTATGGTGTCCTTCACAAGGTTTTTCTGCCATATGTGTGCTTTGTCCCCGAGTGAGAAGGGGAACAAACGCAGCTTAAACATGTCCTCATTGACACCATTGATCTTCACCGTGTCGCAAAGCATGTCAAACTGGTGAAGGTGATCAATGGGGTCTTCACTAGGCAGCCCGTAGAACTTGTTGCTTGGACACCATGTTAATGAGACTAGACTTTATCTCAAAGTTATTGTTGGCGATGGCTGGTGGTGTGATGCCACTACGGTTTGTGATGTTTGATGGCACATCCGCTGTACCAATGGTGCGTGCAACGTTAGGTACGTTGTTTGCGTTAGGTGCGTCACTCATCTCGAATTCTGATTCTGAACCCGAAGTGTCTGATGTGGATGAGTCGGAGTGGAGGCTGGTTCTTCTTTCACGTGAGATAGCTCTTTCGTGTGCTTTGATGTCTGCGAAGAAGAGCAAGCCGTCACTTTGTCGGTGACTTCTTCTTTGCATACACCTACAAAACGAAAATCACAAGGAAAGAGAACAAGTTAGTAACGAAACGAAACTTAATCCCAAGTAGTTTCAAAATTCTAATAATTGTTCGAGTTCTGAATCGGCAACGGCGCCAATTTGATAAACGAGATTTTACCCCGTTAAATCTAATATCTTAATTGTAGTACTTAAGATGTCAAACCAAATCGGAGCAAACAATATACTTGAATTTATAAGAAACGAACTTAGTTTAAGCGTGATTAAAATGGTTGTTGGTGAATGTTTTTGTAACCGAAAATCAAACAAATAAAAACGCGAATTAAGAGTTTTGAAAGATTTATTAAAAAGCTAAACAATCGGGTTAAGGTGTTTTAAGGATGATTAAATTTTCGATTTCAAATTGTCTTTTACAAAGATAACTTTAAGGTTTTGAAAACGATTTTAGATCAATCCACTCTCGTGGCAATGATCCTTTTCTCAACAATTAAACTAAAACAATATCTTGGATAGTTTAATCGTTGAGAAACTTTAAGAACAAATCAATTTTAACCACCAAGCTTATTAACACGAATCTCTCGGTTAAGCTAGGCTTGGTTCCAAGGTAATTGTTCGGGAATCTTTATAATCTCTCGATTCATAAAGTTTCCTAGGGTCAATAATCGAATGGCCAACTCGATTAAGGCTTTAAGTTTGTTACCAAAGACTAAAGTTTATGATCTATTAAGTCCTAGACAATTATTAATCTTAGATTCAATCAATCCCCTTTTACCCTAACCCAATTGTCTAAGGGAAACTACTCACTAAGCATGTTGAATCTTAAAACAATGGATATTGAAGAAAGCATAAACATAAACAAATCAAAGAGATAAAGGGTTCAAGAAAACTCTTATTGATGATGATGAAGATCACAAAGGTGGCCAAAGAAGCAATCACCAAGAAATCTCCAAAGTCTAAAGCAAAAACAAAGCGATGGAAAAGATAAAAGATAGCATGAATCCTCTAAACATAGAAAAACCCTAATATATTAAAAACCAAAGAAAATAAAGGAAACCAATTTGGTTTAGGAATTGGTTTTCCTTTTTACAACATAAAACCGAATTTCCATTAATTTTCGCGGCCTGTATCGGTCAATGCAAACCGATACAGCCGACCGATATGCGCTTTCGGTAGCCTTCCTTCGGCTCGTTTTCTTCGTATCGGCCAGGCTAAGCCGATACAACAAGTCGATACGCGTCCTTCGGGTTTTTTTCTCTCGTATCGGCCACTCCAAACCGATATGGTTGGCCGATACGAGCTTCGGCAAACTTTCTGTTTTCTATATCGGCCAATAGAAACCGATACAACATGCCGATGCAAGTGTATTTGCTTCGTTTTGGCTTAAATTCATCACTTTTGCCGTCTTTATGCTCCAAAACCTGAAATACACGAAACAAACCAAGATGCAACCTATATGACACTAAATGCAACCTAAATGAGTTAATTCTAATGCATAACATAAGGTAAAATGTGTAAAATATGCAAGTTATCACTTTGTACAAGTTTGACGAACTTATGAAACATCTAACAACGTAATTTAGGACTCTAAACCAAATTTCTTGCAGCATGAGGGCTTATAAGTGTCTCAATGATCTTGGTACAAGTTTGACGAACTTATGAAAGATCTAACAACGAGATTCAAATACTCTAAAACAAGTTTCATTCAACATGAGTGCTTATAAAATTCTCAATGAGCTTTGTTAAAGTTTGACAAACTTATTAAATATCTAACAAGGTGGTTTCTAGGACTCTAAACCAAGCTTCATGCAACATGAGTACTTATAAGTGTCTCAATGAGCTTTGTACAAGTTTGACAAACTTATGAAACATTTAACAACGTGGTTTCGTTGAGGAGAAATAGTCTAAGCATAATGTTGACTATTAATCCGAGACATAATTCACACAAGGAGCTTGAGAGACTCTTTGTGGAAAGGAGGGTATTGACCCAAGTCAATGATTATAGAAGATAATCATTGGATAATGATTGGACAAAAGGAATAACGGCTACTTTTCCAAGGATAAGGACGCGCTACTTTGCCAGCACATGTACGGACCAGTGGCTCCTTGACCACACACACTTGGTCGACCACACATGCTTGCCTTGACCAAGCCTATCCATAAACGGCTCCTTATGTTAACCTAGTTCCCTCTTTGTATCTTCTCTATATAATCTTGTCCATGTTTTATCTTTGTAATCAAGGAAGTCTCTTCCTATATTATAATATACAAAAGTTCTCTCAATCTCTCTAATGATAATATCCTCTTAATCTCTAAATCTCATCAGTTTCTAGGTCTCTAAACTAAGTTTCATGCAACATGAGTGCTTATAAGTGTCTCAATGAGCTTTGTACAAGTTTGATGAAATTATGAAACATATACCAACGCGTTTCGAAGACTCTAAACCAAGTTTCATGCAATATAAGTGCTTATAAGTGTCTCAATGAGCTTTGTACAAGTTTGACGAACTTATGAAACATCTAACAACGCGTTTCTAGGACCCTAAACCAGGTTTCTTGCAACATGAGTTCTTATAAGTTTCTCAATGAGCTTTGTACTAGTTTGAAGAAATTATAAAATATCTATCAATGCGTTTTTAAGACTCTAAACCAAGTTTCTTGCAACATGAGTGCTTAGAAGTTTCTCAATGAGCTTTGTACAAGTTTGACACACTTATGAAACATCTAACAACTCGTTTCTAGGGCTCTAAACCAATTTTCTTGCAACATGAGTGCTTATAAGTGTCTCAATGAGCTTTGTACAACTTTTACGAACATATGAAACATCTGACAACGCATTTCGAGGACTCTTAACCAAGTTTCATGCAACATGACTGTTTATAAGTTCTTCAATGAGCTTTGTACAAGTTCCACGAACAATGAAACATATAACAACGCGTTTCTAGGACACTAAACCAAGTTTCATGCAACATGAGTGCTTATATGTTTCTCAATGAGCTTTGTTAAAGTTTGACGAATTTATGAAATATCTAACAACGTGGTTTCTAGGACTCTAAACCAAGCTTCATGCAAGAAGAGTGCTTATAAGTGTCTCAATGATCTTTGTACAAGTTTTGAGGAACTTAAGAAAAATCTAACAACGTGGTTTCTAGGACTCGAAACCAATTTTCATGCAACATGAATGCTTGTAAGTGTCTCAATGAGCTTGGTACAAGTTTCACGAAGTTATGAAACATCTAACAACGAGTTTCTAGGACTCTAAACTAAATTTCATCCAACATGAGTGCTTATAAAATCCTCAATGAGCTTTGTTAAAGTTTGACAAACTTATGAAATATCTAACAACTTGGTTTTCAGGACTCTAAACCAAGCTTCATGCAACATGAGTGCTTATAAGTGTCTCAATGAGCTTTGTAAAAGTTTGACAAACTTATGAATCATCTAACAACGTGGTGTCTAGGACTCTAAACCATGTTTTATGCAACATGAGTGCTTATAAGTGTCTTAATGAGCTTTGCACAAGTTTGACGAACTTATGAAACATCTAACAACGCGTTTCTAGGACTCTAAACCAAGTTTCTTGCAACATGAGTGCTTATAAGTGTCTCAATGAGCTTTGTACAAGTTTGACAAACTTATGAAGCATCTAACAACGTGGTTTCTAGGACTCTAATCCAAGGTTCATGCAACATTAGTGTTTATAAAATTCTCAATGAGCTTTTTTAAAGTTTGACAAACTTATGAAATATCTAACAACGAGTTTCTAGGACTCTAAACAAATTTTTATCAAACATGAGTGCTTATAAGTGTCTCAATTAGCTTTGTACAAGTTTGACGAACTTATGAAACATCTAACAACCCGTTTCTAGGACTCTAAACCAAGGTTCTTGCAATATGAGTTCTTATAAGTGTCTCAATGAGCTTAGGACAAGTTTGACGAACTTATGAAAAATCTAATAACTCGTTTCTAGGACTCTAAAAAAAATTTTTGCAACATGAGTGCTTATAAGTGTTTCAATGAGCTTTGTACTAGTTTGACGAACTTATGAAACATCTAACAACGCGTTTCTACAACTCTAAACAATGTTTCATGCAACATGAATGCTTATAAGTGTCTCAATGTGCTTTGTACAAGTTTGACAAACTTATGAAACATCTAACAACGTGGTTTCTATGGCTCTAAACCAAGTTTCATGCAACATGAGTGCTTATAAGTGTCTCAATGAGATTTGTACTAGTTTCACGAACTTATGAAACATATAACAACGTGGTTCCTAGGAATCTAAACCAAGTTTCATGCAAGATGATTGCTTATAAGTGTCTCTATGAGCTTTGTACTAGTTTGACGAACTTATGAAACATCTAACAACGCTTTTCTACGACTCTAAACAATGTTTCATGCAACATGAGTGCTTATAAGTGTCTCAATGTGCTTTGTACAAGTTTGACAAACTTATGAAACATCTAAGAACGTGGTTTCTAGGACTCTAAACCAAGTTTCATGCAACATGAGTGCTTATAAGTGTCTCAATGAGATTTGTACTAGTTTCACGAACTTATGAAACATATAACAACGTGGTTTCTAGGAATCTAAACCAAGTTTCATGCAACATGATTGCTTATAAGTGTCTCTATGAGCTTTGTACTAGTTTGACGAACTTATGAAACATCTAACAACGTGTTTCTAGGACTCTAAACCAAGTTTCATGTAACATGATTGCTTATAAGTGTCTTAATGAGCTTTTTACAAGTTTGACGAACTTATGAAACATCTAACAAAGCGGTTTCTAGGACTCTAAACCAAGTTTCATGCAACATGAGTGCCTATAAGTGTCTCAATAAGATTTGTACTAGTTTGTAGTACTTATGATACATCTAACAACGTGGTTGCTAGGACTCTAAACGTGAGTGCTTATAAGTGTCTCAATGAGCTTTGTACAAGTTTGACGAACTTATGAAACATTTAACAACGCGTTTCTAGGACTCTAAACAAAGTTTCATGCAACATGAGTGCTTATAAGTGTCTCAATGAGCTTTGTACAAGTTTGACGAACTTATGAAACATTTAACTACGCGTTTCTAGGACTCTAAACCAAGTTTCATGCAACATGAGTGCTTATAAGTGTCTCAATGAGCTTTGTACAGGTTTGACGAACTTATGAAACATCTAACAACGAGTTTCTAGGAGTCTAAACCAAGTTTCATCCAATATGAGTGTTTATAAGTGTCTCAATGTGGTTTGTACAAGTTTGACGAACTTATAAAACATCTAACAACATGGTTTCTAGGACTCTAAACCATGTTTCATGCAACATGAGTTCTTATAAATGTCTTAATGAGCTTTGCACAAGTTTGACGAACTTATGAAACATCTAACAACGCGTTTCTAGGACTCTAAACCAAGTTTCTTGCAACATGAGTGCTTATAAGTGTCTCAATGAGCTTTGTACTTGTTTGACGAATTTATGAAACATCTAACATCGCGTTTCTACGACTCTAAACAAAGTTTCATGCAACATGAGTGCTTATAAGTGTCTTAATGTTCTCTTTACAAGTTTGACGAAGTTATGAAACATCTAACAACGTGGTTTATAGGACTCTAAAAAAAGTTTTATGGGTCAATGAGCTTTGTACAAGTTTGATGAACTTATGAAACATCTAACAACGCGTTTTAGGACTCTAAACCAAAGTTCTTGCAGCATGAGGGCTTATAAGTGTCTCAATGAGCTTGGTACAAGTTTGACGAACTTATGAAACATCTAACAACGAGATTCAAATACTCTAAAACAAGTTTCATTCAACCAAGCTTATTAAACCAAGCTTCATGTAACATGAGTACTTATAAGTGTCTTAATGAGCTTTGTACAAGTTTGACAAACTTATGAAACATTTAACAACGTGGTTTCTGTTGAGGAGAAATAGTCTAAGCATAATGTTGACTATTAATCCGAGACATAATCCACATAAGGAGTTTGAGAGACTCTTTGTGGAAAGGAGGGTATTGACCCAAGTCAATGATTATAGAATATAATCATTGGATAATGATTGGATAAAAGAAAAATGAACAATGATTGGACAAAAGGAATAACGACTACTTTTCCAAGGATAAGGACGCGCTACTTTGCCAGCACATGTACGGACCAGCTGGCTCCTTGACCACACACGCTTGGTCTGACCACACATGCTTGCCTTGACCAAGCCTATCCATAAACGACTCCTTATGTTAAACTAGTTCCCTCTTTGTATCTTCTCTATATAATCTTGTCCATGTTTTATCTTTGTAATCAAGGAAGTCTCTTCCTATATTCTAATATACAAAAGTTCTCTCAATCTCGCGTTTCTAGGACTCTAAACCAAGTTTCAAGCAACATGAGAGCTTATAATTCCTCAATGTGCTTTGTACAAGTTTGACGAACGTATGAAACATCTTACAACGCGTTTCTAGGACTCTAAACCAAGTTTCACGCAACATGAGTGCTTATAAGTTCCTCAATGAGCTTTGTACAAGTTTGACGAACTTATGAAACATCTAACAACGCGTTTCTAGGACTCTAATCCAAGTTTCATGCAACATGAGTGATTATAAGTGTCTCAATGAGCTTTGTACAAGTTGAGGAACTTATGAAACATCTAACAACACGTTTCTAGGACTCTAATCCAAGTTTCATGCAACGTGAGTGATTATAAGTTTCTCAATGAGCTTTGTACAAGTTGACGAACTTATGAAACATTTAACAACGCTTTTCTAGTACTCTAAACCAAGTTTCATGCAACATGAGTGCTTATAAGTTCCTCAATTAGCTTTGTACAAGTTTCACGAACTTATGAAACATCTAACAACGCGTTTCTAGGACTCTAAACCAAGTTTCATGCAACATGAGTGTTTATAAGTTCCTCAATGAGCTTTGTACAAGTTTGACGAACATATGAAACATCTAACAACGCGTTTCTATGACTCTAAACCAAGTTTCATGCAACATGAGTTTTTATAAGTGTCTCAATGAGCTTTGTACAAGTTTGACAAACTTATGAAACATCTAACAACGCGTTTCCAGGACTCTAAACCAAGTTTCATGCAACATGAGTGCTTATAATGTCCTCAATAAGCTTTGTACAAGTTTCACGAATTTATGAAAAATCTAACAACATGTTTCTGGGACTCTAAACAAAGTTTCATGCAACATGAGAGATTATAAGTTCCTCAATGAGATTTGTACAAGTTTGACGAACGTATGAAACATCTAACAACGTGTTTCTAAGACTCTAAACCAAGTTTCATGCAACATGAGTGCTTATAAGTTCCTCAATGAGCTTTGTACAAGTTTTACGAACGTATGAAACATCGAACAACGTGTTTATAGGACTCTAAACAAAGTTTCATGCAACATGAGTGCTTATAAGTTCCTCAATGAGCTTTGTACAAGTTTGACGAACGTATGAAACAACTAACAACACGTTTCTAGGACTCTAAACAAAGATTCATGCAACATGAGTTCTTATAATTTCCTCAATGAGCTTTGTACAAGTTTCACGAATTTATGAAACACCTAACTACCGGTTTCTAGGACTCTAAACAAACTTTCATGCAACATGAGATATTACAAGTTCCTCAATGAGCTTTGTACAAGTTTGACGAACGTATGAAACATCTAACAACGTGTTTCTAGGACTCTAAACCCAGTTTCATGCAACATGAGTGCTTATAAGTTCCTCAATGACCTTTGTACAAGTTTCACGAACTTATGAAACATCTAACAACGCGTTTCTAGGACTCTAAACCAAGTTTCATGCAACATGAGTGCTTATAATTTCCTCAATGAGCCGTGTACAAGTTTCACGAACTTATGAAACATCTACCAACGCGTTTCTAGGACTCTAAACAAAGTTTCATGCAACATGAGATATTATTAGTTCCTCAATGAGCTTTGTACAAGTTTGACGAACGTATGAAACATCTAACAACGTGTTTCTAGGTCTCTAACCCAAGTTTCATGCAACATGAGTGCTTATAAGTTCCGCAATGAGCTTTGTACAAGTTTGACGAACGTATGAAACATCTAACAACGCGTTTCTGGGACTCTAAACCAAGTTCCATGCAACATGAGTGCTTATAAGTTCCTCAATTAGCTTTGTACAAGTTTCACGAACTTATGAAACATCTAACAACGCGTTTCTAGGACTCTAAACCAAGTTTCATGCAACATGAGTGGTTATAAGTTCCTCAATGAGCTTTGTACAAGTTTGACGAACATATGAAACATCTAACAACGCGTTTCTATGACTCTAAACCAAGTTTCATGCAACATGAGTTTTTATAAGTGTCTCAATAAGCTTTGTACAAGTTTGACGAACTTATGAAACATCTAACAACGCGTTTCTAGGACTCTAAACCAAGTTTCATGCAACATGAGTTCTTATAAGTTCCTCAATGAGCTTTGTAAAAGTTTCACGAACTTATGATACATCCAACTACGCGTTTCTAGGACTCTAAACCAAGTTTCATGCAACATGATAGCTTATAAGTTCCTCAATGAGCTTTGACAAGTTTGACGAACGTATGAAACATCTAACAACACGTTTTTAGGACTCTAAACAAAGTTTCACGCAACATGAGTGCTTATAAGTTCCTCAATGAGGTTTGTACAAGTTTGACAAACTTATGAAACATCTAACAACGCGTTTCTAGGACTCTAAACCAAGTTTCATGCAACATGAGTGCTTATAATGTCCTCAATAAGCTTTGTACAAGTTTCACGAACTTATGAAAAATCTAACAACATGTTTCTAGGACTCTAAACAAAGTTTCATGCAACATGAGAGATTATAAGTTCCTCAATGAGCTTTGTACAAGTTTGACGAACGTATGAAACATCTAACAACGTGTTTCTAAGACTCTAAACCAAGTTTCATGCAACATGAGTGCTTATAAGTTCCTCAATGAGCTTTGTACAAGTTTTACGAACGTATGAAACATCTAACAACGTGTTTCTAGGACTCTAAACAAAGTTTCATGCAACATGAGTGCTTATAAGTTCCTCAATGAGCTTTGTACAAGTTTGACGAACGTATGAAACAACTAACAACACGTTTCTAGGACTCTAAACAAAGATTCATGCAACATGAGTTCTTATAATTTCCTCAATGAGCTTTGTACAAGTTTCACGAATTTATGAAACACCTAACTACCGGTTTCTAGGACTCTAAACAAAGTTTCATGCAACATGAGATATTACAAGTTCCTCAATGAGCTTTGTACAAGTTTGACGAACGTATGAAACATCTAACAACGTGTTTCTAGGACTCTAAACCCAGTTCCATGCAACATGAGTGCTTATAAGTTCCTCAATGACCTTTGTACAAGTTTGACGAACGTATGAAACATCTAACAACGTGTTTCTAGGACTCTAAACAAAGTTTCATGCAACATGAGTGCTTATAAGTTCCTCAATGAGCTTTGTACAAGTTTGACGAACGTATGAAACATCTAACAACGTGTTTCTAGGACTCTAAACAAAGTTTCATGCAACATGAGTGCTTATAAGTTCCTCAATGAGCTTTGTACAAGTTTGACGAACGTATGAAACAACTAACAACGCGTTTCTAGACCTCTAAACAAAGATTCATACAACATGAGTTCTTATAATTTCCTCAATGAGCTTTGTACAAGTTTCACGAATTTATGAAACATCTAACAACCGGTTTCTAGGACTCTAAACCAAGTTTCATGCAACATGAGAGATTACAAGTTCCTCAATGAGCTTTGTACAAGTTTGACGAACGTATGAAAAATCTAACAACGTGTTTCTAGGACTCTAAACCAAGTTTCATTCAACATGAGTGCTTATAAGTTCCTCAATGAGCTTTGTACAAGTTTGACGAACGTATGAAACATCTAACAACTCGTTTCTAGGACTCTAACCCAAGTTTCATGAAACATGAGAGCTTATAAGTTCCTCAATGAGCTTTGTATAAGTTTGACGAACGTATGAAACATCTAACAACGTGTTTCTAGGACTCTAAACCAAGTTTCATGCAGCATGAGTGCTTATACGTTCCTCAATGAGCTTTGTACAAGTTTGACGAACTTATGAAACATCTAACAACGCGTTTCTAGGACTCTAAACCAAGTTTCATGCAACATGAGTGCTTATAAGTTCCTCAATGAGCTTGGTACAAGTTTCAAGAATTTATGAAACATCTTACAACGCGTTTATAGGACTCTAAACCAAGTTTCATGCAACATGAGTGCTTATAAGTTCCTCAATGAGCTTTGTACAAGTTTGACGAGTGTATGAAACATCTAACAACCCATTTCTACGACTCTAAACTAAGTTTCATGCAACATGAGTGCTTATAAGTTCCTCAATGAGCTTTGTACAAGTTTCACGAACTTATGAAACATCTAACAACGCGTTTCTAGGACTCTAAACCAAGTTTCATGCAACATGAGAGCTTATAAGTTCCTCTATGAGCTTTGTACAAGTTTGAAGAACGTATGAAACATCTAACAACGCGTTTCTAGGACTCTAAACCATGTTCCATGCAACATGAGTGCTTATAAGTATCTCAATGAGCTTTGTACAAGGTTGACGAACTTATGAAACATCTAACAACTCGTTTCTAGGACTCTAAACCAAGTTTCATGCAACATGAGAGCTTATAAGTATCTCAATGAGCTTTGTACAAGTTTGACGAACTTATGAAACATCTAACAACGCGTTTCTAGGACTATAAACCAAGTTGCATGCAACATGAGAGCTTATAAGTTCCTCAATGAGCTTTGTACAAGTTTGACGAACGTATGAAACATCTAACAACGCGTTTCTAGGACTCTAATCCAAGTTTCATGCAACATGAGTTATTATAAGTGTCTCAATGAGCTTGGTACAAGTTGACGAACTTATGAAAATCTAACAACGCTTTTCTAGTACTCTAAACCAAGTTTCATGCAACATGAGTGCTTATAAGTTGCTCAATGAGTTTTGTACAAGTTTCACGAACTTATGAAACATCTAACTACGCGTTTCTAGGACTCTAAGCCAAGTTTCATGCAACATGAGTGCTTATAATTTCCTCAATGAGCTTTGTAGAAGGTTCACGAACTTATGAAACATCTAACAACGCGTTTCTAGGACTCTAAACAAAGTTTAATGCAACATGAGAGATTATAAGTTCATCAATGAGCTTTGTACAAGTTTGACGAACGTATGAAACATCTAACAACGCGTTTCTAGGACTCTAAACCAAGTTTCATACAACATGAGTGCTTATAAGTTCCTCAATGAGCTTTGTACAAGTTTCACGAACGTATGAAACATCTAACAACTCGTTTCTAGGACTCTAACCCAAGTTTTATGCAACATGAGAGCTTATAAGTTCCTCAATGAGCTTTGTACAAGTTTGACGAACGTATGAAACATCTAACAACGTGTTTCTAGGACTCTAAACCAAGTTTCATGCAGCATGAGTGCTTATACGTTCCTCAATGAGCTTTGTACAACTTGACGAACTTATGAAACATCTAACAACGCTTTTCTAGTACTCTAAACCAAGTTTCATGCAACATGAGTGCTTATAAGTTGCTCAATGAGCTTTGTACAAGTTTCACGAACTTATGAAACATCTAACTACGCGTTTCTAGGACTCTAAACCAAGTTTCATGCAACATGAGTGCTTATAAGTTCCTCAATGAGCTTTGTACAAGTTTGACGAACATATGAAACATCTAACAACGCGTTTCTATGACTCTAAACCAAGTTTCATGCAACATGAGTTTTTATAAGTGTCTCAATAAGCTTTGTACAAGTTTGACGAACTTATGAAACATCTAACAACGCGTTTCTAGGACTCTAAACCAAGTTTCATGCAACATGAGTGCTTATAAGTTCCTCAATGAGCTTTGTAAAAGTTTCACGAACTTATGATACATCCAACTACGCGTTTCTAGGACTCTAAACCAAGTTTCATGCAACATGATAGCTTATAAGTTCCTCAATGAGCTTTGACAAGTTTGACAAACGTATGAAACATCTAACAACACGTTTTTAGGACTCCAAACAAAGTTTCACGCAACATGAGTGCTTATAAGTTCCTCAATGAGGTTTGTACAAGTTTGACAAACTTATGAAACATCTAACAACGCGTTTCTAGGACTCTAAACCAAGTTTCATGCAACATGAGTGCTTATAATGTCCTCAATAAGCTTTGTACAAGTTTCACGAACTTATGAAAAATCTAACAACATGTTTCTAGGACTCTAAACAAAGTTTCATGCAACATGAGAGATTATAAGTTCCTCAATGAGCTTTGTACAAGTTTGACGAACGTATGAAACATCTAACAACGTGTTTCTAAGACTCTAAACCAAGTTTCATGCAACATGAGTGCTTATAAGTTCCTCAATGAGCTTTGTACAAGTTTTACGAACGTATGAAACATCTAACAACGTGTTTCTAGGACTCTAAACAAAGTTTCATGCAACATGAGTGCTTATAAGTTCCTCAATGAGCTTTGTACAAGTTTGACGAACGTATGAAACAACTAACAACACGTTTCTAGGACTCTAAACAAAGATTCATGCAACATGAGTTCTTATAATTTCCTCAATGAGCTTTGTACAAGTTTCACGAATTTATGAAACACCTAACTACCGGTTTCTAGGACTCTAAACAAAGTTTCATGCAACATGAGATATTACAAGTTCCTCAATGAGCTTTGTACAAGTTTGACGAACGTATGAAACATCTAACAACGTGTTTCTAGGAATCTAAACCCAGTTCCATGCAACATGAGTGCTTATAAGTTCCTCAATGACCTTTGTACAAGTTTGACGAACGTATGAAACATCTAACAACGTGTTTCTAGGACTCTAAACAAAGTTTCATGCAACATGAGTGCTTATAAGTTCCTCAATGAGCTTTGTACAAGTTTGACGAACGTATGAAACATCTAACAACGTGTTTCTAGGACTCTAAACAAAGTTTCATGCAACATGAGTGCTTATAAGTTCCTCAATGAGCTTTGTACAAGTTTGACGAACGTATGAAACAACTAACAACGCGTTTCTAGGACTCTAAACAAAGATTCATACAACATGAGTTCTTATAATTTCCTCAATGAGCTTTGTACAAGTTTCACGAATTTATGAAACATCTAACAACCGGTTTCTAGGACTCTAAACCAAGTTTCATGCAACATGAGAGATTACAAGTTCCTCAATGAGCTTTGTACAAGTTTGACGAATGTATGAAAAATCTAACAACGTGTTTCTAGGACTCTAAACCAAGTTTCATTCAACATGAGTGCTTATAAGTTCCTCAATGAGCTTTGTACAAGTTTGACGAACGTATGAAACATCTAACAACTCGTTTCTAGGACTCTAACCCAAGTTTCATGCAACATGAGAGCTTATAAGTTCCTCAATGAGCTTTGTACAAGTTTGACGAACGTATGAAACATCTAACAACGTGTTTCTAGGACTCTAAACCAAGTTTCATGCAGCATGAGTGCTTATATGTTCCTCAATGAGCTTTGTACAAGTTTGACGAACTTATGAAACATCTAACAACGCGTTTCTAGGACTCTAAACCAAGTTTCATGCAACGTGAGTGCTTATAAGTTCCTCAATGAGCTTGGTACAAGTTTCAAGAACTTATGAAACATCTTACAACGCGTTTCTAGGACTCTAAACCAAGTTTCATGCAACATGAGTGCTTATAAGTTCCTCAATGAGCTTTGTAAAAGTTTCACGAACTTATGATACATCCAACTACGCGTTTCTAGGACTCTAAACCAAGTTTCATGCAACATGATAGCTTATAAGTTCCTCAATGAGCTTTGACAAGTTTGACGAACGTATGAAACATCTAACAACACGTTTTTAGGACTCCAAACAAAGTTTCACGCAACATGAGTGCTTATAAGTTCCTCAATGAGGTTTGTACAAGTTTGACAAACTTATGAAACATCTAACAACGCGTTTCTAGGACTCTAAACCAAGTTTCATGCAACATGAGTGCTTATAATGTCCTCAATAAGCTTTGTACAAGTTTCACGAACTTATGAAAAATCTAACAACATGTTTCTAGGACTCTAAACAAAGTTTCATGCAACATGAGAGATTATAAGTTCCTCAATGAGCTTTGTACAAGTTTGACGAACGTATGAAACATCTAACAACGTGTTTCTAAGACTCTAAACCAAGTTTCATGCAACATGAGTGCTTATAAGTTCCTCAATGAGCTTTGTACAAGTTTTACGAACGTATGAAACATCTAACAACGTGTTTCTAGGACTCTAAACAAAGTTTCATGCAACATGAGTGCTTATAAGTTCCTCAATGAGCTTTGTACAAGTTTGACGAACGTATGAAACAACTAACAACACGTTTCTAGGACTCTAAACAAAGATTCATGCAACATGAGTTCTTATAATTTCCTCAATGAGCTTTGTACAAGTTTCACGAATTTATGAAACACCTAACTACCGGTTTCTAGGACTCTAAACAAAGTTTCATGCAACATGAGATATTACAAGTTCCTCAATGAGCTTTGTACAAGTTTGACGAACGTATGAAACATCTAACAACGTGTTTCTAGGAATCTAAACCCAGTTCCATGCAACATGAGTGCTTATAAGTTCCTCAATGACCTTTGTACAAGTTTGACGAACGTATGAAACATCTAACAACGTGTTTCTAGGACTCTAAACAAAGTTTCATGCAACATGAGTGCTTATAAGTTCCTCAATGAGCTTTGTACAAGTTTGACGAACGTATGAAACATCTAACAACGTGTTTCTAGGACTCTAAACAAAGTTTCATGCAACATGAGTGCTTATAAGTTCCTCAATGAGCTTTGTACAAGTTTGACGAACGTATGAAACAACTAACAACGCGTTTCTAGGACTCTAAACAAAGATTCATACAACATGAGTTCTTATAATTTCCTCAATGAGCTTTGTACAAGTTTCACGAATTTATGAAACATCTAACAACCGGTTTCTAGGACTCTAAACCAAGTTTCATGCAACATGAGAGATTACAAGTTCCTCAATGAGCTTTGTACAAGTTTGACGAATGTATGAAAAATCTAACAACGTGTTTCTAGGACTCTAAACCAAGTTTCATTCAACATGAGTGCTTATAAGTTCCTCAATGAGCTTTGTACAAGTTTGACGAACGTATGAAACATCTAACAACTCGTTTCTAGGACTCTAACCCAAGTTTCATGCAACATGAGAGCTTATAAGTTCCTCAATGAGCTTTGTACAAGTTTGACGAACGTATGAAACATCTAACAACGTGTTTCTAGGACTCTAAACCAAGTTTCATGCAGCATGAGTGCTTATATGTTCCTCAATGAGCTTTGTACAAGTTTGACGAACTTATGAAACATCTAACAACGCGTTTCTAGGACTCTAAACCAAGTTTCATGCAACGTGAGTGCTTATAAGTTCCTCAATGAGCTTGGTACAAGTTTCAAGAACTTATGAAACATCTTACAACGCGTTTCTAGGACTCTAAACCAAGTTTCATGCAACATGAGTGCTTATAAGTTCCTCAATGAGCTTTGTACAAGTTTGACGAGTGTATGAAACATCTAACAACCCATTTCTACGACTCTAAACTAAGTTTCATGCAACATGAGTGCTTATAAGTTCCTCAATGAGCTTTGTACAAGTTTCACGAACTTATGAAACATCTAACAACGTGTTTCTAGGACTCTAAACCAAGTTTCATGCAACATGAGAGCTTATAAGTTCCTCTATGAGGTTTGTACAAGTTTGAAGAACGTATGAAACATCTAACAACGCGTTTCTAGGACTCTAAACCATGTTCCATGCAACATGAGTGCTTATAAGTATCTCAATGAGCTTTGTACAAGGTTGACGAACTTATGAAACATCTAACAACTCGTTTCTAGGACTCTAAACCAAGTTTCATGCAACATGAGAGCTTATAAGTATCTCAATGAGCTTTGTACAAGTTTGACGAACTTATGAAACATCTAACAACGCCTTTCTAGAACTATAAACCAAGTTGCATGCAACATGAGAGACTATAAGTTCCTCAATGAGCTTTGTACAAGTTTGACGAACGTATGAAACATCTAACAACGCGTTTCTAGGACTCTAATCCAAGTTTCATGCAACATGAGTTATTATAAGTGTCTCAATGAGCTTTGTACAAGTTGACGAACTTATGAAAATCTAACAACGCTTTTCTAGTACTCTAAACCAAGTTTCATGCAACATGAGTGCTTATAAGTTGCTCAATGAGTTTTGTACAAGTTTCACGAACTTATGAAACATCTAACTACGCGTTTCTAGGACTCTAAGCCAAGTTTCATGCAACATGAGTGCTTATAATTTCCTCAATGAGCTTTGTAGAAGGTTCACGAACTTATGAAACATCTAACAACGCGTTTCTAGGACTCTAAACAAAGTTTAATGCAACATGAGAGATTATAAGTTCATCAATGAGCTTTGTACAAGTTTGACGAACGTATGAAACATCTAACAACGCGTTTCTAGGACTCTAAACCAAGTTTCATGAAACATGAGTGCTTATAAGTTACTCAATGATCTTTGTACAAGTTTGACGAACGTATGAAACATCAAACAACGCTTTTCTAGGAATCTAAACCAAGTTTCATTCAACATGAGTGCTTATAAGTTCCTCAATGAGCTTTATACAAGTTTGACGAACTTATGAAACATCTAACAACGCGTTTCTAGGACTCTAAACAAAGTTTCATGCAACATGAGTGCTTATAAGTTCCTCAATGAGCTTTGTACAAGTTTGAAGAACTTATGAAACATCTAACAACGCGTTTCTAGGACTCTAATCCAAGTTTCATGCAACATGAGAGCTTATAAGTTCCTCAATGAGCTTTGTACAAGTTTGACAAACGTATGAAACATCTAACAACACGTTTGTAGGACTCTAAACCATGTTTCATGCAACATGAGTGCTTATAAGTTCCTCAATGAGCTTTGTACAAGTTTCACGAACTTATGAAACATCTAACAACGCGTTTCTAGGACTCTAAACCATGTTTCATGCAACATGAGAGTTTATAAGTTCCTCAATGAGATTTGTACAAGTTTGACGAACATATGAAACATCTAACAACGCGTTTCTAGGACTCTAAACCAAGTTTCATGCAACATGAGTGCTTATAAGTGTCTCAATTAGCTTTGTACAAGTTTGACGAACGTATGAAACATCTAACAACGCGTTTCTAGGACTCTAAACCAAGTTTCACACAACATGAGTGCTTTAAGTTCCTCAATGAGCTTTGTACAAGTTTGACGAACTTATGAAACATCTAACAACGCTTTTCTAGGACTCTAATCCAAGTTTCATGCAACATGAGTGATTATAAGTGTCTCAATTAGCTTTGTACAAGTTGACGAACTTATGAAACATTTAACAACGCTTTTCTAGTACTCTAAACCAAGTTTCATGCAAAATGAGTGCTTATAAGTTCCTCAATGAGCTTTGTACAAGTTTCACGAATTTACGAAACATCTAACAACGCGTTTCTAGGACTCTAAACCAAGTTTCATGCAACATGAGTGCTTATAAGTGTCTCAATTAGCTTTGTACAAGTTTGACGAACTTATGTAACATATAATAACGCGTTTCTAGGACTCTAAACCAAGTTTCATGCAACATGAGAGCTTATAAGTTCCTCAATGAGCTTTGTACAAGTTTGACGAACATATGAAACATCTAACAACGCGTTTCTATGTCTCTAAACAAAGTTTCATGCAACATGAGTGCTTATAAGTTCCTCAATGAGCTTTGTACAAGTTTGACGAAGTTAAGAAACTTCTAACAACGCGTTTCTAGGACTCTAAACTAAGTTTCATGCAACATGATTGCTTATACGTTCCTCAATGAGCTTTGTACAAGTTTGACGAAATTATGAAACATCTAACAACGCGTTTCTAGGACTCTAATACAAGTTTCATGCAACATGAGTTATTATAAGTGTCTCAATGAGCTTTGTACAAGTTGACGAACTTATGAAACATCTAACAACGCTTTTCTAGTACTCTAAACCAAGTTTCATGCAACATGAGTGCTTATAAGTTGCTCAATGAGTTTTGTACAAGTTTCACGAACTTATGAAACATCTAACTACGCGTTTCTAGGACTCTAAACCAAGTTTCATGCAACATGAGTGCTTATAATTTCCTCAATGAGCTTTGTAGAAGTTTCACGAACTTATGAAACATCTAACAACGCGTTTCTAGGACTCTTAACAAAGTTTCATGCAACATGAGAGATTATAAGTTCATCAATGAGCTTTGTACAAGTCGACGAACGTATGAAACATCTAACAACGCGTTTCTAGGACTCTAAACCAAGTTTCATGCAACATGAGTGCTTATAAGTTACTCAATGAGCTTTGTACAAGTTTGAAGAACGTATGAAACATCTAACAACGCGTTTCTAGGACTCTAAACCAAGTTTCATGCAACATGAGTGCTTATAAGTTCCTCAATGAGCTTTTTACAAGTTTCACGAATTTATGAAACATCGAACAACGCGTTTCTAGGACTCTAAACCAAGTTTCATGCAACATGAGTCCTTATAAGTTCCTCAATGAGCTTTGTACAATTTTGACGAAAGTATGAAACATCTAACAACGCGTTTCTAGGACTCTAAACCAAAGTTTCATTCAACATGAGTGCTTATAAGTTCCTCAATGAGCTTTGTACAAGTTTGAAGAACTTATGAAACATCTAACAACGCGTTTCTAGGACTCTAATCCAAGTTTCATGCAACATGAGAGGTTATAAGTTCCTCAATGAGCTTTGTACAAGTTTGACAAACGTATGAAACATCTAACAACGCGTTTGTAGGACTCTAAACCATGTTTCATGCAACATGAGTGCTTATAAGTTCCTCAATGAGCTTTGTACAAGTTTCACGAACTTATGAAACATCTAACAACGCGTTTCTAGGACTATAAACCATGTTTCATGCAACATGAGGGCTTATAAGTTCCCCAATGAGCTTTGTACAAGTTTGACGAACATATGAAACATCTAACAACCCGTTTCTAGGACTCTAAACCAAGTTTCACGCAACATGAGTGCTTATAAGTATCTCAATTAGCTTTGTACAAGTTTGACGAACGTATGAAACATCTAACAACGCGTTTCTAGGACCCTAAACCAAGTTTCACACAACATGAGTGCTTATAAGTTCCTCAATGAGCTTTGTACAAGTTTGACGAACTTATGAAACATTTAACAACGCTTTTCTAGTACTCTAAACCAAGTTTCATGCAAAATGAGTGCTTATAAGTTTCTCAATGAGCTTTGTACAAGTTTCACGAATTTATGAAACATCTAACAACGCGTTTCTAGGACTATAAACCAAGTTGCATGCAACATGAGAGATTATAAGTTCCTCAATGAGCTTTGTACAAGTTTGACGAACGTATGAAACATCTAATAACGCGTTTCTAGGACTCTAAACCAAGTTTCATGCAACATGAGTGCTTATAAGTTACTCAATGATCTTTGTACAAGTTTGACGAACGTATGAAACATCAAACAACGCTTTTCTAGGAATCTAAACCAAGTTTCATTCAACATGAGTGCTTATAAGTTCCTCAATGAGCTTTATACAAGTTTGACGAACTTATGAAACATCTAACAACGCGTTTCTAGGACTCTAAACAAAGTTTCATGCAACATGAGTGCTTATAAGTTCCTCAATGAGCTTTGTACAAGTTTCACGAACTTATGAAACATCTAACAACGCGTTTCTAGGACTCTAAACCAAGTTTCATGCAGCATGAGTGCTTATATGTTCCTCAATGAGCTTTGTACAAGTTTGACGAACTTATGAAACATCTAACAACGCGTTTCTAGGACTCTAAACCAAGTTTCATGCAACGTGAGTGCTTATAAGTTCCTCAATGAGCTTGGTACAAGTTTCAAGAACTTATGAAACATCTTACAACGCGTTTCTAGGACTCTAAACCAAGTTTCATGCAACATGAGTGCTTATAAGTTCCTCAATGAGCTTTGTACAAGTTTGACGAGTGTATGAAACATCTAACAACCCATTTCTACGACTCTAAACTAAGTTTCATGCAACATGAGTGCTTATAAGTTCCTCAATGAGCTTTGTACAAGTTTCACGAACTTATGAAACATCTAACAACGCGTTTCTAGGACTCTAAACCAAGTTTCATGCAACATGAGAGCTTATAAGTTCCTCTATGAGCTTTGTACAAGTTTGAAGAACGTATGAAACATCTAACAACGCGTTTCTAGGACTCTAAACCATGTTCCATGCAACATGAGTGCTTATAAGTATCTCAATGAGCTTTGTACAAGGTTGACGAACTTATGAAATATCTAACAACTCGTTTCTAGGACTCTAAACCAAGTTTCATGCAACATGAGAGCTTATAAGTATCTCAATGAGCTTTGTACAAGTTTGACGAACTTATGAAACATCTAACAACGCGTTTCTAGGACTATAAACCAAGTTGCATGCAACATGAGAGATTATAAGTTCCTCAATGAGCTTTGTACAAGTTTGACGAACGTATGAAACATCTAACAACGCGTTTCTAGGACTCTAATCCAAGTTTCATGCAACATGAGTTATTATAAGTGTCTCAATGAGCTTTGTACAAGTTGACGAACTTATGAAAATCTAACAACGCTTTTCTAGTACTCTAAACCAAGTTTCATGCAACATGAGTGCTTATAAGTTGCTCAATGAGTTTTGTACAAGTTTCACGAACTTATGAAACATCTAACTACGCGTTTCTAGGACTCTAAGCCAAGTTTCATGCAACATGAGTGCTTATAATTTCCTCAATGAGCTTTGTAGAAGGTTCACGAACTTATGAAACATCTAACAACGCGTTTCTAGGACTATAAACAAAGTTTAATGCAACATGAGAGATTATAAGTTCATCAATGAGCTTTGTACAGGTTTGACGAACGTATGAAACATCTAACAACGCGTTTCTAGGACTCTAAACCAAGTTTCATGCAACATGAGTGCTTATAAGTTACTCAATGATCTTTGTACAAGTTTGACGAACGTATGAAACATCAAACAACGCTTTTCTAGGAATCTAAACCAAGTTTCATTCAACATGAGTGCTTATAAGTTCCTCAATGAGCTTTATACAAGTTTGACGAACTTATGAAACATCTAACAACGCGTTTCTAGGACTCTAAACAAAGTTTCATGCAACATGAGTGCTTATAAGTTCCTCAATGAGCTTTGTACAAGTTTGAAGAACTTATGAAACATCTAACAACGCGTTTCTAGGACTCTAATCCAAGTTTCATGCAACATGAGAGCTTATAAGTTCCTCAATGAGCTTTGTACAAGTTTGACAAACGTATGAAACATCTAACAACACGTTTGTAGGACTCTAAACCATGTTTCATGCAACATGAGTGCTTATAAGTTCCTCAATGAGCTTTGTACAAGTTTCACGAACTTATGAAACATCTAACAACGCGTTTCTAGGACTCTAAACCATGTTTCATGCAACATGAGAGTTTATAAGTTCCTCAATGAGATTTGTACAAGTTTGACGAACATATGAAACATCTAACAACGCGTTTCTAGGACTCTAAACCAAGTTTCATGCAACATGAGTGCTTATAAGTGTCTCAATTAGCTTTGTACAAGTTTGACGAACGTATGAAACATCTAACAACGCGTTTCTAGGACTCTAAACCAAGTTTCACACAACATGAGTGCTTTAAGTTCCTCAATGAGCTTTGTACAAGTTTGACGAACTTATGAAACATCTAACAACGCTTTTCTAGGACTCTAATCCAAGTTTCATGCAACATGAGTGATTATAAGTGTTTCAATTAGCTTTGTACAAGTTGACGAACTTATGAAACATTTAACAACGCTTTTCTAGTACTCTAAACCAAGTTTCATGCAAAATGAGTGCTTATAAGTTCCTCAATGAGCTTTGTACAAGTTTCACGAATTTATGAAACATCTAACAACGCGTTTCTAGGACTCTAAACCAAGTTTCATGCAACATGAGTGCTTATAAGTGTCTCAATTAGCTTTGTACAAGTTTGACGAACTTATGTAACATATAATAACGCGTTTCTAGGACTCTAAACCAAGTTTCATGCAACATGAGAGCTTATAAGTTCCTCAATGAGCTTTGTACAAGTTTGACGAACATATGAAACATCTAACAACGCGTTTCTAGGACTCTAAACAAAGTTTCATGCAACATGAATGCTTATAAGTTCCTCAATAAGCTTTGTACAAGTTTGACGAAGTTAAGAAACATCTAACAACGCGTTTCTAGGACTCTAAACTAAGTTTCATGCAACATGATTGCTTATAAGTTCCTCAATGAGCTTTGTACAAGTTTGACGAAATTATGAAACATCTAACAACGCGTTTCTAGGACTCTAATACAAGTTTCATGCAACATGAGTTATTATAAGTGTCTCAATGAGCTTTGTACAAGTTGACGAACTTATGAAACATCTAACAACGCTTTTCTAGTACTCTAAACCAAGTTTCATGCAACATGAGTGCTTATAAGTTGCTCAATGAGCTTTGTACAAGTTTCACGAACTTATGAAACATCTAACTACGCGTTTCTAGGACTCTAAACCAAGTTTCATGCAACATGAGTGCTTATAATTTCCTCAATGAGCTTTGTAGAAGTTTCACGAACTTATGAAACATCTAACAACGCGTTTCTAGGACTCTTAACAAAGTTTCATGCAACATGAGAGATTATAAGTTCATCAATGAGCTTTGTACAAGTCTGACGAACGTATGAAACATCTAACAACGCGTTTCTAGGACTCTAAACCAAGTTTCATGCAACATGAGTGCTTATAAGTTACTCAATGAGCTTTGTACAAGTTTGAAGAACGTATGAAACATCTAACAACGCGTTTCTAGGACTCTAAACCAAGTTTCATGCAACATGAGTGCTTATAAGTTCCTCAATGAGCTTTTTACAAGTTTCACGAATTTATGAAACATCGAACAACGCGTTTCTAGGACTCTAAACCAAGTTTCATGCAACATGAGTCCTTATAAGTTCCTCAATGAGCTTTGTACAATTTTGACGAACGTATGAAACATCTAACAACGCGTTTCTAGGACTCTAAACCAAAGTTTCATTCAACATGAGTGCTTATAAGTTCCTCAATGAGCTTTGTACAAGTTTGAAGAACTTATGAAACATCTAACAACGCGTTTCTAGGACTCTATTCCAAGTTTCATGCAACATGAGAGCTTATAAGTTCCTCAATGAGCTTTGTACAAGTTTGACAAACGTATGAAACATCTAACAACGCGTTTGTAGGACTCTAAACCATGTTTCATGCAACATGAGTGCTTATAAGTTCCTCAATGAGCTTTGTACAAGTTTCACGAACTTATGAAACATCTAACAACGCGTTTCTAGGACTCTAAACCATGTTTCATGCAACATGAGGGCTTATAAGTTCCTCAATGAGCTTTGTACAAGTTTGACGAACATATGAAACATCTAACAACGCGTTTCTAGGACTCTAAACCAAGTTTCACGCAACATGAGTGCTTATAAGTGTCTCAATTAGCTTTGTACAAGTTTGACGAACGTATGAAACATCTAACAACGCGTTTCTAGGACCCTAAACCAAGTTTCACACAACATGACTGCTTATAAGTTCCTCAATGAGCTTTGTACAAGTTTGACGAACTTATGAAACATTTAACAACGCTTTTCTAGTACTCTAAACCAAGTTTCATGCAAAATGAGTGCTTATAAGTTTCTCAATGAGCTTTGTACAAGTTTCACGAATTTATGAAACATCTAACAACGCGTTTCTAGGACTCTAAACCATGTTTCATGTAACATGAGTGCTTATAAGTGTCTCAATTAGCTTTGTACAAGTTTGACGAACTTATGTAACATATAATAACGCGTTTCTAGGACTCTAAACCAAGTTTCATGCAACATGAGAGCTTATAAGTTCCTCAATGAGCTTTGTTCAAGTTTGACGAACATATGAAACATCTAACAACGCGTTCCTAGGACTCTAAACAAAGTTTCATGCAACATGAGTGCTTATAAGTTCCTCAATGAGCTTTGTACAAGTTTGACGAAGTTATGAAACATCTAACAACGCGTTTCTAGGACTCTAAACCAAATTTCTTGCAGCATGAGGGCTTATAAGTGTCTCAATGAGCTTGGTACAAGTTTGACGAAACTATGAAACATCTAACAACGCGTTTCTAGGACTCTAATACAAGTTTCATGCAACATGAGTTATTATAAGTGTCTCAATGAGCTTTGTACAAGTTGACGAACTTATGAAACATCTAACAACGCTTTTCTAGTACTCTAAACCAAGTTTCATGCAACATGAGTGCTTATAAGTTGCTCAATGAGCTTTGTACAAGTTTCACGAACTTATGAAACATCTAACTACGCGTTTCTAGGACTCTAAACCAAGTTTCATGCAACATGAGTGCTTATAATTTCCTCAATGAGCTTTGTAGAAGTTTCACGAACTTATGAAACATCTAACAACGCGTTTTTAGGACTCTAAACAAAGTTTCATGCAACATGAGAGATTATAAGTTCATCAATGAGCTTTGTACAAGTCTGACGAACGTATGAAACATCTAACAACGCGTTTCTAGGACTCTAAACCAAGTTTCATGCAACATGAGTGCTTATAAGTTACTCAATGAGCTTTGTACAAGTTTGAAGAACGTATGAAACATCTAACAACGCGTTTCTAGGACTCTAAACCAAGTTTCATGCAACATGAGTGCTTATAAGTTCCTCAATGAGCTTTTTACAAGTTTCACGAATTTATGAAACATCGAACAACGCGTTTCTAGGACTCTAAACCAAGTTTCATGCAACATGAGTCCTTATAAGTTCCTCAATGAGCTTTGTACAAGTTTGACGAACGTATGAAACATCTAACAACGCGTTTCTCGGACTCTAAACCAAAGTTTCATTCAACATGAGTGCTTATAAGTTCCTCAATGAGCTTTGTACAAGTTTGACGAACGTATGAAACATCAAACAACGCTTTTCTAGGAATCTAAACCAAGTTTCATTCAACATGAGTGCTTATAAGTTCCTCAATGAGCTTTATACAAGTTTGACGAACTTATGAAACATCTAACAACGCGTTTCTAGGACTCTAAACAAAGTTTCATGCAACATGAGTGCTTATAAGTTCCTCAATGAGCTTTGTACAAGTTTCACGAACTTATGAAACATCTAACAACGCGTTTCTAGGACTCTAAACCAAGTTTCATGCAGCATGAGTGCTTATATGTTCCTCAATGAGCTTTGTACATGTTTGACGAACTTATGAAACATCTAACAACGCGTTTCTAGGACTCTAAACCAAGTTTCATGCAACGTGAGTGCTTATAAGTTCCTCAATGAGCTTGGTACAAGTTTCAAGAACTTATGAAACATCTTACAACGCGTTTCTAGGACTCTAAACCAAGTTTCATGCAACATGAGTGCTTATAAGTTCCTCAATGAGCTTTGTACAAGTTTGACGAGTGTATGAAACATCTAACAACCCATTTCTACGACTCTAAACTAAGTTTCATGCAACATGAGTGCTTATAAGTTCCTCAATGAGCTTTGTACAAGTTTCACGAACTTATGAAACATCTAACAACGCGTTTCTAGGACTCTAAACCAAGTTTCATGCAACATGAGAGCTTATAAGTTCCTCTATGAGCTTTGTACAAGTTTGAAGAACGTATGAAACATCTAACAACGCGTTTCTAGGACTCTAAACCATGTTCCATGCAACATGAGTGCTTATAAGTATCTCAATGAGCTTTGTACAAGGTTGACGAACTTATGAAACATCTAACAACTCGTTTCTAGGACTCTAAACCAAGTTTCATGCAACATGAGAGCTTATAAGTATCTCAATGAGCTTTGTACAAGTTTGACGAACTTATGAAACATCTAACAACGCGTTTCTAGGACTATAAACCAAGTTGCATGCAACATGAGAGATTATAAGTTCCTCAATGAGCTTTGTACAAGTTTGACGAACGTATGAAACATCTAACAACGCGTTTCTAGGACTCTAATCCAAGTTTCATGCAACATGAGTTATTATAAGTGTCTCAATGAGCTTTGTACAAGTTTACGAACTTATGAAAATCTAACAACGCTTTTCTAGTACTCTAAACCAAGTTTCATGCAACATGAGTGCTTATAAGTTGCTCAATGAGTTTTGTACAAGTTTCACGAACTTATGAAACATCTAACTACGCGTTTCTAGGACTCTAAGCCAAGTTTCATGCAACATGAGTGCTTATAATTTCCTCAATGAGCTTTGTAGAAGGTTCACGAACTTATGAAACATCTAACAACGCGTTTCTAGGACTATAAACAAAGTTTAATGCAACATGAGAGATTATAAGTTCATCAATGAGCTTTGTACAAGTTTGACGAACGTATGAAACATCTAACAACGCGTTTCTAGGACTCTAAACCAAGTTTCATGCAACATGAGTGCTTATAAGTTACTCAATGATCTTTGTACAAGTTTGACGAACGTATGAAACATCAAACAACGCTTTTCTAGGAATCTAAACCAAGTTTCATTCAACATGAGTGCTTATAAGTTCCTCAATGAGCTTTATACAAGTTTGACGAACTTATGAAACATCTAACAACGCGTTTCTAGGACTCTAAACAAAGTTTCATGCAACATGAGTGCTTATAAGTTCCTCAATGAGCTTTGTACAAGTTTGAAGAACTTATGAAACATCTAACAACGCGTTTCTAGGACTCTAATCCAAGTTTCATGCAACATGAGAGCTTATAAGTTCCTCAATGAGCTTTGTACAAGTTTGACAAACGTATGAAACATCTAACAACACGTTTGTAGGACTCTAAACCATGTTTCATGCAACATGAGTGCTTATAAGTTCCTCAATGAGCTTTGTACAAGTTTCACGAACTTATGAAACATCTAACAACGCGTTTCTAGGACTCTAAACCATGTTTCATGCAACATGAGAGTTTATAAGTTCCTCAATGAGATTTGTACAAGTTTGACGAACATATGAAACATCTAACAACGCGTTTCTAGGACTCTAAACCAAGTTTCATGCAACATGAGTGCTTATAAGTGTCTCAATTAGCTTTGTACAAGTTTGACGAACGTATGAAACATCTAACAACGCGTTTCTAGGACTCTAAACCAAGTTTCACACAACATGAGTGTTTTAAGTTCCTCAATGAGCTTTGTACAAGTTTGACGAACTTATGAAACATCTAACAACGCTTTTCTAGGACTCTAATCCAAGTTTCATGCAACATGAGTGATTATAAGTGTCTCAATTAGCTTTGTACAAGTTGACGAACTTATGAAACATTTAACAACGCTTTTCTAGTACTCTAAACCAAGTTTCATGCAAAATGAGTGCTTATAAGTTCCTCAATGAGCTTTGTACAAGTTTCACGAATTTATGAAACATCTAACAACGCGTTTCTAGGACTCTAAACCAAGTTTCATGCAACATGAGTGCTTATAAGTGTCTCAATTAGCTTTGTACAAGTTTGACGAACTTATGTAACATATAATAACGCGTTTCTAGGACTCTAAACCAAGTTTCATGCAACATGAGAGCTTATAAGTTCCTCAATGAGCTTTGTACAAGTTTGACGAACATATGAAACATCTAACAACGCGTTTCTAGGACTCTAAACAAAGTTTCATGCAACATGAGTGCTTATAAGTTCCTCAATGAGCTTTGTACAAGTTTGACGAAGTTAAGAAACATCTAACAACGCGTTTCTAGGACTCTAAACTAAGTTTCATGCAACATGATTGCTTATAAGTTCCTCAATGAGCTTTGTACAAGTTTGACGAAATTATGAAACATCTAACAACGCGTTTCTAGGACTCTAATACAAGTTTCATGCAACATGAGTTATTATAAGTGTCTCAATGAGCTTTGTACAAGTTGACGAACTTATGAAACATCTAACAACGCTTTTCTAGTACTCTAAACCAAGTTTCATGCAACATGAGTGCTTATAAGTTGCTCAATGAGCTTTGTACAAGTTTCACGAACTTATGAAACATCTAACTACGCGTTTCTAGGACTCTAAACCAAGTTTCATGCAACATGAGTGCTTATAATTTCCTCAATGAGCTTTGTAGAAGTTTCACGAACTTATGAAACATCTAACAACGCGGTTCTAGGACTCTTAACAAAGTTTCATGCAACATGAGAGATTATAAGTTCATCAATGAGCTTTGTACAAGTCTGACGAACGTATGAAACATCTAACAACGCGTTTCTAGGACTCTAAACCAAGTTTCATGCAACATGAGTGCTTATAAGTTACTCAATGAGCTTTGTACAAGTTTGAAGAACGTATGAAACATCTAACAACGCGTTTCTAGGACTCTAAACCAAGTTTCATGCAACATGAGTGCTTATAAGTTCCTCAATGAGCTTTTTACAAGTTTCACGAATTTATGAAACATCGAACAACGCGTTTCTAGGACTCTAAACCAAGTTTCATGCAACATGAGTCCTTATAAGTTCCTCAATGAGCTTTGTACAATTTTGACGAACGTATGAAACATCTAACAACGCGTTTCTAGGACTCTAAACCAAAGTTTCATTCAACATGAGTGCTTATAAGTTCCTCAATGAGCTTTGTACAAGTTTGAAGAACTTATGAAACATCTAACAACGCGTTTCTAGGACTCTAATCCAAGTTTCATGCAACATGAGAGCTTATAAGTTCCTCAATGAGCTTTGTACAAGTTTGACAAACGTATGAAACATCTAACAACGCGTTTGTAGGACTCTAAACCATGTTTCATGCAACATGAGTGCTTATAAGTTCCTCAATGAGCTTTGTACAAGTTTCACGAACTTATGAAACATCTAACAACGCGTTTCTAGGACTCTAAACCATGTTTCATGCAACATGAGGGCTTATAAGTTCCTCAATGAGCTTTGTACAAGTTTGACGAACATATGAAACATCTAACAACGCGTTTCTAGGACTCTAAACCAAGTTTCACGCAACATGAGTGCTTATAAGTGTCTCAATTAGCTTTGTACAAGTTTGACGAACGTATGAAACATCTAACAACGCGTTTCTAGGACCCTAAACCAAGTTTCACACAACATGAGTGCTTATAAGTTCCTCAATGAGCTTTGTACAAGTTTGACGAACTTATGAAACATTTAACAACGCTTTTCTAGTACTCTAAACCAAGTTTCATGCAAAATGAGTGCTTATAAGTTTCTCAATGAGCTTTGTACAAGTTTCACGAATTTATGAAACATCTAACAACGCGTTTCTAGGACTCTAAACCATGTTTCATGTAACATGAGTGCTTATAAGTGTCTCAATTAGCTTTGTACAAGTTTGACGAACTTATGTAACATATAATAACGCGTTTCTAGGACTCTAAACCAATTTTCATGCAACATGAGAGCTTATAAGTTCCTCAATGAGCTTTGTTCAAGTTTGACGAACATATGAAACATCTAACAACGCGTTCCTAGGACTCTAAACAAAGTTTCATGCAACATGAGTGCTTATAAGTTCCTCAATGAGCTTTGTACAAGTTTGACGAAGTTATGAAACATCTAACAACGCGTTTCTAGGACTCTAAACCAAATTTCTTGCAGCATGAGGGCTTATAAGTGTCTCAATGAGCTTGGTACAAGTTTGACGAAACTATGAAACATCTAACAACGCGTTTCTAGGACTCTAATACAAGTTTCATGCAACATGAGTTATTATAAGTGTCTCAATGAGCTTTGTACAAGTTGACGAACTTATGAAACATCTAACAACGCTTTTCTAGTACTCTAAACCAAGTTTCATGCAACATGAGTGCTTATAAGTTGCTCAATGAGCTTTGTACAAGTTTCACGAACTTATGAAACATCTAACTACGCGTTTCTAGGACTCTAAACCAAGTTTCATGCAACATGAGTGCTTATAATTTCCTCAATGAGCTTTGTAGAAGTTTCACGAACTTATGAAACATCTAACAACGCGTTTTTAGGACTCTAAACAAAGTTTCATGCAACATGAGAGATTATAAGTTCATCAATGAGCTTTGTACAAGTCTGACGAACGTATGAAACATCTAACAACGCGTTTCTAGGACTCTAAACCAAGTTTCATGCAACATGAGTGCTTATAAGTTACTCAATGAGCTTTGTACAAGTTTGAAGAACGTATGAAACATCTAACAACGCGTTTCTAGGACTCTAAACCAAGTTTCATGCAACATGAGTGCTTATAAGTTCCTCAATGAGCTTTTTACAAGTTTCACGAATTTATGAAACATCGAACAACGCGTTTCTAGGACTCTAAACCAAGTTTCATGCAACATGAGTCCTTATAAGTTCCTCAATGAGCTTTGTACAAGTTTGACGAACGTATGAAACATCTAACAACGCGTTTCTAGGACTCTAAACCAAAGTTTCATTCAACATGAGTGCTTATAAGTTCCTCAATGAGCTTTGTACAAGTTTGACGAACTTATGAAACATCTAACAACGCGTTTCTAGGACTCTAATCCAAGTTTCATGCAACCTGAGAGCTTATAAGTTCCTCAATGAGCTTTGTACAAGTTTGACAAACGTATGAAACATCTAACAACGCGTTTGTAGGAATCTAAACCATGTTTCATGCAACATGAGTGCTTATAAGTTCCTCAATGAGCTTTGTACAAGTTTCACAAACGTATGAAACATCTAACAACGCGTTTCTACGACTCTAAACTAAGTTTCATGCAACATGAGTGCTTATAATTTCCTCAGTGAGCTTTGTACAAGTTTCACGAACTTATGAAACATCTAACAACGCGTTTCTAGGACTCTAAACCAACTTTCATGCAACATGAGAGCTTATAAGTTCTTCTATGAGCTTTGTACAAGTTTGAAGAACGTATGAAACATCTAACAACGCGTTTCTAGGACTCTAAACCATGTTTCATGCAACATGAGTGCTTATAAGTATATTAAAATGAGCTTTGTACAAGTTTGACGAACTTATGAAACATCTAACAACTCGTTTCTAGGACTCTAAACCAAGTTTCATGCAACATGAGAGCTTATAAGTATCTCAATGAGCTTTTTACAAGTTTGACGAACTTATGAAACATCTAACAACGCGTTTCTAGGACTCTAAACCAAGTTTCATGCAACATGAGAGCTTATAAATTCCTCAATGAGCTTTGTAAAAGTTTGACGAACATATGAAACATCTAACAACGCGTTTCTTGGACTCTAAACCAAGTTTCATGCAACATGAGTGCTTATAAGTGTCTCAATTAGCTTTGTACAAGTTTGACGAACGTATGAAACATCTAACAACGCGTTTCTAGGACTCTAAACCAAGTTTCACACAACATGAGTGCTTATAAGTTCCTCAATGAGCTTTGTACAAGTTTGACGAACTTATGAAACATCTAACAACGCTTTTCTAGGACTCTAATCCAAGTGTCATGCAACATGAGTGATTATAAGTGTCTCAATTAGCTTTGTACAAGTTGACGAACTTATGAAACATTTAACAACGCTTTTCTAGTACTCTAAACCAAGTTTCATGCAAAATGAGTGCTTATAAGTTCTTCAATGAGCTTTGTACAAGTTTCACGAATTTATGAAACATCTAACAACGCGTTTCTAGGACTCTAAACCAAGTTTCATGCAACATGAGTGCTTATAAGTGTCTCAATTAGCTTTGTACAAGTTTGACGAACTTATGTAACATCTAACAACGAGTTTCTAGGACTCTAAACCAAGTTTCATGCAACATGAGAGCTTATAAGTTCCTCAATGAGCTTTGTACAAGTTTGACGAACGTATGAAACATCTAACAACGCGTTTGTAGGACTCTAAACCATGTTTCATGCAACATGAGTGCTTATAAGTTCCTCAATGAGCTTTGTACAAGTTTGACGAACGTATGAAACATCTAACAACGCGTTTCTAGGACTCTTAATCAAGTTTCATGCAACATGAGTGCTTATAAGTTGCTCAATGAGCTTTGTACAAGTTTCACGAACTTGTGAAACATCTAACTACGCGTTTCTAGGACTCTAAACCAAGTTTCATGCAACATGAGTGCTTATAATTTCCTCAATGAGCTTTGTAGAAGTTTCACGAACTTATGAAACATTTAACAACGCGTTTCTAGGACTCTAAACAAAGTTTCATGCAACATGAGAGATTATAAGTTCATCAATGAGCTTTGTACAAGTCTGACGAACGTATGAAACATCTAACAACGCGTTTCTAGTACTCTAAACCAAGTTTCATGCAACATGAGTGCTTATAAGTTACTCAATGAGCTTTGTACAAGTTTGAAGAACGTATGAAACATCTAACAACGCGTTTCTAGGACTCTAAACCAAGTTTCATGCAACACGAGTGCTTATAAGTTCCTCAATGAGCTTTTTACAAGTTTCACGAATTTATGAAACATATAACAACGCGTTTCTAGGACTCTAAACCAAGTTTCATGCAACATGAGTCCTTTTAAGTTCCTCAATGAGCTTTGTACAAGTTTGACGAACGTATGAAACATCTAACAACGCGTTTCTAGGACTCTAAACCAAAGTTTCATTCAACATGAGTGCTTATAAGTTCCTCAATGAGCTTTGTACAAGTTTGAAGACCTTATGAAACATCTAACAACGCGTTTCTAGGACTCTAATCCAAATTTCATGCAACATGAGAGCTTATAAGTTCCTCAATGATCTTTGTACAAGTTTGACAAACGTATGAACATCTAACAACGCGTTTGTAGGACTCTAAACCATGTTTTATGCAACATTAGTGCTTATAAGTTCCTCAATGAGCTTTCTACAAGTTTCACGAACTTATGAAACATCTAACAACGCGTTTCTAGGACTCTAAACCATGTTTCATGCAACATGAGAGCTTATAAGTTCCTCAATGAGCTTTGTACAAGTTTGACGAACATATGAAACATCTAACAACGCGTTTCTATGACTCTAAACCAAGTTTCATGCAACATGAGTGCTTATAATTTCCTCAATGAGCTTTGTACAAGTTTCACGAACTAACAACGCGTTTCTAGGACTCTAAACAAAGTTTCATGCAACATGAGAGATTATAAGTTCCTCAATGAGCTTTGTACAAGTTTCACGAACGTATGAAACATCTAACAACGCGTTTCTAGGACTCTAAACCAAGTTTTATACAACATGAGTGCTTATAAGTTCCTCAATGAGCTTTTTACAAGTTTCACGAAGTTATGAAACATCTAACAACGCGTTTCTAGGACTCTAAACAAAGTTTCATGCAACATGAGTGCTTATAACTTCCTCAATGAGCTTTGTACAAGTTTGACGAACTTATGAAACATCTAACAACGCGTTTCTAGGACTCTAAACTAAGTTTCATAAAACATGAGTGCTTATAATTTCCTCAATGAGATTTGTACAAGTTTCACGAACTTATGAAACATCTAACAACGCGTTTCTGGGACTCTAAACCATGTTTCATGCAACATGAGAGCTTATAAGTATCTCAATGAGCTTTGTACAAGTTTGACGAACTTATGAAACATCTAAAAACGCGTTTCTAGGACTCTAATCAAAGTTTCATGAGACATGAGTGATTATAAGTGTCTCAATGAGCTTTGTACAAGTTGACGAACTTATGAAACATTTAACAAGGCTTTTCTAGTACTCTAAACTAAATTTCATGCAACATGAATGCTTATAGGTTCCTCATTGAGCTTTGTACAAGTTGGACGAACGTATGAAACATCTAACAACGCGTTTCTATGACTCTAAACCAAGTTTCATGCAACATGAGTGCTTCTAAGTTCCTGAATGAGCTTTGTACAAGTTTGACGAACTTATGAAACATCTAACAACGCGTTTTTAGGACTCTAATCCAAGTTTCATGCAACATGAGAGCTTATAAGTCCCTCAATGAGCTTTGTACAAGTTTGATAAACGTATGAAACATCTAACAACGCGTTGGTAGGACTCTAAACCATGTTTCATGCAACATGAGTGCTTATAAGTTCCTCAATTTGCTTTGTACAAGTTTCACGAACTTATGAAACATCTAACAACGCGTTTCTATGACTCTAAACCAAGTTTCATGCAACATGAGTGCTTATAATTTCCTCAATGAGCTTTGTACAAGTTTCACGAACTAACAACGCGTTTCTAGGACTCTAAACAAAGTTTCATGCAACATGAGAGATTATAAGTTCCTCAATGAGCTTTGTACAAGTTTCACGAACGTATGAAACATCTAACAACGCGTTTCTAGCACTCTAAACCAAGTTTTATACAACATGAGTGCTTATAAGTTCCTCTATGAGCTTTTTACAAGTTTCACGAACTTATGAAACATCTAACAACGCGTTTCTAGGACTCTAAACCAATTTTCATGCAACATGAGTGCTTATAAGTTCCTCAATGAGCTTTGTACAAGTTTGACGAACTTATGAAACATCTAACAACGCGTTTCTAGGACTCTAAACAAAGTTTCATGCAACGTGAGTGCTTATAAGTTCCTCAAAGAGCTTTGTACAAGTTTGACGAACTTATGAAACATCTAACAACGCGTTTCTAGGACTCTAATCAAAGTTTCATGAGACATGAGTGATTATAAGTGTCTAAATGAGCTTTGTACAAGTTGACGAACTTATGAAAAATTTAACAAGGATTTTCTAGTACTCTAAACCAAGTTTAATGCAACTTGAGTGCTTATTAGTTCCTCATTGAGCTTTGTACAAGTTTAACGAACTTATGAAACATCTAACAACGCGTTTCTAGGACTCTAAACCAAATTTCATGCAACATGAGTGTTTAAGTGCTTATAAGTGTCTCAATGAGCTTTGTACAAGTTTGACAAACGTATGAAACATCTAAAAACGCGTTTCTAGGACTCTAAACAAAGTTTCATGCAACATGAGTGCTTATAAGTTCCTCAATGAGCTTTGTACAAATTTGACGAACTTATGAAACATCTAACAACGCGTTTCTAGGACGCTAAACCAACTTTCATGCAACATGAGAGCTTATAAGTTCCTCTATAAGCTTTGTACAAGTTTGAAGAACGTATGAAACATCTATAAACGCGTTTCTAGGACTCTAAACCATGTTTCATGCGACATGAGTGCTTATAAGTATCTCAATGAGCTTTGTACAAGTTTGACGAACTTATGAAACATCTAACAACTCGTTTCTAGAACTCTAAACCAAGTTTCATGCAACATGAGAGCTTATAATTATCTCAATGAGCTTTGTACAAGTTTGACGAACTTATGAAACATCTAACAACGCGTTTCTAGGACTCTAATCAAAGTTTCATGAGACATGAGTGATTATAAGTGTCTCAATGAGCTTTGTACAAGTTGACGAACTTATTAAACATTTAACAAGGCTTTTCTAGTACTCTAAACAAAATTTCATGCAACATGAGTGCTTATAGGTTCCTCATTGAGCTTTGCACAAGTTGGACGAACGTATGAAACATCTAACAACGCGTTTCTAGGACTCTAAACCAAGTTTCATGCAACATGAGTGCTTCTAAGTTCCTCAATGAGCTTTGTACAAGTTTGACGAACTTATGAAACATCTAACAACGCGTTTTTAGGACTCTAATCCAAGTTTCATGCAACATGAGAGCTTATAAGTTCCTCAATGAGCTTTGTACAAGTTTGATAAACGTATGAAACATCTAACAACGCGTTGGTAGGACTCTAAACCATGTTTCATGCAACATGAGTGCTTATAAGTTCCTCAATGAGCTTTGTACAAGTTTCACGAACTTATGAAATATCTAACAACGCGTTTCTATGACTCTAAAACAAGTTTCATGCAACATGAGTGCTTATAATTTCCTCAATGAGTTTTGTACAAGTTTCACGAACTAACAACGCGTTTCTAGGACTCTAAACAAAGTTTCATGCAACATGAGAGATTATAAGTTCCTCAATGAGCTTTGTACAAGTTTCACGAACTTATGAAACATCTAACAACGCGTTTCTATGACTCTAAAACAAGTTTCATGCAACATGAGTGCTTATAACTTCCTCAATGAGTTTTGTACAAGTTTCACGAACTAACAACGCGTTTCTAGGACTCTAAACAAAGTTTCATGCAACATGAGAGATTATAAGTTCCTCAATGAGCTTTGTACAAGTTTCACGAACGTATGAAACATCTAACAACGCGTTTCTAGGACTTTAAACCAAGTTTTATACAACATGAGTGCTTATAAGTTCCTCAATGAGCTTTTTACAAGTTTCACGAACTTATGAAACATCTAACAACGCGTTTCTAGGACTCTAAACCAAGTTTCATGCAACATGAGTGTTTATAAGTGTCTCAATTAGCTTTGTACAAGTTTGACGAACTTATGTAACATCTAATAACGCGTTTCTAAAACTCTAAACCAAGTTTCATGCAACATGAGAGCTTATAAGTTCCTCAATGAGCTTTGTACAAGTTTGACGAACATATGAAACATCTAACAACGCGTTTCTAGGACTCTAAACAAAGTTTCATGCAACATGAGTGCTTATAAGTTCCTCAATGAGCTTTGTACAAGTTTGAAGAACTTATGAAACATCTAACAACGCGTTTTTAGGACTCTAATCCAAGTTTCATGCAACATGAGAGCTTATAAGTTCCTCAATGAGCTTTGTAAAAGTTTGACAAACGTATGAAACATCTAACAACGCGTTTGTAGGACTCTAAATCATGTTTCATGCATCATGAGTGCTTATAAGTTCCTCAATGGGCTTTGTACAAGTTTCACGAACTTATGAAACATCTAACAACGCGTTTCTAGGACTCTAAACCAAGTTTCATGCAAAATGAGTGCTTATAAGTTCCTCAATGAGCTTTGTACAAGTTTCACGAATTTATGAAACATCTAACAACGCGTTTCTAGGACTCTAAACCAAGTTTCATGCAACATGAGTGCTTATAAGTGTCTCAATTAGCTTTGTACAAGTTTGACGAACTTATGTAACATCTAATAATGCGTTTCTAGAACTCTAAACCAAGTTTCATGCAACATGAGAGCTTATAAGTTCCTCAATTAGCTTTGTACAAGTTTGACGAACATATGAAACAACTAACAACGCGTTTCTAGGACTCTAAACAAAGTTTCATGCAACATGAGTGCTTATAAGTTCCTCAATGAGCTTTGTACAAGTTTGAAGAACTTATGAAACATCTAACAACGCGTTTCTAGGAATCTAATCCAAGTTTCATGCAACATGAGAGCTTATAAGTTCCTCAATGAGCTTTGTACAAGTTTGACAAACGTATGAAACATCTAACAACGCGTTTGTAGGACTCTAAACCATGTTTCTTGCAACATGAGTGCTTATAAGTTCCTCAATGAGCTTTGTACAAGTTTCACGAAATTATGAAACATCTAACAACGCGTTTCTAGGACTCTAAACCATGTTTCATGCAACATGAGGGTTATAAGTTCCTCAATGAGCTTTGTACAAGTTTGACGAACATATGAAACATCTAACAACGCGTTTCTAGGACTCTAAACCAAGTTTCATGCAACATGAGTGCTTATAAGTGTCTCAATTAGCTTTGTACAAGTTTGACGAACGTATGAAACATCTAACAACGCGTTTCTAGGACTCTAAACCAAGTTTCACACAACATGAGGGCTTATAAGTTCCTCAATGAGCTTTGTACAAGTTTGACGAACTTATGAAACATCTAACAACGCTTTTCTAGGACTCTAATCCAAGTTTCATGCAACATGAGTGATTATAAGTGTCTCAATTAGCTTTGTACAAGTTGACGAACTTATGATACATTTAACAACGCTTTTCTAGTACTCTAAACCAAGTTTCATGCAAAATGAGTGCTTATAAGTTCTTCAATGAGCTTTGTACAAGTTTCACGAATTTATGAAACATCTAACAACGCGTTTCTAGGACTCTAAACCAAGTTTCATGCAACATGAGTGCTTATAAGTGTCTCAATTAGCTTTGTACAAGTTTGACGAACGTATGAAACATCTAACAACGCGTTTCTAGGACTCTAAACCAAGTTTCACACAACATGAGTGCTTATAAGTTCCTCAATGAGCTTTGTACAAGTTTGACGAACTTATGAAACATCTAACAACGCTTTTCTAGGACTCTAATCCAAGTTTCATGCAACATGAGTGATTATAAGTGTCTCAATTAGCTTTGTACAAGTTGACGAACTTATGATACATTTAACAACGCTTTTCTAGTACTCTAAACCAAGTTTCATGCAAAATGGGTGCTTATAAGTTCTTCAATGAGCTTTGTACAAGTTTCACGAATTTATGAAACATCTAACAACGCGTTTCTAGGACTCTAAACCAAGTTTCATGCAACATGAGTGCTTATAAGTGTCTCAATTAGCTTTGTACAAGTTTGTAGAACTTATGTAACATCTAACAACGCGTTTCTAGGACTCTAAACCAAGTTTCATGCAACATGAGAGCTTATAAGTTCCTCAATGAGCTTTGTACAAGTTTGACGAACGTATGAAACATCTAACAACGCGTTTCTAGGACTCTAAACAAAGTTTCATGCAATATGAGTGCTTATAAGTTCCTCAATGAGCTTTGTACAAGTTTGACGAACTTATGAAACATCTAACAACGCGTTTCTAGGACTCTAAACTAAGTTTCATAAAACATGAGTGCTTATAATTTCCTCAATGAGCTTTGTACAAGTTTCACGAACTTATGAAACATCTAACAACGCGTTTCTAGGACTCTAAACCAACTTTCATGCAACATGAGAGCTTATAAGTTCCTCTATGAGCTTTGTACAAGTTTGAAGAACGTATGAAACATCTATAAACGCGTTTCTAGGACTCTAAACAAAGTTTCATGCAACATGAGTGCTTATAAGTGTCTCAATTAGCTTTGTACAAGTTTGACGAACTTATGTAACATCTAATAACGCGTTTCTAGGACTCTAAACAAGGTTTCATGCAACATGAGAGCTTATAAGTTCCTCAATGAGCTTTGTACAAGTTTGACGAACATATGAAACATCTAACAACGCGTTTCTAGGACTCTAAACAAAGTTTCATGCAACATGAGTGCTTATAAGTTCCTCAATGAGCTTTGTACAAGTTTGAAGAACTTATGAAACATCTAACAACGCGTTTCTAGGACTCTAATCCAAGTTTCATGCAACATGAGAGCTTATAAGTTCCTCAATGAGCTTTGTACAAGTTTGACAAACGTATGAAACATCTAACAACGCGTTTCTAGGACTCTAAACCATGTTTCATGCAACATGAGTGCTTATAAATTCCTCAATGAGCTTTGTACAAGTTTCACGAACTTATGAAACATCTAACAACGCGTTTCTATGACTCTAAACCAAGTTTCATTCAACGTGAGTGCTTATAATTTCCTCAATGAGCTTTGTACAAGTTTCACGAACTAACAACGCGTTTCTAGGACTCTAAACCAAGTTTTATACAACATGAGTGCTTATAAGTTCCTCAATGAGCTTTTTACAAGTTTCACGAACTTATGAAACATCTAACAACGCGTTTCTAGGACTCTAAACCAAGTTTCATGCAACATGAGTGCTTATAAGTTCCTCAATGAGCTTTGTACAAGTTTGACGAACTTATGAAACATCTAACAACGCGTTTCTAGGACTCTAAACAAAGTTTCATGCAACATGAGTGCTTATAAGTGTCTCAATTAGCTTTGTACAAGTTTGACGAACTTATGTAACATCTAATAACGCGTTTCTAGAACTCTAAACCAAGTTTCATGCAACATGAAAGCTTATAAGTTCCTCAATGAGCTTTGTACAAGTTTGACGAACATATGAAACATCTAACAACGCGTTTCTAGGACTCTAAACAAAGTTTCATGCAACATGAGTGCTTATAAGTTCCTCAATGAGCTTTGTACAAGTTTGAAGATCTTATGAAACATCTAACAACGCGTTTCTAGGACTCTAATCCAAGTTTCATGCAACATGAGAGCTTATAAGTTCCTCAATGAGCTTTGTACAAGTTTGACAAACGTATGAAACATCTAACAACGCGTTTGTAGGACTCTAAACCATGTTTCATGCAACATGAGTGCTTATAAGTTCCTCAATGGGCTTTGTACAAGTTTCACGAACTTATGAAACATCTAACAACGCGTTTCTAGGACTCTAAACCATGTTTCATGCAACATGAGGGCTTATAAGTTCCTCAATTAGCTTTGTACAAGTTTGACGAACGTATGAAACATCTAACAACGCGTTTCTAGGACTCTAAACCAAGTTTCACACAACATGAGTGCTTATAAGTGTCTCAATTAGCTTTGTACAAGTTTGACGAACTTATGAAACATCTAACAACGCTTTTCTAGGACTCAAATCCAAGTTTCATGCAACATGAGTGATTATAAGTGTCTCAATTAGCGTTGTACAAGTTGACGAACTTATGAAACATTTAACAACGCTTTTCTAGTACTCTAAACCAAGTTTCATGCAAAATGAGTGCTTATAAGTTCCTCAAGGAGCTTTGTACAAGTTTCACGAATTTATGAAACATCTAACAACGCGTTTCTAGGACTCTAAACCAAGTTTCATGCAACATGAGTGCTTATAAGTGTCTCAATTAGCTTTGTACAAGTTTGACGAACATATGAAACATCTAACAACGCGTTTCTAGGACTCTAAACAAAGTTTCATGCAACATGAGTGCTTATAAGTTCCTCAATGAGCTTTGCACAAGTTTGAAGAACTTATGAAACATCTAACAACGCGTTTCTAGGACTCTAATCCAAGTTTCATGCAACATGAGAGCTTATAAGTTCCTCAATGAGTTTTGTACAAGTTTGACAAACGTATGAAACATCTAACAACGCGTTTGTAGGACTCTAAACCATGTTTCATGCAACATGAGTGCTTATAAGTTCCTCAATGAGCTTTGTACAAGTTTCACGAACTTATGAGACATCTAACAACGTGTTTCTAGGACTCTAAACCATGTTTCATGCAACATGAGGGCTTATAAGTTCCTCAATGAGCTTTGTACAAGTTTGACGAACATATGAAACATCTAACAACGTGTTTCTAGGACTCTAAACCAAGTTTCATGCAACATGAGTGCTTATAAGTGTCTCAATTAGCTTTGTACAAGTTTGACGAACGTATGAAACATCTAACAACGCGTTTCTAGGACTCTAAACCAAGTTTCACACAACATGAGTGCTTATAAGTTCCTCAATGAGCTTTGTACAAGTTTGACGAACTTATGAAACATCTAACAACGCTTTTCTAGGACTCTAATCCAAGTTTCATGCAACATGAGTGATTATAAGTGTCTCAATTAGCTTTGTACAATGTGACAGCTTATGAAACATTTAACAACCGTTTTCTTGTACTCTAAACCAAGTTTCATGCAAAATGAGTGCTTATAAGTTCCTCAATGAGCTTTGTACAAGTTTCACGAATTTATGAAACATCTAACAACGCGTTTCTAGGACTCTAAACCAAGTTTCATGAAACATGAGTGCTTATAAGTGTCTCAATTAGCTTTGTACAAGTTTGACGAACTTATGTAACATCTAATAACGCGTTTCTAGGACTCTAAACCAAGTTTCATGCAACATGAGAGCTTATAAGTTCCTCAATGAGCTTTGTACAAGTTTGACGAACATATGAAACATCTAACAACGCGTTTCTAGGACTCTAAACAAAGTTTCATGCAACATGAGTGCTTATAAGTTCCTCAATGAGCTTTGTACAAGTTTGACGAAGTTATGAAACATCTAACAACGCGTTTCTAGGACTCTAAACTAAGTTTCATGCAACATGAGTGCTTATAAGTTCCTCAATGAGCTTTGTACAAGTTTGACGAAATTATGAAACATCTAACAACGCGTTTCTAGGACTCTAATCCAAGTTTCATGCAACATGAGTTATTATAAGTGTCTCAATGAGCTTTGTACAAGTTGACGAACTTATGAAACATCTAACAACGCTTTTCTAGTACTCTAAACCAAGTTTCATGCAACATGAGTGCTTATAAGTTGCGCAATGAGCTTTGTACAAGTTTCACGAACTTATGAAACATCTAACTACGCGTTTCTAGGACTATAAACCAAGTTTCATGCAACATGAGTGCTTATAATTTCCTCAATGAGCTTTGTAGAAGTTTCACGAACTTATGAAACATCTAACAACGCGTTTCTAGGACTCTAAACAAAGTTTCATGCAACATGAGAGATTATAAGTTCATCAATGAGCTTTGTACAAGTCTGACGAACGTATGAAACATCTAACAACGCATTTCTAGGACTCTAAACCAAGTTTCATGCAACATGAGTGCTTATAAGTTACTCAATGAGCTTTGTACAAGTTTGAAGAACGTATGAAACATCTAACAACGCGTTTCTAGGACTCTAAACCAAGTTTCATGCAACATGAGTGCTTATAAGTTCCTCAATGAGCTTTTTACAAGTTTCACGAATTTATGAAACATCTAACAACGCGTTTCTAGGACTCTAAACCAAGTTTTATGCAACATGAGTCCTTATAAGTTCCTCAATGAGCTTTGTACAAGTTTGACGAACGTATGAAACATCTAACAACGCGTTTCTAGGACTCTAAACCAAAGTTTCATTCAACATGAGTGCTTATAAGTTCCTCAATGAGCTTTTTACAAGTTTGAAGAACTTATAAAACATCTAACAACGTGTTTCTAGGACTCTAATCCAAGTTTCATGCAACATGAGAGCTTATAAGTTCCTCAATGAGCTTTGTACAAGTTTGACAAACGTATGAAACATCTAACAACGCGTTTGTAGGACTCTAAACCATGTTTCATGCAACATGAGTGCTTATAAGTTCCTCAATGAGCTTTGTACAAGTTTCACGAACGTATGAAACATCTAACAACGCGTTTCTACGACTCTAAACTAAGTTTCATGCAACATGAGTGCTTATAATTTCCTCAATGAGCTTTGTACAAGTTTCACGAACTTATGAAACATCTAACAACGCGTTTCTAGGACTCTAAACCAACTTTCATGCAACATGAGATCTTATAAGTTCCTCTATGAGCTTTGTACAAGTTTGGCGAACTTATGAAACATCTAACAACTCGTTTCTAGGACTCTAAACCACGTTTCATGCAACATGAGAGCTTATAAGTATCTCAATGAGCTTTGTACAAGTTTGACGAACTTATGAAACATCTAACAACGCGTTTCTAGGACTCTAAACCAAGTTTCATGCAACATGAGAGCTTATAAGTTCCTCAATGAGCTTTGTAAAAGTTTGACGAACATATGAAACATCTTACAACGCGTTTCTTGGACTCTAAACCAAGTTTCATGCAACATGAGTGCTTATAAGTGTCTCAATTAGCTTTGTACAAGTCTGTAGAACGTATGAAACATCTAACAACGCGTTTCTAGGACTGTAAACCAAGTTTCACACAACATGAGTGCTTATAAGTTCCTCAATGAGCTTTGTACAAGTTTGACGAACTTATGAAACATCTAACAACGCTTTTCCTAGGACTCTAATCCAAGTTTCATGCAACATGAGTGATTATAAGTGTCTCAATTAGCTCTGTACAAGTTGAGGAACTTATGATACATTTAACAACGCTTTTCTAGTACTCTAAACCAAGTTTCATGCAAAATGAGTGCTTATAAGTTCTTCAATGAGCTTTGTATAAGTTTCACGAATTTATGAAACATCTAACAACGCGTTTCTAGGACTCTAAACTAAGTTTCATAAAACATGAGTGCTTATAATTTCCTCAATGAGCTTTGTACAAGTTTCACGAACTTATGAAACATCTAACAACGCGTTTCTAGGACTCTAAACCAACTTTCATGCAACATGAGAGCTTATAAGTTCCTCTATGAGCTTTGTACAAGTTTGAAGAACGTATGAAACATCTATAAACGCGTTTCTAGGACTCTAAACCATTTTTCATGCGACATGAGTGCTTATAAGTATCTCAATGAGCTTTGTACAAGTTTGACGAACTTATGAAACTTCTAACAACTCGTTTCTAGAACTCTAAACCAAGTTTCATGCAACATGAGAGCTTATAAGTATCTCAATGATCTTTGTACAAGTTTGACGAACTTATGAAACATCTAACAACGCGTTTCTAGGACTCTAATCAAAGTTTCATGAGACATGAGTTATTATAAGTGTCTCAATGAGCTTTGTACAAGTTGACGAACTTATGAAACATTTAACAAGGCTTTTCTAGTACTCTAAACCAAATTTCATGCAACATGAGTGCTTATAGGTTCCTCATTGAGCTTTGTACAAGTTGGACGAACGTATGAAACATCTAACAACGCGTTTCTAGGACTCTAAACCAAGTTTCATGCAACATAAGTGCTTCTAAGTTCCTCAATGAGCTTTGTACAAGTTTGACGAACTTAAGAAACATCTAACAACGGGTTTTTAGGACTCTAATCCAAGTTTCATGCAACATGAGAGATTATAAGTTCCTCAATGAGCTTTGTACAAATTTGATAAACGTATGAAACATCTAACAACGCGTTGGTAGGACTCTAAACCATGTTTCATGCAACATGAGTGCTTATAAGTTCCTCAATGAGCTTTGTACAAGTTTCAAGAACTTATGAAACATCTAACATTGCGTTTCTATGACTCTAAACCAAGTTTCATACAACATGAGTGCTTATAATTTCCTCAATGAGCTTTGTACAAGTTTCACGAATTAACAACGCGTTTCTAGGACTCTAAACAAAGTTTCATGCAACATGAGTGCTTATAAGTTTCTCAATGAGCTTTGTACAAGTTTGACGAACTTATGAAACATCTAACAACGCGTTTCTAGGACTCTAAACAAAGTTTCACGCAACGTGAGTGCTTATAAGTTCCTCAAAGAGCTTTGTACAAGTTTGACGAACTTATGAAACATCTAACAACACGTTTCTAGGACTCTAATCAAAGTTTCATGAGACATGAGTGATTATAAGTGTCTAAATGAGCTTTGTACAAGTTGACGAACTTATGAAACATTTAACAAGGATTTTCTAGTACTCTAAACCAAGTTTAATGCAACATGAGTGCTTATTAGTTCCTCATTGAGCTTTGTACAAGTTTGACGAACGTATGAAACATCTAACAACGCTTTTCTAGTACTCTAAACCAAGTTTCTTGCAACATGAGTGCTTATAAGTTCCTCAATGAGTTTGTACAAGTTTGACGAACGTATGAAACATCTAACAATGCGTTTCTAGGAATCTAAACCAAGTTTCATGCAACATGAGTGCTTATAAGTTCCTCACTGAGCTTTGTACAAGTTTGACGAACGTATGAAACATCTAACAACGTGTTTCTAGGACTCTAAACCAAGTTTCATGCAACATGAGTGCTTATAAGTTCCTCAATGACCTTTGTAAAAGTTTGAAGAACGTATGAAACATCTATCAACGCGTTTCTAGGACTCTAAACCAAGTTTCATGCAACGTGAGTGTTTATAAATTCCTCAATGAGCTTTGTACAAGTTTGACGAACGTATGAAACATCTAACAACGTGTTTCTAGGACTCTAAACCAAGTTTCATGCAACATGAGTGCTTAAAAGTTCCTCAATGAGCTTTGTACAAGTTTGACGAACGTATGAAACATCTAACAACGCGTTTCTAGGACTCTAAACCAAGTTTCATGCAACATGAGTGCTTATAAGTTCCTCAATGAGCTTTGTACAAGTTTCACGAACTTATGAAACATCTAACAACGCGTTTCTAGGACTCTAAACCAAGTTTCATGCAACATGAGTGCATATAAGTTCCTCAATGTGCAGTGTACAACTTTGACGACTGTATGAAACATCTACCAACGCGTTTCTAGGACTCTAAACCAAGTGTCATGCAACATGAGTGTTTATAAGTGTCTCAATGAACTTTGTACAAGTTTAACGAACTTATGAAACATCTAACAACGCGTTTCTAGGACTCTAAACCAATTTTCATGCAACATGAGTGCTTATAAATTCATCAATGAGCTTTGTACAAGTTTCACAAAATTATGAAACATCTAACAACGAGTTTCTAGGACTCTAAACCAAGTTTCATGCAATGTGAGTGCTTATAATTTCCTCAATGACCTTTGTACAAGTTTCACGAACTTATGAAACATCTAACAACGCGTTTCTAGGACTCTAAACAAAGTTTCATGCAACATGAGATATTATAAGTTCCTCAATGAGCTTTGTACAAGTTTGACGAACTTATGAAACATCTAACAACGCGTTTCTAGGTCTCTAAACAAAGTTTCATGCAACATGGGTGCTTATAAGATCCTCAATGAGCTTTGTACAAGTTTGACGAACTTATGAAACATCTAACAACGCGTTTCTCGGACTCCAATCCAAGTTTCATGCAACATGAGTGATTATAAGTTCCTCCCTGAGCTTTGTACAAGTTTGACGAACATATGAAACATCTAACAACGCGTTTCTAGGACTCTAAACCATGTTTCATGCAACGTGAGTGCTTATAAGTTCCTCAATGAGGTTGGTACAACTTTCAAGAACTTATGAAACATCTAACAACGCGTTTCTAGGACTCTAAAGCAAGTTTCATGCAACATGAGTGCTTATAAGTTCCTCAATAAGCTTTGTACAAGTTTGACGAACGTATGAAACATCTAACAACACATTTCTACGAATCTAAACTAAGTTTCATGCAACATGAGTGCTTATAAGTTCCTCAATGAGCTTTGTACAAGTTTCACGAACTTATAAAACATCTAACAACTCGTTTCTAGGACTCTAAACCAAGTTTCATGCAACATGAGTGCTTATAAGTATCTCAATGAGCTTTGTACAAGTTTGACGAACTTATGAAACATCTAACAACGCATTTCTAGGACTCTAAACAACGTTTCATTGAACATGAGAGCTTATAAGTTCCTCAATGAGCTCTTTACAAGTTTGACGAACATATGAAACATCTAACAACGCGGTTCTAGGACTCTAAACCAAGTTTCATGCAACATGAGTGCTTAAGTGTCTCAATTAGCTTTTTACAAGCTTGACGAAATTATGAAACATCTAACAACTCGTTTCTAGGACTCTAAACCAAGTTTCATGCAACATGAGAGCTTATAAGTATCTCAATGAGCTTTGTACAAGTTTGACGAACTTATGAAACATTTAACAACGCGTTTCTAGGACTCTAAACCTAGTTGGATGCAACATGAGAGCTTATAAGTTCCGCAATGAGCTTTGTACAAGTTTGACGAACGTATGAAACATCTAACAACGCGTTTCTAGGACTCTAACAAGTCGAAATTATGAAACAAGTTTCATGCAACATGAGTTATTATAAGTGTCCTCAATGAGCTTTGTACAAGTTTGACGAACTTATAAAACATCTAACAACGCTTTTCTAGTACTCTAAACCAAGTTTCATGCAACATGAGTTATTATAAGCTTATAAGTTGCTTATAAAACAAACAACGCTTTTCTAGACTCTAAACCAAGCTGCAACATGTTATAAGTTGCATGTTTCACGAACATATGAAACATCTAACTACGCTTTTCTAGGACTCTGATAAGTGTGTATTTTAGCTGTTTTAGGCATGCATTTCCATAACATTTTAGGACCTTAGTTGCATAATTCATATAGATTATAGCATAATCTAGCATATTTTCACTTAGTAGTCTAAGATAGAGTCTTAGTTAGATTTAGGTCCTTTTTGCATTGCATCATGTGCATTTCAGGTACTTGGAGCTATGGGGAGCTCATTGGAAGCAGATGGGAGCAAAGGAGAAGCTCATTGGAGGCAATGAAGAAAAAACGGAGCTCCAGCGGTCCAGAAACCGCCAGGCCAGGCCGCCAAGAAAGGAGGAATCAAGAGAGGTTGCGGTGAAATTCCTAGCGGTTAACAAACCGCTGGAATGAAACCGCTGGAAGCACCTAGACGTCCTGAAGTGAAGATCTCCAGCGGTTACTATACCGCCAGGACTAGCCGCCAGAAGAGAATGAAGCAGCAGACTTCTAACCGCAACCTCGCTTGATTCCTCCTTTCTCGGCGGCCTGGCCTGGCGGTTTCTGGACCGCTGGAGCTCCGTTTCTTCTTCATTGCCTCCAATGAGCTTCTCCTTTGCTCCCATCTGCTTCCAATGAGCTCCTCATAGCTCCAAGTACCTGAAATGCACATGATGCAATGCAAAAAGGACCTAAATCTAACTAAGACTCTATCTTATACTACTAAGTGAAAATATGCTAGATTATGCTATAATCTATATGAATTATGCAACTAAGGTCCTAAAATGTTATGGAAATGCATGCCTAAAACAGCTAAAATACACACTTATCAACTCCCCCACACTTGCTTTTTTGCTTGTCCTCAAGCAAATAACACTCAACAAACACAAAAGACGTAGTGGAGGATGGATCTCAGAACCAAAAAGTTAAGAATTAAGCATATGCAATGTTAACTAAGGCAATGAAGCACCTTGAGAAAATGTTTTAACCATAAGTAATGAGAACTCTCAATCAAATATCCATAGCACACTATCACAAGTCCTAGCTAGATTCAATGCCCATATCCACTCACTTTTTCATTTGCCACATCCTTAAGTTCATTAATTAGTAGCCGGTGGTCTCGCTAGATGCAATGCAAAGAGTTTCAATTGGTTTGGGAAAGGTCTTATTTAAGTGGCTAAGTGTTTAGATGTTTAAGTGTTTTAGGGGGGCTTACTCTCAAAAGCACATAAGCAGTGTAAACACAATGCAAAAGTAAGGAAGACTAGGAACAAATACATACAAGCCTTTAAATCCCATGTTCCACCCCTCCTACTTATCGTTCTAAACACTCACTACTTTCTTTTCTTGCTCACTCCCCTTTTGATCTTTAAACACCCACTCAAATCCTTTCTTTTAATTCTAACTCTACCATTTATTTCCTTTGGGTTTCTTTCTTTGACAACATAAGTCTATCTTTCACCTTTTTACACTATCCTTAAGGGTTTCTTTTGGTTTAGGCTTCACTCTTTTTACTCCTACTTTCTACCCTTTGTGTTTGGGTTTTCTTTTCTTTTGTGGTTTAGGAGTTTTTAAACTTGTTTTCAATGCCCTTTTTTTTTTTTTTTTTTTTTTTTACAAACCTCCCTTATGGTAGTTACCCTTTTAGTTTTGGTGTTTAGACTTCTCTAACGATAACCCAACTCTCTTTCTTTTCATTTCCTCACTTCCCTTACCCATTACCAAATCAAAACTTGCTAACCACCTAGATGGGATGTGGGACTTGTCGTCCCCAATACTTACAAAGTTTTGCTAATGTAACAGTTTCCAAAAGGCCTCACTCAAAGAATTAAACGTGGCTTGAAGGAATGGTTTCGGGTTAAGGGTAGGCCATCTAAAAATGAGATGGTTATCCAAACAATCAAGAGGGTGGTAAAAAGGAATAAAGTTTGGATATATATCATGAAACTACAATGCACATTATCAAGCAAGAAATTAATGATTCAATTAGGTTCAATATTCATGGAATGGTTTCAAATCAAGTGAGCATCAAACAAACAATATCCTCTAGACTAAGAGAGTTCAAGATGCACAATTTCAACGATTTAAAAGATTCTATCACTTATACCAAACAAACTCAAAAAGGAATTGACATTGCAATGTTTTTCTATAACTCTTTACAAGGTAATATCATCATTGATCCATAGACAAGTGTGTATATCCTAAAGCTAAAGACTCAATCCTATACTATATGAATGATAAAGCAAAAATGAAACTAGCTTTCTTTTTGTGTTTTTCAAAAATTTTCGATTTTTTGTGTTTTTGAATGCATATAACTATTAACAATGCAATGTACTAACTAGATGGATGCAATTCATGATCACTCATAACTTGAAACAAGAAAAAGTGATTAGTAACTAATGGCCCGTCCCCCACACTTAAATCACACCGTCTCGGTGTGAAAAAGTAGTGAAGTAAGGCCATTCTAACAATAATAAAATCTAAAATGCAAAAGAAGAATAAAAACTACACTACATGAATGGTATTTACAATGGTTGGTAGAAGGTACCTTGGTTTACCAAAGGTAGGGGATTTGGTTCCTTGGTTTTGGAACCTCGAAGTAGAACCAAGTGGGGAGACGGAAGCGTATACCGTCGGTTGAATCCGTGTGGGTATAGTTGGTGTTTGGCAAGAAGCAACACATCGGTACCATCCTATCGTCCATGAAGTTGTACATGAATGCGTCCTCGTTAAAACGGCCCGCGCTTGTCTTTGTTATCACCATGTATCCTTCATCCATGTAGGCATTGGGTAGCTCATCGTACCGGCTAAGGTCGATCCTTAGGGAGCGAAAAAGGGGAGTAAGCATTCCTCCAATGCTTATACCATGGTCTCGACCCTCAATCTCCTCTTCATCTCTAATACTTATAAGGTATTTGAGAAATTCGGACGCCTTGCATATGTCGCTATCTCCTTGATCTACGAGTTGTCCCGGCGGCATGCTTAGGAAAGACCTCAACGGCTCATAGATGAAGCCAAGCTCTATCTTTTTTGTTGTGTAAGGTTGAGGTCTTGCGAAGAACGTGTTGCCTAGGAGCCTTAAGACGTATCTTATTGTTGGGTTCCTCACCTTTGACATCCTTGCCCTCGATGGTCGGAAGTCTTCCAAGATAGCGATGTTCTCCCATAAGAGTTGCAATGGGGAATGAGGCTCTCCCATCTTCATTCATCTTCTCCTTCTCAACCCATATAGCTTGCAAAACATCTCGAATTCAATCGAGTATATTTCTCCCTCAAGCATGAAATTTACTTTCCCGGCGGTCTCGTCGCCTTCATAATCTACCGTCGCCAAGAACTGCAGTGTGAGCTCGGGACAAGTGGGTTCGTCCAATGTGAATAGGGCCTTTGTGCCCATTCTATCGAGTAAATCTTCCACTTGTCCTTTTATCCCTTGTTTGATCAACGCCCCATTGTCCAAGAATCTCGTGGGGTAAACTTCCCTCTCTTTAATCTTGTTGAATCTTCCCATCCACAATTCTTGTTGATCTCGTGGTGCGTTGCTATCGACGGAAGTTGCGTGAGAGCCGCTGGCGCGTGTTGTGCTCGATGTTGACACCATTTTTCCTATAAAAATTTCATAAATCATGGGTTATATTCTTTCACGGTGTTTCGAACCACCGCAAATGGGATATAATGGTGCAAAAACAATAGAATTCATCAAGCACACTCAATGCAAGTTCTAGGAAAGTGTTAACAAGCCAAATTTTTCACAAGCTCAAAAATTTCTTAACAATGGCTCAATGCCATCATCTATCAAGAGTTATTTACTAAACTATCGGTCCTAACATCAAGATCATCAAGAATCAATTTCCCAAAGTTGAAAGTTTTAACCATTCAAAGGAGCAACAATGGTGATTTCAAAATTTTGAAGATTTTACCTTTGATTCTTAGAGATTTGGAATAATATTATGTTTTGGAAGGTGTTATGCTCTTAAAAACTCTTGAAAGATTGAAATTTTAGTGAAAAATTTGTTTGAAAACGAGATGGAGGCGAAAAAGAGATAAGGGGGAGAAAACTAGGGTTTTTCGCGAATTTAAAGGAAGGGGGAGATCTGTGTCGGTTCCAGCGGTATGGATCGGCGGTTTGGAGGCCGCTGGAACCAACACAGAGGCTTACCTGGCGTGTGGATTCCCGGCGGCATCTTCCAGCGGTTTGATGGCCGCTGGAGACTTCACAAAATGGGTCTTGGCTTTGTTCCTTCCGGCGGTCTCTCCTAGCGGCTTCTCCTATTTCCCTACATTTTAAACATAACCAAGACTAAAAGACTTAAAATTAAAAGATAGTATTTACAATGATAGACATGGGATTGCCTCCCAAGTGCGCTTGTTTATAGTCACTAAGCTTGACTTTGTTGCGATACTTAGGCGGGATTAGCGAAGATATCCAAAGTGGTCTCCTCAAGCCTTTTCCCCTCTTTGATGTTGTTGGTGGTGTATTCTCCTTCTTTCTTGTTCCACACTAGGGTAGTCCCTTTTGGTGTGGTGGTTTCTCCTTTGATCAATGGCTCTTGTTGGAGATTCACATTCTCATCCAAGTTCAAATTTTCGAACTTCTTCTTCAATTCTTCCACACTTGGATCTCCTTCGCGTTTGACATCTTGGATTCCTTCATTGGAAGCTACCATTCCACACAGGTTCTTTCTCGAGGATCTACTAGAGTAGTAGAACCTCTCATCAACGTTTTGAAGAATCATTCTTCCTACGTCATAGTCGATCCTCGCTCCCACGGTGGCCAAAAATGGCCTTCCCAAGATTAGGGGGATTTCGTTTCCGTCATCCAACCCTTTCATTACTACGAAATCGGTTGGAATGATTTTGTGGCCTATTCTCACCGGATAGTCCTCAATGCTTTCTATGGGACTCCCTATCGACGAGTCTCCAAACATTAGAACTTTCTCGCAACTAGAGATACTATGAACCCCCATCTTTTCCAGCATTCTCACATTCACGACATTCACACTCGAACCGGTGTCAATCATGGCGTTATTGACTTCGAGGGGCCCAAGCTTGAGCCTTATGACAAAGGCTCCGGGGTCTTGCTTTTTCGTAAGAGGGCTTCTTCGACATTGGATCGGAGTCGTGTCAACATCCTTGACCATATCCTCTACCCACTCCTTGTTTCCTAGAAGTTTTTGAATAAACTCCACATAGGCTGGGACTTGGTCGACGTTGGTGAGATAAGGAATGATCATGCCTTGTCTTGAGAAATTTTCCTTGAGTCTTGAGAGAACGTTTCTCCGATACGGTGTGTAGAATGGTTCTCCTTTCTCTTGCTCAATGGAGTTTTCCTCCTTCTCAGCATACCCTTCTTTGATGTTCAAGATAACATTGCAAGTGTCCTTAGGGTTCGCCACGGTTTTGCCAGGGAGTTTTCCCATTTGCCCTTTCGAGGAGGAGGCTACTTGTGCCACTTGGTTTTCCAAACTCTTTACATGAGAAGCGAGGCGGTCGTACTTGGCATTCAACTCTACGTAAGCTCCATCCACTTTTGCATGTAAGTCGGATAGCTTCTTGTTTACCTCCGTGGCATGTCTACCTTGCCCGTCCAAAATTTGCTTAAGCATCCTCGAGTTCTCTTCCAAAGTGGAAGGAGATGCGCTATTGTTGAGTTGGTTTGTTTGTTGGCTTTGGTAGAAAGAGCTACGTTGTCCATATCCTCCTTGGGGGTTTGGCTTGTATTCTTGAGGTTTCGTGGTGGGGTAGACTTGATCTTGTGGGTTCTCCACATTGTTGCTTCGGTAAGAGAGGTAGTTATTTCCCTTGTTGTATCCTTGGTTGAAAGGCCTTTGGTAGTTATACCCTCTTCCTTGACCTTGTTGTTGGACGTAGTTGACATCCTCTCGCTCGCCATTATCAAAGTCTTCGCACCAACCTTGATTCTCTTCATGTCCCACATAATGGACCGGTTTCTTCAGTATTTGGAGTACTTTATCAAACTTGTCATTAAGTTCCTTATACTTGAGATCGTCTCCCTTGGACTCACTCTTCAATTCTCTCATTGATCTATCGTAATCCTTTCCATTCATTTGCTCGCTTTGAGCTAAGTTCTCCACTAGTTTTTCTCCTTGAGGAATTGTTAGACTTGCGAAGTCCCCGTTGCTAGCCGTGTTGAGGGCGAGTTGATAGTCGCGATGGACGCCACGGTGGAAAATTCCGAGTATCGCTTCCTTCGACATCCCATGATGGGGGCAAGCTCTTGTAAACTCGTTCAACCTTTCCCAAGCTTCATACAAGCTTTCATTACCACCTTGTTTGAACGTAGCGATATCATTACGGATCTTTGTCGTCTTTTGCGTGGAGAAAAACGTGGAGAGGAACCTCTTCTTACACTCATCCCATGTTTGGATGGTTGACGTGATGATTCCCTTTTCCCATTGTGCGGCCTTATCCCCGAGAGAGAATGGGAATAAGGTTAGCTTTAGAACGTCCTCCGGCACCCATCTTATCTTGATTGTTCCGCACAGGCGGTCGAAGTTGTCTAGGTGTTCCATCGGGTGTTCGTTGGGTAGACCAAAAAAACGGTTGTTCTGCACCATGTTTATCAAGCTAGACTTGATTTCCCAATTGTTTACGGCGCAAGGAGGCGGCCGGATTCCCATTCTTGTTCCGTTCGTTATTGGCTCGTCGTAATCACCAATCCTTCTCTCCTCCCTTGGAACATGTAGAGGAGGCGGCGACATATCCCCAACTCCCACCCCGTGGGCTTGGTTATGGGGGTTCTCATTGGCTCCTTGTTGGTTTGCCATCTCTTCTTCTTCTCGTTGTCGTTCTTCTCTTTCTCTTCTCTCTTGGTCTCTTGCTATCTTATTTGCTCTTTCAAGCCTTCCTAGCTCGGGAACGCAATCGATGATTTCTCCTCTTTGGCTCCTAAGGTTCATACACCTTTAAGAAAGACAAGATGAAAAAGTCAACAAAAGGAAAGAAGTTAGTAACTTTTTAAGTAACAAATGGTCTAAAACTAAGAAGATTCCAAATCCTATTGACTAGTTGCAACCTCCCCGGCAACGGCGCCAAAAACTTGATGGGATCAAAGTTTAACCTCAATCACATACAACCCCAAGTGCAAGGCACAAGACGTTGTAGTAATATAAGGATCGAATCCACAAGGAGAGAAGGCTTAGAACAACAAGAATACAAGAAACTAGCTTAGATTAGATCGAGTAAGAATCTTGGTTTGTAGCTAAACTAAACTAAGAAAGCAATATAAGTAAAATAAACTTGAAATCAACAAAAGCGATATTAAACAAAAGAGATACTAATGATAAAGTATGGATCTTGGGGTTAAGATCAATGGTTTGGATGGATGGAATCAAGCTAATGACACTAAGACTAACAAAGGAGATGGCTTTCTAGGACAAGGATCACTAAACTAGATTAGATCACTTCCATGACTCAAATCCATTCTCTAATCATAAAAACCACAAATCTTCCGACCGAGCCTAGATGATTAGAGATCATTAAGTATAAGTCCTTAAAAGTCCATCTTAAACATTAGACATCAACTTTCATTGACTAAGTATAAAAGAATAACAAGAGATTGGACTAGACATTTCATCGAACACCTTCCGGGCATGAAACATCCTCTTGGTATTAAGCTAGGATAATTACTTCTACCTTAGTGTTAAGAACATCTAATGCTATAGAAACCATAACCTAAACATCCTAGACATCACTAACCATCATCCATCATCCTAACCTATAGAAACCCCAAGATAAAGACATTAATGCTAGATAAAGAAGATTAAAGAGAGAATCTAAGATTATATGAAACTAAGGAACATTCAAAGTTTTACAAAAGTGGCTACAAAAACTAGAGAGAAAAAGATGTGTCCATTAACATAAACCTTAGTAGTATTTATAGGGGGCAAAATAAAGTGCACATGTCGCACAATTTCCAGCGGTTTGGTCCAGCGGTTTGGAGACCGCTGGGTTGAACATCCGCAACTTCTTCGTTTCTTGTCTCCTCCGGCGGTCACTCCTAGCGGTTTGAAGGCCGCTGGAAATCACACCGCGGGTATCATTTGGCTGCCTGGATCGGCGGTTTGGCGCGGCGGTTTGGCGACCGCTGGACTTCTCACCGCGAGCTAGCTTCGGCTCCTTCTCCTCGGCGGCTTGGGCTGGCGGTTTCTAGGCCGCTGGAGCTCCTCTTCTTCTCCTTTGCCTCCAATGAGCTTCCCCTTAGCTCCCCTTTGCTTCCAATGAGCTCCCCATAGCTCCAAGTACCTAAAATGAATGATATAATGCAAAAATGGCCTAAAAACTAACTAAGACTCTATTCTAAACTACTTAGTGAAAATATGCTAAATAAGACTATAATCTATATGAATTATGCAACTAAGGTCCTAAAATGTTATGAAAATACATGCCTAAAACAACTAAAATACACACTTATCAGACTCTAAACCAAGTTTCATGCAACATGAGTTCTTATAATTTCCTCATTGAGCTTTGTACAAGTTTCACGAACTTATGAAATATCTAACAAAGCGTTTCTAGGACTCTAAACAAAGTTTCATGCAACATGAGAGATTATAAGTTCCTCAATGGGCTTTGTACAAGTTTGACGAACGTATGAAACATATAACAACGCGTTTTTAGGAATCTAAACCAAGTTTCATGCAACATGAGTGCTTATAATTTCCTCAATGAGCTTTGTACAAGTTTTACGAACGTATGAAACATCTAACAACGCGTTTCTAGGACTCTAAACCAAGTTTCATGCAACATGAGTGCTTATAAGTTCCTCAATGAGCTTTGTACAAGTTTGACGAACTTATGAAACATCTAACAACGCGTTTCTAGGACTCTAATCCAAGTTTCATGCAACATGAGAGCTTATAAGTTCCTCAATGAGCTTTGTACAAGTTTGACAAACGTATGAAACATCTAACAACGCGTTTGTTGGACTCTAAACCATGTTTCATGCAACATGAGTGCTTATAAGTTCCACAATGAGTTTTGTACAAGTTTGACGAACTTATGAAACATCTAACAATGCGTTTCTAGGACTCTAAACCATATTTCATGCAACATGAGTACTTATAAGTTCCTCAATGAGCTTTTTACAAGTTTGACGAACTTATGAAACATCTAACAACGCGTTTCTAGGCCTCTAAACCAAGTTTCATGCAACATGAGAGCTTATAAGTTCCTCAATGAGCTTTGTTTAAGTTTTACGAACGTATGAAACGTCTAACAACGCGTTTCTACGACTCGAAACTAAGTTTCATGCAACATGAGTGCTTATAAGTTCCTCAATGAGTTTTGTACAAGTTTCACGAACTTATGAAACATCTAACAACGCGTTTCTAGGACTCTAAACCAACTTTCATGCAACATGAGAGCTTATAAGTTCCTTTATAAGCTTTGTACAAGTTTGAAGAACGTATGAAACATCTAGCAACGCGTTTCTAGGACTCTAAACCATGTTTCATGCAACATGAGTGCTTATAAGTATCTCAACGAGCTTTGTACAAGTTTGAAAAACCTATGAAACATCTAACAACTCGTTTCTAGGACTCTAATCCAAGTTTCATGCAACATGAGAGCTTATAAGTATCTCAATGAGCTTTGTACAAGTTTGATGAACTTATGAAATATCTAACAACGTGTTTCTAGGACTCTAAATCAATTTTCATGCAACATGAGAGCTTATAAGTTCCTCAATGAGCTTTGTACAAGTTTGACGAACGTATGAAACATCTAACAACGCGTTTCTAGGACTCTAAACCAAGTTTTATGCAACATGAGTGCTTATAAGTGAATCAATTAGCTTTGTACAAGTTTGACGAACTTATGAAACATCTAACAACGCGTTTCTAGGACTCTAAACCAAGTTTCATGCAACATGAGAGCTTATAAGTTCCTCAATAAGCTTTGTACAAGTTTGACGAACGTATGAAACATCTAACAACGCGTTTCTAGGACTCTAAACAAAGTTTCATGCAACATGAGTGCTTATAAGTTCCTTAATGAGTTTTGTACAAGTTTGACGAACTTATGAAACATCTAACAACGCGTTTCTAGGACTCTAAACCATGTTTCATGCAACAAGAGTGCTTATAAGTTCCTCAATGAGCTTTGTACAAGTTTCACGAACTTATGAAACATCTAACAACGCGTTTCTAGGACTCTAAACCAAGTTTTATGCAACATGAGTGCTTATAAGTTCCTCAATGAGTTTTGTACAAGTTTCACGAACTTATGAAACATCTAACAACGCGTTTCTAGGACTCTAAACCAACATTCATGCAACATGAGAGCTTATAAGTTCCTTTATAAGCTTTGTACAAGTTTGAAGAACGTATGAAACATCTAGCAACGCGTTTCTAGGACTTTAAACCATGTTTCATGCAACATGAGTGCTTATAAGTATCTCAATGAGCTTTGTACAAGTTTGACGAACTTATGAAACATCTTACAACGTGTTTCTAGGACTCTAAACCAGGTTGCATGCAACATGAGAGCTTATAAGTTCCTCAATGAGTTTTGTACAAGTTTGACGAACGTATGAAACATCTAACAACGCGTTTCTAGGACTCTAAACCAAGTTTCATGCAACAAGAGAGCTTATAAGTTCCTCAATGAGCTTTGTTTAAGTTTTACGAGCGTATGAAACGTCTAACGACGCGTTTCTACGACTCTAAACTAAGTTTCATGCAACATGAGTGCTTATAAGTTCCTCAATAAGCTTTGTATAAGTTTGACGAACTTATGAAACATCTAACAACGCGTTTCTAGGAGTCTAATCCAAGTTTCATGCAACATGAGAGCTTATAAGTTCCTCAATGAGCTTAGTTTATGTTTTACGAACGTATGAAACTTCTAACAACGCGTTTCTACGACTCTAAACTAAGTTTCATGCAACATGAGTGCTTATAAGTTCCTCAATGAGCTTTGTACAAGTTTGACGAACTTATGAAACATCTAACAACGCGTTTCTAGGACTCTAAACCAACTTTCATGAAACATGAGAGCTTATAAGTTCCTTTATAAGCTTTGTACAAGTTTGACGAACGTATGAAACATCTAGCAACGCGTTTCTAGGAATCTAAACCATGTTTCATGCAACATGAGTGCTTATAAGTATCTCAACGAGCTTTGTACAAGTTTGACAAACTTATGAAACATCTAACAACTCGACTCTAGCACTCTAAACCAAGTTTCATGCAACATGAGAGCTTATAAGTATCTCAATGAGCTTTGTACAAGTTTGACGAACTTATGAAACATCTAACAACGTATTTCTAGGACTCTAAACCAATTTGCATGCAACATGAGAGCTTATAAGTTCCTCAATGAGCTTTGTACAATATTGACGAACGTATGAAACATCTAACAACGCGTTTCTAGGACTCTAAACCAAGTTTCATGCAACATGAGTGCTTAGAAGTGTCTCAATTAGCTTTGTACAAGTTTGACGAACTTATCAAACATCTAACAACGCGTTTCTAGGACTCTAAACCAAGTTTCATGCAACATGAGAGCTTATAAGTTCCTCAATGAGCTTTGTACAAGTTTGACGAACGTATGAAACATCTAAAAACGCGTTTCTAGGACTCTAAACAAAGTTTCATGCAACATGAGTGCTTATATGTTCCTTAATGAGCTTTGTACAAGTTTGACGAACTTATGAAATATCTAACAACGCGTTTATAGGACTCTAAACCATGTTTCATGCAACATGAGTGTTTATAAGTTCCTCAATGAGCTTTGTACAAGTTTCACGAATTTATGAAACATCTAACAACGCGTTTCTAGGACCCTAAACCATGTTTCATGCGACATGAGTGCTTATAAGTATCTCAATGAGCTTTGTAAAAGTTTGACGAATGTATGAAACATCTAACAACTCGTTTCTAGGACTCTAAACCAAGTTTCATGCAACATGAGAGGTTATAAGTATCTCAATGAGCTTTGTACAAGTTTGACGAACTTATGAAACATCTAACAACGCGTTTCTAGGACTCTAAACCAAGTTTAATGCAACATGAGAGCTTATAAGTTCCTCAATGAGCTTTGTAAAAGTTTGACGAACATATGAAACATCTATCAACGCGTTTTTAGGACTCTAAACCAAGTTTCATGCAACATGAGTGCTTATAAGTGTCTCAATTAGCTTTGTACAAGTTTGACGAAACGTATGAAACATCTAACAACGCGTTTCTAGGACTCTAAACCAAGTTTAACACAACATGAGTGCTTATAAGTTCCTCGATGAGCTTTGTACAAGTTTCACGAACTTATGAAACATCTAACAACGCTTTTCTAGGATTCTAAACCATGTTTCATGCAATATGAGTGCTTATAAGTTCCTCAATGAGTTTTGTACAAGTTTGACGAATGTATGAAACATCTAACAACGCGTTTCTAAGACTCTAAAACAAGTTTCATGCAACATGAGAGCTTATAAGTTCCTCAATGAGCTTTGTTTAAGTTTTACGAACGTATGAAACGTCTAACAACGCGTTTCTACGACTCTAAACTAAGTTTCATGCAACATGAGTGCTTATAAGTTCCTCAATGAGCTTTGTACAAGTTTGACGAACTTATGAAACATCTAACAACGCGTTTCTAGGACTCTAAACCAAGTTTCATGCAACATGAGAGCTTATAAGTTCTTCAATGAGCTTTGTTTAAGTTTTACGAACGTATGAAACGTCTAACAACGCGTTTCTACGACTCTAAACTAAGTTACATGCAACATGAGTGCTTATAAGTTCCTCAATGAGCTTTGTACAAGTTTCAGGAACTTATGAAACATCTAACAACGCGTTTCTAGGACTCTAAACCAACTTTCATGCAACATGAGAGCTTATAAGTTCCTTTATAAGCTTTGTACAAGTTTGAAGAACGTATGAAACATCTAGCAACGCGTTTCAAGGACTCTAAACCATGTTTCATGCAACATGAGTGCTTATAAGTATCTCAACGAGCTTTAGACAAGTTTGACAAACTTATGAAACATCTAACAACTCGTTTCTAGGACTCTAAACCAAGTTTCATGCAACATGAGAGCTTATAAGTATCTCAATGAGCTTTGTACAAGTTTGACGAACTTATGAAACATCTAACAACGTGTTTCTAGGACTCTAAACCAAGTTGCATGCAACATGAGAGCTTATAAGTTCCTTAATGAGCTTTGTACAAGTTTGACGAACGTATGAAACATTTAACAACGCGTTTCTAGGACTCTAAACCAAGTTTCATGCAACATGAGTGCTTATAAGTGTCTCAATTAGCTTTGTACAAGTTTGACGAACTTATGAAACATCTAACAACGCGTTTCTAGGACTCTAAACCAAGTTTCATGCAACATGAGAGCTTATAAGTTCCTCAATGAGCTTTGTATTGACGAACTTATGAAACATCTAACAACGCGTTTCTAGGACTCTAAAAAAAGTTTCATGCAACATGAGTGCTTATAAGTTCCTTAATGAGCTTTGTACAAGTTTGACGAACTTATGAAACATCTAACAACGCGTTTCTAGGACTCTAAACCAACATTCATGCAACATGAGAGCTTATAAGTTCCACAATGAGCTTTGTTTAAGTTTGACGAACGTATGAAACATCTAACAACGCGTTTCTACGACTCTAAACTAAGTTTCATGCAACATGAGTGCTTATAAGTTCCTCAATGAGTATTGTACAAGTTTCACGAACTTATGAAACATCTAACAACGCGTTTCTAGGACTCTAAACCAACATTCATGCAACATGAGAGCTTATAAGTTCCTTTATAAGCTTTGTACAAGTTTGAAGAACGTATGAAACATCTAGCAACGCGTTTCTAGGACTCTAAACCATGTTTCATGCAACATGAGTGCTTATAAGTATCTCAATGAGCTTTGTACAAGTTTGACAAACTTATGAAACATCTAACAACTCGTTTCTAGGACTCTAAACCAAGTTTTATGCAACATGAGAGCTTATAAGTTCCTCAATGAGCTTTGTACAAGTTTGACGAACTTATGAAACATCTAACAACGCGTTTCTAGGACTCTAAAAAAAGTTTCATGCAACATGAGTGCTTATAAGTTCCTTAATGAGCTTTGTACAAGTTTGACCAATGTATGAAACATCTAACAACTCGTTTCTACGACTCTAAACCAAGTTTCATGCAACATGAGGGCTTATAAGTATCTCAATGAGCTTTGTACAAGTTTGACGAACTTATGAAACATCTAACAACGTGTTTCTAGAACTCTAAACCAGGTTGCATGCAACATGAGAGCTTATAAGTTCTTCAATGAGTTTTGTACAAGTTTGACGAACGTATGAAACATCTAACAACGCGATTCTAGGACTCTAAACCAAGTTTCATTCAACATGAGTGCTTATAAGTTCCTCAATGAGTTTTGTACAAGTTTGACGAAATTATGAAACATCTAACAACGCGTTTCTAGGACTCTAAACAAAGTTTCATACAACATGAGTGCTTATAAGTTCCTCGATGAGCTTTGTACAAGTTTTACGAACTTATGAAACATCTAACAACGCTTTTCTAGGATTCTAATCCAAGTTTCATGCAACATGAGTGATTATAATTGTCTCGATTAGCTTTGTACAAGTTGATGTACTTATGAAACATTTAACAACGCTTTTCTAGTACTCTAAACCAAGTTTCATGCAAAATGAGTGCTTATAAGTTCCTCAATGAGCTTTGTACAAGTTTCACGAACTTATGAAACATCTAACAACGCGTTTCTAGGACTCTAAACCAAGTTTCATGCAACATGAGTGCTTATAAGTGTCTCAATTAGCTTTGTAAAAGTTTCACGAACTTATGAAACATCTAACAACGTGTTTCTAGGACTCTAAACCAAGTTTCATGCAACATGAGAGCTTATAAGTTCCTCGATGAGCTTTGTACAAGTTTGAAGAACGTATGAAACATCTAACAACGCGTTTCTAGGACTCTAAACAAAGTTTCATGCAACATGAGTGCTTATAAGTTCCTCAATGAGCTTTGTACAAGTTTGACGAACTTATGAAACATCTAACAACGCGTTTCTAGGACTCTAAACCATGTTTCATGCAATATGAGTGCTTATAAGTTCCTCAATGAGCTTTGTACAAGTTTCACGAACTTATGAAACATCTAACAACGCGTTTCTAGGACTCTAAACCAAGTTTCATGCAACTTGAGAGCTTATAAGTTCCTCAATGAGCTTTGTACAAGTTTGACGAACGTATGAAACATGTAACAACGCGTTTCTACGACTCTAAACTAAGTTTCATGCAACATGAGTGCTTATAATTTCCTCAATGAGCTTTGTACAAGTTTCACGAACTAATGAAACATCTAACAACGCGTTTCTAGGACTCTAAACCAACTTTCATGCAACATGAGAGCTTATAGGTTCCTCTATGAGCTTTGTACAAGTTTGAAGAACGTATGAAACATCTAACAACGCGTTTCTAGGACTCTAAACCATGTTTCATGCGACATAAGTGCTTATAAGTATCTCAATGAGCTCTGTAAAAGTTTGACGAACTTATGAAACATCTAACAACTCGTTTCTAGGACTCTAAACCAAGTTTCATGCAACATGAGATCTTATAAGTATCTCAATGAGCTTTGTACAAGTTTTACGAACTTATGAAACATATAACAACGCGTTTCTAGGACTCTAAACCAAGTTTCATGCAACATGAGGGCTTATAAGTTCCTCAATGAGCTTTGTACAAGTTTGACGAACATATGAAACATCTAACAACGCGTTTCTAGGACTCTAAACCAAGTTTCATGCAACATGAGTGCTTATAAGTGTCTCAATTAGCTTTGTACAAGTTTGACGAACGTATGAAACATCTAACAACGCGTTTCTAGGACTCTAAACCAAGTTTCACACAACATGAGTGCTTATAAGTTCCTCGATGAGCTTTGTACAAGTTTGACGAACTTATGAAACATCTAACAACGCTTTTCTAGGATTCTAATCCAAGTTTCGTTCAACATAAGTGATTATAATTGTCTCAATTAGCTTTGTACAAGTTGACGAACTTATGAAACATTTAACAACGCTTTTCTAGTACTCTAAACCAAGTTGCATGCAACATGAGAGCTTATAAGTTCCTCAATGAGCTTTGTACAAGTTTGACGAACGTATGAAACATCTAACAACGCGTTTCTAGGACTCTAAACCAAGTTTCATGCAACATGAGTGCTTATAAGTTCCTCAATGAGTTTTGTACAAGTTTGACGAAATTATGAAACATCTAATAATGCGTTTCTAGGACTCTAATCCAAGTTTCATGCAACATGAGTTATTATAAGTGTCTCAATTAGCTTTGTACAAGTTGACGAACTTATGAAACATCTAACAAAGTTTTTCTAGTACTCTAAACCAAGTTTTATGCAACATGAGTGCTTATAAGTTCCTCAATGAGCTTTGTACAAGTTTCACGAACTTATGTAACATCTAACAACGCGTTTCTAGGACTCTAAACCAACTTTCATGCAACATGAGAGCTTATAAGTTCCTTTATAAGCTTTGTACAAGTTTGAAGAACGTATGAAACATCTAGCAACGCGTTTCTAGGACTATAAACCATGTTTCATGCAACATGAGTGCTTATAAGTATCTCAATGAGCTTTCTACAAGTTTGACGAACTTATGAAACATCTAACAACGCGTTTCTAGGACTCTAAACCAAGTTTCATGCAACATGAGTGTTTATAAGTGTGTCAAAAAGCTTTATACAAATTTCACGAACTTATGAAACACCTAACAACGCGTTTCTAGGACTCTAAACCAAGTTTCATGCAACAGGAGTGCTTATAAGTTCCTCAATGAGCTTTGTACAAGTTTCACGAACTTATGAAACATCTAACAACGCGTTTCTAGGACTCTAAACCAAGTTTCATGCAACATGAGAGCTTATAAGTTCCTCAATAAGCTTTGTACAATTTTGACGAAAGTATGAAACATCTAACAACGCGTTTCTAGGACTATAAACCAATTTTCACGAAACATGAGTGTTTATAAGTTCCTCAATGAGCTTTGTACAAGTTTGCCGAACTTATGAAACATCTAACAACGCGTTTCTAGGACTCTAATCCAAGTTTCATGCAACATGAGTGATTATAAGTGTCTCAATGAGCTTTGTACAAGTTGACGAACTTATGAAACATTTAACAACTCTTTTCTAGTACTCTAAACCAAGTTTCATGCAACATGAGTGCTTATAAGTTCCTCAATAAGCTTTGTACAAGTTTCACAAAATTATGAAACATCTAACAACGCATTTCTAGGACTCTATACCAAGTTTCATGCAACATGAGAGCTTATAAGTTCCTCAATGAGCTTTGTTTAAGTTTGACGAACGTATGTAACATCTAACAACGCGTTTCTACGACTTTAAACTAAGTTTCATGCAATATGAGTGCTTATAAGTTCCTCAATGAGCTTTGTACAAGTTTCACGAACTTATGAGACATCTAACAACGCGTTTCTAGGACTCTAAATCAACTTTCATGCAACATGAGAGCTTATAAGTTCCTTTATAAGCTTTGTACAAGTTTGAAGAACGTATGAAACATCTAACAACGCGTTTCTAGGACTCTAAACCATGTTTCATGCGACATGAGTGCTTATAAGTATCTCAATGAGCTCTGTAAAAGTTTGACGAACTTATGAAACATCTAACAACTCGTTTCTAGGACTCTAAACCAAGTTCCATGCAACATGAGAGCTTATAAGTATCTCAATGAGCTTTGTACAAGTTTGACGAACTTATGAAACATCTAACAACGCGTTTCTAGGACTCTAAACCAAGTTTCATGAAACATGAGAGCTTATAAGTTCCTCAATGAGCTTTGTACAAGTTTGACGAACATATGAAACATCTAACAACGCGTTTCTAGGACTCTAAACCAAGTTTCATGCAACATGAGTGCTTCTAAGTGTCTCAATTAGCTTTGTACAAGTTTGACGAACGTATGAAATATCTAACAACGCGTTTCTAGGACTCTAAACCAAGTTTCACACAACATGAGTGCTTATAAGTTCCTCGATGAGCTTTGTAAAAGTTTGACGAACTTATGAAACATCTAACAACTCGTTTCTAGGACTCTAAACCAAGTTTCATGCAACATGAGAGCTTATAAGTATCTCAATGAGCTTTGTACAAGTTTGACGAACTTATGAAACATCTAACAACGTGTTTCTAGGACTCTAAACCAAGTTGCATGCAACATGAGAGCTTATAAGTTCCTCAATGAGCTTTCTACAAGTTTGACGAACTTATGAAACATCTAACAACGCGTTTCTAGGACTCTAAATAAAGTTTCATGCAACATGAGTGCTTATAAGTTCCTCAATGAGTTTTGTACAAGTTTGACGAAATTATGAAACATCTAACAATGCGTTTCTAGGACTCTAATCCAAGTTTCATGCAACATGAGTTATTATAAGTGTCTCAATGAGCTTTGTACAAGTTGACGAACTTATGAAACATCTAACAACGCTTTTCTAGTACTCTAAACCAAGTTTCATGCAACGTGAGTGCTTATAAGTTTCTCAATGAGCTTTGTACAAGTTTCACGAACTTATTAAACATCTAACAACGCGTTTCTAGGAATCTAAACCAAGTTTTATGCAACATGAGTGCTTATAAGTTCCTCAATGAGCTTTTTGCAAGTTTCACGAACTTATGAAACATCTAACAACGCGTTTCTAGGACTCTAAACAAAGTTTCATGAAACATGAGTTATTATAAGTGTCTCAATGAGCTTTGTACAAGTTGACGAACTTATGAAACATCTAACAACGCTTGTCTAGTACTCTAAACCAAGTTTCATGCAACATGAGTGCTTATAAGTTGCTCAATGAGCTTTGTACAAGTTTCACGAACTTATGAAACATCTAACAACGCGTTTCTAGGACTTTAAACAAAGTTTCATGCAACATGAGAGGTTATAAATTCCTCAATGAGCTTTGTACAAGTTTGACGAACGTATGAAACAACTAACAACGGGTTTCTAGGAATCTAAACCAAGTTTTATGAAACATGAGTGCTTATAAGTTCCTCAATGAGCTTTTTGCAAGTTTCACGAACTTATGAAACATCTAACAACGCGTTTCTAGGACTCTAAACCAAGTTTCATGCAACAAGAGTGCTTATAAGTTCCTCAATGAGCTTTGTACAAGTTTGACGAACTTATGAAACATCTAACAACGCGTTTCTAGGACTCTAAACCAAGTTTCATGCAACATGAGTGTTTATAAGTGTCTCAAAAAGCTTTATACAAATTTCACGAACTTATGAAACACCTAACAACGCGTTTCTAGGACTCTAAACCAAGTTTCATGCAACAGGAGTGCTTATAAGTTCCTCAATGAGCTTTGTACAAGTTTCACGAACTTATGAAACATCTAACAACGCGTTTCTAGGACTCTAAACCAAGTTTCACGAAACATGAGTGCTTATAAGTTCATCAATGAGCTTTGTACAAGTTTGACGAACTTATGAAACATCTAACAACGCGTTTCTAGGACTCTAATCCAAGTTTCATGCAACATGAGTGATTATAAGTGTCTCAATGAGCTTTGTACAAGTTGACGAACTTATGAAACATTTAACAACTCTTTTCTAGTACTCTAAACAAAGTTTCATGCAACATGAGTGCTTATAAGTTCCTCAATGAGCTTTGTACAATTTTCACGAACTTATGAAACATCTAACAACGCGTTTCTAGGACTTTAAACAAAGTTTCATGCAACATGAGAGATTATAAGTTCCTCAATGAGCTTTGTACAAGTTTGAAGAACGTATGAAACATCTAACAACGGGTTTCTAGGAATCTAAACCAAGTTTTATGCAACATGAGTGCTTATAAGTTCCTCAATAAGCTTTGTACAAGTTTGACGAAAGTATGAAACATCTAACAACGCGTTTCTAGGACTATAAACCAAGTTTCACGAAACATGAGTGCTTATAAGTTCCTCAATGAGCTTTGTACAAGTTTGACGAACTTATGAAACATCTAACAACGCGTTTCTAGGACTCTAATCCAAGTTTCATGCAACATGAGTGATTATAAGTGTCTCAATGAGCTTTGTACAAGTTGACGAACTTATGAAACATTTAACAACTCTTTTCTAGTACTATAAACCAAGTTTCATGCAACATGAGTGCTTATAAGTTCCTCAATGATCTTTGTACAAGTTTCACAAAATTATGAAACATCTAACAACGCGTTTCTAGGACTCTAAACCAAGTTTCATGAAACATGAGTGCTTATAATTTCCTCAATGAGCTTTGTACAAGTTTCACGAACTTATGAAACATCTAACAACGCGTTTCTAGGACTCTAAACTAATTTTGATGCAAAATGAGTGCTTATAAATGTCTCATTTAGCTTTGTACAAGTTTGACGAACTTATGAAACATCTAACAACTCATTTCTAGGACTCTAAACCAAGTTTCATGCAACATGAGAGGTTATAAGTATCTCAATGAGCTTTGTACAAGTTTGGCGAACTTATGAAACATCTAACAACGCGTTTCTAGGACTCTAAACCAAGTTTCATGCAACATGAGAGCTTATAAGTTCCTCAATGAGCTTTGTACAAGTTTGACGAACTTATGAAACATCTAACAACGCGTTTCTAGGACTCTAAACCAAGTTTGATGCAACATGAGTGCTTATAAGTTCCTCAATGAGTTTTGTACAAGTTTGACGAAATTATGAAACATCTAACAATGCGTTTCTAGGACTCTAATCCAAGTTTCATGCAACATGAGTTATTATAAGTGTCTCAATGAGCTTTGTACAAGTTGACGAATTTATGAAACATCTAACAACACGTTTCTAGGACTCTAAACCAAGTTTGATGCAAAATGAGTGCTTATAAGTGTCTCATTTAGCTTTGTACAAGTTTGACGAACTTATGAAACATCTAACAATTCGTTTCTAGGACTCTAAACCAAGTTTCATGCAACATGAGAGGTTATAAGTATCTTAATGAGCTTTGTACAAGTTTGGCGAACTTATGAAACATCTAACAACGCGTTTCTAGGACTCTAAACCAAGTTTCATGCAACATGAGAGCTTATAAGTTCCTCAATGAGCTTTGTAAAAATTTGACGAACTTATGAAACATCTAACAACGCGTTTCTAGGACTCTAAACCAAGTTTCATGCAACATGAGTGCTTATAAGTTCCTCAATGAGTTTTGTACAAGTTTGACGAAATTATGAAACATCTAACAATGCGTTTCTAGGACTCTAATCCAAGTTTCATGCAACATGAGTTATTATAAGTGTCTCAATGAGCTTTGTACAAGTTGACGAACTTATGAAACATCTAACAACGCTTTTCTAGTACTCTAAACCAGGTTTCTTGCAACATGAATGCTTATAAGTTGCTCAAAGAGCTTTGTACAAGTTTCACGAACTTATGAAACATCTAACAACGCGTTTCTAGGACTTTAAACAAAGTTTTATGCAACATGAGTGCTTATAAGTTCCTCAATGAGCTTTTTGCAAGTTTCACGAACTTATGAAACATCTAACAACGCGTTTCTAGGACTCTAAACCAAGTTTCATGAAACATGAGTGCTTATAAGTTCCTCAATGAGCTTTGTACAAGTTTGACGAACTTATGAAACATCTAACAACGCGTTTCTAGGATTCTAAACCAAGTTTCACGAAACATGAGTGCTTATAAGTGTCTCAATGAGCTTTGTACAAGTTTGACGAACTTATGAAACATCTAACAACGCTTTTCTAGTACTCTAAACCAAGTTTCATGCAACATGAGTGCTTATAAGTTTCTCAATGAGCTTTGTACAAGTTTCACGAACTTATGAAACATCTAACAACGCGTTTCTAGGACTTTAAACAAAGTTTCATGCAACATGAGAGATTATAAGTTCCTCAATGAGCTTTGTACAAGTTTGACGAACGTATGAAACATCTAACAACGGGTTTCTAGGAATCTAAACCAAGTTTTATGCAACATGAGTGCTTATAAGTTCCTCAATGAGCTTTTTGCAAGTTTCACGAACTTATGAAACATCTAACAACGCGTTTCTAGGACTCTAAACCAAGTTTCATGCAACATGAGTGCTTATAAGTTCCTCAATGAGCTTTATACAAGTTTGACGAACTTATGAAACATCTAACAACGCGTTTCTAGGACTCTAAACCAAGTTTCATGCAACATGAGTGTTTATAAGTGTCTCAATAAGCTTTTTTACAAATTTCACGAACTTATGAAACACCTAACAACGCGTTTCTAGGACTCTAAACCAAGTTTCATGCAACAGGAGTGCTTATAAGTTCCTCGATGAGCTTTGTACAAGTTTCACGAATTTATGAAACATCTAACAATGCGTTTCTAGGACTCTAAACCAAGTTTCATGCAACATGAGAGCTTATAAGTTCCTCAATAAGCTTTGTACAAGTTTGACGAAAGTATGAAACATCTAACAACGCGTTTCTAGAACTCTAAACCAAGTTTCACGCAACATGAGTGCTTATAAGTTCCTCAATGAGCTTTGTACAAGTTTGACGAACTTATGAAACATCTAACAACACGTTTCTAGGACTCTAAACCAAGTTTGATGCAAAATGAGTGCTTATAAGTGTCTCATTTAGCTTTGTACAAGTTTGACGAACTTATGAAACATCTAACAATTCGTTTCTAGGACTCTAAACCAAGTTTCATGCAACATGAGAGGTTATAAGTATCTCAATGAGCTTTGTACAAGTTTGGCGAACTTATGAAACATCTAACAACGCGTTTCTAGGACTCTAAACCAAGTGTCATGAAACATGAGAGCTTATAAGTTCCTCAATGAGCTTTGTACAAGTTTGATGAACTTATGAAACATCTAACAACGCGTTTCTAGGACTCTAAACCAAGTTTCATGCAACATGAGTGCTTATAAGTTCCTTAATGAGTTTTGTACAAGTTTGACGAAATTATAAAACATCTAACAATGCGTTTCTAGGACTCTAATCCAAGTTTCATGCAACATGAGTTATTATAAGTGTCTCAATGAGCTTTGTACAAGTTGACGAATTTATGAAACATCTAACAACGTTTTTCTAGAACTCTAAACCAAGTTTCTTGCAACATGAGTGCTTATAAGTTGCTCAATGAGCTTTGTACAAGTTTCACGAACTTATGAAACATCTAACAACGCGTTTCTAGGAATCTAAACCAAGTTTTATGCAACATGAGTGCTTATAAGTTCCTCAATGAGCTTTTTGCAAGTTTCACGAACTTATGAAACATCTAACAACGCGTTTCTAGGACTCTAAACCAAGTTTCATGCAACATGAGTGTTTATAAGTTCCTCAATGAGCTTTGTACAAGTTTGACGAACTTATGAAACATCTAACAACGCGTTTCTAGGATTCTAAACCAAGTTTCATGCAACATGAGTTATTATAAGTGTCTCAATGAGCTTTGTACAAGTTGAGGAACTTATGAAACATCTAACAACGCTTTTCTAGTACTCTAAACCAAGTTTCATGCAACATGAGTGCTTATAAGTTTCTCAATGAGCTTTGTACAAGTTTCACGAACTTATGAAACATATAACAACGCGTTTCTAGGACTTTAAACAAAGTTTCATGCCACATGAGAGATTATAAGTTCCTCAATGAGCTTTCTACAAGTTTGACGAACGTATGAAACATCTAACAACGGGTTTCTAGGAATCTAAACCAAGTTTTATGCAACATGAGTGCTTATAAGTTCCTCAATGAGCTTTCTACAAGTTTGACCAAAGTATGAAACATCTAACAACGCGTTTCTAGGACTCTAAACCAAGTTTCATGCAACATGAGAGCTTATAAGTTCCTCAATAAGCTTTGTACAAGTTTGACGAAAGTATGAAACATCTAACAACGCGTTTCTAGGACTCTAAACCAAGTTTCACGCAACATGAGTGCTTATAAGTTCCTCAATGAGCTTTGTACAAGTTTGACGAACTTATGAAACATCTAACAACACGTTTCTAGGACTCTAAACCAAGTTTGATGCAAAATGAGTGCTTATAAGTGTCTCATTTAGCTTAGTACAAGTTTGACGAATTTATGAAACATCTAACAACTCGTTTCTAGGACTCTAAACCAAGTTTCATGCAACATGAGAGGTTATAAGTATCTCAATGAGCTTTGTACAAGTTTGGCGAACTTATGAAACATCTAACAACGCGTTTCTAGGAGTCTAAACCAAGTTTCATGCAACATGAGAGCTTATAAGTTCCTCAATGAGCTTTGTACAAGTTTGACGAACGTATGAAACATCTAACAACGCGTTTCTAGGACTCTAAACCAAGTTTCATGCAACATGAGGGCTTATAAGTTCCTTAATGAGCTTTTTACAAGTTTCACGAACTTATGAAACATCTAACAACGCGTTTCGAGGAATCTAAACCAAGTTTCATGCAACATGAGTGCTTATAAGTTCCTCAATGAGCTTTGTACAAGTTTCACGAACGTATGAAACATCTAACAACGCGTTTCTAGGACTCTAAACCAAGTTTCATGCAACATGAGTGTTTATAAGTGTCTTAATAAGCCTTGTACAAGTTTCACGAACTTATGAAACACCTAACAACGCGTTTCTAGGACAATAAACCAAGTTTCATGCAACATAAGTGCTTATTAGTTCCTCAATGAGCTTTGTACAAGTTTCACGAACGTATAAACATCTAACAACGCGTTTCTAGGACTCTAAACCAAGTTTCATGCAACATGAGTGCTTACAAGCTCCTCAATGAGCTTTCTACAAGTTTCACGAACTTATGAAACATCTAACAACGCGTTTCTAGGACTCTAAACCAAGTTTCATGTAACATGAGAGCTTATAAGTTCCTCAATGAGCTTTCTACAAGTTTGACCAAAGTATGAAACATCTAACAACGCGTTTCTAGGACTCTAAACCAAGTTTCACGCAACATGAGTGCTTATAAGTTCCTCAATGAGCTTTGTACAAGTTTGACGAACTTATGAAACATCTAACAACGCGTTTCTAGGACTCTAATCCAAGTTTCATGCAACTTGAGTGATTATAAGTGTCTCAATGAGCTTTGTACAAGTTGACGAACTTATAAAACCTTTAACAACGCTTTTCTAGTACTCTAAGCCAAGTTTTATGCAACATGAGTGCTTATAAGTTCCTCAATGAGCTTTGTACAAGTTTCACGAACTTATGAAACATCTAAGAACTCGTTTCTAGGAATCTAAACCAAGTTTCATGCAACATGAGTGCTTATAAGTTCCTCAAGTAGCTTTGTACAAGTTTGACAAACGTATGAAACATCTAACAACGCGTTTCTAGGACTCTAAACCAAGTTTCATGCAACATGAGTGTTTATAAGTGTCTCAATAAGCTTTGTACAAGTTTCACGAACTTATGAAACACCTAACAACGCGTTTCTAGGACTCTAAACCAAGTTTCATGCAACATAAGTGCTTATAAGTTCCTCAATAAGCTTTGTACAAATTTCACGAACTTATGAAACACCTAACAACGCGTTTCTAGGACTCTAAACAAAGTTTCATGCAACATGAGTGCTTACAAGCTCCTCAATGAGCTTTCTACAAGTTTCGCGAACTTATGAAACATCTAACAACGCGTTTCTAGGACTCTAAACCAAGTTTGATGTAACATGAGAGCTTATAAGTTCCTCAATGAGCTTTGTACAAGTTTGACCAAAGTATGAAACATCTAACAACGCGTTTCTAGGACTCTAAACCAAGTTTCACGCAACATGAGTGCTTATAAGTTCCTCAATGAGCTTTGTACAAGTTTGACGAACTTATGAAACATCTAACAACGCGTTTCTAGGACTCTAATCCAAGTTTCATGCAACTTGAGTGATTATAAGTGTCTCAATGAGCTTTGTACAAGTTGACGAACTTATGAAACATTTAACAACGCTTTTCTAGTACTCTAAGCCAAGTTTTATGCAACATGAGTGCTTATAAGTTCCTCAATGAGCTTTGTACAAGTTTCACGAACTTATGAAACATCTAAGAACTCGTTTCTAGGAATCTAAACCAAGTTTCATGCAACATGAGTGCTTATAAGTTCCTCAAGTAGCTTTGTACAAGTTTGACAAACGTATGAAACATCTAACAACGCGTTTCTAGGACTCTAAACCAAGTTTCATGCAACATGAGTGTTTATAAGTGTCTCAATAAGCTTTGTACAAGTTTCACGAACTTATGAAACACCTAACAACGCGTTTCTAGGACTCTAAACCAAGTTTCATGCAACGTAAGTGCTTATAAGTTCCTCAATAAGCTTTGTACAAATTTCACGAACTTATGAAACACCTAACAACGCCTTTTTAGGACTCTAAACAAAGTTTCATGCAACATGAGTGCTTACAAGCTCCTCAATGAGCTTTCTACAAGTTTCGCGAACTTATGAAACATCTAACAACGCGTTTCTAGGACTCTAAACCAAGTTTGATGTAACATGAGAGCTTATAAGTTCCTCAATGAGCTTTGTACAAGTTTGACCAAAGTATGAAACATCTAACAACGCGTTTCTAGGACTCTAAACCAAGTTTAACGCAACATGAGTGCTTATAATTTCCTCAATGAGCTTTGTACAAGTTTGACGAACTTATGAAACATCTAACAACGCGTTTCTAGGACTCTAATCCAAGTTTCATGCAACTTGAGTGATTATAAGTGTCTCAATGAGCTTTGTACAAGTTGACGAACTTATGAAACATTTAACAACGCTTTTCTAGTACTCTAAGCCAAGTTTCATGCAACATGAGTGCTTATAAGTTCCTCAATGAGCTTTGTACAAGTTTCACGAACTTATGAAACATCTAAGAACTCGTTTCTAGGAATCTAAACCAAGTTTCATGCAACATGAGTGCTTATAAGTTCCTCAAGGAGCTTTGTACAAAATTGACAAACGTATGAAACATCTAACAACGCATTTCTAGGACTCTAAACCAAGTTTCATGCAACATGAGTGTTTATAAATGTCTCAATTAGCTTTGTAAAAGTTTGACGAACTTATGAAACATCTAACAACGCGTTTCTAGGACTCTAAACCAAGTTTCATTCAACATGAGAGTTTATAAGTTCCTCAATGAGCTTTGTACAGGTTTGACGAACGTATGAAAAATCTAACAACGCGTTTCTAGGACTCTAAACCAAGTTTCATGCAACTTGAGTGCTTATAAGCTCCTCAATGAGATTTGTACAAGTTTCACGAACTTATGAAACATCTAACAACGCGTTTCTAGGACTCTAAACCAAGTTTCATGCAACATGAGTGCTTATAAGTTCGTCAATGAGCTTTGTACAAGTTGGACGAACTTATAAAACATCTAACAACGCGTTTCTAGGACTCTACACCAAGTTTCATTCAACATGAGAGTTTATAAGTTCCTCAATGAGCTTTGTACAAGTTTGACGAACGTATGAAAAATCTAACAACGCGTTTCTAGGACTCTAAACCAAGTTTCATTCAACATGAGAGTTTATAAGTTCCTCAATGAGCTTTGTACAAGTTTGACGAACGTATGAAAAATCTAACAACGCGTTTCTAGGACTCTAAACCAAGTTTCATGCAACTTGAGTGCTTATAAGCTCCTCAATGAGCTTTGTACAAGTTTCACGGACTTATGAAACATCTAACAACGCGTTTCTAGGACTCTAGACCAAGTTTCATGCAACATGAGTGCTTATAAGTTCCTCAATGAGCTTTGTACAAGTTTGACGAACTTATGAAACATATAACAACACGTTTCTAGGACTCTAATCCAAGTTTCATGCAACATGAGTGATTATAAGTGTCTCAATGAGCTTTGTACATGTTGAAAAACTTATGAAACATTTAACAACGCGCTTCTAGGACTCTAAACCAAGTTTCATGCAACATGAATGCTTATAAGTGTCTCAATGAGATTTATACAAGTTTGACGAACTTATCAAACATCTAACAACGCGTTTCTAGGACTCTTAACCAAGTTTCATGCAAAATGAGTGCTTATAAGATCCACCATGAGCTTTGTACAAGTGTCACGAACTTATGAAACATCTAACAACGCGTTTCTAGGAATCGAAACCAAGTTTCATGCAACATGAATGCTTATAAGTTCCTCAATGAGCTTTGTACAACTTTCACGAACTTATGAAACATCTAACAACACGTTTCTAGGACTCTAAACCAAGTTTCATGCAACATGAGTGCTTATAAGTTCCTCAATGAGCTTTGTACAAGTTTGACGAACTTATGAAACATCTAACAACTCGTTTCTAGGACTCTAAACCAAGTTTCATGCAACATGAGTGTTTATAAGTGTCTCAATGAGCTTTGTACAAGTTTGACGAACTAATGAAACATATAACAACTCGTTTCTAGGACTCTAAACCAAGTTTCATGCATCATGAGTGTTTATAAGTTCCTCAATGAGCTTTGTACAAGTTTGACGAACGTATGAAACATCTAACAACGCGTTTCTAGGACTCTAAACCATGTTTCATGCAACAAGAGAGCTTATAAGTTCCTCAATGAGCTTTGTACAAGTTTGACCAACGTATGAAATATCTAACAACGCGTTTCTAGGACTCTAATCCAAGTTTCATGCAACTTGAGTGATTATAAGTGTCTCAATGAGCTTTGTACAAGTTGACGAACTTATGAAACATTTAACAACGCTTTTCTAGTACTCTAAGCCAAGTTTTATGCAACATGAGTGCTTATAAGTTCCTCAATGAGCTTTGTACAAGTTTCACGAACTTATGAAATATCTAACAACGCGTTTCTAGGACTCTAAACCAAGTTTCATGCAACATGAGTGTTTATAAGTGTCTCAATAAGCTTTGTACAAGTTTCACGAACTTATGAAACACCTAACAACGCGTTTCTAGGACTCTAAACCAAGTTTCATGCAACATAAGTGCTTATAAGTTCCTCAATAAGTTTTGTACAAATTTCACGAACTTATGAAACACCTAACAACGCGTTTCTAGGACTCTAAACAAAGTTTCATGCAACATGAGTGCTTACAAGCTCCTCAATGAGCTTTCTACAAGTTTCACGAACTTATGAAACATCTAACAACGCGTTTCTAGGACTCTAAACCAAGTTTCATGTAACGTGAGAGCTTATAAGTTCCTCAATGAGCTTTGTACAAGTTTGACCAAAGTATGAAACATCTAACAACGCGTTTCTAGGACTCTAAACCAAGTTTAACGCAACATGAGTGCTTATAAGTTCCTAATGAGCTTTGTACAAGTTTGACGAACTTATGAAACATCTAACAACGCGTTTCTAGGACTCTAATCCAAGTTTCATGCAACTTGAGTGATTATAAGTGTCTCAATGAGCTTTGTACAAGTTGACGAACTTATGAAACATTTAACAACGCTTTTCTAGTACTCTAAGCCAAGTTTCATGCAACATGAGTGCTTATAAGTTCCTCAATGACCTTTGTACAAGTTTCACGAACTTATGAAACATCTTAGAACTCGTTTCTAGGAATCTAAACCAAGTTTCATGCAACATGAGTGCTTATAAGTTCCTCAAGGAGCTTTGTACAAGTTTGACAAACGTATGAAACATCTAACAACGCGTTTCTAGGACTCTAAACCAAGTTTCATGCAACATGAGTGTTTATAAATGTCTCAATGAGCTTTGTAAAAGTTTGACGAACTTATGAAACATCCAACAACGCGTTTCTAGGACTCTAAACCAAATTTAATTCAACATGAGAGTTTATAAGTTCCTCAATGAGCTTTGTACAAGTTTGACGAACGTATGAAAAATCTAACAACGCGTTTCTAGGACTCTAAACCAAGTTTCATGCAACTTGAGTGCTTATAAGCTCCTCAATGAGATTTGTACAAGTTTCACGAACTTATGAAACATCTAACAACGCGTTTCTAGGACTCTAAACCAAGTTTCATGCAACATGAGTGCTTATAAGTTCGTCAATGAGCTTTGTACAAGTTGGACGAACTTATGAAACATCTAACAACGCGTTTCTAGGACTCTAAACCAAGTTTCATGCAACATGAGTGCTTATAAGTTCCTCAATGAGCTTTGTATAAGTTTCACGAACTTATGAAACATCTAACAACGCGTTTCTAGGACTCTAGACCAAGTTTCATGCAACATGAGTGCTTATAAGTTCCTCAATGAGCTTTGTACAAGTTTGACGAACTTATGAAACATCTAACAACACGTTTCTAGGACTCTAATCCAAGTTTCATGCAACATGAGTGATTATAAGTGTCTCAATGAGCTTTGTACATGTTGAACTTACAAACTTAACAACGCGTTTCTGAAACATTTAACAACGCGCTTCTAGGACTCTAAACCAAGTTTCATGCAACATGAATGCTTATAAGTGTCTCAATGAGATTTATACAAGTTTGACGAACTTATCAAACATCTAACAACGCGTTTCTAGGACTCTAAACCAAGTATCATGTAACATGACAGCTTATAAGTTCCTCAATGAGCTTTGTACAAGTTTGACCAAAGTATGAAATATCTAACAACGCGTTTCTAGGACTCTAAACCAAGTTTAACGCAACATGAGTGCTTATAAGTTCCTCAATGAGCTTTGTACAAGTTTGACGAACTTATGAAACATCTAACAACGCGTTTCTAGGACTCTAATCCAAGTTTCATGCAACTTGAGTGATTATAAGTGTCTCAATGAGCTTTGTACAAGTTGACGAACTTATGAAACATTTAACAACGCTTTTCTAGTACTCTAAGCCAAGTTTCATGCAACATGAGTGCTTATAAGTTCCTCAATGAGCTTTGTACAAGTTTGACGAACTTATGAAACATCTAACAACGCGTTTCTAGGACTCTAATCCAAGTTTCATGCAACATGAGTGATTATAAGTGTCTCACTGAGCTTTGTACATGTTGACAAACTTATGAAACATTTAACAACGCGCTTCTAGGACTCTAAACCAAGTTTCATGCAACATGAATGCTTATAAGTGTCTCAATGAGCTTTATACAAGTTTGACGAACTTATCAAACATCTAACAACGCATTTCTAGTACTCTAAACCAAGTTTCATGCAAAATGAGTGCTTATAAGTTCCTCCATGAGCTTTGTACAAGTGTCACGAACTTATGAAACATCTAACAACGCGTTTCTAGGAATTGAAACCAAGTTTCATGCAACATGAATGCTTATAAGTTCCTCAAGGAGCTTTGTACAAGTTTGACAAACGTATGAAACATCTAACAACGCGTTTCTACGACTCTAAACCAAGTTTCATGCAACATGAGTGTTTATAAATGTCTCAATGAGCTTTGTAAAAGTTTGACGAACTTATGAAACATCTAACAATGCGTTTCTAGGACTCTAAACCAAGTTTCATTCAACATGAGAGTTTATAAGTTCCTCAATGAGATTTGTACAAGTTTGACGAACGTATGAAACATCTAACAACGCGTTTCTAGGACTCTAAACCAAGTTTCATGCAACTTTTGTGCTTATAAGCTCCTCAATGAGCTTTGTACAAGTTTCACGAACTTATGAAACATCTAACAACGCGTTTCTAGGACTCTAAACCAATTTTCATTCAACATGAGTGCTTATAAGTTCGTCAATGAGCTTTGTACAATTTGGATGAACTTATGAAACATCTAACAACGCGTTTCTAGGACTCTAAACAAAGTTTCATGCAACATGAGTGCTTATAAGTTCCTCAATGAGCTTTGTACAAGTTTGACGACCTTATGAAACATCTAACAACGCGTTTCTAGGACTCTAATCCAAGTTTCATGCAACATGAGTGATTATAAGTGTCTCAATGAGCTTTGTACATGTTGACAAACTTATGAAACATTTAACAACGCGCTTCTAGGACTCTAAACCAAGTTTCATGCAACATGAATGCTTATAAGTGTCTCAATGAGCTTTATACAAGTTTAACGAACTTATCAAACATGTAACAACGCATTTCTAGGACTCTAAACCAAGTTTCATGCAAAATGAGTGCTTATAAGTTCCTCCATGAGCTTTGTACAAGTGTCACGAACTTATGAAACATCTAACAACGCGTTTCTAGGAATTGAAACCAAGTTTCATGCAACATGAATGCTTATAAGTTCCTCAATGAGCTTTGTACAACTTTCACGAACTTATGAAACATCTAACAACACGTTTCTAGGACTCTAAACCAAGTTTCATGCAACATGAATGCTTATAAGTTCCTCAATGAGCTTTGTACAAGTTTGACGAACTTATGAAACATCTAACAACTCGTTTCTAGGACTCTAAACCAAGTTTCATGCAACATGAGTGTTTATAAGTGTCTCAATGAGCTTTGTACAAGTTTGACAAACTAATGAAACATCTAACAACTCGTTTCTAGGACTCTAAACACAGGTTTCATGCATCATGAGTGTTTATAAGTTTCTCAATGAGCTTTGTACAAGTTTGACGAACGTATGAAACAACTAACAACGCGTTTCTAGGACTCTAGACCAAGTTTCATGCAACATGAGTTCTTATAAGTTCCTCAATGAGCTTTGTACAAGTTTGACGAACTTATGAAACATCTAACAACACGTTTCTAGGACTCTAATCCAAGTTTCATGCAACGTGAGTGATTATAAGTGTCTCAATGAGCTTTGTACATGTTGACAAACTTATGAAACATTTAACAACGCGCTTCTAGGACTCTAAACCAAGTTTCATGCAACATGAATGCTTATAAGTGTCTCAATGAGATTTATACAAGTTTGACGAACTTATCAAACATCTAACAACGCGTTTCTAGGACTCTAAACCAAGTTTCATGCAAAACGAGTGCTTATAAGTTCCTCCATGAGTTTTGTACAAGTGTCACGAACTTATGAAACATCTAACAACGCGTTTCTAGGAATCGAAACCAAGTTTCATGCAACATGAATGCTTATAAGTTCCTCAATGAGCTTTGTACAACTTTCACGAACTTATGAAACATCTAACAACACGTTTCTAGGACTCTAAACCAAGTTTCATGCAACATGAGTGCTTATAAGTTCCTCAATGAGCTTTGTACAAGTTTGACGAACTTATGAAACATCTAACAACTTGTTCTAGGACTCTAAACAAAGTTTCATGCAACATGAGTGTTTATAAGTGTCTCAATGAGCTTTGTACAAGTTTGACGAACTAATGAAACATCTAACAACTCGTTTCTAGGACTCTAAACCAAGTTTCATGCATCATGAGTGTTTATAAGTTCCTCAATGAGTTTTGTACAAGTTTGACGAACGTATGAAACATCTAACAACGCGTTTCTAGGACTCTAAACCATTTTTCATGCAACAAGAGTGCTTATAAGTTCCTCAATGAGCTTTGTACAAGTTTGACCAACGTATGAAATATCTAACAACGCGTTTCTAGGTCTCTAAACCAAGTTTCATGCAACATGAGGGCTTATAAGTTCCTCAATGAGCTTTGTACAATTTTCACGAAATAATGAAACATCTAACAACGCGTTTCTAGGACTCTAAATCAAGTTTCATGCAACATGAGTGCTTATAAGTTCTTCAATGAGCTTTGTACAAGTTTAATGAACATATGAAACATCTAAAGACGCGTTTCTAGGACTCTAAACCAAGTTGCATGCAACATGAGTGTTTATAAGTGTCTCAATGAGATTTGTAAAAAATTGACGAACTTATGAAACATCTAACAACGCGTTTCTACGACTCTAAACTAAGTTTCATGCAACATAAGAGTTTATAAATTCCTCATTGAGCTTTGTACAAGTTTGAAGAACGTATGAAACATCTAACAACACGTTTCTAGGACTCTAAACCAAGTTTCATGCAACATGAGTGCTTATAAGTTCCTCAATGAGCTTTGTACAAGTTTCACGAACTTATGAAACATCTAACAACGCGTTTCTAGGACTCTAAACCAAGTTTCATGTAACATGAGAGCTTATAAGTTCCTCAATGAGCTTTCTACAAGTTTGACCAAAGTATGAAACATCTAACAACACGTTTCTAGGACTCTAAACCAAGTTTCACGCAACATGAGTGCTTATAAGTTCCTCAATAAGCTTTGTACTAGTTTGACGAACTTATGAAACATCTAACAACGCGTTTCTAGGACTCTAATCCAAGTTTCATGCAACTTGAGTGATTATAAGTGTCTCAATGAGCTTTGTACAAGTTGACGAACTTATGAAACATTTAACAACGCTTTTCTAGTACTCTAAGCCAAGTTTCATGCAACATGAGTGCTTATAAGTTCCTCAATGAGCTTTGTACAAGTTTAACGAACTTATGAAACATCTAAGAACTCGTTTCTAGGAATCTAAACCAAGTTTCATGCAACATGAGTGCTTATAAGTTCCTCAAGGAGCTTTGTACAAGTTTGACAAACGTATGAAACATCTAACAACGCGTTTCTAGGACTCTAAACCAAGTTTCATGCAACATGAGTGTTTATAAGTGTCTCAATAAGCTTTGTACAAGTTTCACGAACTTATGAAACACCTAACAACGCGTTTCTAGGACTCTAAACCAAGTTTCATGCAACATAAGTGCTTATAAGTTCCTCAATAAGCTTTGTACAAATTTCACGAACTTATGAAACACCTAACAACGCGTTTCTAGAACTCTAAACAAAGTTTCATGCAACATGAGTGCTTACAAGCTCCTCAATGAGCTTTCTACAAGTTTCACGAACTTATGAAACATCTAACAACGCGTTTCTAGGACTCTAAACCAAGTTTCATGTAACATGAGAGCTTATAAGTTCCTCAATGAGCTTTGTACAAGTTTGACCAAAGTATGAAACATCTAACAACGCGTTTCTAGGACTCTAAACCAAGTTTAACGCAACATGAGTGCTTATAAGTTCCTCAATGAGCTTTGTACAAGTTTGACGAACTTATGAAACATCTAACAACGCGTTTCTAGGACTCTAATCCAAGTTTCATGCAACTTGAGTGATTATAAGTGTCTCAATGAGCTTTGTACAAGTTGACGAACTTATGAAACATTTAACAACGCTTTTCTAGTACTCTAAGCTAAGTTTCATGAAACATGAGTGCTTATAAGTTCCTCAATGAGCTTTGTACAAGTTTCACGAACTTATGAAACATCTAAGAACTCATTTCTAGGAATCTAAACCAAGTTTCATGCAACATGAGTGCTTATAAGTTCCTCAAGGAGCTTTGTACAAGTTTGACAAACGTATGAAACATCTAACAACGCGTTTCTACGACTCTAAACCAAGTTTCATGCAACATGAGTGTTTATAAATGTCTCAATGAGCTTTGTAAAAGTTTGACGAACTTATGAAACATCTAACAACGCGTTTCTAGGACTCTAAACCAAGTTTCATGCAACATGAGTGTTTATAAATGTCTCAATGAGATTTGTACAAGTTTGACGAACGTATGAAACATCTAACAACGCGTTTCTAGGACTCTAAACCAAGTTTCATGCAACTTTTTGCTTATAAGCTCCTCAATGAGCTTTGTACAAGTTTCACGAACTTATGAAACATCTAACAACGCGTTTCTAGGACTCTAAACCAATTTTCATGCAACATGAGTGCTTATAAGTTCGTCAATGAGCTTTGTACAATTTGGATGAACTTATGAAACATCTAACAACGCGTTTCTAGGACTCTAAACCAAGTTTCATGCAACATGATTTCTTATAAGTTCCTCAATGAGCTTTGTACAAGTTTGACGAACTTATGAAACATCTAACAACGCGTTTCTAGGAGTCTAATCCAAGTTTCATGCAACATGAGTGATTATAAGTGTCTCAATGAGCTTTGTACATGTTGACAAACTTATGAAACATTTAACAACGCGCTTCTAGGACTCTAGACCAAGTTTCATGCAACATGAATGCTTATAAGTGTCTCAATGAGCTTTATACAAGTTTGACGAACTTATCAAACATCTAACAACGCATTTCTAGGACTCTAAACCAAGTTTCATGCAAAATGAGTGCTTATAAGTTCCTCCATGAGCTTTGTACAAGTGTCACGAACTTATGAAACATCTAAAAACGCGTTTCTAGGAATTGAAACCAAGTTTCATGCAACATGAATGCTTATAAGTTCCTCAATGAGCTTTGTACAACTTTCACGAACTTATGAAACATCTAACAACACGTTTCTAGGACTCTAAACCAAGTTTCATGCAACATGAGTGCTTATAAGTTCCTCAATGAGCTTTGTATAAGTTTGACGAACTTATGAAACATCTAACAACTCATTTCTAGGACTCTAAACCAAGTTTCATGCAACATGAGTGTTTATAAGTGTCTCAATGAGCTTTGTACAAGTTTGACGAACTAATGAAACATCTAACAACTCGTTTCTAGGACTCTAAACCAAGTTTCATGCATCATGAGTGTTTATAAGTTCCTCAATGAGCTTTGTACAAGTTTCACGAACTTATGAAACATCTAACAACGCGTTTCTACGACTCTAAACTAAGTTTCATGCAACATAAGAGTTTATAAGTTCCTCAATGAGTTTTGTACAAGTTTGACGAATGTATGAAACATCTAACAACGCGTTTCTAGGACTCTAAACCAAGTTTCATGCAACATGAGTGCTTATAATTTCCTCAATGAGCTTTGTACAAGTTTCACCAACTTATGAAACATCTAACAACGCGTTTCTAGGACTCTAAACCAAGTTTCATGCAACATGAGTGCTTATAAGTTCCTCAATGAGCTTTGTACAAGTTTGACGAACTTATGAAACATCTTACAACGCGTTTCTAGGACTCTAAACCATGTTTCAGACAACATGAGTGCTTACAAGTTCCTCAATGAGCTTTGTACAAGTTTCACGAACTTATGAAACATCTAACAACACGTTTCTAGGACTCTAGACCAAGTTTCATGCAACATGAGTGCTTATAAGTTCCTCAATGAGCTTTGTACGAGTTTGACGAACTTATGAAACATCTAACAACGCGTTTCTAGGACTCTAATCCAAGTTTCATGCAACATGAATGATTATAAGTATCTCAATTAGCTTTGTACAAGTTGTCGAACTTATGAAACATTTAACAACGCGTTTCTAGGCTCTAAACCAAGTTTCATGCAACATGAGTGCTTATAAGTTCCTCAATGAGCTTTGTACAAGTTTCACGAACTTATGAAACATCTAACAACGCGTTTCTAGGACTCTAAACCAAGTTTCATGCAACATGAATACTTTTAAGTTCCTCAATGAGCTTTGTACAAGTTTCACGAACTTATGAAACATCTAACGCGTTTCTAGGACTCTAAACCAAGTTTCATGCAACATGAGTGCTAATAAGTTCCTCAAAGAGCTTTTTGCAAGTTTGACGAACTTATGAAACATCTAACAACTCGTTTCTAGGACTCTAAACCAAGTTTCATGCAACATGAGTGTTTATAAGTTCCTCAATGAGCTTTGTACAAGTTTGACGAATGTATGAAACATCTAACAACGCATTTCTAGGACTCTAAACCAAGTTTCATGCAACATGAGTGCTTATAAGTTCCTCAATGAGCTTTGTACAAGTTTCACGAACGTATGAAACATCTAACAACGCGTTTCTAGGACTCTAAACCAAGTTTCATGCAACATGAGTGCTTAAAAGTTCCTCAATGAGCTTTGTACAAGTATCACGAACTTATGAAACATCTAACAATGTGTTTCTAGGACTCTAAACCAAGTTTCAAACAACATGAGTGCTTATAAGTTCCTCAATGAGCTTTGTACAAGTTTCACGAACGTATGAAACATCTAACAACGCGTTTCTAGAATTCTAAACCAAGTTTCATGCAACATGAATTCTTATAAGTGTCTCAATGAGCTTTATAAAAGTTTGACAAACTTATGAAACATCTAACAACGCGTTTCTAGGACTCTAAACCTAGTTTCATGCAACATGAGTGCTTATAAGTTCCTCAATGAGCTTTGTACAAGTTTGACGAACTTATGAAACATCTAACAACTCGTTTCTAGGACTCTAAACCAAGTTTCATGCAATATGATAGCTTATAAATTCCTCAATGAGCTTTGTACAAGTTTGACGAACTTATGAAACATCTAACAACTCGTTTCTAGGACTCTAAACCAAGTTTCATGCAACATGAGAGCTTATAAGTTCCTCAATGAGCTTTGTACAAGTTTGACGAATGTATGAAACATCTAACAACGTGTTTCTAGGACTCCAAACCAAGTTTCATGCAACATGAGAGCTTATAAGTTCCTCAATGAGCTTTGTACAAGTTTGACGAACTTATGAAACATCTAACAACACGTTTCTAGGACTCTAAACCAACTTTCATGCAACATGAGTGATTACAAGTGTCTCAATGAGCTTTGTACAAGTTGACGAACTTATGAAACATTTAACAACGCGTTTCTAGGACTCTAAACCAAGTTTCATGCAACATGAATGCTTATAAGTGTCTCAATGAGCTTTATACAAGTTTAATGAACATATGAAACATCTAAAGACGCGTTTCTAGGACTCTAAACCAAGTTTCATGCAACATGAGTGTTTATAAGTGTCTCAATGAGATTTGTAAAAAATTGATGAACTTATGAAACATCTAACAACGCGTTTCTACTACTCTAAACTAAGTTTCATGCAACATAAGAGTTTATAAATTCCTCATTGAGCTTTGTACAAGTTTGACGAACGTATGAAACATCTAACAACGCGTTTCTAGGACTCTAAACCAAGTTTCATGCAACATGAGTGCTTATAAGTTCGTCAATGAGCTTTGTACAAAGTTTGGCGAACTTATGAAACATCTTACAACGCGTTTCTAGGACTCTAAATCAAGTTTCAGGCAACATGAGTGCTTATAAGTTCCTCAATGAGCTTTGTAAAAATTTCACGAACTTATGAAACATCTAACAACGCGTTTCTAGGACTCTAGACCAAGTTTCATGCAACATGAGTGCTTATAAGTTTCTCAATGAGCTTTGTACGAGTTTGACGAACTTATGAAACATCTAACAACGCGTTTCTAGGAATCTAATCCAAGTTTCATGCAACATGAGTGATTATAAGTGTCTCAATGAGCTTTGTATAAGTTGTCGAACTTATGAAACATTTAACAACGCGTTTCTAGGACTCTAAACCAAGTTTCATGCAACATGAGTGCTTATAAGTTCCTCAATGAGCTTTGTACAAGTTTCACGAACTTATGAAACATCTAACAACGCGTTTCTACGACTCTAAACTAAGTTTCATGCAACATAAGAGTTTATAAGTTCCTCAATGAGTTTTGTACAAGTTTGACAAACGTATGAAACATCTAACAACGCGTTTCTAGGACTCTAAACCAAGTTTCATGCAACATGAGTGCTTATAAGTTCCTCAATGAGCTTTGTACAAGTTTCACCAACTTATGAAACATCTAACAACGAGTTTCTAGAACTCTAAACCAAGTTTCATGCAACATGAGTGCTTATAAGTTCCTCAATGAGTTTTGTACAAGTTTCACGAACGTATGAAACATCTAACAACGCGTTTCTAGGACTCTAAACCAAGTTTCATGCAACATGAGTGCTTAAAAGTTCCTCAATGAGCTTTGTACAAGTATCACGAACTTATGAAACATCTAACAATGTGTTTCTAGGACTCTAAACCAAGTTTCAAACAACATGAGTGCTTATAAGTTCCTCAATGAGCTTTGTACAAGTTTCACGAACGTATGAAACATCTAACAACGCGTTTCTAGAATTCTAAACCAAGTTTCATGCAACATGAATTCTTATAAGTGTCTCAATGAGCTTTATAAAAGTTTGACAAACTTATGAAACATCTAACAACGCGTTTCTAGGACTCTAAACCTAGTTTCATGCAACATGAGTGCTTATAAGTTCCTCAATGAGCTTTGTACAAGTTTGACGAACTTATGAAACATCTAACAACTCGTTTCTAGGACTCTAAACCAAGTTTCATGCAATATGATAGCTTATAAATTCCTCAATGAGCTTTGTACAAGTTTGACGAATGTATGAAACATCTAACAACGTGTTTCTAGGACTCCAAACCAAGTTTCATGCAACATGAGAGCTTATAAGTTCCTCAATGAGCTTTGTACAAGTTTGACGAACTTATGAAACATTTAACAACGCGTTTCTAGGACTCTAAACCAAGTTTCATGCAACATGAGTGCTTATAAGTGTCTCAATGAGCTTTGTACAAGTTTACGAACTTATGAAACATTTAACAACGCGTTTCTAGGACTCTAAACCAAGTTTCATGCAACATGAGTGTTTATAAGTGTCTCAATGAGCTTTGTACAAGTTTGATGAACTTATGAAACATCTAAAGACGCGTTTCTAGGACTCTAAACTAAGTTTCATGCAACATGAGTGTTTATAAGTGTCTCATTGAGCTTTGTACAAGTTTGATGAACTTATGAAACATCTAACAACGCGTTTCTAGGACTCTAAACTAAGTTTCATGCAACATGAGTGTTTATAAGTTCGTCATTGAGCTTTGTACAAGTTTGGCGAACTTATGAAACATCTTACAACGCGTTTCTAGGACTCTAAATCAAGTTTCATGCAACATGAGTGCTTATAAGTTCGTCAATGAGCTTTGTACAAAGTTTGGCGAACTTATGAAACATCTTACAACGCGTTTCTAGGACTCTAGATCAAGTTTCATGCAACATGAGTGCTTATAAGTTTCTCAATGAGCTTTGTACGAGTTTGACGAACTTATGAAACATCTAACAACGCGTTTCTAGGACTCTAGACCAAGTTTCATGCAACATGAGTGCTTATAAGTTTCTCAATGAGCTTTGTATAAGTTTGTCGAACTTATGAAACATTTAACAACGCGTTTCTAGGACTCTAATCCAAGTTTCATGCAACATGAGTGCTTATAAGTGTCTCAATGAGCTTTGTATAAGTTGTCGAACTTATGAAACATTTAACAACGCGTTTCTAGGACTCTAAACTAAGTTTCATGCAACATGAGTGTTTATAAGTTCCTCAATGAGTTTTGTACAAGTTTGACGAACTTATGAAACATCTAACAACGCGTTTCTAGGACTCTAAACTAAGTTTCATGCAACATGAGTGTTTATAAGTTCCTCAATGAGTTTTGTACAAGTTTGACCAACTTATGAAACATCTAACAACGCGTTTCTAGGACTCTAAACCAAGTTTCATGCAACATGAGTGCTTATAAGTTCCTCAATGAGTTTTGTACAAGTTTCACGAACTTATGAAACATCTAACAACGCGTTTCTAGGACTCTAAACCAAGTTTCATGCAACATGAGTGCTTATAAGTTCCTCAATGAGTTTTGTACAAGTTTCACGAACTTATGAAACATCTAACAATGTGTTTCTAGGACTCTAAACCAAGTTTCATGCAACATGAGTGCTTATAAGTTCCTCAATGAGCTTTGTACAAGTTTCACGAACTTATGAAACATCTAACAATGTGTTTCTAGGATTCTAAACCAAGTTTCATGCAACATGAGTTCTTATAAGTTCCTCAATGAGCTTTGTACAAGTTTGACGAACTTATGAAACATCTAACAACGCGTTTCTAGGATTCTAAACCTAGTTTCATGCAACATGAGTTCTTATAAGTGTCTCAATGAGCTTTGTACAAGTTTGACAAACTTATGAAACATCTAACAACGCGTTTCTAGGACTCTAAACCTAGTTTCATGCAACATGAGTGCTTATAAGTTCCTCAATGAGCTTTGTAAAAGTTTGACAAACTTATGAAACATCTAACAACTCGTTTCTAGGACTCTAAACCAAGTTTCATGCAACATGATAGCTTATAAATTCCTCAATGAGCTTTGTACAAGTTTGACGAACTTATGAAACATCTAACAACTCGTTTCTAGGACTCTAAACCAAGTTTCATGCAACATGAGAGCTTATAAGTTCCTCAATGAGTTTTGTACAAGTTTGACGAATGTATGAAACATCTAACAACGTGTTTCTAGGACTCTAAACCAAGTTTCATGCAACATGAGTGCTTATAAGTTCCTCAATGAGCTTTGTACAAGTTTGACGAACTTATGAAACATTTAACAACGCGTTTCTAGGACTCTAGACCAAGTTTCATGCAACATGAGTGCTTATAAGTGTCTCAATGAGCTTTGTACAAGTTGACGAACTTATGAAACATTTAACAACGCGTTTCTAGGACTCTAAATCAAGTTTCATGCAACATGAGTGCTTATAAGTGTCTCAATGAGCTTTGTACAAGTTTGACGAACTTATGAAACATCTAACAACGCGTTTCTAGGACTCTAAACCAAGTTTAATGCAACATGAATGCTTATAAGTTCCTCAATGAGCTTTGTACAAGTTTCACGAACTTATGAAACATCTAACAACTCGTTTCTAAGACTCTAAACCAAGTTTCATGCAACATGAGTGTTTATAAGTGTCTCATTGAGCTTTATACAAGTTTGACGAACTTATGAAATATCTAACAACTCGTTTCTAGAACTCTAAACCAAGTTTCATGCAACATGAGTGTTTATAAGTTCCTCAATGAGCTTTGTACAAGTTTGACAAACGAATGAAACATCTAACAACGCGTTTCTAGGACTATAAACCAAGTTTCATGCAACATAAGAGCTTATAAGTTCCTCAATGATCTTTGTACAAGTTTGACGAACGTATGAAACATCTAACAACGCGTTTCTAGGACACTAAACCAAGTTTCATGCAACATGAGTTCTTATCAGTTCCTCAATGAGCTTTGTACAAGTTTCACAAACTTATGAAACATCTAACAACGCGTTTCTAGTACTCTAAACAAAGTTTCATGCAACATGAGTGCTTATAAGTTCCTCAATGAGCTTTGTACAAGTTTCACGAACTTATGAAACATCTAACAATGCGTTTCTAGGACTTTAAACAAAGTTTCATGCAACATGAGTGATTATAAGTGTCTCAATGAGCTTTGTACAAGTTGACGAACTTATGAAACATTTAACAACGCGTTTTGATACGTCCTTAGTTCGGAACGAAACTCCGTGACAAGGCGAGTACTACGATGAAGTGAAACAACCGTGGTGGATTCGAAGGGAAAACGGCGGATAACTCCGGGATAGGAGGTGGAGGTGGAGATGTGGAAGCGATGGATGGAAAAGGAACGTCTCAAGGAAGCTATGGAGCAATCTCCTTGATGGATAGAAGAGACGCTTGGAAGCAACTAGGCTTGTAAGCGGCTCAAGTTCGCAAAGGAACCGGGAGAAGTCGACTAAGAGATTTTAGGGTAAAAGTTGACTAACTCTTAAGACAAAGCGGCGTAACAAATATATAGGGGAAGAGACAACACAACTCGTTCTCTTCCCTAGGTTTAAGCGCACATCCAAAAAAGGAAACAACCAAAACGACAAGTCTTTTGCTAATAAAATAGAAACGACATGATGTGCGAATTAAAACGACGAGTAGCGTGTATAGTGCCTCGTCTCTTACACTCCTCAAGGTAATGTGGCTAAGCAACCGACGTGGTGATCTCCTTAGCCTCGTTAAAACCCAGTGGGAAAGAGTACTAAGTTGAATCGCCGAGTCGCTTAGCCTAATTACCTTGGTCTCGTCTCTAGACCATTGCGTGTACGTTGAAGAGGCTCCCAGCTTGTCCTCCCCGTTCTTCTTCCATGATCATGGCTTGGGCTTCCTTAGCTAGTTCCTTGGCTTTCGATCGTGTGATCGCCCCTTCTAGTTTCTCGGCATCAGGCTCCGGTTTTGCTCGGGCATCGGGCTCCGGTTTTGCTCGGGCATCGGGCTCCGGTTTTTCTCGGGCATCGGGCTCCAGTTTTGCTCGGACTTCCGGCTCCGGTTTTGCTCGGGCATCCGGTTCCATGCTCATATCATCCCCTCCCTCTTGAAAAGGATTTGTCCTCAAATCGGAATCTGCAAAATAAGGAGACAAGTCAATAACATTGAACGAGTATGAAATGGCATACTTACCTTGGAGGTCGATCTTGTAGGCATTGTCGTTGATCCGACGGGTTACTTTGAAGGTCCCGTCTACTCGCGGCATTAGTTTGGACTTCCTCTCAGCCGGGAAGCGTTCCTTTCTCAAGTGGATCCACACCAAATCGCCTTCTTCAAACACCATCTCCTTGCGCCCCTTGTTGGCATGCTTGGCGTATTGTCCGGTCTTCTTCTCTATGTTTTTCCTGGCCCCTGCGTGCAATTTCCTAACCTGTTCAGCCTTCCTCTTGCCATCAAGACTAGACATTTCACTCAAAGGTAAAGCAATAGGTCGAGTGGAGACATCGGATTGAAACCATAGACTAATTCAAAGGGGGAATAGAGGGTAGAAGAGAGCTTAGCGTGGTTGTAGGCAAATTCAACATGGGGTAGACATTCTTCCCATGACTTGAGGTTGCTCCTTACCAATGTCCTCAAAAGGGTCGATAACGATCTGTTGACCACTTCAGTTTGCCCGTCGGTTTGCGGATGGCAGGTTGTCGAAAATGAGAGCTTTGTCCCTAGCTTCGCCCACAAAGTGCGCCAGAAGTGACTTAGGAATTTGGTGTCACGGTCGGATACAATCACCCTAGGCATCCCATGAAGCCTAACCACCTCCCTGAAAAATAGATTCGCGACACTCACGGCATCATCGGTCTTATGGCAGGCTATGAAGTGAGCCATCTTGCTAAACCTGTCCACCAAAACAAAAATAGAGTCTCTACCATTCCTGGTTCGAGGTAAGCCGATCACAAAATCCATAGAGATATCAGTCCATGGGTGAGAAGGTATAGGGAGTGGAGTGTACAACCCATGCAGTTGAACCTTACTCTTGGCTTGCTTACACGTGATACACCTGAGACAGACTCTCTCCACATCCTTCCTCATGCGCGACCAATAGAAGTAAGCCTGAAGGCTGGCTAATGTTTTGGCGACTCCAAAGTGTCCGGCTAATCCACCACCATGAGCTTCTCGGACAAGTAGCTCTCTCACGGATCCATTGGGTATGCACAGTCTATTGTGAAAGAACAGGTATCCGTCCTGTCTAAAAAAATTCTCAAATGCAAACTTAGCACATTTTACATAGTACTCGCTAAACTCGTGGTCAGTCTTATACCACTCTCTAAGCATGTCAAACACAATAAAATTAGAGGATAATTCAGATATTAGAGTGTACCTCCGGGACAATGCGTCGGCAACGACATTGTCCTTACCTTTCTTATATTTGATCACATAGGGGAATGTCTCGATGAATTCTATCCATCGTCCATGCCTCTTGTTCAGTTTCTGTTGACCCTTAAGATGCTTGAGGGATTCATGGTTGGTATGGATGACGAACTCCTTCGGCCAAAGATAGTGTTGCCAGGTTTGCAATGCCCTCACCAACGCGTATAGTTCTTTGTCATAGGTAGGATAGTTTAGCGTGGCTCCCCCTAATTTCTCACTGAAATAGGCTATTGGCTTCTTATCCTGCATAAGAACCGCACCAATACCTACACCAGAAGCATCGCACTCAATCTCAAATGTTTTAAGAAAATCAGGAAGCATAAGTAAAGGGGAATTGATAAGCTTCTCTTTAAGGCTTTGGAAAGCCTGGTCCTGTGCTTCCCCCCACTTGAAGCCGACGTCCTTCTTGATGACTTCTGTAAGTGGTGCTGCAAGTGTGCTGAAATCCTTGACAAAACGCCTATAGAAGCCGGCTAGACCATGGAAACTTCAGACTTCTCCCACGGTGGTAGGTCTCGGCCAATCCCTGATGGCCTTGATCTTCTCGTCATCAACCTTCACTCCTTCTGCACTCACAACAAAACCTAAGAAGACAACCTGATTAGTACAAAAAGTGTATTTGTCAATGTGCTCGGCTAAGTTCTTGCTGAAGATCAGGATATCGTCGAAGTATACCACCACGAACACACCTATAAAAGATCTCAACACATGGTTCATTAGTCTCATAAAAGTACTAGGTGCGTTAGTTAGACCGAACGACATTACAAGCCACTCATACAAGCCCTGCTTAGTTTTGAAGGTTGTCTTCCACTCATCACCCTCCTTCATCCTAATCTGATGATAACCACTCTTAACATCTATCTTAGAGAAAAGGTTAGAACCACATAATTCATCAAGCATATCATCAAGTCTAGGAATAAAGTGGCGATACTTCACCGTGATGTTATTGATGGCTCGGCAATCAACACACATGCGCCATGATCCGTCCTTCATGGGCACAAGTAACACCGGTACGGCGCATGGACTCATGCTCTCTCTAATGTGCCCCTTCCTCATTAGGTCCTCCACCTGTTTCTGAAGTTCCTTGGTCTCCACCGGGTTGGTTCGGTAGGCTGGTCTATTGGGGACTGCGGAACCCGGCACAAAATCAATATGGTGCTCAATGCCGCGTATAGGAGGCAAGCCTGGTGGGGTTTCCTGGGGAAAGACGTCACTATATTCCCGCAATAGCTTAGTCATTTCACTAGGAAGCTCCTGTGATGGGTTAGTACTAACAAGGCTTTCCTTGTACACAAATAACAACATAGAGCAATTGGAATTCAAAAGTTCAAAAACTTCTCTTTGGTTAATGTAGAGGTTGGCGTGTGGACCAGGCGCCTTTTCCTTCTCTTCCTTGAGTTTGAGATAAAGCTGGTCTTGGTACACTTCACTCGGAGTAAGAGGGGTAAGCGTGATCTTGCGGCCATTGAATACAAATGTGTGCTTGTTGGTGTAGCCATCATGTAGTACCTTCCGGTCTGATTGCCACGGTCGGCCAAGCAGCACATGGCTGGATCCCATGGGTATTACATCACAAAGGACCTCATCTTCATACTTGCCTATGGACAGAGTGAACCGGACCTGTTGTGTGACGGTGAGAGCACCACTATCGTTGAGCCATTGCAGCTTGTATGGCCGAGGATGGGTGATGGTTTCTAGGCTCAGTTTCTGGACCATTAGTTCACTGGCGGCATTGGTGCAGCTACCCCAATCGATGATCAAGCTGCATACCTTTCCTTTGACGAGGCAACGCGTATGGAAGAGGTGGTTTCTCTGAACTAGCTCCTCTGGCTGGTTCTGGACACTCAACGTCCTCCTGACCACCAGCATCTCTCCAACAGTTTTGGCCTCTTCCTCCTCCTCCTCTCCGTCTTCTTGATCAGAGTCAGAGGCTTGGGCAACTACCTCTCCGTTGTCTAGAATCATGAATACCTTCTTGTTGGGGCAGTCTCTCGAGAAGTGTCCCATTCCTTGACATCTAAAACACCTAACATTGCTTGAGGAGGTGTTGGTTCTGCCCTTAGGATCATACTTGACCTCCTCTTTAGCCGTGGAGGATGGCTTGGTGTCTTTGGAGAAGGGTGGTCGGGAGGGTGGAAAGTCCTTTGGTCGGTTTGGCGTGGAGGGGAAGCTAGGTCTGGTATATCTCCTCTTGTTCTGGCTTTCCACTAGTTCTTTCTTGTGCACCAGTTCCTCAAGGTCCACATAGGTCTGGAGCTCAACCTTGTCCTGAACGTCTCGGCTCAGTCCACCAATAAACCTCGCCATGGTGACTTCATCATCTTCCTCTAGGCCGGTTCGGATGAGGAGAGTTTCCATCTCTTGGAAGTAGTCTCGGACAGATGTTGATCCCTGGGTTAGCTTCCTAAGCTTATTAAGAACCTCTCGGTGATAGTGGCTCGGCACAAACCTTTTTCTCAAGTAGGTAGTGAGTTGGTGCCAGGTGGTGATTGGCAGCTCATTGTGGCGGTTCCGTGTGGTACAAAGCTGATCCCACCACAGAAGCGCATACTCACTGAATTCTGAGACCGCTATCTTTACCTTGTTGGAGGCGTAAGTGTCATGGCACAAGAAACTGGATTCCATCTTCCTTTCCCAATCAAGGTAGGCCTTCGGGGATAGGGCCTTGATATGCTTCAGCTGCTGGCTCTCTGGGTCTCTTGGGTCGTCTCTGTCACGCCTCTCACTTCTCTGGCTACGCCTACTACGGTCTGAGGCGTTGACGCCATAATACTCGTCGCTAGAGCCGATGTAGACGCGTTGCCCGGCTATGGTCTGGGTGGGACGGCGTTGAGCAGCGTGTGGTCTACGCCTGGGAGCTCTGTCCTCTGGCTCGCTCAGTTCAGCATGTGCCCCTTGCCGTGGTACCCTCTGCTCTTTCTCGGCGTTGATTGGACGGAGGTTGCGGATAGCTTGAAATCTAGACGTACCGGCGATGCCTTTGCCCTTGCAGATTCGCATGGCCTCGGATGGAGTTGGCGTTGAACCACCATCGGAGTCTGAGGTTACCTTTGTGGCTTCCTTGGGTTGCTTCTCACGTTCCAAGGTAAGTTGTTGGGAAATTTGCTGAGGACGTAGCAGGGACATCGCCTCGGCTACCTGCGTGGCGATGAGCTTCTTCAAGTCATCGAGTGCCTCCGGGGATAGGGCCATGGTACCTGTTTCACGGACAAGCAACTCGCAGTAAGTTGTTCACAATATGGATAACAGGCCGAGAAAGTATTGTCAATACAAAGAACAAGCCAAGAAAACGCGTAAACAAACAAAGAAAGAAAAAAAAGGAAATCCGGATACATGGTTCGACAAAAAGGAAATCGATTTGATTTTTAATGAAATGCACGTTTTGGACAAAAAGGAAATTGTAACAACACGTTTTCAAAATACGCGCTTAGGTTTTGAAGATCTAAACCCTATTCGCCGCCGCACACTAATCAATCAACAAGAACACGAAACTAACACAACTTCAATACTAACAACAAACAGATGGAACACACGATAAGTTCTAGTAAACAGATTCGAAGTTGTAATAGTTTAAAGGGAAAAGAAGCGACTCAGCCTTTGGTACAGAGTTTGGCTCTGATACCACGTGATACGTCCTTAGTTCGGACCGAAACTCCGTGACAAGGCGAGTACTATGATGAAGTGAAACCGTGGTGGATTCGAAGGAAAAACGGCGGATAACTCTGGGATAGGAGGTGGAGGTGGAGATGTGGAAGCGATGGATGGAAAAGGAACGTCTCAAGGAAGCTATGGAGCAACCTCCTTGATGGATATAAGAGACGCTTGGAAGCAACTAGGCTTGTAAGCGGCTCAAGTTCGCAAAGGAACCGGGAGGAGTTTACTAAGAGATTTTAGGGTAAAAGTTGACTAACTCTTAAGCCAAAGCGGCGTAACAAATATATAGGGGAAGAGACAACACAACTCGTTCTCTTCCCTAGGTTTAAGCGCACATCCAAAAAAGGAAACAACCAAAACAACAAGTCTTTTGCTAATAAAATAGAAACGGCATGATGTGCGAATTAAAACGACGAGTAGCGTGTATAGTGCCTCGTCTCTTACACTCCTCAAGGTAATGTGGCTAAGCAACCGACGTGGTGATCTCCTTAGCCTCGTTAAAACCCAGTGGGAAAGAGTACTAAGTTGAATCGCCGAGTCGCTTAGCCTAATTACCTCGGTCTCGTCTCTAGACCATTGTGTGTACGTTGAAGAGGCTCCCAGCTTGTCCTCCCCGTTCTTCTTCCATGATCATGGCTTGGGCTTCCTTAGCTAGTTCCTTGGCTTTCGATCGTGTAATCGCCCCTTCTAGATTCTCGGCATCGGGCTCCGGTTTTGCTCGGGCATCGGGCTCTGGTTTTGCTCGGGCATCGGGCTACGGTTTTGCTCGGGCATCGGGCTCCGGTTTTGCTCGGGCATCCGGCTCCGGTTTTGCTCGGGCATCCGGTTCCATGCTCATATCACGTTTCTAAGACTCTAAACCAAGTTTCATGCAACATGAATGCTTATAAGTGTCTCAATGAGCTTTATACAATTTTGACGAACTTATCAAACATATAACAATGCGTTTCCAGGACTCTAAACCAAGTTTCATGCAACATGAGTGTTTATAAGTGTCTCAATGAGCTTTGTACAAGTTTGACGAACTTATGAAACATCTAACAACTCGTTTCTAGGACTCTAAACCAAGTTTCATGCAACATGAGTGTTTATAAGTTCCTCAATGAGCTTTGTACAAGTTTGACGAACGTATGAAACATCTAACAACGCGTTTCTAGGACTCTAAACCAAGTTTCATGCAACAGGAGAGCTTATAAGTTCCTCAATGAGCTTTGTACAAGTTTCACGAACGTATGAAACCTCTAACAACGCGTTTCTAGGACTCTAAACCAAGTTTCATGCAACATGAGTGCTTATAAATTCCTCAATGAGCTTTGTACAAGTTTGACGAACGTATGAAACATCTAACAACGCGTTTCTAGGACTCTAAACCAAGTTTCATGCAACATGAGTGTTTATAAGTGTCTCAATAAGCTTTGTCCAAGTTTCACGAACTTATGAAACAACTAACAACGCGTTTCTAGGACTCTAAACCAAGTTTCATGCAACATGAGTGCTTATAAGTTCCTCAATGAGCTTTGTACAAGTTTCACGAACTTATGAAACATCTAACAACGCGTTTCTAGGACTCTAAACCAAGTTTCATGCAACATGAGAGCTTATAGGTTCCTCAATGAGCTTTGTACAAGTTTGACGAAAGTATTAAACATCTAACAACGCGTTTCTAGGACTCTAAACAAAGTTTCACGCAACATGAGTGCTTAAAAGCTCCTCAATGAGCTTTGTACAAGTTTCACGAACTTATGAAACATCTAACAACGCGTTTCTAGGACTGTAAACCAAGTTTCATGCAACATGAGTGATTATAAGTTCGTCAATGAGCTTTGTACAAGTTTGACGAACTTATGAAACATCTAACAACGCGTTTCTAGGACTCTAAACCAAGTTTCATGCAACATGAGTGCTTATAAGTTCCTCAATGAGCTTTGTACAAGTTTCACGAACTTATGAAACATCTAACAACGCGTTTCTAGGACTCTAGACTAAGTTTCATGCAACATGAGTGCTTATAAGTTCCTCAATGAGCTTTGTACAAGTTTGACGAACTTATGAAACATCTAACAACGCGTTTCTAGGACTCTAATCCAAGTTTGATGCAACATAAGTGATTATAAGTGTCTCAATGAGCTTTGTACATGTTGACAAACTTATGAAACATTTAACAACGCGCTTCTAGGACTCTAAACCAAGTTTCATGCAACATGAATGCTTATAAGTGTCTCAATGATCTTTATACAAGTTTGACGAACTTATCAAACATCTAACAACGCGTTTTTAGGACTCTAAACCAAGTTTCATGCAAAATGAGTGCTTATAAGTTACTCCATGAGCTTTGTACAAGTTTCACGAACTTATGAAACATCTAACAACGCGTTTCTAGGAATCTAAACCAAGTTTCATGCAACATGAATGCTTATAAGTTCCTCAATGAGCTTTGTACAACTTTCACGAACTTATGAAACATCTAACAACGTGTTTCTAGGACTCTAAACCAAGTTTCATGCAACATGAGTGCTTATAAGTTCCTCAATGAGCTTTGTACAAGTTTGACGAACTTATGAAACATCTAACAACTCGTTTCTAGGACTCTAAACCAAGTTTCATGCAACATGAGTGTTTATAAGTGTCTCAATGAGCTTTGTACAAGTTTGACGAACTAATGAAACATCTAACAACTCGTTTCTAGGACTCTAAACCAAGTTTCATGCATCATTAGTGTTTATAAGTTCCTCAATGAGCTTTGTAAAAGTTTGACGAACGTATGAAACATCTAACAACGCGTTTCTAGGAATCTAAACCATGTTTCAATGCAACAAGAGAGCTTATAAGTTCCTCAATGAGCTTTGTACAAGTTTGACCAACGTATGAAATATCTAACAACGCGTTTCTAGGACTTTAAACCAAGTTTCATGCAACATGAGTGCTTATAAGTTCCTCAATGAGCTTTGTACAATTTTCACCAAATAATGAAACATCTAACAACGCGTTTCTAGGACTCTAAACCAAGTTTCATGCAACATGAGTGCTTATAAGTTCTTCAATGAGCTTTGTACAAGTTTAATGAACATATGAAACATCTAAAGACGCGTTTCTAGGACTCTAAACCAAGTTTCATGCAACATGAGTGTTTATAAGTGTCTCAATGAGATTTGTAAACATCTAACAACGCGTTTCTACGACTCTAAACTAAGTTTCATGCAACATAAGAGTTTATAAGTTCCTCATTGAGCTTTGTACAAGTTTGACGAACGTATGAAACATCTAACAATGCGTTTCCAGGACTCTAAACCAAGTTTCATGCAACATGAGTGCTTATAAGTTCCTCAATGAGCTTTGTACAAGTTGACGAATTTATGAAACATCTAACAACGCTTTTCTAGTACTCTAAACCAAGTTTCATGCAACATGAGTGCTTATAAGTTGTTCAATGAGCTTTGTACAAGTTTCACGAACTTATGAAACATCTAACAACGCGTTTCTAGGAATATAAACCAAGTTTTATGCAACATGAGTGCTTATAAGTTCCTCAATGAGCTTTTTGCAAGTTTCACGAACTTATGAAACATCTAACAACGCGTTTCTAGGACTCTAAACCAAGTTTCATGCAACATGAGTGCTTATAAGTTCCTCAATGAGCTTTGTACAAGTTGACGAACTTATGCAAACATCTAACAACGCTTTTCTAGTACTCTAAACTAAGTTTCATGCTGCAACATGAGTGCTTATAAATTGCTCAATGAGCTTTGTACAAGTTTCACGAATTTATGAAACATCTAACAACGCGCTTCTAGGACTTTAAACAAAGTTTCATGCAACATGAGAGATTATAAGTTCCTCAATGAGCTTTGTACAAGTTTGACGAATGTATGAAACATCTAACAACGGGTTTCTAGGAATCTAAACCAAGTTTTATGCAACATGAGTGCTTATAAGTTCCTCAATGAGCTTTTTGCAAGTTTCACGAACTTATGAAACATCTAACAACGCGTTTCTAGGACTCTAAACCAAGTTTCATGCAACATGAGTGCTTATAAGTTCCTCAATGAGCTTTGTACAAGTTTGACGAACGTATTAAACATCTAACAACGGGTTTCTAGGAATCTAAACCAAGTTTTATGCAACATGAGTGCTTATAAGTTCCTCAATGAGCTTTTTGCTAGTTTCACGAACTTATGAAACATCTAACAACGCGTTTCTAGGACTCTAAACCAAGTTTCATGCAACATGAGTGTTTATAAGTGTCTCAATAAGCTTTTTACAAATTTCACGAACTTATGAAACACCTAACAACGCGTTTCTAGGACTCTAAACGAAGTTTCATGCAACAGGAGTGCTTATAAGTTCCTCAATGAGCTTTGTACGAGTTTCACGAACTTACGAAACATCTAACAACGCGTTTCGAGGACTCTAAACCAAGTTTCTTGCAACATGAGTGCTTATAAGTTCCTCAATGAGTTTTTTATAAGTTTCACGAACTTATGAAACATCTAACAACGCGTTTCTAGGACTCTAAACAAAGCTTCATGCAACATGAGTGCTTACAAGTTCCTCAATGAGCTTTCTACAAGTTTCACGAACTTATGAAACATCTAACAATGCGTTTCTAGGACTCTAAACCAAGTTTCATGCAACATAAGTGCTTATAAGTTCCTCAATGAGCTTTGTATAAGTTTCACGAACGTATAAAACATCTAACAACGCGTTTCTAGGACTCTAAACCAAGTTTCATGCAACATGAGTGTTTATAAGTGTCTCAATAAGCTTTGTCCAAATTTCACGAACTTATGAAACACCTAACAACGCGTTTCTAGGACTCTAAACAAACTTTCATGCAACATGAGTGCTTACAAGTTCCTCAATGAACTTTCTACAAGTTTCACGAACTTATGAAACATCTAACAATGCGTTTCTAGGACTCTAAACCTAGTTTCATTCAACATGAGAGTTTATAAGTTCCTCAATGAGCTTTGTATAAGTTTGACGAACGTATGAAACATCTAACAACGCGTTTCTATGACTCTAAACCAAGTTTCATGCAACTTGAGTGCTTATAAGTTCCTCAATGAGCTTTGTACAAGTTTCACGAACATATGAAACATCTAACAACGCGTTTCTAGGACTCTAAACCAAGTTTCATGCAACATGAGTGCTTATAAGTTCGTCAATGAGCTTTGTACAAGTTCGACGAACTTATGAAACATCTAACAACGCGTTTCTAGGACTCTAAACCAAGTTTCATGCAACATGAGTGCTTATAAGTTCCTCAATGAGCTTTGTACAAGTTTCACGAACTTATGAAACATCTAACAACGCGTTTGTAGGACTCTAGACCATGTTTCATGCAACATGAATGCTTATAAGTTCCTCAATGAGCTTTGTACAAGTTTGACAAAATTATGAAACATCTAACAACGCGTTTCTAGGACTCTAATCCAAGTTTAATGCAACATGAGTGATTATAAGTGTCTCAATGAGCTTTATACATGTTGACAAACTTATGAAACATTTAACAACGCGCTTCTAGGACTCTAAACCAAGTTTCATGCAACATGAATGCTTATAAGTGTCTCAATGAGCTTTATACAAGATTGACGAACTTATCAAACATCTAACAACGCGTTTCTAGGACTCTAAACCAAGTTTCATGCAAAATGAGTGCTTATAAGTTCCTCCATGAGCTTTGTACAAGTGTCACGAACTTATGAAACATCTAACAACGCGTTTCTAGGAATCGAAACCAAGTTTCATGCAACATGAATGCTTATAAGTTCCTCAATGAGCTTTGTACAACTTTCACGAACTTATGCAACATCTAACAACGCGTTTCTAGGACTCTAAACCAAGTTTCATGCAACATGAGAGCTTATAGGTTCCTCAATGAGCTTTGTACAAGTTTGACGAAAGTATTAAACATCTAACAACGCGTTTCTAGGACTCTAAACAAAGTTTCACGCAACATGAGTGCTTATAAGCTCCTCAATGAGCTTTGTACAAGTTTCACGAACTTATGAAACATCTAACAACGCGTTTCTAGGACTGTAAACCAAGTTTCATGCAACATGAGTGATTATAAGTTCGTCAATGAGCTTTGTACAAGTTTGACGAACTTATGAAACATCTAACAACGCGTTTCTAGGACTCTAAACCAAGGTTCATGCAACATGAGTGCTTATAAGTTCCTCAATGAGCTTTGTACAAGTTTCACGAACTTATGAAACATCTAACAACGCGTTTCTAGGACTCTAGACTAAGTTTCATGCAACATGAGTGCTTATAAGTTCCTCAATGAGCTTTGTACAAGTTTCACGAACTTATGAAACATCTAACAACGCGTTTCTAGGACTCTAGACTAAGTTTCATGCAACATGAGTTCTTATAAGTTCCTCAATGAGCTTTGTACAAGTTTGACGAACTTATGAAACATCTAACAACTCGTTTCTAGGACTCTAAACCAAGTTTCATGTAACATGAGTGTTTATAAGTGTCTCAATGAGATTTGTACAAGTTTGACGAACTAATGAAACATCTAACAACTCGTTTCTAGGACTCTAAACTAAGTTTCATGCATCATGAGTGTTTATAAGTTCCTCAATGAGGTTTGTACAAGTTTGACGAACGTATGAAACATCTAACAACGCGTTACTAGGACTCTAAACCATGTTTCATGCAACAAGAGAGCTTATAAGTTCCTCAATGAGCTTTGTACAAGTTTGACCAACGTATGAAATATCTAACAACGCGTTTCTAGGACTCTAAACCAAGTTTCATGCAACATGAGGGCTTATAAGTTCCTCAATGAGCTTTGTACAATTTTCACGAAATAATCAAACATCTAACAACGCGTTTCTAGGACTCTAAACATGAGTGCTTATAAGTTCTTCAATGAGCTTTGTACAAGTTTAATAAACTTATGAAACATTTAACAACGCGTTTCTAGGACTCTAAACCAAGTTTCATGCAACATGAATGCTTATAAGTGTCTCAATGAGCTTTATACAAGTTTGACGAACTTATCAAACATCTACAACGTGTTTCTAGGACTCTAAACCAAGTTTCATGCAACATGAGTGCTTATAAGTTCCTCAATGAGCTTTGTACAGGTTTCACGAACTTATGAACCATCTAACAACTCGTTTCTAGGACTCTAAACCAAGTTTCATGCAACATGAGAGCTTATAGGTTCCTCAATGAGCTTTGTACAAGTTTGACGAAAGTATGAAACATCTAACAACGCGTTTCTAGGACTCTAAACAAACTTTCATGCAACATGAGTGCTTACAAGTTCCTCAATGAACTTTCTACAAGTTTCACGAACTTATGAAACATCTAACAATGCGTTTCTAGGACTCTAAACCTAGTTTCATTCAACATGAGAGTTTATAAGTTCCTCAATGAGCTTTGTATAAGTTTGACGAACGTATGAAACATCTAACAACGCGTTTCTATGACTCTAAACCAAGTTTCATGCAACTTGAGTGCTTATAAGTTCCTCAATGAGCTTTGTACAAGTTTCACGAACATATGAAACATCTAACAACGCGTTTCTAGGACTCTAAACCAAGTTTCATGCAACATGAGTGCTTATAAGTTCGTCAATGAGCTTTGTACAAGTTCGACGAACTTATGAAACATCTAACAACGCGTTTCTAGGACTCTAAACCAAGTTTCATGCAACATGAGTGCTTATAAGTTCCTCAATGAGCTTTGTACAAGTTTCACGAACAAATGAGCTTCTAACAACGCGTTTGTAGGACTCTAGACCATGTTTCATGCAACATGAGTGCTTATAAGTTCCTCAATGAGCTTTGTACAAGTTTGACAAAATTATGAAACATCTAACAACGCGTTTCTAGGACTCTAATCCAAGTTTAATGCAACATGAGTGATTATAAGTGTCTCAATGAGCTTTATACATGTTGACAAACTTATGAAACATTTAACAACGCGCTTCTAGGACTCTAAACCAAGTTTCATGCAACATGAATGCTTATAAGTGTCTCAATGAGCTTTATACAAGATTGACGAACTTATCAAACATCTAACAACGCGTTTCTAGGACTCTAAACCAAGTTTCATGCAAAATGAGTGCTTATAAGTTCCTCCATGAGCTTTGTACAAGTGTCACGAACTTATGAAACATCTAACAACGCGTTTCTAGGAATCGAAACCAAGTTTCATGCAACATGAATGCTTATAAGTTCCTCAATGAGCTTTGTACAACTTTCACGAACTTATGCAACATCTAACAACGCGTTTCTAGGACTCTAAACCAAGTTTCATGCAACATGAGTGCTTATAAGTTCCTCAATGAGCTTTGTACAAGTTTCACGAACTTATGAAACATCTAACAACGCGTTTCTAGGACTCTAGACTAAGTTTCATGCAACATGAGTGCTTATAAGTTCCTCAATGAGCTTTGTACAAGTTTCACGAACTTATGAAACATCTAACAACGCGTTTCTAGGACTCTAGACTAAGTTTCATGCAACATGAGTGCTTATAAGTTCCTCAATGAGATTTGTACAAGTTTGACGAACTTATGAAACATCTAACAACTCGTTTCTAGGACTCTAAACCAAGTGTCATGTAACATGAGTGTTTATAAGTGTCTCAATGAGATTTGTACAAGTTTGACGAACTAATGAAACATCTAACAACTCGTTTCTAGGACTCTAAACTAAGTTTCATGCATCATGAGTGTTTATAAGTTCCTCAATGAGGTTTGTACAAGTTTGACGAACGTATGAAACATCTAACAACGCGTTACTAGGACTCTAAACCATGTTTCATGCAACAAGAGAGCTTATAAGTTCCTCAATGAGCTTTGTACAAGTTTGACCAACGTATGAAATATCTAACAACGCGTTTCTAGGACTCTAAACCAAGTTTCATGCAACATGAGGGCTTATAAGTTCCTCAATGAGCTTTGTACAATTTTCACGAAATAATCAAACATCTAACAACGCGTTTCTAGGACTCTAAACATGAGTGCTTATAAGTTCTTCAATGAGCTTTGTACAAGTTTAATAAACTTATGAAACATTTAACAACGCGGTTCTAGGACTCTAAACCAAGTTTCATGCAACATGAATGCTTATAAGTGTCTCAATGAGCTTTATACAAGTTTGACGAACTTATCAAACATCTACAACGTGTTTCTAGGACTCTAAACCAAGTTTCATGCAACATGAGTGCTTATAAGTTCCTCAATGAGCTTTGTACAGGTTTCACGAACTTATGAACCATCTAACAACTCGTTTCTAGGACTCTAAACCAAGTTTCATGCAACATGAGAGCTTATAGGTTCCTCAATGAGCTTTGTACAAGTTTGACGAAAGTATGAAACATCTAACAACGCGTTTCTAGGACTCTAAACAAAGTTTCACGCAACATGAGTGCTTATAAGTTCCTCAATGAGCTTTGTACAAGTTTGACGAACTTATGAAACATCTAACAACGCGTTTCTAGGACTCTAATCCAAGTTTCATGCAACATGAGTGATTATAAGTGTCTGAATGAGATTGGTACAGGTTGACGAACTTATGAAACATTTTAAAAACGCTTTTCTAGTACTCTAAGCCAAGTTTCATGCAACATGAGTTCTTATAAGTTCCTCAATGAGCTTTGTACAAGTTTCACAAACTTATGAAACATCTAACAATGCGTTTCTAGGACTCTAAACAAAGTTTCATGCAACATGAGTGATTATAAGTGTCTCAATGAGCTTTGTACAAGTTGACGAACTTATGAAACATTTAACAACGCGTTTCTAAGACTCTAAACCAAGTTTCATGCAACATGAATGCTTATAAGTGTCTCAATGAGCTTTATACAATTTTGACGAACTTATCAAACATCTAACAATGCGTTTCTAGGACTCTAAACCAAGTTTCATGCAACATGAGTGTTTATAAGTGTCTCAATGAGCTTTGTACAAGTTTGACGAACTTATGAAACATCTAACAACTCGTTTCAAGGACTCTAAACCAAGTTTCATGCAACATGAGTGTTTATAAGTTCCTCAATGAGCTTTGTACAAATTTGACGAACGTATGAAACATCTAACAACGCGTTTCTAGGACTCTAAACCAAGTTTCATGCAACAGGAGAGCTTATAAGTTCCTCAATGAGCTTTGTACAAGTTTCACGAACGTATGAAACCTCTAACAACGCGTTTCTAGGACTCTAAACCAAGTTTCATGCAACATGGGTGCTTATAAGTTCCTCAATGAGCTTTGTACAAGTTTGACGAACGTATGAAACATCTAACAATGCGTTTCTAGGACTCTAAACCAAGTTTCATGCAACATGAGTGTTTATAAGTTTCTCAATAAGCTTTGCCCAAGTTTCACGAACTTATGAAACACCTAACAACGCGTTTCTAGGACTCTAAACCAAGTTTCATGCAACATGAGAGCTTATAGGTTCCTCAATGAGCTTTGTACAAGTTTGACGAAAGTATTAAACATCTAACAACGCGTTTCTAGGACTCTAAACAAGGTTTCACGCAATATGAGTGCTTATAAGCTCCTCAATGAGCTTTGTACAAGTTTCACGAACTTATGAAACATCTAACAACGCGTTTCTAGGACTCTAAACCAAGTTTCATGCAACATGAGTGATTATAAGTTCGTCAATGAGCTTTGTACAAGTTTGACGAACTTATGAAACATCTAACAACGCGTTTCTAGGACTCTAAACCAAGTTTCATGCAACATGAGTGCTTATAAGTTCCTCAATGAGCTTTGTACAAGTTTTACGAACTTATGAAACATCTAACAACGTGTTTCTAGGACTCTAGACCAAGTTTCATGCAACATGAGTGCTTATAAGTTCCTCAATGAGCTTTGTACAAGTTTGACGAACTTATGAAACATCTAACAACGCGTTTCTAGGACTCTAATCCAAGTTTCATGCAACATGAGTGATTATAAGTGTCTCAATGAGCTTTGTACATGTTGACAAACTTATGAAACATTTAACAACGCGCTTCTAGGACTCTAAACCAAGTTTCATGCAACATGAATCCTTATAAGTGTCTCAATGAGCTTTATACAAGTTTGACGAACTTATCAAACATCTAACAACGCGTTTCTAGGACTTTAAACCAAGTTTCATGCAAAATGAGTGCTTATGAGTGCTCCATGAGCTTTGTACAAGTTTCACGAACTTATGAAACATCTAACAACGCGTTTCTAGGAATCTAAACCAAGTTTCATGCAACATGAATGCTTATAAGTTCCTCAATGAGCTTTGTACAACTTTCTCGAACTTATGAAACATCTAACAACGCGTTTCTAGGACTCTAAACCAAGTTTCATGCAACATGAGAGCTTATAAGTTCCTCAATGAGCTTTGTACAAGTTTGACGAACTTATGAAACATCTAACAACTAGTTTCTAGGACTCTTACCCAAGTTTCATGCAACATGAGTGTTTATAAGTGTCTCAATGAGCTTTGTACAAGTTTGACGAACTAATGAAACATCTAACAACTCGTTTCTAGGACTCTAAACCAAGTTTCATGCATCATGAATGTTTATAAGTTCCTTAATGAGCTTTGTACAAGTTTGACGAACGTATGAAACATCTAACAACGCGTTTCTTGGACTGTAAACCATGTTTCATGCAACAAGAGAGCTTATAAGTTCCTCAATGAGCTTTGTACAAGTTTGACGAACGTATGAAATATCTAACAACGCGTTTCTAGGACTCTAAACCAAGTTTCATGCAACATGAGTGCTTATAAGTTCCTCAATGAGCTTTGTACAAGTTTCATGAACTTATGAAACATCTAACAACGCGTTTCTAGGACTCTAAACCAAGTTTCATGCAACATGAGAGCTTATAGGTTCCTCAATGAGCTTTGTACAAGTTTCAGGAACTTATGAAACATCTAACAACGCGTTTCTAGGACTCTAAACAAAGTTTCACGCAACATGAGTGCTTATAAGTTCCTCAATGAGCTTTGTACAAGTTTGACGAACTTATGAAACATCTAACAACGCGTTTCTAGGACTCTAATCCAAGTTTCATGCAACATGAGTGATTATAAGTGTCTCAATGAGGTTTGTACAGGTTGACGAACTTATGAAACATTTAAAAAACGCTTTTCTAGTACTCTAAGCCAAGTTTCATGCAACATGAGTTCTTATAAGTTCCTCAATGAGCTTTGTACAAGTTTCACAAACTTATGAAACATCTAACAATGCGTTTCTAGGACTCTAAACAAAGTTTCATGCAACATGAGTGATTATAAGTGTCTCAATGAGGTTTGTACAAGTTGACGAACTTATGAAAAATTTAACAACGCGTTTCTAAGACTCTAAACCAAGTTTCATGCAACATGAATGCTTATAAGTGTCTCAATGAGCTTTATACAATTTTGACGAACTTATCAAACATCTAACAATGCGTTTCTAGGACTCTAAACCAAGTTTCATGCAACATGAGTGTTTATAAGTGTCTCAATGAGCTTTGTACAAGTTTGACGAACTTATGAAACATATAACAACTTGTTTCAAGGACTCTAAACCAAGTTTCATGCAACATGAGTGTTTATAAGTTCCTCAATGAGCTTTGTACAAGTTTGACGAACGTATGAAACATCTAACAACGCGTTTCTAGGACTCTAAACTAAGTTTCATGCAACAAAAGAGTTTATAAGTTCCTCAATGAGCTTTGTAAAAGTTTGACGAACGTATGAAACATCTAACAACGCGTTTCTAGGACTCTAAACCAAGTTTCATGCAACATGAGTGCTTATAAGTTCCTCAATGAGCTTTGTACAAGTTTCACGAACTTATGAAACATCTAACAACGCGTTTCTAGCACTCTAAACCAAGTTTCATGCAACATGAGTGCTTATAAGTTCCTCAATGAGCTTTGTACAAGTTTGACAAACTTATGAAACATCTTACAACGCGTTTCTAGGACTCTAAACCAAGTTTCAGGCAACATGAGTGCTTACAAGTTCCTCAATGAGCTTTGTACAAGTTTCACGAACTTATGAAACATCTAACAATGCGTTTCTAGGAATCTAAAGCAAGTTTCATGCAACATGAGTGCTTATAAGTTCCTCAATGAGCTTGGTACGAGTTTGACAAACTTATGAAACATCTAACAACGCGTTTCCAGGACTCTAAACCAAGTTTCATGCAACATGAGTGATTATAAGTGTCTCAATGAGCTTTGTACAAGTTTGACGAACTAATGAAACATCTAACAACTCGTTTCTAGGACTCTAAACCAAGTTTCATGCATCATGAATGTTTATAAGTTCCTTAATGAGCTTTGTACAAGTTTGACGAACGTATGAAACATCTAACAACGCGTTTCTTGGACTCTAAACCATGTTTCATGCAACAAGAGAGCTTATAAGTTCCTCAATGAGCTTTGTACAAGTTTTACGAACGTATGAAATATCTAACAACGCGTTTCTAGGACTCTAAACCAAGTTTCATGCAACATGAGGGCTTATAAGTTCCTCAATGAGCTTTATATAAGTTTGACGAACTTGTGAAACAACTAACAACGCGTTTTTAGGACTCTAAACCAAGTTTCATGCGACATGAGTGCTTATAAGTATCTGAATGAGCTTCGTACAAGTTTGACGAACGTATGAAACATCTAACAATGCGTTTATAGGACTCTAAACCAAGTTTCATGAAACATGAGTGCTTATAAGTTCCTCAATGAGCTTTGTACAAGTTTGACAAACATATGAAACATCTAACAACGCGTTTCTAGGACTCTAAACCAAGTTTCATGAAACATGAGTGCTTATAAGTATCTCGATGAGCTTTATACAAGTGTCACGAACTTATGAAACATCTAACAACGCGTTTCTAGGACTCTAAACTAAGTTTCATGCAACATGAGCGCTTTTAAGTTCCTCAATGAGCTTTGTACAAGTTTGACGAGCGTATGAAACATCTAACAACGCGTTTCTAGGAATCTAAACCAAGTTTCATGCAACATGAGCGCTTATACGTTCCTCAATGAGCTTTGTACAAGTTTAACGAACGTATGAAACATCTAACAACGCGTTTCAAGGACTCTAAACCAAGTTTCATGCAACATGAGTGCTTATACGTTCCTCAATGAGCTTTGTACAAGTTTCACGAACTTATGAAACATCTAACAACGCGTTTCTATGACTCTAAACCAAGTTTCATGCAACATGAGTGATTATAAGTGTCTCAATGAGGTTTGTACAAGTTGACGAACTTATGAAACATTTAACAACGTTTCTAGAATTCTAAACCAAGTTTCATGCAACATGAGTGCTTATAAGTTCCTCAATGAGCTTTGTACAAGTTTCACGAACTTATGAAACATCTAACAACGCGTTTCTAGGAACCTAAACCAAGGTTCATGCAACATGAATGCTTATAAGTGTCTCAATAAGCTTTATACAAGTTTTACGAACTTATGAAACATCTAACAACGCGTTTCTACGACTCTAAACCAAGTTTCATGCGACATGAGTGCTTATAAGTATCTCAATGAGCTTTGTACAAGTTTGACGAACGTATGAAACATCTAACAATGCGTTTCTAGGACTCTAAACCAAGTTTCATGCAACATGAGTGCTTCTAAGTTCCTTAATTAGCTTTGTACAAGTTTGACGAACGTATGAAACATCTAAAAACCCGTTTCTAGGACTCTAAACCAAGTTTCATGCAACATGAGTGCTTATAAGTATCTCAATGAGCTTTGTACAAGTTTCACGAACTTATGAAACAAGTAACAACGCGTTTCTAGGACTTTAAACCAAGTTTCATGCAACATGAGTGCTTCTAAGAATCTCAATGACCTTTGTACAAGTTTCACGAACTTATGAAACATCTAACAACGCGTTTCTAGGACTCTAAACCAAGTTTCATGCAACATGAGCGCTTATAAGTTCCTCAATGAGGTTTGTACAAGTTTGACGAACGTATGAAACATCCGACAACGCGTTTCTAGGACTCTAAACCAAGTTTCATGCAACATGAGCGCTTATAAGTTCCTCAATGAGTTTTGTAAAAGTTTGACGAACGTATGAAACATCTAACAACCCGTTTCTAGGACTCTAAACCAAGTTTCATGCAACATGAGTGCGTATAAGTTACTCAATGAGCTTTGTACAAGTTTCACGAACTTATGAAACATCTAACAACGCGTTTCTAGGACTCTAAACAAAGTTTCATGCAACATAAGTGATTATAAGTGTCTCAATGAGCTTTGTACAAGTTTCACGAACTTATGAAACATCTAACAACGCGTTTCTAGGACTCTAAACCAAGTTTCATGCGACATGAGAGCTTATAAGTTCCTCAATGAGCTTTGTACAAGTTTTACGAACGTATGAAATATCTAACAACGCGTTTCTAGAACTCTAAACCAAGTTTCATGCAACATGAGGGCTTATAAGTTCCTCAATGAGCTTTATATAAGTTTGACGAACTTGTGAAACAACTAACAACGCGTTTTTAGGACTCTAAACCAAGTTTCATGCGACATGAGTGCTTATAAGTATCTGAATGAGCTTCGTACAAGTTTGACGAACGTATGAAACATCTAACAATGCGTTTATAGGACTCTAAACCAAGTTTCATGAAACATGAGTGCTTATAAGTTCCTCAATGAGCTTTGTACAAGTTTGACAAACATATGAAACATCTAACAACGCGTTTCTAGGACTCTAAACCAAGTTTCATGAAACATGAGTGCTTATAAGTATCTCGATGAGCTTTGTACAAGTGTCACGAACTTATGAAACATCTAACAACGCGTTTCTAGAACTCTAAACTAAGTTTCATGCAACATGAGTGATTATAAGTGTCTCAATGAGGTTTGTACAAGTTGACGAACTTATGAAACATTTAACAACGCGTTCTAGGACTCTAAACCAAGTTTCATGCAACATGAGAGGTTATAAGTTCCTCAATGAGCTTTGTACAAGTTTGACGAACGTATGAAACATCTAACAACGCGTTTCTAGAATTCTAAACCAAGTTTCATGCAACATGAGTGCTTATAAGTTCCTCAATGAGCTTTGTACAAGTTTCACAAACTTATGAAACATCTAACAACGCGTTTCTAGGAACCTAAACCAAGGTTCATGCAACACGAATGCTTATAAGTGTCTCAATGAGCTTTATACAAGTTTTACAAACTTATGAAACATCTAACAACGCGTTTCTAGGACTCTAAACCAAGTTTCATGCGACATGAGTGCTTATAAGTATCTCAATGAGCTTTGTACAAGTATGACGAACGTATGAAACATCTAACAATGCGTTTCTAGGACTCTAAATAAAGTTTCACGCAACATGAGTGCTTCTAAGTTCCTTAATTAGCTTTGGACAAGTTTGACGAACGTATGAAACATCTAACAACGCGTTTCTAGGACTCTAAACCAAGTTTCATGCAACATGAGTGCTTATAAGTTCCTGAATGAGCTTTGTACAATTTTCACGAACTTATGAAACATCTGACAACGCGTTTCTAGGACTCTAAACCAAGTTTCATGCAACATGAGCGCTTATAAGTTCCTCAATGAGCTTTGTACAAGTTTGACGAGCGTATGAAACATCTAACAACGCGTTTCTAGGAATCTAAACCAAGTTTCATGCAACATGAGCGCTTATACGTTCCTCAATGAGCTTTGTACAAGTTTAACGAACGTATGAAACATCTAACAACGCGTTTCAAGGACTCTAAACCAATTTTCATGCAACATGAGTGCTTATACGTTCCTCAATGAGCTTTATACAAGTTTCACGAACTTATGAAACATCTAACAACGCGTTTCTATGACTCTAAACCAAGTTTCATGCAACATGAGTGATTATAAGTGTCTCAATGAGGTTTGTACAAGTTGACGAACTTATGAAACATTTAACAAGGCGTTCTAGGACTCTAAACCAAGTTTCATGCAACATGAGAGCTTATAAGTTCCTCAATGAGCTTTGTACAAATTTGACGAACGTATGAAACATCTAACAACGCGTTTCTAGAATTCTAAACCAAGTTTCATGCAACATGAGTGCTTATAAGTTCCTCAATGAGCTTTGTACAAGTTTCACGAACTTATGAAACATCTAACAACGCGTTTCTAGGAACCTAAACCAAGGTTCATGCAACATGAATGCTTATAAGTGTCTAAATGAGCTTTATACAAGTTTTACGAACTTATGAAACATCTAACAACGCGTTTCTAGGACTCTAAACCAAGTTTCATGCGACATGAGTTCTTATAAGTATCTCAATGAGCTTTGTACAAGTTTGACGAACGTATGAAACATCTAAAAACGCGTTTCTAGGACTCTAAACCAAGTTTCATACAACATGAGTGATTATAAGTATCTCAATGAGCTTTGTACAAGTTTCACGAACTTATGAAACATGTAACAACGCGTTTCTAGGACTTTAAACCAAGTTTCATGGAACATAAGCGCTTATAAGTTCCTCAATGAGCTTTGTACAGGTTTGAAGAACGTATGAAACATCTAACAACACGTTTCTAGGACTCTAAACCAAGTTTCATGCAACATGAGTGCTTATAAGAATCTCAATGAGCTTTTTACAAGTTTCACGAACTTATGAAACATCTAACAACGCGTTTCTAGGACTCTAAACCAAGTTTCATGCAACATGAGCGCTTATAAGTTCCTTAATGAGCTTTGTAAAATTTTGACGAACGTATGAAACATCTAATAACCCGTTTCTAGGACTCTAAACCAAGTTTCATGCAACATGAGTGCTTATAAGTTCCTCAATGAGCTTTGTACAAGTTTCACGAACTTATGAAACATCTAACAACGCGTTTCTAGGACTCTAAACAAAGTTTCATGCAACATGAGTGATTATAAGTGTCTCAATGAGCTTTGTACAAGTTTCACGAACTTATGAAACATCTAACAACGCGTTTCTATGAATCTAAACCAAGTTTCATGCAACATGAGTGATTATAAGTTACTCAATGAGGTTTGTACAAGTTGACGAACTTATGAAACATTTAACAACACGTTCTAGGACTCCAAACCAAGTTTCATGCAACATGAGAGCTTATAAGTTCCTCAATGAGCTTTTTACAAGTTTGACGAACGTATGAAACATCTAACAACGCGTTTCTAGAATTCTAAACCAAATTTCTTGCAACATGAGTGCTTATAAGTTCCTCAATGAGCTTTGTACAAGTTTCACGAACTTATGAAACATCTAACAACGCGTTTCTAGGAACCTAAACCAAGGTTCATGCAACATGAATGCTTATAAGTGTCTCAATGAGCTTTAAGCAAGTTTTACGAACTTATGAAACATCTAACAACGCGTTCCTAGGACTCTAAAACAAGTTTCATGCGACATGAGTGCTTATAAGTATCTCAATGAGCTTTGTACAAGTTTGACGAACGTTTGAAACATCTAACAATGCGTTTCTAGGACTCTAAACCAAGTTTCACGCAACATGAGTGCTTCTAAGTTCCTTAATTAGCTTTGGACAAGTTTGACGAACGTATGAAACATCTAACAACGCGTTTCTAGGACTCTAAACCAAGTTTCATGCAACATGAGTGCTTATAAGTTCCTCAATGAGCTTTGTACAAGTTTCACGAACTTATGAAACATCTGACAACGCGTTTCTAGGACTCTAAACCAAGTTTCATGCAACATGAGCGCTTATAAGTTCCTCAATGAGCTTTGTACAAGTTTGACGAGCGTATGAAACATCTAACAACGCGTTTCTTGGAATCTAAACCAAGTTTCATGCAACATGAGCGCTTATACGTTCCTCAATGAGCTTTGTACAAGTTTAACGAACGTATGAAACATCTAACAACGCGTTTCAAGGACTCTAAACCAAGTTTCATGCAACATGAGTGCTTATACGTTCCTCAATGATCTTTGTACAAGTTTCACGAACTTATGAAACATCTAACAACGCGTTTCTATGACTCTAAACCAAGTTTCATGCAACATGAGTGATTATAAGTGTCTAAATGAGGTTTGTACAAGTTGACGAACTTATGAAACATTTAACAACGCGTTCTAGGACTCTAAACCAAGTTTCATGCAACATGAGTGCTTATAAGTTCCTCAATGAGCTTTTTACAAGTTTCACGAACTTATGAAACATCTAACAACGCGTTTCTAGGAACCTAAACCAAGGTTCATGTAACATGAATGCTTATAATTGTCTAAATGAGCTTTATACAAGTTTTACGAACTTATGAAACATCTAACAACGCGTTTCTAGGACTCTAAACCAAGTTTCATGCGACATGAGTTCTTATAAGTATCTCAATGAGCTTTGTACAAGTTTGACGAACGTATGAAACATCTAAAAACGCGTTTCTAGGACTCTAAACCAAGTTTCATACAACATGAGTGCTTCTAAGTATCTCAATGAGCTTTGTACAAGTTTCACGAACTTATGAAACACGTAACAACGCGTTTCTAGGACTTTAAACCAAGTTTCATGGAACATAAGCGCTTATAAGTTCCTCAATGAGCTTTGTACAGGTTTGAAGAACGTATGAAACATCTAACAACACGTTTCTAGGACTCTAAACCAAGTTTCATGCAACATGAGTGCTTATAAGAATCTCAATGAGCTTTGTACAAGTTTCACGAACTTATAAAACATCTAACAACGCGTTTCTAGGACTCTAAACCAAGTTTCATGCAACATGAGCGCTTATAAGTTCCTCAATGAGCTTTGTAAAAGTTTGACGATACAATGAATTGAGTTGGTCATTACTTGCTAGATCTTTGAACAATTATTGGTGACCTTGTCTCTGCTAGGGACTTTGGTCAAGTGTCAAGTGATGGTCGATGTCTTTGCCAAGGACTTGAGCCGATTTGATGATGGTGATGGTCTTTGTCTTTGCCAAGGACTTGAGCCGATTTGGTGATGGCCTTTGTCTTGTTAAGGACTTGGCCGATTGAGATTGGTGATGAGTGTTGTCTTTTGCTCTTGTAACGGCCACTCTTAACCGATACAACTTCTCGATATAGGCTTGGTGTCCAGTTTTATAACCGATACACCAAGTCAATACTTTAGATGAATGATGGCTTTGTTTGGCCGATACTTCTTTCTTCAAGAAGACTTTTTGAATCTCCATCTTAATCATGAAGGTGATCTTGATCTTTTCTCCCCCCCCCCCTATGTTTAATATGAGATTCTTCTTTGTTGGTTTTCTCTTCACCGCTTGGCAAGCTTAGTGTGAAGGTTTCTCATCTCTCTTTTGGAACCTTCCTTTGACACCCTTATGTATCTCCTTTCTTTCTCTTCCTTTTAAACCGGTTGTTGTTTCGCTCAATGCTTAGTGGTTCTTCATTGTGATCTCTTATAGTCTTTGGTATGATGATCCTACATCATCACAAAAACAAAATTGATTTAAGTACAATGATTACCGGCATGATTAGCAACAAAAATCTCATTACAAATGCTTAGGTACCAAGAACAAGTACAAGGTAAGATTACAATTAAGAACTTAAGCCCGAGAATAGTATTGCCTCTAATCACAAGTTCAAGTTCTAGCTTTTAAGATTAGCATGTATGAGTACTTAAGCCAAGAGTGAACTTAGCATAAATGAATATAAACAATAACTCTTATGAATACTTAATAACTTAAGCAATATCTTAAATACAAATTAGAGAGAAAGGGATTTCGAAACGGCCCTTTTTGGTTAAGTTCTTGAGTAGATGGTCATATGGGAGGGTCATTACATTCTTAGAGCACCTTTATTTGGTTAGTCTATGATTGAGTTTATGACTTCCCTTATGAAATGCTCTTTATAGCTTAATACCTACACATGAAGCAAGGTTTAGCAACAAGAGTCTTTTGACATTGGCATCTTGCCATAAGACTTATATGGGACATGGCCTTTTAAGGATTCAAAAACCGGACCATGTCCTTAAACAAACAAAGAATCATTGTGACTTTTGATGCCTTCATGGCGAGTCACTCTTCTTGGGTCATAAACTTAGATGCACTTAAGGCGGTTTATGATTTTATCATCAATTAGATCATTATGACTTATGTATCCAATTTAGATTCCATAAGTTATAAATCATTTCTCCATGTGTTAAGGAATTGAATTTAACATGACCTTTGAAGACTTTAGTCCTTTAGTAAGTCATGGATTGCTTCCTATACACATGTTAATCGAGGAAGTATTGGATTCAACAAGTTCTCATGTGTTAAAACACTTAGTGAGTCTCGGTTCTCTTTCCTCTAAGGAGCTTTGGAATCCTAAAGACCTTAATTGCTTAATCACAAGCGGGCATTTGGTTCCTACTCTTTGTGTAACAAGAATAAGACTTAAACCACTTTACCAAACAAGGACTAGTGATTTGAGTCTTTAAATTCGAACATGAGCATAGTGACTTGGGGATTAATTGAATTGGAGATTTTAGGAGATAAGGATTTTGTTAACCTTTCTCACAATTTTAAGACACATGGTCAATGCTCCTTTTCAATCCCTTCATTGTCAAAACATTTTAAATTCAAAACAACCTTATGCTCATGACACAACAAACAAAGAAGGGATTTTGAATTCATCAAGTTCCCAAACTTATGAAAGCTCCATGAAAAAGGTTCATACCCTTTAGGCTCACAAGTAACAAGTTTTAATCCTTTAGTGATCATTATATTGTTAACTTGGTCATGGCCGAGAATAAAGCAAGAATTTGTGGATTCAACAAGTTAAATTATCTCATAAGAGAGACTAACAAGGTTCTCTTTTCCTTTAGCTCACAAGTATAAATTATTTAGCTTTGATAACTTGATCATTGCATAAATAAAGCTTTAGAGTTTGTTGGATTCAACAAGCCTTTGTACACATAAGAGTCAATAGACAAGGTTCCCATACTCTTGACTCACAAGTTCTAAGCTTTTAGCTTTAAGAACTAGTTAATTGTATATTAATGCCTAAGCATAGTCGGATTTGGATTCAACAAGGTTCCCTTGGACTCATAATAGTGGAGAATCCATGGTTCTCATCCTCTTGCTTTCGGCCTTACAAAGATGAAGGATCACTCTCAAACAAAGCTCGGATACCGATCATAGAGATTTAGAACTTAAGTTCAAACTCTATGAGTCGCTTTGGATTTGGAGTGATTACCTTCGGATTTGGATACAACATGTCCACTCTCGTGTGGGGAACATGGCTCTCATCCTTTTATCTTTGTATCTTAAGAAAAGCATAGAGTTTTGGATTCAACAAGCCATTGTTCTGAAAGAATCAATGAACAAGGTTCTCTCACTCTTTAGCTCACAAGTTTCAAGCTTTATGCTTTGAATACTTGGTCATTGCCTAATGCCTAAGTTAGATGGATTTGGGTTCATCAAGGTCCCTTTTAAACTCATAAGAGTGAGGAAACAAAGGTTCACATCCACAACTTTCGGCCTAAACAAAGATCTTTAAGAACAACTCAACCAAAAACATCATGTAGCTAGATTTTCAATCTATGCTCACTATGATTCGGTTTTGATTGGATTGTTCTTGAAAGGAACTTGGATTCAACATGTTTCTTCACTCATTAAGAGACAAACAGATCATGGTTCTCTTCCTTAGAGGAGCATTGATTCACCAAGATCTTAAGGGTTCTAACCAATCAGATCTTGGTCATTCTTTTCTCCTCTAGATCTTTGTGTTTATAAGCAAGAAATAAGAAGAAAGAGGTTGGAGATTAGCGGAAGAAACTTGCCTAGGTCATCAAGAGCTTATGCTATGATACCATGTTAATTTTTGATAAGATTAAAGAGTATTTAAGAGTTTGTGTTCTTGAGTTCTATGAAGAACATGAAGAACAAGAGAGAGAGAGTAGAGAAAGAGAGAGTTTGATGTAAGTTTTTTTCATAAGTATTAATTTACTTGTTTACAAGGAGGATACATATATATAAAAGAAATAGCTTAGAGTGGTATTAAAGGAATATGCCAAATCTGTCCATATAACTTGGTCTCCGCGCAGTCATGGCTTGGTTAGCCGTGCCCTTATGATAAACATGTGACTTGGAGAGTGAGGCTCACTTGCCTTAAGTCTACACGTGACCATTCCTTAGCTTGACATGTGACTTTGCCTTGGATAGCTTATTTTCACATGTGACTTGTACGGTCAGCAAGTGTAGTGCACACTCCAACGGTCACTTGCTCCAGCAAGTGTAGTGCACTCTCCAACGGTCACTTGCTCTTTTCTTCTTGAGCCTTCTTTCCAACGGTAACAAGGGTGAAGAGAGCTTGTGACTTATCCTTGGATCACACGCTAGGTCTTTGTCTTGATGAACAAGTTGTGTCCGGACAAAGCCTTAGTCTCTTCATATGTTTTAATACGACCCTATGCATAAGGATCTCGTCCCTGAATGATTCTCCAATGATTGTGATGATGGTAACACGAAGTGGATTGAATTGATACTTCTAAGAGGTGCGGAAAGACTCTTAGACTACCGAAGATTGCTTGTAGACGCATAAACGAATTCTGACCAAGAACAAGACAAACAATGATCAAACAAGATTCAAGAGAGAGTTCTTAAGTTTAAGAAAAGTGTTTGATGATCTTATTGATAGATTTTCGTCCATATTATAAAGAGAAGGAGGTTGTACATGCACAACTCCTTGGAAAAAGAGAAACTAATAAAAACAGAAAATGCCTTGGAAATATAATCAAGACCAAGGTTTAAATTCAAAAACTAAGATAGAAATGGGCCTAAACTTCACCAAGAGGCAAATGTATAAGTGTTGTGGACAAGCCTCATTAAAAACCTTGTTTGGAAAACCCAATGGGACAAAACCAAACCAAGGAAAAGAGAGCGAGTCACAACACCTCTCTTGATGAATGTTTAGGTAGCTTGTATCACAACCAATGTGGTTGGATTAGCATACACTAGACTGCCCACGATAGTGTAGAGAAGTTGGAGTAGTGCTTGATGAAATCTGGCTTGTCTTGATCTAGTCATTGGACCAATTGATATGCTCAATTCTTTGTTCCTTGTTTCCTCACGTTCAAGTTGCTCCATGGTTCTTTCTTCAGCTTCATCTTCCTTTGGTTCAAGCTCCTCCATCTCTTTAGTTCCATTGCTGGCCAAGATCATATCATCCTTTCCCACTTGTGAAGGATTTGACCTCAAATCTGTTTCCTCTGCACAATAAGGAACCAAATCATTAACATTAAAGCTTGAACTTACATTATACTTACCTTGGATATCCAGTTGATAAACGTTGTTGTTTATCTTCTTGATGACTCTGAAGGGACCTTGGATTTTCTCTCATTAGGAAATCTGTCCTTCCTTAAGTGTATCCAAACTAAGTCTCCTTCCTCAAAAATCATTTCCTTTCTTCCTTTGTTGGCTTGCTTGGCATAGAATTTGGTTTTATTCTCTATATTGATTCGGGCCTTCTCATGTATCTGCTTGACAAGTTCAGCTTTCTTTTTCCCATCTAGACTAACTCTTTCACTCAAAGGTAAAGGCATTAGTTCCAAAGGTGATAATGGTTTAAACCCATAAACAATTTCAAATGGAGAGAACTTAGATGCAGAATGTTTAGCATGATTATAAGCAAATTCTACAAGTGGCAAACATTCTTCCCAAGTTTTAAGGTTCTTTTTAATCAATGCACGCAACAAAAGTAGATAAGGTTCTACTGACAACTTCAGTTTGTCCATCAGATTGTGGATGACAAGTAGTAGAGAAACACAATTTAGTTCCTAGTTTTGACCATAAAGTTTTCCAAAAGAAAATAAGAAACTTTGTGTCACTATCATAAACAATTGTCCTAGACATTCCATGAATTCTAACAATCTCTTTAAAGAACAAATTAGCAACATTCACAGCATTATCAGTCTTATGGCATGGAATGAAATGAGCCATTTTAGAAAACCTATCAACAACTACAAAAATAGAATCTTTTCCAGTTTTAGTTCTAGGTAATCCAACAACAAAATCCATTGAAATATCATGCCATGGATGCAAATGAATGGGTAAAGGAGTATACAAAACGTGGTTTTGGACTTTGGACTTAGCCTGTTTGCAAGTGATACATCTTTCACAAGCTTTTTGTACATCTCTTCTCATATGTGGCCAAAAGAAGTGCTCTTGTATCACACTAATAGTCTTGGCTACCCCAAAATGTCCCATAAGTTTCACGAACTTATGAAACATCTAACAACGCGTCTCTAGCACTCTAAACCAAGTTTCATGCAACATGAGAACTTATAAGTTCCTCAATGAGCTTTGTACAGGTTAGACGAACGTATGTAACATCTAACAACGCGTTTCTACGACTCTAAACCAAATTTCATGCAACATGAGTGCTTATAAGTTTCTCAATGAGCTTTGTACAAGGTTCACAAACTTATGAAACATCTAACAACGCGTTTCTAGGACTCTAAACCAAGTTTCATGCAACATGAGAGCTTATAAGTTCCTCAATGAGCTTTGTACAAGTTTGAAGAACGTATGAAACATCTAACAACGCGTTTGTATGACTCTAAACCAAGTTTCATGCAACATGAATGGTTATAAGTGTCTCAATGAGCTTTGTACAAGTTTGACGAACTTATGAAACATCTGACAACGCGTTTCTAGGACTCTAAATCAAGTTTAATGCAACATGAGTGCTTATAAGTATCTCAATGAGCTTTGTATAAGTTTCACGAACTTATGAAACATCTAACAACTCGTTTCTAGGACTCTATACCAAGTTTCATGCAACATGAGAGCTTATAAGTTCATAAATGAGCTTTGTACAAGTTTTACGAACGTATGAAAAATCTAACAACGTGTTTCTAGGACTTTAAACCAACTTTCATGCAACATGAGTGCTTAAAAGTTCCTCAATGAGCTTTGTACAAATTTCACGAACTAATGAAACATCTAACAACACGTTTCTAGGACTCTAAACCAAGTTTCATGCAACATGAGTGCTTATAAGTTCTTCAATGAGCTTTGTACAAGTTTGACGAACGTATGAAACATCTAACAACTCGTTTCTAGGACTCTAAACAGAGTTTCATGCAACATCAGTGTTTATAAGTGTCTCAATGAGCTTTGTACAAGTTTGAAGAACTTATGAAAAATCTAACAACTCGTTTCTAGGACTCTAAACCAAGTTTCATGCAACATTAGAGCTTATAAGTTCCTCAATGAGCTATGTACAAGTTTGACGAACGTATGAAACATCTAACAACGCGTTTCTAGGACTCTAAACCAAGTTTCATGCAACATGAGTGCTTATAAGTTCCTCAATGAGCTTTGTACAAGTTTCACGAACTTATGAAACATCTAACAACGCGTTTCAAGGACTCTAAACCAAGTTTCATGCAACATGAGTGCTTATGAGTTACTCAATGACCTTCGTACAAGTTTCACGAACTTATGAAACATCTAACAACTCGTTTCTAGGACTCTAAACCAAGTTTCATGCAACATGAGTGATTATAAGTGTCTCAATGAGCTTTGTACAATTTGACGAACTTATGAAACATCTAAAAACGCGTTTCTAGGACTCTAAACCAAGTTTCATGAAAGACGAGTGTTTATAAGTACCTCAATGAGCTTTGTACAAGTTTCACGAACTTATGAAACATCTAACAACGCGTTTCTAGCACTCTAAACCAAGTTTCATGCAACATGAGAGCTTATAAGTTCCTCAATGAGCTTTGTACATGTTAGACGAACATATGTAACATCTAACAACGCGTTTCTAGGACTCTTAACCAAATTTCATGCAACATGAGTGCTTATAAGTTCCTCAATGAGCTTTGTACAAGGTTTACAAACTTATGAAACATCCAAAAACGCGTTTCTAGAAATCTAAGCCAAGTTTCATGCAACATGAGAGCTTATAAGTTCCTCAATGAGCTTTGTACAAGTTTGAAGAACGTATGAAACATCTAACAACACGTTTGTATGACTCTAAACCAAGTTTCATGCAACATGAATGCTTATAAGTGTCTCAATGAGCTTTGTACAAGTTTGACGAACTTATGAAACATCTAACAACGCGTTTCTAGGACTCTAAACCAAGTTTAATGCAACATGAGTGCTTATAAGTATCTCAATGAGCTTTGTATAAGTTTCACGAACTTATGAAACATCTAACAACTCGTTTCTAGGACTCTAAACCAAGTTTCATGCAACATGAGAGCTTATAAGTTCATCAATGAGCTTTGTACAAGTTTTACGAACGTATGAAACATCTAAAAACGTGTTTCTAGGACTCTATACCAACTTTCATGCAACATGAGTGCTTAAAAGTTCCTCAATGAGTTTTGTACAAGTTTCACGAACTTATAAAACATCTAACGACACGTTTCTAGGACTCTAAACCAAGTTTCATGCAACATGAGTGCTTATAACTTCTTCAATGAGCTTTGTACAAGTTTCACGAACTTATGAAACATCTAACAACGCGTTTCAAGGACTCTAAACCAAGTTTCATGCAACATGAGTGCTTATAAGTTCCTCAATGAGCTTTGTAAGAGTTTCACAAACGTATGAAACATCTAACAACGCTTTTCAAGGACTCTAAACCAAGTTTCATGCAACATGAGTGCTTATAAGTTCCTCAATGAGCTTTGTACAAGTTTCACGAAGTTATGAAACATCTAACAACTCGTTTCTAGGACTCTAAACCATGTTTCATGCAACATGAGTGATTATAAGTGTCTCAATAAGCTTTGTACAAGTTGACGAACTTATGAAACATCTAAAAACGTGTTTCTAGGACTCTAAACCAAGTTTCATGAAAGACGAGTGTTTATAAGTTCCTCAATGAGCTTTGTACAAGTTTCACGAACTTATGAAACATCTAACAACGCGTTTCTAGCACTCTAAACCAAGTTTCATGCAACATGAGAGCTTATAAGTTCCTCTTTGAGCTTTGTACATGTTAGACGAACGTATGTAACATCTAACAACGCGTTTCTAGGACTCTTAACCAAATTTCATGCAACATGAGTGCTTATAAGTTCCTCAATGAGCTTTGTACAAGGTTCACAAACTTATGAAACATCCAACAACGCGTTTCTAGAACTCTAAGCCAAGTTTCATGCAACATGAGAGCTTATAAGTTCCTCAATGAGCTTTGTACAAGTTTGAAGAAAGTATGAAACATCTAACAACGCGTTTGTATGACTCTAAACCAAGTTTCATGCAACATGAATGCTTATAAGTGTCTCAATGAGCTTTGTACAAGTTTGACGAACTTATGAAACATCTAACAACGCGTTTCTAGGACTCTAAATCAAGTTTAATGCAACATGAGTGCTTATAAGTATCTCAATGAGCTTTGTATAAGTTTCACGAACTTATGAAACATCTAACAACTCGTTTCTAGGACTCTAACCCAAGTTTCATGCAACATGAGAGCTTATAAGTTCATCAATGAGCTTTGTACAAGTTTTACGAACGTATGAAACATCGAACAACGTGTTTCTAGGACTCTATACCAACTTTCATGCAACATGAGTGCTTAAAAGTTGCTCAATGAGTTTTGTACAAGTTTCACGAACTTATAAAACATCTAACAACACGTTTCTAGGACTCTAAACCAAGTTTCATGCAACATGAGTGCTTATAAGTTCTTCAATGAGCTTTGTACAAGTTTCACGAACTTATGAAACATCTAATAACGCGTTTCAAGGACTCTAAACCAAGTTTCATACAACATGAGTGCTTATAAGTTCCTCAATGAGCTTTGTACAAGTTTCACGAACGTATGAAACATCTAACAACTCGTTTCTAGGACTCTAAACCAAGTTTCATGCAACATGAGTTCTTATAAGTTCCTCAATGAGCTTTCTACAAGTTGACGAACTTATGAACCATCTAACAACACGTTTCTAGGACTCTAAACCAAGTTTCATGCAACATGAGTGCTTATAAGTTCCTAATCGAGCTTTGTACACGTTTCACAAACTTATGAAACATCTATCAACGCGTTTCTAGGACTCTAAACCAAGTTTCATGCAACATGAGAGCTTTTAAGTTCTTCAATGAGCGTTGTACAAGTTTGACGAACGTCTGAAACATCTAACAACGCATTTCTAGGACTCTAAACCAAGTTTCATGCAACATGAGTGCTTATAAGTTCCTCGATGTGCTTTGTACAAGTTTCACGAACTTATGAAACATCTAACAACGCGTTTCTAGGATTCTAAACCAAGTTTCATGCAACATGACAGCTTATAAGTTCCTCAATGAGCTTTGTACAAGTTTGACCAACGATGAAACATATAACAACGCTTTTCTACGACTCTAAACTAAATTTCATGCAACATGAGTGCTTATAAGTTCCTCAATGAGCTTTGTACAAGTTTCACGAACTTATGAAACATCTAACAACGCATTTCTAGGAATCTAAACCAAGTTTCATGCAATATGAGAGCTTATAAGTTCCTCTATGAGCTTTGTACAAGTTTGAAGAACGTATGAAACATCTAACAACGCGTTTCTAGGACTCTAAACCAAGTTTCATGCAACATTAGAGCTTATAAGTTCCTCAATGAGCTATGTACAAGTTTGACGAACGTATGAAACATCTAACAACACGTTTCTAGGACTCTAAACCAAGTTTCATGGAACATGAGTGCTTATAAGTTCCTCAATGAGCTTTGTACAAGTTTCACGAAATTTTGAAACATCTAACAACTCGTTTCTAGGACTCTAAACCAATTTTCATGCAACATGAGTTCTTATAAGTTCCTCAATGAGCTTTGTACAAGTTGACGATCTTATGAAACATCTAACAACGCGTTTCTAGGACTCTAAACCAAGTTTAATGCAACATGAGTGCTTATAAGTATCTCAATGAGCTTTGTATAAGTTTCACGAACTTATGAAACATCTAACAACTCGTTTCTAGGACTCTAAACCAAGTTTCATGCAACATGAGAGCTTATAAGTTCATCAATGAGCTTTGTACAAGTTTTACGAACGTATGAAACATCTAACAACGTGTTTCTAGGACTCTATACCAACTTTCATGCAACATGAGTGCTTAAAAGTTCCTCAATGAGTTTTGTACAAGTTTCACGAACTTATAAAACATCTAACGACACGTTTCTAGGACTCTAAACCAAGTTTCATGCAACATGAGTGCTTATAAGTTCTTCAATGAGTTTTGTACAAGTTTCACGAACTTATGAAACATCTAACAACGCGTTTCAAGGACTCTAAACCAAGTTTCATGCAACATGAGTGCTTATAAGTTCCTCAATGAGCTTTGTAAGAGTTTCACGAACGTATGAAACATCTAACAACGCGTTTCAAGGACTCTAAACCAAGTTTCATGCAACATGAGTGCTTATAAGTTCCTCAACGAGCTTTGTACAAGTTTCACGAAGTTATGAAACATCTAACAACTCGTTTCTAGGACTCTAAACCAAGTTTCATGCAACATGAGTGATTATAAGTGTCTCAATAAGCTTTGTACAAGTTGACGAACTTATGAAACATCTAAAAACGTGTTTCTAGGACTCTAAACGAAGTTTCATGAAAGACGACTGTTTATAAATTCCTCAATGAGCTTTGTACAAGTTTCACGAACTTATGAAACATCTAACAACGCGTTTCTAGCACTCTAAACCAAGTTTCATGCAACATGAGAGCTTATAAGTTCCTCAATGAGCTTTGTACATGTTAGACGAACGTATGTAACATCTAACAACGCGTTTCTAGGACTCTTAACCAAATTTCATGCAACATGAGTGCTTATAAGTTCCTCGATGAGCTTTGTACAAGGGTCACAAACTTATGAAACATCTAACAACTCGTTTCTAGGACTCTAAACCAAGTTTCATGCAACATGAGAGCTTATAAGTTCATCAATGAGCTTTGTACAAGTTTTACGAACGTATGAAACATCTAACAACTTGTTTCTAGGACTCTATACCAACTTTCATGCAACATGAGTGCTTAAAAGTTCCTCAATGAGTTTTGTACAAGTTTCACGAACTTATAAAACATCTAACAACACGTTTCTAGGACTCTAAACCAAGTTTCATGCAACATGAGTGCTTATAATTTCTTCAATGAGCTTTGTACAAGTTTCACGAACTTATGAAACATCTAACAACGTGTTTCAAGGACTCTAAACCAAGTTTCATACAACATGAGTGCTTATAAGTTCGTCAATGAGCTTTGTACAAGTTTCACGAACGTATGAAACATCTAACAACTCGTTTCTAGGACTCTAAACCATGTTTCATGCAACATGAGAGCTTATAAGTTCCTTAATGAGCTTTGTACAAGTTTCACGAACTTATGAAACATCTAACAACGCGTTTCTAGGACTCTAAACCAAGTTTCATGGAACATGAGTTCTTATAAGTTCCTCAATGAGCTTTCTACAAGTTGACGAACTTATGAACCATCTAACAACACGTTTCTAGGACTCTAAACCAAGTTTCATGCAAAATGAGTGCTTATAAGTTCCTAATCGAGCTTTGTACACGTTTCACAAACTTATGAAACATCTATCAACGCGTTTCTAGGACTCTAAACTAAGTTTCATGCAACATGAGAGCTTTTAAGTTCTTCAATGAGCGTTGTACAAGTTTGACGAACGTCTGAAACATCTAACAAAGCATTTCTAGGACTCTAAACCAAATTTCATGCAACATGAGTGCTTATAAGTTCCTCGATGTGCTTTGTACAAGTTTCACGAACTTATGAAACATCTAACAACGCGTTTGTAGGACTCTAAACCAAGTTTCATGCAACATGACAGCTTATAAGTTCCTCAATGAGCTTTGTACAAGTTTGACCAACGATGAAACATATAACAACGCGTTTCTACGACTCTAAACTAAATTTCATGCAACATGAGTGCTTATAAGTTCCTCAATGAGCTTTGTACAAGTTTCACGAACTTATGAAACATCTAACAACGCATTTCTAGGAATCTAAACCAAGTTTCATGCAATATGAGAGCTTATAAGTTCCTCTATGAGCTTTGTACAAGTTTGAAGAACGTATGAAACATCTAACAACGCGTTTCTAGGACTCTAAACCAAGTTTCATGAAACATTAGAGCTTATAAGTTCCTCAATGATCTATGTACAAGTTTGACGAACGTATGAAACATCTAACAACACGTTTCTAGGACTCTAAACCAAGTTTCATGGAACATGAGTGCTTAAAAGTTCCTCAATGAGCTTTGTACAAGTTTCACGAACTTTTGAAACATCTAACAACTCGTTTCTAGGACTCTAAACCAATTTTCATGCAACATGAGTTCTTATAAGTTCCTCAATGAGCTTTGTACAAGTTGACGATCTTATGAAACATCTAACAACGCGTTTCTAGGACTCTAAACCAAGTTTAATGCAACATGAGTGCTTATAAGTATCTCAATGAGCTTTGTATAAGTTTCACGAACTTATGAAACATCTAACAACTCGTTTCTAGGACTCTAAACCAAGTTTCATGCAACATGAGAGATTATAAGTTCATCAATGAGCTTTGTACAAGTTTTACGAACGTATGAAACATCTAACAACGTGTTTCTAGGACTCTATACCAACTTTCATGCAACATGAGTGCTTAAAAGTTCCTCAATGAGTTTTGTACAAGTTTCACGAACTTATAAAACATCTAACGACACGTTTCTAGGACTCTAAACCAAGTTTCATGCAACATGAGTGCTTATAAGTTCTTCAATGAGCTTTGTACAAGTTTCACGAACTTATGAAACATCTAACAACGCGTTTCAAGGACTCTAAACCAAGTTTCATGCAACATGAGTGCTTATAAGTTCCTCAATGAGCTTTGTAAGAGTTTCACGAACGTATGAAACATCTAACAACGCGTTTCAAGGACACTAAACCAAGTTTCATGCAACATGAGTGCTTATAAGTTCCTCAACGAGCTTTGTACAAGTTTCACGAAGTTATGAAACATCTAACAACTCGTTTCTAGGACTCTAAACCAAGTTTCATGCAACATGAGTGATTATAAGTGTCTCAATAAGCTTTGTACAAGTTGACGAACTTATGAAACATCTAAAAACGTGTTTCTAGGACTCTAAACAAAGTTTCATGAAAGACGAGTGTTTATAAATTCCTCAATGAGCTTTGTACAAGTTTCACGAACTTATAAAACATCTAACAACGCGTTTCTAGCACTCTAAACCAAGTTTCATGCAACATGAGAGCTTATAAGTTCCTCAATGAGCTTTGTACATGTTAGACGAACGTATGTAACATCTAACAACGCGTTTCTAGGACTCTTAACCAAATTTCATGCAACATGAGTGCTTATAAGTTCCTCGATGAGCTTTGTACAAGGTTCACAAACTTATGAAACATCTAACAACTCGTTTCTAGGACTCTAAACCAAGTTTCATGCAACATGAGAGCTTATAAGTTCATCAATGAGCTTTGTACAAGTTTTACGAACGTATGAAACATCTAACAACTTGTTTCTAGGACTCTATACCAACTTTCATGCAACATGAGTGCTTAAAAGTTCCTCAATGAGTTTTGTACAAGTTTCACGAACTTATAAAACATCTAACGACACGTTTCTAGGACTCTAAACCAAGTTTCATGCAACATGAGTGCTTATAATTTCTTCAATGAGCTTTGTACAAGTTTCACGAACTTATGAAACATCTAACAACGCGTTTCAAGGACTCTAAACCAAGTTTCATACAACATGAGTGCTTATAAGTTCGTCAATGAGCTTTGTACAAGTTTCACGAACGTATGAAACATCTAACAACTCGTTTCTAGGACTCTAAACCAAGTTTCATGCAACATGAGAGCTTATAAGTTCCTCAATGAGCTTTGTACAAGTTTCACGAACTTATGAAACATCTAACAACGCGTTTCTAGGACTCTAAACCAAGTTTCATGCAACATGAGTTCTTATAAGTTCCTCAATGAGCTTTCTACAAGTTGACGAACTTATGAACCATCTAACAACACGTTTCTAGGACTCTAAACCAAGTTTCATGCAACATGAGTGCTTATAAGTGTCTCAATGATCTTTGTATAAGTTTGACGAACTTATGAAACATCTAACAACGCTTTTCTAGGACTCTAAACCAAGTTTCATGCAACATGAGTGCTTATAAGTTCCTCAATGATCTTTGTACAAGTTTCACGAATTTATGAAACATCTAAGAACGCGTTTCAAGGACTCTAAACCAAGTTTCATGCAACATGAGTTTTTATAAGTACCTCAATGTGCTTTGTACAAGTTTGACGAACTTATGAAACATCTAATAACGCGTTTCTAGGACTCTAAATCAAGTTTAATGCAACATGAGTGCTTATAAGTATCTCAATGAGCTTTGTATAAGTTTGACGAACTTATGAAACATCTAACAACTCGTTTCTAGGACTCTAAACCAAGTTTCATGCAACATGAGAGCTTATAAGTTCATCAATGAGCTTTGTACAAGTTTTACGAACGTATGAAACATCTAACAATGTGTTTCTAGGACTCTAAACCAACTTTCATGCAACATGAGTGCTTATAAGTTCCTCAATGAGCTTTGTACAAGTTTCACGAACGTATGAAACATCTAACAACTCGTTTCTTGGACTCTAAACCAAGTTTCATGCAACATCAGTGTTTATAAGTGTCTCAATGAGCTTTGTACAAGTTTGAAGAACTTATGAAAAATCTAACAACTCGTTTCTAGGACTCTAAACCAAGTTTCATGCAACATTAGAGCTTATAAGTTCCTCAATGAGCTATGTACAAGTTTGACGAACGTATGAAACATCTATAACAACGCGTTTCTAGGACTCTAAACCAAGTTTCATGCAACATGAGTGCTTATAAGTTCCTCAATGAGCTTTGTACAAGTTTCACGAACTTATGAAACATCAACAATGCGTTTCTAGGACTCTAAACCAAGTTTCATGCAACATGAGTTCTTATAAGTTCCTCAATGAGCTTTGTACAAGTTGACGAACTTATGAAACATCTAACAACGCGTTTCTAAAGACTCTAAATCAAGTTTCATGCAACATGAGTGCTTATAAGTTCCTCATCGAGCTTTCTACACGTTTCACAAACTTATGAAACATCTATCAACGCATTTCTAGTACTCTAAACCAAGTTTCATGCAACATGAGAGCTTATAAGTTCCTCAATGAGCTTTGTACAAGTTTGACCAACGTATGAAACATATAACAACGCGTTTCTACGACTCTAAACTAAGTTTCATTCAACATGAGTGCTTATAAGTTCCTCAATTAGCTTTGTACAAGTTTCACGAACTTATGAAACATCTAACAACGCGTTTCTAGGACTCTAAACCAAGTTTCATGCAATATGAGAGCTTATAAGTTCCTCTATGAGCTTGTACAAGTTTGAAGAACGTATGAATCATCTAACAACGCGTTTCTAGGACTCTAAACCAAGTTTCATGCAACATTAGAGCTTATAAGTTCCTCAATGAGCTATGTACAAGTTTGACGAACGTATGAAACATTTAACAACGCGTTTCTAGGACTCTAAACCAAGTTTCATGCAACATGAGTTCTTATAAGTTCCTCAATGAGCTTTGTACAAGTTGACGAACTTATGAAACATCTATTAACGCGTTTCTAGGACTCTAAACCAAGTTTCATGCAACATGAGTGCTTATAAGTTCCTCAATGAGCTTTGTACACGTTTCACAAACTTATAAAACAACTATCAACGCGTTTCTAGGACTCTAAACCAAGTTTCATGCAACATGAGAGCTTTTAAGTTCTTCAATGAGCGTTTTACAAGTTTTACGAACGTATGAAACACCTAACAACGCGTTTCTAGGACTCTAAACCAAGTTTCATGCAACATGAGTGCTTATAAGTTCCTCAATGTGGTTTGTACAAGTTTCACGAACTTATGAAACATCTAACAACGCGTTTGTAGGACTCTAAACCAAGTTTCATGCAACATGAGAGCTTATAAGTTCCTCAATGAGCTTTGTTCAAGTTTGAAGAACGTATGAAATATCTAACAACGCGTTTTTAGGACTCTAAACGAAGTTTCATGCAACATGAATGTTTATAAGTGTCTCAATGAGCATTGTACAAGTTTGACGAACTTATGAAACATCTAACAATGCGTTTCTTGGACTCTAAACCAAGTTTCATGCAACATGAGTGCTTATAAGTATCTCAATGAGCTTTGTATAAGTTTGACGAACCTATGAAACATCTAACAACTCGTTTCTAGGACTCTAAACCAAGTTTCATGCAACATGAGAGCTTATAAGTTCCTCAATGAGATTTGTACAAGTTTGACGAACGTATGAAACATCTAACAACTCGTTTCTAGGACTCTAAACCAAGTTTCATGCAACATCAGTGTTTATAAGTGTCTCAATGAGCTTTTTACAAGTTTGAAGAACTTATGAAAAATCTAACAACTCGTTCTAGGACTCTAAACCAAGTTTCATGCAACATTAGAGCTTATAAGTTCCTCAATGAGCTATGTACAAGTTTCACGACCGTATGAAACATCTAACAACGCGTTTCTAGGACTCTAAACCAAGTTTCATGCAACATGAGTGCTTATAAGTTCCTCAATGAGCTTTGTACAAGTTTCACGAACTTATGAAACATCTAAAAACTCGTTTTTAGGACTCTAAACCAAGTTTCATGCAACATGAGTTCTTATAAGTTCCTCAATGAGCTTTGTACAAGTTGACGAACTTATGAAACATCTAACAACGCGTTTCCAGGACTCTAAACCAAGTTTCATGCAACATGAAGGCTTATAAGTTACTCAATGAGCTTTGTACACGTTTCACAAACTTATGAAACATCTATCAACGCGTTTCTAGGACTCTAAACCAAGTTTCATGCAACATCAGAGATTTTAAGATCTTCAATGAGCGTTGTACAAGTTTGACGAACGTATGAAACATCTAACAACGCGTTTCTAGGACTCTAAACCAAGTTTCATGCAATATGAGTGCTTATAAATTTCTTAATGTGCTTTGTACAAGTTTCACGAACTTATGAAACATCTAGCAACGCGTTTCTAGGACTCTAAACCAAGTTTCATGCAACATGAGAGCTTATAAGTTCCTCAATGAGCTTTGTTCAAGTTTGAAGAACGTATGAAACATCTAACAACGCGTTTCTAGGACTCCAAACCAAATTTCATGCAACATGAATGTTTATAAGTGTCTCAATGAGCTTTGTACAAGTTTGACGAACTTATGAAACATCTAACAACGCGTTTCTAGGACTCTAAACCAAGTTTCATGCAACATGAGAGCTTATAAGTTCCTCAATGAGCTTTGTTAAAGTTTGAAGAACGTATGAAACATCTAACAACGCGTTTCTAGGACTCTAAACCAAGTTTCATGCAACATGAGAGCTTATAAGTTCCTCAATGAGATTTTTACAAGTTTGACGAACGTATGAAACATCTAACAACGCGTTTCTAGGACTCTAAACCATGTTTCATGCAACATGAGTGCTTATAAGTTTCTCAATGAGCATTGTACAACTTTCACGAACTTATGAAACATCTAAAAACGCGTTTCTAGGACTCTAAAAAAAGTTTCATGCAACATGAGTGCTTATAAGTTCCTCCATGAGTTTTGTACAAGTTTCACGAACTTATGAAACATCTAACAACGCGTTTCTAGGACTCTAAACCAAGTTTCATGCTACATGAGTGCTTATAAGTTCCTCAATGAGCTTTGTACAAGTTTCACGAACTTATGAAACATCTTTTTTTTTTTTTGTCAACAGAACTTATGAAACATCTAACAACGCGTTTCTAGGACTCTAAACCAAGTTTCATGCAACATGAGAGCTTATAAGTTCCTCTATGAGCTTTGTACAAGTTTGAAGAACGTATTAAACATCTAACAACGCGTTTCTAGGACTCTAAACAAGTTTCATGCAAGATGAGTGCTTATAAGTATCTCAATGAGCTTTGTACAAGTTTGACGAACTTATGAAACATCTAACAACTCGTTTCTAGGACTCTAAATCAAGTTTCATGCAACATGAGAGCTTATAAGTATCTCAATGAGCTTTGTACAAGTTTGAGGAACTTATGAAACATCTAACAACTCGTTTCTAGGACTCTAAACCAAGTTTCATGCAACATGAGACCTTATAAGTTCCTCAATGAACTTTGTACAAGTTTGACCAACGTATGAAAAATCTAACAACGCGTTTCTAGGACTCTAAACCAAGTTTCATGCAACATGAGAGCTTATAAGTTCCTCAATGAGCTTTGTTAAAGTTTGAAGAACGTATGAAACATCTAACAACGCGTTTCTAGGACTCTAAACCAAGTTTCATGCAACATGAGAGCTTATAAGTTCCTCAATGAGATTTGTACAAGTTTGACGAACGTATGAAACATCTAACAACGCGTTTCTAGGACTCTAAACTATGTTTCATGCAACATGAGTGCTAATAAGTTTCTCAATGAGCTTTGTACAACTTTCAAGAACTTATGAAACATCTAAAAACGCGTTTCTAGGACTCTAAACCAAGTTTCATGCAACATGAGTGCTTATAAGTTCCTCAATGAGCTTTGTACAAGTTTCACGAACTTATGAAACATCTAACAAAGCGTTTCTAGGACTCTAAACCAAGTTTCATGCAACATGAGAGCTTATAAGTTCCTCTATGAGCTTTGTACAAGTTTGAAGAACGTATGAAACATCTAACAACGCGTTTCTAGGACTCTAAACAAATTTCATGCAAGATGAGTGCTTATAAGTATCTCAATGAGCTTTGTACAAGTTTGACGAACTTATGAAACATCTAACAACTCGTTTCTAGGACTCTAAATCAAGTTTCATGCAACATGAGAGCTTATAAGTATCTCAATAAGCTTTGTACAAGTTTGAGGAACTTATGAAACATCTAACAACTCGTTTCTAGGACTCTAAACCAAGTTTCATGCAACATGAGAGCTTATAAGTTCCTCAATGAGCTTTGTACAAGTTTGACCAACGTATGAAAAATCTAACAACGCGTTTCTAGGACTCTAAACCAAGTTTCATGCAACATGAGTGCTTATAAGTTCATCAATGAGATTTGTACAAGTTTGACGAACGTATGAAACATCTAACAACGCGTTTCTAGGACTCTAAACCATGTTTCATGCAACATGAGTGCTTATAAGTTTCTCAATGAGCTTTGTACAACTTTCACGAACTTATGAAACATCTAAAAACGCGTTTCTAGGACTCTAAACCAAGTTTCATGCAACATGAGTGCTTATAAGTTCCTCAATGAGTTTTGTACAAGTTTCACGAACTTATGAAACATCTAACAACGCGTTTCTAGGACTCTAAACCAAGTTTCATGCTACATGAGTGCTTATAAGTTCCTCAATGAGCTTTGTACAAGTTTCACGAACTTATGAAACATCTAACAAAGCGTTTCTAGGACTCTAAACCAAATTTCATGCAACATGAGAGCTTATAAGTTCCTCTATGAGCTTTGTACAAGTTTGAAGAACGTATGAAACATCTAACAACGCGTTTCTAGGACTCTAAACAAATTTCATGCAAGATGAGTGCTTATAAGTATCTCAATGAGCTTTGTACAAGTTTGACGAACTTATGAAACATCTAACAACTCGTTTCTAGGACTCTAAATCAAGTTTCATGCAACATGAGAGCTTATAAGTATCTCAATGAGCTTTGTACAAGTTTGAGGAACTTATGAAACATCTAACAACTCGTTTCTAGGACTCTAAACCAAGTTTCATGCAACATGAGAGCTTATAAGTTCCTCAATGAGCTTTGTACAAGTTTGACCAACGTATGAAAAATCTAACAACGCGTTTCTAGGACTCTAAACCAAGTTTCATGCAACATGAGAGCTTATAAGTTCCTCAATGAGCTTTGTTAAAGTTTGAAGAACGTATGAAACATCTAACAACGCGTTTCTAGGACTCTAAACCAAGTTTCATGCAACATGAGAGCTTATAAGTTCCTCAATGAGATTTGTACAAGTTTGACGAACGTATGAAACATCTAACAACGCGTTTCTAGGACTCTAAACCATGTTTCATGCAACATGGGTGCTTATAAGTTTCTCAATGAGCTTTGTACAACTTTCACGAACTTATAAAACATCTAAAAACGCGTTTCTTGGACTCTAAAAAAAGTTTCATGCAACATGAATGCTTATAAGTTCCTCAATGAGTTTTGTACAAGTTTCACGAACTTATGAAACATCTAACAACGCGTTTCTAGGACTCTAAACCAAGTTTCATGCTACATGAGTGCTTATAAGTTCCTCAATGAGCTTTGTACAAGTTTCACGAACTTATGAAACATCTTTTTTTTTTTGTCAACAGAACTTATGAAACATCTAACAACGCGTTTCTAGGACTCTAAACCAAGTTTCATGCAACATGAGAGCTTATAAGTTCCTCTATGAGTTTTGTACAAGTTTGAAGAACGTATTAAACATCTAACAACGCGTTTCTAGGACTCTAAACAAGTTTCATGCAAGATGATTGCTTATAAGTATCTCAATGAGCTTTGTACAAGTTTGACGAACTTATGAAACATCTAACAACTCGTTTCTAGGACTCTAAATCAAGTTTCATGCAACATGAGAGCTTATAAGTATCTCAATGAGCTTTGTACAAGTTTGAGGAACTTATGAAACATCTAACAACTCGTTTCTAGGACTCTAAACCAAGTTTCATGCAACATGAGAGCTTATAAGTTCCTCAATGAGCTTTGTACAAGTTTGACCAACGTATGAAAAATCTAACAACGCGTTTCTAGGACTCTAAACCAAGTTTCATGCAACATGAGAGCTTATAAGTTCCTCAATGAGCTTTGTTAAAGTTTGAAGAACGTATGAAACATCTAACAACGCGTTTCTAGGACTCTAAACCAAGTTTCATGCAACATGAGAGCTTATAAGTTCCTCAATGAGATTTGTACAAGTTTGACGAACGTATGAAACATCTAACAACGCGTTTCTAGGACTCTAAACCATGTTTCATGCAACATGAGTGCTTATAAGTTTCTCAATGAAATTTGTACAACTTTCACGAACTTATGAAACATCTAACAACGCGTTTCTAGGACACTAGACAAGGTTTCATGCAACATAAGAGCTTATAAGTTCCTCAATGAGCTTTGTACAAGTTTGACGAACGTATGAAACATATAACAACGCGTTTCTACAACTCTAAACAAAGTTGCATGCTACATGAGTGCTTATAAGTTCCTCAATGAGCTTTGTACAAGTTTCACGAACTTATGAAACATCTAACAACGCGTTTCTAGGACTCTAAACCAAGTTTCATGCAACATGAGAGCTTATAAGTTTGTCTATGAGCTTTGTACAAGTTTGAAGAACGTATGAAACATCTAACAACGCGTTTCTAGGACTCTAAACAAGTTTCATGCAAGATGAGTGCTTATAAGTATCCCAATGAGCTTTGTACAAGTTTGACGAACGTATGAAACATCTAACAACGCGTTTCTAGGACTCTAAACCATGTTTCATGCAACATGAGTGCTTATAAGTTTCTCAATGAGCTTTGTACAACTTTCACGAACTTATGAAACATCTAAAAACGCGTTTCTGGGACTCTAAACCAAGTTTCATGCAACATGAGTGCTTATAAGTTCCTCAATGAGTTTTGTACAAGTTTCACGAACTTATGAAACATCTAACAACGCGTTTCTAGGACTCTAAACCAAGTTTCATGCAACATGAGTGCTTATAAGTTCCTCAATGAGCTTTGTACAACTTTCACGAACTTATGAAACATCTAAAAACGCGTTTCTAGGACTCTAAACCAAGTTTCATGCAACATGAGTGCTTATAAGTTCCTCAATGAGTTTTGTACAAGTTTCACGAACTTATGAAACATCTAACAACGCGTTTCTAGGACTCTAAACCAAGTTTCATGCTACATGAGTGCTTATAAGTTCCTCAATGAGCTTTGTACAACTTTCACGAACTTATGAAACATCTAACAAAGCGTTTCTAGGACTCTAAACCAAATTTCATGCAACATGAGAGCTTATAAGTTCCTCTATGAGCTTTGTACAAGTTTGAAGAACGTATGAAACATCTAACAACGCGTTTCTAGGACTCTAAACAAATTTCATGCAAGATGAGTGCTTATAAGTATCTCAATGAGCTTTGTACAAGTTTGACGAACTTATGAAACATCTAACAACTCGTTTCTAGGACTCTAAATCAAGTTTCATGCAACATGAGAGCTTATAAGTATCTCAATGAGCTTTGTACAAGTTTGAGGAACTTATGAAACATCTAACAACTCGTTTCTAGGACTCTAAACCAAGTTTCATGGAACATGAGAGCTTATAAGTTCCTCAATGAGCTTTGTACAAGTTTGACCAACGTATGAAAAATCTAACAACGCGTTTCTAGGACTCTAAACCAAGTTTCATGCAACATGAGTGCTTATAAGTTCCTCAATGAGCTTTGTACAAGTTTGACGAACTTATGAAACATCTAACAACGCGTTTCTAGGACTCTAAACAAAGTTTCATGCAACATGAGTGCTTATAAGTTCCTCAATGAGCTTTCTACAAGTTTGACGAATGTATGAAACATCTAACAACGCGTTTCTAGGACTATAAACCAAGTTTCATGCAACATGAGTGCTTATAAGTTCCTCAATGAGCTTTGTACAAGTTTCACAAACTTATGAAACATCTAACAACGCGTTTCTAGGACTCTAAACCAAGTTTCATGCAACATGAGTGCTTATAATTTCCTCAATGAGTTTTGTACAAGTTTGAAGAACGTATGAAACATCTTACAACGCGTTTCTAGGACTCTAAACCAAGTTTCATGCAACATGAGTGCTTCTAAGTTTCTCAATGAGCTTTGTACAAGTTTAACGAACTTATCAAACATCTAACAACTCGTTTCTAAGACTCTAAACCAAGTTTCATGCAACATGAGTGCTTATAAGTTCCTCAATGAGCTTTCTACAAGTTTCACGAACTTATGAAACATCTAACAACGCGTTTCTTGGACTCTAAACCAAGTTTCATGCAACATGAGTGCTTATAAGTTCCTCAATGAGCTTTGTACACGTTTCACAAACTTATGAAACATCTATCAACACGTTTCTAGGACTCTAAACCAAGTTTCATGCAACATGAGAGCTTTTAAGTTCTTCAATGAGCGTTGTACAAGTTTGACGAACGTATGAAACATCTAACAACGCGTTTCTAGGACTCTGAACCAAGTTTCATGCAACATGAGTGCTTATAAGTTCCTCAATGAGCTTTGTACAAGTTTCACGGACTTATGAAACATCTAAAAACTCGTTTCTAGGACTCTAAACCTAGTTTCATGCAACATGAGTTCTTATAAGTTCATCAATGAGCTTTGTACAAGTTGACGAACTTATGAAACATGTAACAACGCGTTTCTAGGACTCTAAACTAAGTTTCATGCAACATGAGTGCTTAAAAGTTACTCAATGAACTTTGTACACGTTTCACAAACTTATGAAACATCTATCAACGCGTTTCTAGGACTCTAAACCAAGTTTCATGCAACATGAGAGATTTTAAGAACTTCAATGAGCGTTGTACAAGTTTGACGAACGTATGAAACATCTAACAACGCGTTTCTAGGACTCTAAACCAAGTTTCATGCAACATGAGTGCTTATAAGTTTCTCAATGTGCTTTGTACAAGTTTCACGAACTTATGAAACATCTAACAACGCGTTTCTAGGACTCTAAACCAAGTTTCATGCAACATGAGAGCTTATAAGTTCCTCAATGAGCTTTGTTCAAATTTGAAGAACGTATGAAACATCTAACAACGCGTTTCTAGGACTCTAAACCAAATTTCATGCAACATGAATATTTATAAGTGTCTCAATGAGCTTTGTACAAGTTTGACGAACTTATGAAACATCTAACAATGCGTTTCTAGGACTCTAAACCAAGTTTCATGCAACATGAGAGCTTATAAGTTCCTCAATGAGCTTTGTTAAAGTTTGAAGAACGTATGAAACATCTAACAACGCGTTTCTAGGACTCTAAACCAAGTTTCATGCAACATGAGAGCTTATAAGTTCCTCAATGAGATTTGTACAAGTTTGACGAACGTATGAAACATCTAACAACGCGTTTCTAGGACTCTAAACCATGTTTCATGCAACATGAGTGCTTATAAGTTTCTCAATGAAATTTGTACAACTTTCACGAACTTATGAAACATCTAACAACGCGTTTCTAGGACACTAGACAAGGTTTCATGCAACATAAGAGCTTATAAGTTCCTCAATGAGCTTTGTACAAGTTTGACGAACGTATGAAACATATAACAACGCGTTTCTACAACTCTAAACAAAGTTGCATGCTACATGAGTGCTTATAAGTTCCTCAATGAGCTTTGTACAAGTTTCACGAACTTATGAAACATCTAACAACGCGTTTCTAGGACTCTAAACCAAGTTTCATGCAACATGAGAGCTTATAAGTTTGTCTATGAGCTTTGTACAAGTTTGAAGAACGTATGAAACATCTAACAACGCGTTTCTAGGACTCTAAACAAGTTTCATGCAAGATGAGTGCTTATAAGTATCCCAATGAGCTTTGTACAAGTTTGACGAACTTATGAAACATCTAACAACTCGTTTCTAGGACTCTAAATCAAGTTTCATGCAACATGAGAGCTTATAAGTATCTCAATGAGCTTTGTACAAGTTTGAGGAACTTATGAAACATCTAACAACTCGTTTCTAGGACTCTAAACCAAGTTTCATGAAACATGAGAGCTTATAAGTTCCTCAATGAGCTTTGTACAAGTTTGACCAACGTATGAAACATCTAACAACGCGTTTCTAGGACTCTAAACCAAGTTTCATGCAACATGAGTGCTTATAAGTTCCTCAATGAGCTTTGTACAAGTTTGACGAACTTATGAAACATCTAACAACGCGTTTCTAGGACTCTAAACAATGTTTCATGCAACATGAGTGCTTATAAGTTCCTCAATGAGCTTTCTACAAGTTTGACGAATGTATGAAACATCTAACAACGCGTTTCTAGGACTATAAACCAAGTTTCATGCAACATGAGTGCTTATAAGTTCCTCAATGAGCTTTGTACAAGTTTCACAAACTTATGAAACATCTAACAACGCGTTTCTAGGACTCTAAACTAAGTTTCATGCAACATGAGAGCTTTTAAGTCACTACAAGAATTAATCTGTATAGCAACGAATTGGTGAGGAAGTGTTTGTGGCTAAATCCAGAAAAGCCACGAAAAGCAACGAAAAGCAACGAAAATTAACCCGATAACGAAATAACAATTCCGATGCATTTCGATACAAAAAAAGCAAGGAAATAGCAAGGAAGTAGCAACGAAAAGTGGTGACGAAACGTTTTCGTGGCTATTTCGTTGCAAAATTGTAACGACGTCGGTGCGTTGCTATTTCGTTGCTAATATAGCCACGATTAGTAACGAAATAGTCGTTGCTAAATTTATAATGGTCACATCACGAGAAAGTTGTCAGATAATTATTCGAAATTAGCCACTAATTTGTTTCGTTGCTATTTCGATACCAAAAAAGCAAGGAAATAGCAAGGAAGTAGCAACTAATAGTGGTAACGAAACATTTTCGTGGCTATTTCGTTGCAAAATTGTCGGGATAATTATTTGAAATTAGCCACTAATTTGTTTCGTTGCTATTTGTGGCTAAATGAGTGGTTCGATTAAAACTTAACTTAGCAACGAAATTATTCGAGTTACTAACGGTTGCTAAATTAAAAACATAACGCACAAAATTTTCCAGAGCACCATACATTCTATAACTCAAAAAATCTCATTCTTTCTCTCTTCATCAATTTCATCTACATAGAAAATAAATGACACATTTCTTTCATTCAAGAGAATGGATGGATCATCATATAGATCCAAACACAAATGACGTTTCTGAAGAATTTAGAGAGGGTGTTAACGAGTTTCATAAATTTCTCTTGCAATCAAGCTTCTTTTGAAGTCCGTGGATCTATGGCTTGTCCTTGTGTTCGGTGTAGAAATTTGAAGCGACTCGATGCTTTTACAGTTTCTAAGCACTTATTAAGGAGAGGGTTTAAAGGAAACTACTACATTTGGACAAGCCATGGAGAAAATTGTTATGATGTTGGAGAATCTTCGATGCCGACGCACTTTGGACATGAAGAAGAAGAAACGTTTGATGGTCATGTTAACACTGAAGTTCCATATGATGAGGTTAACATGGGTCAAGAAGGTATCAGAATAGAAGACGAATTTCAGCAAAATGTTGAGGAAGAGCCAATTAACGATAGCCTTTATCAAGCTTTTGAAGCTGCTAGTCAACCGCTCTACGAAGGGTGTATTGAAGGAATATCACAATTGTATCTGGCATCGCGTGTTATGAAGATAAAGACTAATCACAATCTGGCGGAGGCATGCGTTGATGAAATCACACAAACATATAAACGCATTCTTCCACGGCCAAATAATGCTCCGAGTCATACTATGAGACCAAAAAGTTAACGCGTTCATTGGGATTACCGGTTCATAAGATTGACGTGTGCGAGGATAATTGCATGCTCTTCTGGAAGTCCGAAGATCGAGAGCTTTCGCGTTGTCGTTTCTGTAATAAAGATAGGTATCACGCCAACAATGGAAAAGGGAAGAATATACCGAAGCAACGGATGTTTTATCTACCTATCGCAGATCGACTGAAGAGGTTGTACCAAATGCAAGGGACCGCTGCTCATATGCGATGGCACGCGGAACATGTGTCTCTGAAGGAGAAATGCATCACCCATCGGACGGAGCGAGCGTGGAAGCATTTTAATGAGGTATATCCTGGATTTGGTGCTTGAAAGTCGTAATATATATCTTGGTTTGGCAACAGATGGGTTTAATCCAATTGGCATGAATGGGGAGGCACACTCGGTATGGCCGGTCATTGTTACTCCATATAATTTGCCTCCTGGTATGTGTATGAAGAGAGAATATTTCTTCTTGGCCATTTTGGTGCCTGGGCCTAAACATCCGAAGAAAAGTCTAGATATTTATCTACAACCATTGATCGAAGAGTTGCAGATGTTATGGACCGACGGGGTTCCTGCTTATGATATTTCGAGGAAGCAAAATTTTACAATGAGAGCGCTTTGATGTGGACGATAAACGATTTTCCGGCGTATGGAATGGTTTCTGGTTGGACTACGCATGGTCGGCTAGCATGTCCGTATTGTATGGATGAAACAAAAGCATTTTGGTTACCAAATGGAAGGAAACATAGTTGGTTCGATTGTCACAGAAGACATTTGCCCCATGATCATCCTTATCGACGAAATATCAAAGCATTTAAGCGAGGTTCATCAGTTCGGGATAATGCTCCACCGTGGTTGACAGGTACTGAAATTCTATGCGAAAGAATTGAGAGCATCCGAGGATTGTGCAAAACTGTTGATTGCGGAGGTCAAGGACATGATAATCCGAGTAGAACGATCGATGGTTATGGCGATTACCATAATTGGGTGAAGAAGAGTATATTTTGGGACTTGCCTTATTGGGAGGACCAGTTATTGAGGCATAATTTAGACTTCATGCACATCGAGAAAAACTTTTTCGATAATCTTATCAACACGATTTTGAATGCACCGGGGAAGACAAAAGACAATATCAAATCTAGAATGGATCTTCCTGCGATATGCAAAAGACCAGATTTGGAGATTAATGACGATGGGAGTATTCCGATTCCAATTTTTAGATTATCCAATCAAGGGAAGAAGAGTTTTTTGGCATGGTTGAAAATGGATATTAGATTCCCCGATGGTTATGCATCAAAATTCGGTCGATGTGTTGACGAAAACAATGGAAAATTGTGCGGGCTAAAAAGCCACGATTGCCATGTCATTATGCAACGCTTGTTCCCATTTGCGTTTGCAGAACTTTTGCCGAAAAATGTCCACACAGCCATTTCGGTATATACTATTATCTTACATAGATGAGTAATATTTTTGTATCGTATACTTATATATGTTTTATGTACATATGTAGAAATCGCACTTTTCTTCGGGATATTTCTGCTAGAATGTTAAGGGTAGAGGATGTGGAAATTTTGAAGGCAAATATCGCTTTGAAGTTGTGCAATTTGGAGAAAATATTTCCTCCATCGTTCTTTGACGTCATGGAACATCTACCCGTGCATCTACCGGATGAAGCTGCATTGGGTGGTCCGGTCCAATACGAGGTGGATGTATCCTTTCGAGAGGTACATGTATCATTTGAAAAAAAAGGTTAAAAATAAAGCTCGTATTGGAGGTTCCATTGTTGCACAATGTGTACAAGAAGAGATTTCATATGTGGCAACCAATTATTACGAAAACACAGAACTTCTTCGTGATTCTGATTATAGTGGTCCTGGAGAAATTCGATTTACCTATGATGCAGAGGTGCCAAATATCTTCTATCACGGTGGACGGGTTACGGGGAAAAATACAAGTGGTTGGTTTAATGATGAAGATTATAACGTGCTTCAAACGTTTTTGTTACTTAAGCGTGAAGAATTTGCTCCATATGAGAGGTATAAATTTAAATATTTAGATAATTAAGTTATTTAAGTATTGTAACGACTAAATTAAATTTTTCTCTTGTTTCGGGATGTTTGAAGAGCAGATGACGCTTAGTATTCCCGATATCACTAGTGATGCAATGATTAATGCTAAAGACAACCATTATGCACAATGGTGTAAAGACTATGTAAGTTATAATATTTTGATTTAATTTTGTCATATATATCATATAATTATTGTAATATTATGGCTACTAATTTATTTAACATTTTGTAGATTAATGAAGCATCTCGAAATTATGAATTTCCTTTGTGGATGTTGGAATTTATTCAAGGTCCGAGACGCAATTTCACTTCGTGGCCTATGTACTTTACTAGGGGATACCATTTCCACAGTCAAAGACACGGTCAAAATAAGAAAACACAAAATTATGGGGTTTGTGTTCGTGGTACAACGGATATGAATTATTATGGACTTATAGAAGAAATCATGAAGATTGAGTATCATGGTGCCGCTGGACTCAAAGCGATGGTCTTTAAATGCACATGGTTTGATAATACGAAGGTTCGGGATTGCGTAAACACCCGTCTGGTGTGGTTGATGTAGATTCGCGTAAAAGGTACCAAAAATACGATCCTTTTATTATGCCTGGTCATTGTGACCAAGTTTGTTTCATCCCGTATCCACGTGTTGGGCGCGCGTCAAATGATTGGTTGGCTTGTACTAAAGTGGTGCCAAGAGGATATCGTGAAACTTCGAAAATGCTCGTTAGCGTTGCAAGATGATACAATCGACCACATTGTTGCGCCTAGTGCAATGGTTCGGGTTACAACGCATGTCGTGGAAGATCCTGGCGATTTTGACAATGTTTATCCTTATCCTTTAGACGAAGAGCAACTTGATCCTAATGAGTTTTCTCGAAGATTCTGATTCTTCGATGATGTCGAAGATGTGTAATAATGAAGTTTATTTATTTTTGATGTTGTATGATGTTGTTTGTTGTTATAAGAATGTTTTAAAAACTTATATATATGATTATTATGTGGTTTTGATACTCATATATATGATTATTTTCCGGCTTTAAAACTCATATATATGTTTTTAAGGTGTTTTTAAATGTTTTGAAGTTATTAAAACTTATACTTTGTTCAAAAGTATATTATCTTATACAAACATTTTTTACATAAAATACTTGACTATGTATATATCAAACCCTAAAATTATATATATTCATTATTTTGTCAAAACTTCAAAAATCAAAACCTTTCCTATAGATTTTTAGTGTTTAAAAATAATCATAAGTTTTTAGAAATGGTTTTTTATGTAAAAAAACACATACCCTAAACTTTGAAAATATTGCAACGACTTACATCGGTTGCAATTCGTTGCTACTTTAAATAATTAGCAACGACTTACCGTGAATAGCATCAAATAATTTCGTTGCAACCAACCCCTAATCCATGACAACGAAATAGTTTGTCACTTTTCGTGGCTATCTTCATAATTCAGCAACGAATTGTCAACGACTTTGTTCGATACAATTAACCTCTAAATCAAAACGGAAACGGGAAAAACTTCTAAGGCACGACCACGAAACAAATCGTGACTATTCGTTGCTATAATTATAAAAAAGTAAATTAGCAACGAATAGCCACGGTTTATTTCGTTGCTAAAATATTAAACCTAATGTCACGCGACCTTCTCTTTCTCTCCATTATTCACTCTCTCTTTCTCTTGGGCGGCGATTCCTTTCCCGGCGATTCTTCACTTTCCCGCGGTTCTTCACTTTCCGGCGATTTCCACCGGTGATTCTTCCCCTCCGTTCATACACAAGAAGGTTAGGATCTCTCCCTATCTCTCTCAATCACTCTCTCTCTCTCTCTCTGTCTTTCTCTCACGCGGCTATGTAGCTTTAGGTTTCGTTTGGGGTTCGATTAGGGTTCGATTCGGGTTCGATTGGTGTTATAGTTCTTTTGGGGTTCGATTAGGGTTTCGTTTGGGGTTCGATTAGGGTTCGATTCGGGTTCGATTTTGTTTTGTCTTTCATTATTGTTTTCTTATAGTTGTTAACTTCTCTTTCTTGTGCAGATATGCCTCAGCGTGGTAAGAGGATACGGACTGGTTCTCCACCTGGACAACTTCATTACTCTCAGCCTCACTCTCAGCATCGTCTTGCCTTCGCCAGGAAATGCATCAACATCTTCCTCTCAGTCTCCAACATCTTTTCCACCGGGAGCTCTTGGACAGAGGCAAAGAACCCACTCTTCTCCAAATGCCTATGCTGCACAAAGCTCTCCTGCACACACAGCTGCTGCAGACGGTGCTGGTGCACAAGGAGCTGCACAAGGAGCTGCTGGAATGAGCATAGAAGCTCTCCTCAATGCTCCAGCTAGAAGAAACCAGCAAGTCCTCCACCCAATGAAGCTAAATGGAGCTCTATGGTAAGTCATTATTTAATCTTTTTTGTTAATTTTTTATCACACAAGTCTATATTTAACTTAGTATTCTTGTTTGTGTTTATTCATATTGTTTGGATATTTCAGGTTTGGTATTGATCCGGAGGTGAAGAAATACGTCCGGACTACTTGGCAGAACAATTTCATGGCTCCTTGGTGGAATTGGTCCCAAATTCCAGAGGAGAGAGTGCAAGAATGGTGGCAGGATTTTGTGGTTAGTGTTTCTATCTTTTCTTTGTTTTGTTCCTTTCACTTTTTTATTTTATAGAGAGACTATGTTGTGATGGTTAGTGTAATGATATCTAACTAATCTTTCACTTTTATTTTCAGCAACATTACTATTGGGAACCAGCACACCATAGTACTGGTTTTCTATCTATGGAGGAAGGAGACAATGTTATCAATCGGTCAAAGAATCGGCAAGAAGAAGTCGCAAGGGAAGAAGCCGAAGTACGTCTGCGAGGAGCATTGGATCACGATGTTAGAGCAATGGGACACACCAGAATGTCAGGGTAGGTCCACCACCAATTCTGCAAACAGGCTATCGATCCGGATGGTTTAGGGGTAAGCAAGCATTGTCTTTGGTCCAGTCTCTTTTGCCAAAATAGGGTATGACATGGTATGTTCCTTTTTCATTTAGTATATTGTTTGTTATTTATAAATCAATTATTAGTTATGAATGTTATGAGTTATTAGTTTATGAATGTTATATGAGTGATTAGTTTATGAACGTTATATAAGTTACAAGTTTAATTATGAATTCGTATGAGTTAGTTTAGTTTCTTTACAACTTTATATGAGTGCTATATGAATTCTTTGTTGATGTTTGGGTCTGTTTTTGATGTGTTGCGTTGTGCTTCTTGTAGATGGTCGAAACAGGAGAACCACCATCTTTCACACAACTTGTGCGTAAGACGCATACACGCAAAGATGGTACGTTCATCGACAAACGAGCCGAGACAATTGTGAAAGAGGTTGAGGCGGTGCGGCCGAGGCGGTGAAGCTGCAGGTTCTACGGCCGATCCGGAGTGGGGAATCGATTCCTTCTCGGGTTATTAACAAGACATATCTTCGGGTAATGAGAATTGATTTCATTCTAAGTTTTGCTTGTTCTTTATCTTGCTTATGTGTTTGTTACCTTACACACATTCTTAACGAGAATTGTTCATTTTTGTTGTTTGCTTATTTGTGTTATTTGCTCATTTGTGTTGCGGCATGTTAAGCCTAATAAGGGAAGATACTACGGCCTTGGGAGCTCACGGGACATAAACGTCGACCCCAACGAACCACCTCCAGCTTCTCTTGTTCGTAACATCTCCATGGAGTTGCGGGTTGATGGGTTGGAGACAAAGGTTGAGACGGTACGCTCAAACGTGGAGACAATGGAGACGCGAACGATTCTTGAGGCCCTTGGGGTTGATCCAAAGAATCGTCGACCACAACCGTCTCAACCGCACTCTCCTCGGGTAAATGGCTCCTCGACCGCACTCCCGGGTTATGTTCCGACTGCTGAACCGGGAACATCACACAATCCAGAACTCGAGGGTTGGTGCGGGTAACTCGATCCTAACTTGATCGATGACTTGGACTAAGCCTCTTTTGTGTATGTTTGAACTCTTTTTTTAAACTCTTTTTTTGGATAATGTATTTGGATATTTTGTTTAGTGTACTTTTGCATATTTCAATATTTCGATACGAGTTTTATATTTATTAGTGTACTTTTGGATGTAGTAATTTTTTAAATTCTAAAAAAAAAAATAGAATTTTCGATTTATTTTTTTAAATAAAAACCAAACTTGTATCGGAATAATTCGTTGCTATAGTTGTAACGAAATAGCCACGGATTATTCGTGGCTAAACTAGCAACGAAATAGTCACGACTTATTCGTGGCTAAATTAGCAACGAATAGTAACGGTAAATTCGTGGCTAAAATAGCAACGAAATAGTCACGGATTATTCGTGGCTAAACTAGCAACGAATGGTAACGACAAATTCGTGGCTAGGTTAGCAACGAAATTGTAACGATTAATCCGTGGCTATGTTAGCAACGAAGTTGTAACGATTAATCTGTGGCTATGTTAGCAACGAAATGGTAACGATAAATTCGTTACTATACCGTTCGCTGCTATTCGTTGCTGGTCGTTACCAACTTTGTAACGACCAGCAACGAATTTGGAAATGTAACGAAGCTATAGCAACGAATTTATTTCCTAACTGTCCGTTGCTATAGAGGAAATAGCAACGAATTAAACGTCGTAGTAACAGATTTGTCCGTTGCTATAGCGAATAATTCTTGTAGTGAGTTCTTCAATGAGCGTTGTACAAGTTTGACGAACGTCTGAAACATCTAACAACGCATTTCTAGGACTCTAAACCAAGTTTCATGCAACATGAGTGCTTATAAGTTCCTCGATGTGCTTTGTACAAGTTTCACGAACTTATGAAACATCTAACAACGCGTTTCTAGGACTCTAAACCAAGTTTCATGCAACATGACAGCTTATAACTTCCTCAATGAGCTTTGTACAAGTTTGACCAATGATGAAACATATAACAACGCGTTTCTACGACTCTAAACTAAGTTTCATGCAACATGAGTGCTTATAAGTTTCTCAATGAGCTTTGTACAAGTTTCACGAACTTATGAAACATCTAACAATGCATTTCTAGGATTCTAAACCAAGTTTCATGCAATATGAGAGCTTATAAGTTCCTCAATGAGCTATGTACAAGTTTGACGAACGTATGAAACATCTAACAACACGTTTCTAGGACTCTAAACCAAGTTTCATGGAACATGAGTGCTTATAAGTTCCTCAATGAGCTTTGTACAAGTTTCACGAACTTTTGAAACATCTAACAACTCGTTTCTAGGACTCTAAACCAATTTTCATGCAACATGAGTTCTTATAAGTTCCTCAATGAGCTTTGTACAAGTTGACGATCTTATGAAACATCTAACAACGCGTTTCTAGGACTCTAAACCAAGTTTCATGCAACATGAGTGCTTATAAGTTCCTCAATGAGCTTTGTACACGTTTCACAAACTTATGAAACATTTATCAACGCGTTTCTAGGACTCTAAACCAAGTTTCATGCAACATGAGAGCTTTTAAGTTCTTCAATGAGCGTTGTACAAGTTTGACGAACGTATGAAACATCTAACAACGCGTTTCTAGGACTCTAAACCAAGTTTCATGCAACATGAGAACTTATAAGTTCCTCAATGTGCTTTGTACAAGTTTCACGAACTTATGAAACATCTAACAACGCGTTTCTAGGACTCTAAACCAAGTTTCATGCAACATGAGAGCTTATAAGTTCCTCAATGAGCTTTGTTCAAGTTTGAAGAACGTATAAAACATCTAACAACATATTTCTAGGACTGTACACCAAGTTTCATGCAACATGAATGTTTATAAGTGTCTCAATGAGCTTTGTACAAGTTTGACAAACTTATGAAACATCTAACAATGCGTTTCTTGGACTCTAAACCAAGTTTCATGCAACATGAGTGCTTATAAGTTCCTCAATGAGCTTTGTACAAGGTTGACGAACGTATGAAACATCAAACAACGCGTTTCTAGGACTCTAAACCAAGTTTCATACAACATGAGTGTTTATAAGTGTCTCAATGATCTTTGTATAAGTTTGACGACCTTATGAAACATCAAACAACGCGTTTCTAGGACTCTAAACCAAGTTTCATACAACATGAGTGTTTATAAGTGTCTCAATGATCTTTGTATAAGTTTGACGACCTTATGAAACATCTAACAACGCGTTTCTAGGACTCTAAACCAAGTTTCATGCAACATGAGTGTTTATAAGTGTCTCAATGATCTTTGTATAAGTTTGACGACCTTATGAAACATCTAACAACGCGTTTCTAGGACTCTAAACCAAGTTTCATGCAACATGAGTGCTTATAAGTTCCTCAATGATCTTTGTACAAGTTTCACGAATTTATGAAACATCTAAGAACGCGTTTCAAGGACTCTAAACCAAGTTTCATGCAACATGAGTTTTTATAAGTACCTCAATGTGCTTTGTACAAGTTTGACGAACTTATGAAACATCTAATAACGCGTTTCTAGGACTCTAAATCAAGTTTAATGCAACATGAGTGCTTATAAGTATCTCAATGAACTTTGTATAAGTTTGACGAACTTATGAAACATCTAACAACTCGTTTCTAGGACTCTAAACCAAGTTTCATGCAACATGAGAGCTTATAAGTTCGTCAATGAGCTTTGTACAAGTTTTACGAACGTATGAAACATCTAACAACGTGTTTCTAGGACTCTAAACCAACTTTCATTCAACATGAGTGCTTATAAGTTCCTCAATGAGCTTTGTACAAGTTTCACGAACGTATGAAACATCTAACAACTCGTTTCTTGGACTCTAAACCAAGTTTCATGCAACATCAGTGTTTATAAGTGTCTCAATGAGCTTTGTACAAGTTTGAAGAACTTATGAAAAATCTAACAACTCGTTTCTAGGACTTTAAACCAAGTTTCATGCAACATTAGAGCTTATAAGTTCCTCAATGAGCTATGTACAAGTTTGACGAACGTATGAAACATCTATAACAACGTGTTTTTAGGACTCTAAACCAAGTTTCATGCAACATGAGTGCTTATAAGTTCCTCAATGAGCTTTGTACAAGTTTCACGAACTTATGAAACATCAACAATGCGTTTCTAGGACTCTAAACCAAGTTTCATGCAACATGAGTTCTTATAAGTTCCTCAATGAGCTTTGTACAAGTTGACGAACTTATGAAACATCTAACAACGCGTTTCTAAAGACTCTAAATCAAGTTTCATGCAACATGAGTGCTTATAAGTTCCTCATCGAGCTTTCTACACGTTTCACAAACTTATGAAACATCTATCAACGCATTTCTAGTACTCTAAACCAAGTTTCATGCAACATGAGAGCTTATAAGTTCCTCAATGAGCTTTGTACAAGTTTGACCAACGTATGAAACATATAACAACGCGTTTCTACGACTCTAAACTAAGTTTCATTCAACATGAGTGCTTATAAGTTCCTCAATTAGCTTTGTACAAGTTTCACGAACTTATGAAACATCTAACAACGCGTTTCTAGGACTCTAAACCAAGTTTCATGCAATATGAGAGCTTATAAGTTCCTCTATGAGCTTGTACAAGTTTGAAGAACGTATGAAACATCTAACAACGCGTTTCTAGGACTCTAAACCAAGTTTCATGCAACATTAGAGCTTATAAGTTCCTCAATGAGCTATGTACAAGTTTGACGAACGTATGAAACATTTAACAACGCGTTTCTAGGACTCTAAACCAAGTTTCATGCAACATGAGTTCTTATAAGTTCCTCAATAAGCTTTGTACAAGTTGACGAACTTATGAAACATCTAACAACGCGTTTCTAGGACTCTAAACCAAGTTTCATGCAACATGAGTGCTTATAAGTTCCTCAATGAGCTTTGTACACGTTTCACAAACTTATAAAACATCTATCAACGCGTTTCTAGGACTCTAAACCAAGTTTCATGCAACATGAGAGCTTATAAGTTCCTCAATGAGCTTTGTACAAGTTTGACCAACGTATGAAACATATAACAACGCGTTTCTACGACTCTAAACTAAGTTTCATTCAACATGAGTGCTTATAAGTTCCTCAATTAGCTTTGTACAAGTTTCACGAACTTATGAAACATCTAACAACGCGTTTCTAAGACTCTAAACCAAGTTTCATGCAATATCAGAGCTTATAAGTTCCTCTATGAGCTTGTACAAGTTTGAAGAACGTATGAAACATCTAACAACGCGTTTCTAGGACTCTAAACCAAGTTTCATACAACATTAGAGCTTATAAGTTCCTCAATGAGCTATGTACAAGTTTGACGAACGTATGAAACATTTAACAACGCGTTTCTAGGACTCTAAACCAAGTTTCAGGCAACATGAGTGCTTATAAGTTCCTCAATGAGCTTTGTACAAGTTTCACGAACTTATGAAACATCTAACAACTCGTTTCTAGGACTCTAAACCAAGTTTCATTCAACATGAGTTCTTATAAGTTCCTCAATGAGCTTTGTACAAGTTGACGAACTTATGAAACATCTAACAACGCGTTTCTAGGACTCTAAACCAAGTTTCATGCAACATGAGTGCTTATAAGTTCCTCAATGAGCTTTGTGCACGTTTCAAAAACTTATAAAACATCTATCAACGCGTTTCTAGGACTCTAAACCAAGTTTCATGCAACATGAGAGTTTTTAAGTTCTTCAATGAGCGTTGTACAAGTTTTACAAACGTATGAAACACCTAACAACGCGTTTCTAGGACTCTAAACCAAGTTTCATGCAACATGAGTGCTTATAAGTTCCTCAATGTGCTTTGTACAAGTTTCACGAACTTATGAAACATCTAACAACGCGTTTCTAGGACTCTAAACTAAGTTTCATGCAACATGAGAGCTTATAAGTTCCTCAATGAGCTTTGTTCAAGTTTGAAGAACGTATGAAACATCTAACAACGCGTTTCTAGGACTCTAAACGAAGTTTCATGCAAGATGAATGTTTATAAGTGTCTCAATGAGCTTTGTACAAGTTTGACGAACTTATGAAACATCTAACAATGCGTTTCTTGGACTCTAAACCAAGTTTCATGCAACATGAGTGCTTATAAGTATCTCAATGAGCTTTGTACAAGTTTCACGAATTTATGAAACATCTAAGAACGCGTTTCAAGGACTCTAAACCAAGTTTCATGCAACATGAGTTTTTATAAGTACCTCAATGTGCTTTGTACAAGTTTGACGAACTTATGAAACATCTAATAACGCGTTTCTAGGACTCTACTCAAGTTTAATGCAACATGAGTGCTTATAAGTATCTCAATGAGCTTTGTATAAGTTTGACGAACTTATGAAACATCTAACAACTCGTTTCTATGACTCTAAACCAAGTTTGATGCAACATGAGAGCTTATAAGTTCATCAATGAGCTTTGTACAAGTTTTACGAACGTATGAAACATCTAACAACGTGTTTCTAGGACTCTAAACCAACTTTCATTCAACATGAGTGCTTATAAGTTCCTCAATGAGCTTTGTACAAGTTTCACGAACGTATGAAACATCTAACAACACGTTTCTTGGACTCTAAACCAAGTTTCATGCAACATCAGTGTTTATAAGTGTCTCAATGAGCTTTGTACAAGTTTGAAGAACTTATGAAAAATCTAACAACTCGTTTCTAGGACTTTAAACCAAGTTTCATGCAACATTAGAGCTTATAAGTTCCTCAATGAGCTATGTACAAGTTTGACGAACGTATGAAACATCTATAACAACGTGTTTTTAGGACTCTAAACCAAGTTTCATGCAACATGAGTGCTTATAAGTTCCTCAATGAGCTTTGTACAAGTTTCACGAACTTATGAAACATCAACAATGCGTTTCTAGGACTCTAAACCAAGTTTCATGCAACATGAGTTCTTATAAGTTCCTCAATGAGCTTTGTACAAGTTGACGAACTTATGAAACATCTAACAACGCGTTTCTAAAGACTCTAAATCAAGTTTCATGCAACATGAGTGCTTATAAGTTCCTCATCGAGCTTTCTACACGTTTCACAAACTTATGAAACATCTATCAACGCATTTCTAGTACTCTAAACCAAGTTTCATGCAACATGAGAGCTTATAAGTTCCTCAATGAGCTTTGTACAAGTTTGACCAACGTATGAAACATATAACAACGCGTTTCTACGACTCTAAACTAAGTTTCATTCAACATGAGTGCTTATAAGTTCCTCAATTAGCTTTGTACAAGTTTCACGAACTTATGAAACATCTAACAACGCGTTTCTAAGACTCTAAACCAAGTTTCATGCAATATCGAGCTTATAAGTTCCTCTATGAGCTTGTACAAGTTTGAAGAACGTATGAAACATCTAACAACGCGTTTCTAGGACTCTAAACCAAGTTTCATACAACATTAGAGCTTATAAGTTCCTCAATGAGCTATGTACAAGTTTGACGAACGTATGAAACATTTAACAACGCGTTTCTAGGACTCTAAACCAAGTTTCAGGAAACATGAGTGCTTATAAGTTCCTCAATGAGCTTTGTACAAGTTTCACGAACTTATGAAACATCTAACAACTCGTTTCTAGGACTCTAAACCAAGTTTCATGCAACATGAGTTCTTATAAGTTCCTCAATGAGCTTTGTACAAGTTGACGAACTTATGAAACATCTAACAACGCATTTCTAAAGACTCTAAATCAAGTTTCATGCAACATGAGTGCTTATAAGTTCCTCATCGAGCTTTCTACACGTTTCACAAACTTATGAAACATCTATCAACGCATTTCTAGTACTCTAAACCAAGTTTCATGCAACATGAGAGCTTATAAGTTCCTCAATGAGCTTTGTACAAGTTTGACCAACGTATGAAACATATAACAACGCGTTTCTACGACTCTAAACTAAGTTTCATTCAACATGAGTGCTTATAAGTTCCTCAATTAGCTTTGTACAAGTTTCACGAACTTATGAAACATCTAACAACGCGTTTCTAAGACTCTAAACCAAGTTTCATGCAATATCAGAGCTTATAAGTTCCTCTATGAGCTTGTACAAGTTTGAAGAACGTATGAAACATCTAACAACGCGTTTCTAGGACTCTAAACCAAGTTTCATACAACATTAGAGCTTATAAGTTCCTCAATGAGCTATGTACAAGTTTGACGAACGTATGAAACATTTAACAACGCGTTTCTAGGACTCTAAACCAAGTTTCTGGCAACATGAGTGCTTATAAGTTCCTCAATGAGCTTTGTACAAGTTTCACGAACTTATGAAACATCTAACAACTCGTTTCTAGGACTCTAAACCAAGTTTCATGCAACATGAGTTCTTATAAGTTCCTCAATGAGCTTTGTACAAGTTGACGAACTTATGAAACATCTAACAACGCGTTTCTAGGACTCTAAACCAAGTTTCATGCAACATGAGTGCTTATAAGTTCCTCAATGAGCTTTGTACACGTTTCAAAAACTTATAAAACATCTATCAACGCGTTTCTAGGACTCTAAACCAAGTTTCATGCAACATGAGAGTTTTTAAGTTCTTCAATGAGCGTTGTACAAGTTTTACAAACGTATGAAACACCTAACAACGCGTTTCTAGGACTCTAAACCAAGTTTCATGCAACATGAGTGCTTATAAGTTCCTCAATGTGCTTTGTACAAGTTTCACGAACTTATGAAACATCTAACAACGCGTTTCTAGGACTCTAAACTAAGTTTCATGCAACATGAGAGCTTATAAGTTCCTCAATGAGCTTTGTTCAAGTTTGAAGAACGTATGAAACATCTAACAACGCGTTTCTAGGACTCTAAACGAAGTTTCATGCAACATGAATGTTTATAAGTGTCTCAATGAGCTTTGTACAAGTTTGACGAACTTATGAAACATCTAACAATGCGTTTCTTGGACTCTAAACCAAGTTTCATGCAACATGAGTGCTTATAAGTATCTCAATGAGCTTTGTACAAGTTTCACGAAGTTATGAAACATCTAAGAACGCGTTTCAAGGACTCTAAACCAAGTTTCATGCAACATGAGTTTTTATAAGTACCTCAATGTGCTTTGTACAAGTTTGACGAACTTATGAAACATCTAATAACGCGTTTCTAGGACTCTACTCAAGTTTAATGCAACATGAGTGCTTATAAGTATCTCAATGAGCTTTGTATAAGTTTGACGAACTTATGAAACATCTAACAACTCGTTTCTATGACTCTAAACCAAGTTTGATGCAACATGAGAGCTTATAAGTTCATCAATGAGCTTTGTACAAGTTTTACGAACGTATGAAACATCTAACAACGTGTTTCTAGGACTCTAAACCAACTTTCATTCAACATGAGTGCTTATAAGTTCCTCAATGAGCTTTGTACAAGTTTCACGAACGTATGAAACATCTAACAACTCGTTTCTTGGACTCTAAACCAAGTTTCATGCAACATCAGTGTTTATAAGTGTCTCAATGAGCTTTGTACAAGTTTGAAGAACTTATGAAAAATCTAACAACTCGTTTCTAGGACTTTAAACCAAGTTTCATGCAACATTAGAGCTTATAAGTTCCTCAATGAGCTATGTACAAGTTTGACGAACGTATGAAACATCTATAACAACGTGTTTTTAGGACTCTAAACCAAGTTTCATGCAACATGAGTGCTTATAAGTTCCTCAATGAGCTTTGTACAAGTTTCACGAACTTATGAAACATCAACAATGCGTTTCTAGGACTCTAAACCAAGTTTCATGCAACATGAGTTCTTATAAGTTCCTCAATGAGCTTTGTACAAGTTGACGAACTTATGAAACATCTAACAACGCGTTTCTAAAGACTCTAAATCAAGTTTCATGCAACATGAGTGCTTATAAGTTCCTTATAAGTATCTCAATGAGCTTTGTACAAGTTTGACGAACTTATGAAACATCTAACAACTCGTTTCTAGGACTCTAAACCATGTTTCATGCAACATGAGTGCTTATTAGTTTCTCAATGAACTTTGTACAACTTTCACGAACTTATGAAACATCTAACAACGCGTTTCTAGGACACTAAACAAGGTTTCATGCAACATGAGAGCTTATAAGTTCCTCAATGAGCTTTGTACAAGTTTGACGAACGTATGAAACATATAACAACGCGTTTCTACGACTCTAAACTAAGTTTCATGCTACATGAGTGCTTATAAGTTCCTCAATGAGCTTTGTAAAAGTTTCACGAACTTATGAAACATCTAACAACGCGTTTCTACGACTCTAAACCAAGTTTCATGCAACATGAGAGCTTATAAGTTCGTCTATGAGCTTTGTACAAGTTTGAAGAACGTATGAAACATCTAACAACGCGTTTCTAGGACTCCAAACAAGTTTCATGCAAGATGAGTGCTTATAAGTATCTCAATGAGCTTTGTACAAGTTTGACGAACTTATGAAACATCTAACAACTCGTTTCTAGGACTCTAAATCAAGTTTTATGCAACATGAGAGCTTATAAGTATCTCAATGAGTTTTGTACAAGTTTGAGGAACTTATGAAACATCTAACAACTCGTTTCTAGGACTCTAAACCAAGTTTCATGCAACATGAGAGCTTATAAGTTCCTCAATGAGCTTTGTACAAGTTTGACCAACGTATGAAACATCTAACAACGCGTTTCTAGGACTCTAAACCAAGTTTCATGCAACATGAGTTCTTATAAGTTCCTCAATGAGCTTTGTACAAGTTTGACGAACTTATGAAACATCTAACAACGCGTTTCTAGGACTCTAAACAAAGTTTCATGCAACATGAGTGCTTATAAGTTCCTCAATGAGATTTCTACAAGTTTGACGAATGTATGAAACATCTAACAACGCGTTTCTAGGACTATAAACCAAGTTTCATGCAACATGAGTGCTTATAAGTTCCTCAATGAGCTTTGTACAAGTTTCACAAACTTATGAAACATCTAACAACGCGTTTCTAGGACTCTAAACCAAGTTTCATGCAACATGAGTGCTTATAATTTCCTCAATGAGCTTTGTACAAGTTTGAAGAACGTATGAAACATCTTACAACGCGTTTCTAGGACTCTAAACCAAGTTTCATGCAACATGAGTGCTTCTAAGTTTCTCAATGAGCTTTGTACAAGTTTAACGAACTTATCAAACATCTAACAACTCGTTTCTAAGACTCTAAACCAAGTTTCATGCAACATGAGTGATTATAAGTTCCTCAATGAGCTTTCTACAAGTTTCACGAACTTATGAAACATCTAACAACGCGTTTCTAGGACTCTAAACCAAGTTTCATGCAACATGAGTGCTTATCATTTCCTCAATCAGCTTTGTACAAGTTTCACGAACTTATGAAACATCTAACAACGCGTTTATAGGACTCTAAACCAAATTTCATGCAACATGAGTGCTTATAAGTTCCTCAATGAGCTTTGTACACGTTTCACAAACTTATGAAACATCTATCAACACGTTTCTAGGACTCTAAACCAAGATTCATGCAACATGAGAGCTTTTAAGTTCTTCAATGAGCGTTGTACAAGTTTGACGAACGTATGAAACATCTAACAACGCGTTTCTAGGACTCTGAACCAAGTTTCATGCAACATGAGTGCTTATAAGTTCCTCAATGATCTTTGTACAAGTTTCACGGACTTATGAAACATCTAAAAACTCGTTTCTAGGACTGTAAACCTAGTTTCATGCAACATGAGTTCTTATAAGTTCATCAATGAGCTTTGTACAAGTTGACGAACTTATGAAACATCTAACAACGCGTTTCTAGGACTCTAAACCAAGTTTCATGCAACATGAGTGCTTAAAAGTTACTCAATGAGCTTTGTACACGTTTCACAAACTTATGAAACATCTATCAACGCGTTTCTAGGACTCTAAACCAAGTTTCATGCAACATGAGAGATTTTAAGATATTCAATGAGCGTTGTACAAGTTTGACGAACGTATGAAACATCTATCAACGCGTTTCTAGGACTCTAAACCAAGTTTCATGCAACATGAGTGCTTATAAGTTTCTCAATGTGGTTTGTACAAGTTTCACGAACTTATGAAACATCTAACAACGCGTTTCTAGGACTCTAAACCAAGTTTCATGCAACATGAGAGCTTATAAGTTCCTCAATGAGCTTTGTTCAAGTTTGAAGAACGTATGAAACATCTAACAACGCGTTTCTAGGACTCTAAACCAAGTTTCATGCAACATGAGAGCTTATAAGTTCCTCAATGAGCTTTGTTAAAGTTTGAAGAACGTATGAAACATCTAACAACGCGTTTCTAGGACTATAAACCAAGTTTCATGCAACATGAGAGCTTATAAGTTCCTCAATGAGATTTGTACAAGTTTGACGAACGTATGAAACATCTAACAACGCGTTTCTAGGACTCTAAACCATGTTTCATGCAACATGAGTGCTTATAAGTTTCTCAATGAACTTTGTACAAGTTTCACGAACTTATGAAACATCTAACAACGCGTTTCTAGGACACTAGACAAGGTTTCATGCAACATGAGAGCTTATAAGTTCCTCAATGAGCTTTGTACAAGTTTGACGAACGTATGAAACATATAACAACGCGTTTCTACGACTCTAAACTAAGTTTCATGCTACATGAGTGCTTATAAGTTCCTCAATGAGCTTTGTACAAGTTTCAAGAACTTATGAAACATCTAACAACGCGTTTCTAGGACTCTAAACCAAGTTTCATGCAACATGAGAGCTTATAAGTTCGTCTATGAGCTTTGTACAAGTTTGAAGAACGTATGAAACATCTAACAACGCGTTTCTAGGACTCTAAACAAGTTTCATGCAAGATGAGTGCTTATAAGTATCTCAATGAGCTTTGTACAAGTTTGACGAACTTATGAAACATCTAACAACTCGTTTCTAGGACTCTAAATCAAGTTTCATGCAACATGAGAGCTTATAAGTATCTCAATGAGCTTTGTACAAGTTTGAGGAACTTATGAAACATCTAACAACTCGTTTCTAGTACTCTAAACCAAGTTTCATGCAACATGAGTACTTATAAGTTCCTCAATGAGCTTTGTACAAGTTTGACGAACTTATGAAACATCTAACAACACGTTTCTAGGACTCTAAACAATGTTTCATGCAACATGAGTGCTTATAAGTTCCTCAATGAGCTTTCTACAAGTTTGACGAATGTATGAAACATCTAACAACGCGTTTCTAGGACTATAAACCAAGTTTCATGCAACATGAGTGCTTATAAGTTCCTCAATGAGCTTTATACAAGTTTCACAAACTTATGAAACATCTAACAACGCGTTTCTAGGACTCTAAACCAAGTTTCATGCAACATGAGTGCTTATAATTTCCTCAATGAGCTTTGTACAAGTTTGAAGAACGTATGAAACATCTTACAACGCGTTTCTAGGACTCTAAACCAAGTTTCATGCAACATGAGTGCTTCTAAGTTTCTCAATGAGCTTTGTACAAGTTAAACGAACTTATCAAACATCTAACAACTCGTTTCTAAGACTCTAAACCAAGTTTCATGCAACATGAGTGCTTATAAGTTCCTCAATGAGCTTTGTACAAGTTTCACGAACTTATGAAACATCTAACAACGCGTTTCTAGGACTCTAAACCAAGTTTCATGCAACATGAGTGCTTATAAGTTCCTCAATGAGCTTTGTACAAGTTTGACGAACGTATGAAACATCTAACAACTCGTTTCTAGGACTCTAAACCAAGTTTCATGCAACATCGGTGTTTATAAGTGTCTCAATCAGCTTTGTACAAGTTTCACGAACTTATGAAATATCTAACAACGCGTTTCTAGGACTATAAACAAAGTTTCATGCAACATGAGAGATTATAAGTTCCTCAATGAGCTTTGTTCAAGTTTGACGAACGTATGAAACATCTAACAACGTGTTTCTAGGACTCTAAACCAAGTTTCATGCAACATGAGTGCTTATAAGTATCTCAATGAGCTTTGTACAAGTTTGACGAACTTATGAAACATCTAACAACTCGTTTCTAGGACTCTAAATCAAGTTTCATGCAACATGAGAGCTTATAAGTATCTCAATGAGCTTTGTACAAGTTTGAGGAACTTATGAAACATCTAACAACTCGTTTCTAGTACCCTAAACCAAGTTTCATGCAACATGAGTGCTTATAAGTTCCTCAATGAGCTTTGTACAAGTTTGACGAACTTATGAAACATCTAACAACGCGTTTCTAGGACTCTAAACAATGTTTCATGCAACATGAGTGCTTATAAGTTCCTCAATGAGCTTTCTACAAGTTTGACGAATGTATGAAACATCTAACAACGCGTTTCTAGGACTATAAACCAAGTTTCATGCAACATGAGTGCTTATAAGTTCCTCAATAAGCTTTATACAAGTTTCACAAACTTATGAAACATCTAACAACGCGTTTCTAGGACTCTAAACCAAGTTTCATGCAACATGAGTGCTTATAATTTCCTCAATGAGCTTTGTACAAGTTTGAAGAACGTATGAAACATCTTACAACGCGTTTCTAGGACTCTAAACCAAGTTTCATGCAACATGAGTGCTTCTAAGTTTCTCAATGAGCTTTGTACAAGTTAAACGAACTTATCAAACATCTAACAACTCGTTTCTAAGACTCTAAACCAAGTTTCATGCAACATGAGTGCTTATAAGTTCCTCAATGAGCTTTGTACAAGTTTCACGAACTTATGAAACATCTAACAACGCGTTTCTAGGACTCTAAACCAAGTTTCATGCAACATGAGTGCTTATAAGTTCCTCAATGAGCTTTGTACAAGTTTGACGAACGTATGAAACATCTAACAACTCGTTTCTAGGACTCTAAACCAAGTTTCATGCAACATCGGTGTTTATAAGTGTCTCAATCAGCTTTGTACAAGTTTCACGAACTTATGAAATATCTAACAACGCGTTTCTAGGACTATAAACAAAGTTTCATGCAACATGAGAGATTATAAGTTCCTCAATGAGCTTTGTTCAAGTTTGACGAACGTATGAAACATCTAACAACGTGTTTCTAGGACTCTAAACCAAGTTTCATGCAACATGAGTGCTTATAAGTTCCTCAATGAGCTTTGTACAAGTTTGACGAACGTATGAAACATTTAACAACGCGTTTCTAGGACTCTAAACCAAGTTTCATGCAACATGAGTACTTATAAGTTCCTCAATGAGCTTTTTACAAGTTTCACGAACTTATGAAACATCTAACAACGCGTTTCTAGGACTCTAAACCAAGTTTCATGCAACATGAGTGCTTATAATTTCCTCAATGAGCTTTGTACAAGTTTGACGAACGTATGAAACATCTAACAACGTGTTTCTAGGACTCTAAACCAAGTTTCATGCAACATGAGTGTTTATAAGTGTCTCAATGATCTTTGTATAAGTTTGACGAACTTATGAAACATCTAACAACGCGTTTCTAGGACTCTAAACCAAGTTTCATGCAACATGAGTGCTTATAAGTTCCTCCATGAGGTTTATACAAGTTTCCAGAACTTATGAAACATCTAAGAACGTGTTTCAAGGACTCTAAACCAAGTTTCATGCAACATGAGTTTTTATAAGTACCTCAATGTCCTTTGTACAAGTTTGACGAACGTATGGAACATCTAACAACGTGTTTCTAGGACTCTAAACCAAGTTTCACGCAACATGAGTGCTTATAAGTTCCTCAATGAGCTTTGTACATGTTTGACGAACGTATGAAACATCTAACAACGCGTTTCTAGGACTCTAATCCAAGTTTCATGCAACATGAGTGCTTATAAGTATCTCAATGAGCTTTGTACAAGTTGACGAACTTATGAAACATCTAACAACGCGTTTCTAGTACTCTAAACCAAGTTTCATGCAACATGAGAGCTTATAAGTATCTCAATGAGCTTTGTACAAGTTGACGAACTTATGAAACATCTAACAACGCGTTTCTAGTACTCTAAACCAAGTTTCATGCAACATGAGTGCTTATAAGTTCCTCAATGAGCTTTGTACAAGTTTCACGAACTTATGAAACATCTAACAACACGTTTCTAGGACTCTAAATCAAGTTTCATGCAACATGAGTGCTTATAAGTGTCTCGATTAGTTTTGTACAAGTTTGACGAACGTATGAAACATCTAACAAAGCGTTTCTAGGACTCTAAACAAAGTTTCACGCAACATGAGTGCTTATAAGTTCCTCAATGAGCTTTGTACAAGTTTGACGAACGTATGAAACATCTAACAACGTGTTTCTAGGATTCTAAACAAAGTTTCATGCAACATGAGTGCTTATAAGTTCCTCAATGAGCTTTGTACACGTTTAACAAACGTATGAAACATCTAATAACGCGTTTCTAGGACTCTAAACCAAGTTTCATGCAATATGAGTGCTTATAAGTTTCGCAATGAGCTTTGTATAAGTTTGACGAACTTATGAAACATCTAACAACTCGTTTCTAGGACTCTAAACCAAGTTTCATGCAACATGAGAGCTTATAAGTTCCTCAATGAGCTTTGTACAAGTTTGACGAACATATGAAACATCTAACAAATCGTTTCTAGGACTCTAAACCAAGTTTCACGCAACATAATTGCTTATAAGTTCCTCAATGAGCTTTGTACAAGTTTGACGAACGTATGAAACATCTAACAACGTGTTTCTAGGACTCTAAACCAAGTTTCACTCAACATGAGTGTTTATAAGTTCCTCAATAGGCTTTGTACAAGTTTGACTAAAGTATGAAACATCTAAAAACGCGTTTCTAGGACTTTAATCCAAGTTTCATGCAACATGAGTGCTTTGTACACGTTTGAAGAACGTATGAAACATCTAACAAATCGTTTCTAGGACTCCAAACCAAGTTTCACGCCACATGAGTGCCTATAAGTTCCTCAATGAGCTTTGTACAAGTTTGACGAACTTATGAAACATCTAACAACGTGTTTCTAGGACTCTAAACCAAGTTTCATGCAACATGAGTGCTTATAAGTTCCTCAATGAGATTTGTACAAGTTTGACGAACGTATGAAACATCTAACAATGCGTTTCTAGGACTCTAAACCAAGTTTCATGCAACATCGGTGTTTATAAGTGTCTCAATCAGCTTTGTACAAGTTTCACGAACTTATGAAATATCTAACAACGCGTTTCGAGGACTCTAAACAAAGTTTCATGCAACATGATAGATTATAAGTTCCTCAATGAGCTTTGTTCAAGTTTGACAAACGTATAAAACATCTAACAACGTGTTTCTAGGACTCTAATCCAAGTTTCATGCAACATGAGTGCTTATAAGTTCCTCAATGAGCTTTGTACAAGTTTGACGAACGTATGAAACATTTAACAACGCGTTTCTAGGACTCTAAACCAAGTTTCATGCAACATGAGTGCTTATAAGTTCCTCAATGAGCTTTGTACAAGTTTCACGAACTTTTGAAACATCTAACAACGCGTTTCTAGGACTCTAAACCAAGTTTCATGCAACATGAGTGCTTATAAGTTCCTCAATTAGCTTTGTACAAGTTTGACGAACGTATGAAACATCTAACAACGCGTTTCTAGGACTCTAAACCAAGTTTCATGCAACATGAGTGTTTATAAGTGTCTCAATGATCTTTGTATAAGTTTGACGAACTTATGAAACATCTAACAACGCGTTTCTAGGACTCTAAACCAAGTTTCATGCAACATGAGTGCTTATAAGTTCATCAATGAGCTTTGTACAAGTTTCACGAACTTATGAAACATCTAAGAACGTGTTTCAAGGACTTTAAACCAAGTTTCATGCAACATGAGTTTTTATAAGTACCTCAATGTGCTTTGTACAAGTTTGACGAACGTATGGAACATCTAACAACGTGTTTCTAGGACTCTTAACCAAGTTTCACGCAACATGAGTGGTTATAAGTTCCTCAATGAGCTTTGTACAAGTTTGACGAACGTATGAAACATCTAACAACGCGTTTCTAGGACTCTAATCCAAGTTTCATGCAACATGAGTGCTTATAAGTGTCTCAATGAGCTTTGTACAAGTTGACGAACTTATGAAACATCTAACAACGCGTTTCTAGTACTCTAAACCAAGTTTCATGCAACATGAGTGCTTATAAGTTCCTCAATGAGCTTTGTACAAGTTTCACGAACTTATGAAACATCTAACAACGCGTTTCTAGGACTCTAAATCAAGTTTCATGCAACATGAGTGCTTATAAGTTCCTCAATGAGCTTTGTACAAGTTTCACGAACTTATGAAACATCTAAGAACGCGTTTCTAGGACTTTAATCCAAGTTTCATGCAACATGAGTGCTTTTTACAAGTTTGACGAACGTATGAAACATCTAACAAATCGTTTCTAGGACTCTAAACCAAGTTTCATGCAACATGAGTTCTTATAAGTTCCTCAATGAGCTTTGTACAAGTTGACGAACTTATGAAACATCTAACAACGCGTTTCTAGGACTATAAACCAAGTTTCATGCAACATGAGTGCTTATAAGTTACTCAATGAGCTTTTTACACGTTTCACAAACTTATGAAACATCTATCAACGCGTTTCTAGGACTCTAAACCAAGTTTCATGCAACATGAGAGATTTTAAGTTCTTCAATGAGCGTTGTACAAGTTTGACGAACGTATGAAACATCTAACAACGTGTTTGTAGGACTCTAAACCAAGTTTCATGCAACATGAGTGCTTATAAGTTCCTCAATGTGCGTTGTACAAGTTTCACGAACTTGTGAAACATCTAACAACGCGTTCCTAGGATTCTAAACCAAGTTTCATGCAACATAAGAGCTTAAAAGTTCCTCAATGAGCTTTTTTCAAGTTTGAAGAACGTATGAAACATCTAACAACGCGTTTCTAGGACACTAAACCAAGTTTCATGCAACTTGAATGTTTATAAGTGTCTCAATGAGCTTTGTACAAGTTTGACGAACTTCTGAAACATCTAACAACGCGTTTCTAGGACTCTAAACCAAGTTTCATGCAACATGAGAGCTTATAAGTTCCTCAATGAGCTTTGTTCAAGTTTGAAGAACGTATGAAACATCTAACAACGCGTTTCTAGGACTCTAAACCAAGTTTCATGCAACATGACAGCTTATAAGTTCCTCAATGAGATTTGTACAAGTTTGACGAACGTATGAAACATCTAACAACGCGTTTCCAGGACTCTAAACCATGTTTCATGCAACATGAGTGCTTATAAGTTTCTCAATGAGCTTTGTACAAGTATTACGAACGTATGAAACATCTAACAACGCGTTTCTAGGACTCAATTATCTTTGTATAAGTTTGACGAACTTATGAAACATCTAACAACGCGTTTCTAGGACTCTAAACCAAGTTTCATGCAACATGAGTGCTTATAAGTTCCTCAATGAGCTTTGTACAAGTTTCATGAACTTATCAAACATCTAACAACGCGTTTCTAGGACTCTAAACCAAGTTTCATGCAAGATGAGTGCTTATAAGTTTCTCGATTAGCTTTGTACAAGTTTGACGAACGTATGAACCATCTAACAAAGCGTTTCTAGGACTCTAAACCAAGTTTCACGCAACATGAGTGCTTATAAGTTCCTCAATGAGCTTTGTACAAGTTTTACGAACGTATGAAACATCTAACAACGTGTTTCTAGGATTCTAAACAAAGTTTCATGCAACATGAGTGCTTATAAGTTCCTCAATGAGCTTTGTACACGTTTGACAAACGTATGAAACATCTAACAACGCGTTTCTAGGACTCTAAACCAAGTTTCATGCAACATGAGGGCTTATAAGTTTCTCAATGAGCTTTGTACACGTTTGAAAAACGTATGAAACATCTAACAACGCGTTTCTAGGACTCTAAACCAAGTTTCATGCAAGATGAGTGCTTATAAGTTCCTCAATGAGCTTTGTACACGTTTTAAAAACGTATGAAACATCTAACAACGCGTTTCTAGGACTCTAAACCAAGTTTCATGCAACATGAGTGCTTATAAGTTCCTCAATGAGCTTTGTACACGTTTGACAAACGTATGAAACATCTAACAACGCGTTTCTAGTACTCTAAACCAAGTTTCATGCAACATGAGTGCTTATAAGTTCCTCAATGAGCTTTGTACACGTTTGACAAACGTATGAAACATCTAACAATGCGTTTCTAGGACTCTAAACCAAGTTTCATGCAACATGAGTGCTTATAAGTTCGTCAATGAGCTTTGTACAAGTTTCACAAACTTATGAAACATCTAACAACGCGTTTCTAGGACTCTAAACAAAGTTTCATGCAACATGAGAGATTATAAGTTCCTCAATGAGCTTTGTACAAGTTTGACGAACGTATGAAACATCTAACAACGTGTTTCTAGGACTCTAAACCAAGTTTCATGCAACATGAGTGCTTATAAGTTCCTCAATGAGCTTTGTACAAGTTTAACGAACGTATGAAACATCTAACAACGCGTTTCTAGTACTATAAACCAAGTTTCATGCAACATGAGTGCTTATAAGTTCCTCAATGAGCTTTGTACAAGTTTGACGAACGTATGAAACATCTAATAACGCGTTTCTAGGACTCTAAACCAAGTTTCATGCAACATGAGTGCTTATAAGTTTCTCAATGAGTTTTGTATAAGCTTGACAAACTTATGAAACATCTAACAACTCGTTTCTAGGACTCTAAACCAAGTTTCATGCAACATGAGAGCTTATAAGTTCCTCAATGAGCTTTGTAATAGATTCACGAACTTATGAAACATCTAAGAACGCGTTTCAAGGACTCTAAACCAAGTTCATGCAACAGGAGTTTTTATAAGTACCTCAATGTGCTTTGTACAAGTTTGACGAACGTATGGAACATCTAACAACGTGTTTCTAGGACTCTAAACCAAGTTTCACGCAACATGAGTGCTTATAAGTTTCTCAATGAGCTTTGTACAAGTTTGACGAACGTATGAAACATCTAACAACGCGTTTCTAGGACTCAAATCCAAGTTTCATGCAACATGAGTGCTTATAAGTGTCTCAATGAGCTTTGTACAAGTTGACGAACTTATGAAACATCTAACAACGCGTTTCTAGGACTCTAAACAAAGTTTCATGCAACATGAGTGCTTATAAGTTCCTCAATGAGCTTTGTACACGTTTGACAAACGTATGAAACATCTAACAACGCGTTTCTAGGACTCTAAACCAAGTTTCATTCCACATGAGTGCTTATAAGTTTCTCAATGAGCTTTGTATAAGTTTGACGAACTTATGAAACATCTAACAACTCGTTTCTAGGACTCTAAACCAAGTTTCATGCAACATGAGTGCTTATAAGTTCCTCAATGAGCTTTGTACAAGTTTCATGAACTTATCAAACATCTAACAACGCGTTTCTAGGACTCTAAACCAAGTTTCATGCAAGATGAGTGCTTATAAGTTTCTCGATTAGCTTTGTACAAGTTTGACGAACGTATGAACCATCTAACAAAGCGTTTCTAGGACTCTAAACCAAGTTTCACGCAACATGAGTGCTTATAAGTTCCTCAATGAGCTTTGTACAAGTTTTACGAACGTATGAAACATCTAACAACGTGTTTCTAGGATTCTAAACAAAGTTTCATGCAACATGAGTGCTTATAAGTTCCTCAATGTGCTTTGTACAAGTTTCACGAACTTATGAAACATCTAACAACGCGTTTCTAGGACTCTAAACCAAGTTTCATGCAACATGAGAGCTTATAAGTTCCCCAATGAGCTTTGTTCAAGTTTGAAGAACGTATAAAACATCTAACAACGCGTTTCTAGGACTCTAAACCAAGTTTCATGCAACATGAATGTTTATAAGTGTCTCAATGAGCTTTGTACAAGTTTGACGAACTTATGAAACATCTAACAATGCGTTTATTGTACTCTAAACCAAGTTTCATGCAACATGAGAGCTTATAAGTTCCTCAATGAGCTTTGTAGAAGTTATGAGAGCTTATAAGTTCCCCAATGAGCTTTGTTCAAGTTTGAAGAACGTATAAAACATCTAACAACGCGTTTCTAGGACTCTAAACCAAGTTTCATGCCACATGAGTTATTATAAGTTTCTCAATGAGCTTTGTATAAGTTTGACGAACTTATGAAACATCTAACAACTCGTTTCTAGGATTCTAAACCAAGTTTCATGCAACATGAGAGCTTATAAGTTCCTCAATGAGATTTGTACAAGTTTGACGAACGTATGAAACATCTAACAACGCGTTTCTAGGACTCTAAACCAAGTTTCATGCAACATGAGTTCTTATATATTCCTCAATGAGCTTTGTACAAGTTGACGAACTTATGAAACATCTAACAACGCGTTTCTAGGACTCTAAACAAAGTTTCATGCAACATGAGTGCTTATAAGTTACTCAATGAGCTTTGTACACGTTTCACAAACTTATGAAACATCTATCAACGCGTTTCTAGGACTCTAAACCAAGTTTAATGCAACATGAGAGATTTTAAGTTCTTCAATGAGCGTTGTACAAGTTTGACGAACAAATGAAACATCTAACAACGCGTTTCTAGGACTGTAAACAAAGTTTCATGCAACATGAGTGCTTATAAGTTCCTCAATGTGCTTTGTACAAGTTTCACGAACTTGTGAAACATCTAACAACGCGTTCCTAGGATTCTAAACCAAGTTTCATGCAACATGAGAGCTTATAAGTTCGTCAATGAGCTTTTTCAAGTTTGTAGAACGTATGAAACATCTAACAACGCGTTTCTAGGACACTAAACCAAGTTTCATGCAACATGCATGTTTATAAGTGTCTCAATGAGCTTTGTACAAGTTTGACGAACTTATGAAACATCTAACAACACGTTTCTAGGACTCTAAACCAATTTTCATGCAACATGAGAGCTTATAAGTTCCTCAATGAGCTTTGTACAAGTTTGACGAACCTATGAAACATCTAACAACGCGTTTCTAGGACTCTAAACCAAGTTTCATGCAACATTAGAGCTTATAAGTTCCCCAATGAGCTTTGTTCAAGTTTGAAGAACGTATAAAACATCTAACAACGCGTTTCTAGGACTCTAAACCAAGTTTCATGCCACATGAGTGCTTATAAGTTTCTCAATGAGCTTTGTATAAGTTTGACGAACTTATGAAACATCTAACAACTCGTTTCTAGGACTCTAAACCAAGTTTCATGCAACATGAGAGCTTATAAGTTCCTCAATGAGATTTGTACAAGTTTGACGAACGTATGAAACATCTAACAACGCGTTTCTAGGAATCTAAACCAAGTTTCATGCAACATGAGTGCTTATAAGTTCCTCAACGAGCTTTGTAAAAGTTTCACGAACTTATGAAACATCTAACAACGCGTTTCTAGGACTCTAAACAAACTTTCATGCAACATGAGAGATTATAAGTTCCTCAATGAGCTTTGTACAAGTTTGACGAACGTATGAAACATCTAACAACGTGTTTCTAGGACTCTAAACCAAGTTTCATGCAACATGAGTGCTTATAAGTTCCTCGATAAGCTTTGTACAAGTTTAACGGACGTATAAAATATCTAACAACGCGTTTCTAGGACTATAAACCAAGTTTCATGCAACATGAGTGCTTATAAGTTCCTCAATGAGCTTTGTAAAAGTTTCAAAAACTTATGAAACATCTGACAACGCGTTTCTACGACTCTAAACCAAGTTTCATCCAACATGAGTGCTTATAAGTTCCTCAATGAACTTTGTGTAAGTTTGACGAACGTATGAAACATCTGACAACGCGTTTCTAGGACTCTAAACCAAGTTTCATGCAACATAAGTGTTTATAAATGTCTCAATGAGCTTTGTCCAAGTTTGACAAACTTATGAAACATCTAACAACGCGTTTCTAGGTCTCTAAACCAAGTTTCATGCAACATGAGTGCTTATAAGTTCCTCAATGAGCTTTGTACAAGTTTCACGAACTTATGAAACATCTAACAATGCGTTTCTAGGACTCTAAACCAAGTTTCATGCAACATGTGAGCTTATAAGTTCCTCAATGAGTATTGTACAAGTTTGACGAACGTATGAATCATCTAACAACGCGTTTCAAGGACTCTAAACCAAGTTTCACGCAACATGAGTGCTTATAAGTTCCTCAATGAGCTTTGTACAAGTTTGACGAACTTATGAAACATCTAACAACGCGTTTCTAGGACTCTAAACCAAGTTTCATGCAACATGAGTGCTTATAAGTTCCTCAATGTGCTTTGTACAAGTTTCACAAACTTATGAAACATCTAACAACGCGTTTCTAGGACTCTAAACAAAGTTTCATGCAACATGAGTGCTTATAAGTTCCTCAATGAGCTTTGTACAAGTTTCACGAACTTATGAAACATCCAACAACGCGTTTCTAGGACTCTAAACCAAGTTTCATGCAACATGAGTGCTTATAAGTGTCCCATTTAGCTTTGTACAAGTTTGACAAACGTATGAAACATCTAACAACGTGTTTCTAGGACTCTAAACCAAGTTTCATGCAACATGAGTGATTATAAGTTCCTCAATGACCTTTGTACAAGTTTCACGAACTTATGAAACATCTAAAAACTCGTTTCTAGGACTCTAAACCAAGTTTCATGCAACATGAGTTCTTATAAGTTCCTCAATGAGCTTTGTACAAGTTGACGAACTTATGAAACATCTAACAACGCGTTTCTAGGACTCTAAACCAAGTTTCATGCAACATGAGTGCTTATAAGTTACTCAATGAGCTTTGTACACGTTTCACAAACTTATGAAACATCTATCAACGCGTTTCTAGGACTCTAAACCAAGTTTCATGCAACATGAGAGATTTTAAGTTCTTCAATGAGCGTTTTACAAGTTTGACGAACGTATGAAACATATAACAACGCGTTTCTAGGACTCTAAACCAAGTTTCATGCAACATGAGTGCTTATAAGTTCCTCAATGTGCTTTGTACAAGTTTCACGAACTTGTGAAACATCTAACAACGTGTTCCTAGGATCTAAACCAAGTTTCATGCAACACGAGAGCTTATAAGTTCCTCAATGAGGTTTTTTCAAGTTTGAAGAACGTATGAAACATTTAACAACGTGTTTCTAGGACACTAAACCAAGTTTCATGCAACATGAATGTTTATAAGTGTCTCAATGAGCTTTGTACAAGTTTGACGAACTTATGAAACATCTAACAACGCGTTTCTAGGACTCTAAACCAAGTTTCATGCAACATGAGAGCTTATAAGTTCCTCAATGAGCTTTGTTCAAGTTTGAAGAACGTATGAAACATCTAACAACGCGTTTCTAGAACTCTAAACCAAGTTTCATGGAACATGAGAGCTTATAAGTTCCTCAATGAGATTTGTACAAGTTTGACGAACGTATGAAACATCTAACAACGCGTTTCCAGGACTCTAAACCATGTTTAATGCAACATGAGTGCTTATAAGTTTCTCAATGAGCTTTGTACAACTTTCACGAACTTATGAAACATCTAACAACGCGTTTCTAGGACTCTTAACCAAGTTTCATGCAACATGAGAGATTTTAAGTTCTTCAATGAGCGTTTTACAAGTTTGACGAACGTATGAAACATAGAACAACGCGTTTCTAGGACTCTAAACCAAGTTTCATGCAACATGACTGCTTATAAGTTCCTCAATGTGCTTTGTACAAGTTTCACGAACTTGTGAAACATCTAACAACGCGTTCCTAGGATTCTAAACCAAGTTTCATGCAACATGAGAGCTTATAAGTTCCTTAATGAGCTTTTTTCAAGTTTGAAGAACGTATGAAACATCTAACAACGTGTTTCTAGGACACTAAACCAAGTTTCATGCAACATGAATGTTTATAAGTGTCTCAATGAGCTTTGTACAAGTTTGACGAACTTATGAAACATCTAACAACGCGTTTGTAAGACTCTAAACCAAGTTTCATTCAACATGAGAGCTTATAAGTTCCTCAATGAGCTTTGTTCAAGTTTGAAGAACGTATGAAACATCTAACAACGCGTTTCTAGGACTCTAAACCAAGTTTCATGGAACATGAGAGCTTATAAGTTCCTCAATGAGATTTGTACAAGTTTGACGAACGTATGAAACATCTAACAACGCGTTTCCAGGACTCTAAACCATGTTTCATGCAACATGAGTGCTTATAAGTTTCTCAATGAGCTTTGTTCAACTTTCACGAACTTATGAAACATCTAACAACTCGTTTCTAAGACTCTAAACGAAGTTTCATGCAACATGAGAGCTTATAAGTTCCTCAATGAGCTTTGTACAAGTTTGACGAACGTATGAAACATATAACAACGCGTTTCTACGACTCTAAGCTAAGTTTCATGATACATGAGTGCTTATAAGTTCCTCAATGAGCTTTGTACAAGTTTCACGAACTTATGAAACATATAACAACGCGTTTCTAGGACTCTAAACTAAGTTTCATGCAACATGAGAGCTTATAAGTGCCTCTATGAGCTTTGTACAAGTTTGAAGAACGTATGAAACATCTAACAACGCGTTTCTAGGACTCTAAACCAAGTTTCATGCAACATGAGTGCTTATAAGTATCTCAATGAGCTTTTTACAAGTTTGACGAACTTATGAAACATCTAACAACTCGTTTCTAGGACTCTAAACCAAGTTTCATGCAACATGAGAGCTTATAAGTTCCTCAATGAGCTTTGTACAAGTTTGACCAACGTATGAAACATCTAACAACGCGTTTCTAGGACTCTAAACCAAGTTTTATGCAACATGAGTGCTTATAAGTTCCTCAATGAGTTTTGTACAAGTTTGACGAACTTATGAAACATCTAACAACGCGTTTCTAGGACTCTAAACCAAGTTTCATGCAAGATGAGTGCTTATAAGTTCCTCAATGAGCTTTGTACAAGTTTGACGAACTTATGAAACATCTAACAACGCGTTTCTAGGACTATAAACCAAGTTTCATGCAACATGAGTGCTTATAAGTTCCTCAATGAGCTATGTACAAGTTTCACAAACTTATGAAACATCTAACAACGCGTTTCTAGGACGCTAAACCAAGTTTCATGCAACATGAGTGCTTATAATTTCCTCAATGAGCTTTGTACAAGTTTTAAGAACGTATGAAACATCTTACAACGCGTTTCTAGGACTCTAAACCAAGTTTCATGCAACATGAGTTCTTATAAGTTTCTCAATGAGCTTTGTACAAGTTTGACGAACTTATGAAACATCTAACAACTCGTTTCTAGGACTCTAAACAAAGTTTCATGCAACATGAGTGCTTATAAGTTCCTAAATGAGCTTTGTACAAGTTTCACGAACTTATGAAACATCTAACAACGCATTTCTAGGACTCTAAACCAAGTTTCATGTAAAGTGCTTATAATTTCCTCAATCAGCTTTGTACAAGTTTCACGAACTTATGAAATATCTAACAACGCGTTTCTAGGACTCTAAACAAAGGTTCATGCAACATGAGAGATTATAAGTTCCTCAATGAGCTTTGTTCAAGTTTGACGAACGTATGAAACATCTAACAACGTGTTTCTAGGACTCTAAACCAAGTTTCATGCAACATGAGTGCTTATAAGTTCCTCAATGAGCTATGTACAAGTTTCACAAACTTATGAAACATCTAACAACGCGTTTCTAGGACGCTAAACAAGGTTTCATGCAACATGAGTGCTTATAATTTCCTCAATGAGCTTTGTACAAGTTTGAAGAACGTATGAAACATCTTACAACGCGTTTCTAGGACTCTAAACCAAGTTTCATGCAACATGAGTGCTTATAAGTTTCTCAATGAGCTTTATACAAGTTTGACGAACTTATGAAACATCTAACAACTCGTTTCTAGGACTCTAAACAAAGTTTCATTCAACATGAGTGCTTATAAGTTCCTCAATGAGCTTTGTACAAGTTTCACAAACTTATGAGACATCTAACAACGCGTTTCTTGGACTCTAAACCAAGTTTCATGCAACATGAGTGCTTATAATTTCCTCAATCAGCTTTGTACAAGTTTCACGAACTTATGAAATATCTAACAACGCGTTTCTAGGACTCTAAACAAAGTTTCATGCAACATGAGAGATTATAAGTTCCTCAATGAGCTTTGTTCAAGTTTGACGAATGTATGAAACATCTAACAACGTGTTTCTAGGACTCTAAACCAAGTTTCATGCAACATGAGTGCTTATAAGTTCCTCAATGAGCTTTGTATAAGTTTGACGAACGTATGAAACATTTAACAACGCGTTTCTAGGACTCTAAACCAAGTTTCATGCAACATGAGTGCTTATAAGTTCCTCAATGAGCTTTGTACAAGTTTCACGAACTTATGAAACATCTAACAACGCGTTTCTAGGACTCTAAACCAAGTTTCATGCAACATGAGTGCTTATAAGTTCTCCAATGAGCTTTGTACAAGTTTGACGAACGTATGAAACATCTTACAACGCGTTTCTAGGACTCTAAACCAAGTATCATGCAACATGAGTGTTTATAAGTGTCTCAATGATCTTTGTATAAGTTTGACGAACTTATGAAACATCTAACAACGCGTTTCTAGGACTCTAAACCAAGTTTCATGCAAGATGAGTGCTTATAAGTTCCTCAATGAGCTTTGTACAAGTTTCACGAACTTATGAAACATCTAAGAACGTGTTTCAAGGACTCTAAACCAAGTTTCATGCAACATGAGTTTTTATAAGTACCTCAATGTTCTTTGTACAAGTTTGATGAACGTATGGAACATCTAACAACGTGTTTCTAGGACTCTAAACCAAGTTTCACGCAACATGAGTGCTTATAAGTTCCTCAATGAGCTTTGTATAAGTTTGCAGAACGTATGAAACATCTAACAACGCGTTTCTAGGACTCTAATCCAAGTTTCATGCAACATGAGTGCTTATAAGTGTCTCAATGAGCTTTGTACAAGTTGACGAACTTATGAAACATCTAACAACGCGTTTCTAGTACTCTAAACCAAGTTTCTGTTAGAATTTAAGAGAATAGACCGAGAGTATTTGAGATTAAGAGAGATTTGGGTTCGAATGTTCTTCATGTTCTTGAAGAACATAAAGAGAAATTAGAGAGAGAATATAGAGAATAGATTTTCATTTCATAAGTGTGTTAAATTCAAATTACACAAGGAGATAACATATATCAAACATAAGGCTAGAAGAAGAAGTCTCCAACGGCTAGATTTCAAACAGCAACAAGGGGACCACTCCTTTTTCCTTTGGTCCATAGCTCTAACGGCTCTTTATTCAGTTGATATAGTCGACTACATGGTTCAACTACATTGAGATATAGTTGACTACATGACTCAACTACATTGTGATGTAGTCGACTATATGTATTAACTACCTTGGTATAGACACTTCAATACTCCCCCGCAAGCTTAGCCTAATGCAATGGATAAGCTTGGAACCTGCATACCCTTGCCTCATTAAAAACCTTGGTGAGAAAACTCATTGGGACAAAACTCACCTAAGGGAAAAGAGTACAAAGATATGCGGTTAGGGACTTAGGCTTTAGAAGCCATTGTGAGTCCAAGTCTTGGTAGAATTGACTCACACACTTTCAAGCTTGAGGATTTGGTGAAGATGTTCGCGAGTTGGTCTTGGCTCTTGGTGTAACACGGTAGAATGGTGCCCTTGACCATTTGCTCTCTAACCTTGTGACAATCCACCTCTATGTGTTTGGTTCTCTCATAAAAAACCGAATTAGATGCAATGTGAATAGCCGCTTGGTTGTCACAATGCATGGTCATTGGAGCCTCAATCCTGACACCCAAGTCTCCGAGTAGATTCTTGATCCACATAAGTTCTTGAGTTAGTTTCCTCATGGCTCGGTATTCGGCTTCCGCGGTGGAGCATGATACGATCTTTTGCTTCTTGGTCTTCCACGTCACAAGGTTCCTTCCAATCAAAGTGCAATAGCCGTTTGTGGACCTCCTATCTTCAACATCACCGACATAATCCGCATCACAATAGCCAACCACTTCGGTGTTTTTGTTACATCCCATCCAAATACCCAAGTCATAAATTCCTTTGATGTAGCTCAAGATTCTTTCAAGCATCTTCCAATGGTGTATCTTGGGCTTTTGCATTTGTTGAGCCACTTGGTTCACGGCAAAGCAAAGATCCGGCCTTGTAATGGTCAAGTAGATTAGCTTCCCCACAATCTTCCTAAAGAGCTTCGGGTCTTTGAAGGGCTTGTCTTCTTCACTTCCTTCTTTGATGACTTTGTAGCCTTCTTCAATAGGAGTTTTGGCCTTCTTTGTACCTATTATATTGACACCACTCAAAAGATCATGTGTGTACTTCCTTTGGGAAAGAAATACACCTTCTTCGGATCTACACACTTCTATCCCAAGGAAGTACTTAAGTTTCCCAAGGTCCTTAATATCAAATTTAGATTTCAAATAGTCTTTAGTGTTTTTAATACCTTCCTTTTTGTTTCCGGAGATGGTGATATCATCTACATAGACAAGGACCACCACAATACCTTCTTGGCTTGTTTTGGTGAACAAGGTATGTTCCACATGAGATCTTTTGAATCCTTTATCCATTAGGGTTGAGCTAAGCTTATGGTATCAAGCTCTAGGTGATTGCTTGAGTCCATAGATGGCTTTCTTTAGTCTCAAGACCTTTCCCGGAGCAATTGTGTGTTCTAGACCCAGTGGTGGTGTCATGTAAACTTCTTCTTCAAGTTCTCCTTGTAGGAAAGCATTCTTGACATCCATTTGAAACAAATCCCAAGAGAGGTTAGTGGCTAGTGAGAGAATGATCCTTATGGAGTGAAGTTTTGCAACCGGGGCAAACGTGTACAAGTAGTCTTCTCCGTAGGTTTGAGTGAATCCCCGAGCTACTAACGGTGCCTTGTGTCTCTCAATTTCACCATTACTATGACACGTGATTGTGAAAATGTACCTTGAGCTCACGGCTCTCTTTCCTTTTGGGAGATCGGTCTCATAGTATGTTCCATTATCTTCCATGGCTTTGTTCTCATCTTTGACCGCATCAATCCATACTTGGTCCTTCATGGCTTCTTCATATGATTGTGGTATGTGGTGTTGATCCATGGCCGTGAGGAACACTTGATGCTCCATGGGAATAGTGGCTAAGGAGCATACGGCTTGAGTTGGGTGAGCTACGGCTTCTTGGTTGTAGTAGACTCTTGTGTTCTTCCAATTTGATGGAGGGTACTTGATTCTTGTGCTCCTTCTTAATGGGACCGCCACATCTTCTTGAAAACCAACATCTTCTTGAGAACCTCCTTGATTATGACCATCTTGATCACTTGGAAGAGTCTCGGATGTTGTAGATGGTTCGGCTTGTTGTTGTTGTTGAGGAGGATGGTTATCTTCTTGATCACCATTTGATTCTCCCCCGGCCTCTTGAGCGTCTTGATCATGATGATTGTTCTCCCCCGTATGATCAAGGGGGGTTTCTTGATGTGGTTCTTCTTCAAAACTCATACCAAGATTCTTCATAAGGTTCCGGAGACTTGTGGCCTTGTCTATGACTACCTCGGGAAGGTCTTTGACACTTTCCCAATTGTTCCCTTCATAGAAGCTTTTCCCTTCCAAGAACTTGACATCTCTAGACACTAGGACCCGTCTTGTCTCCGGGACATAGCATTTGTACCCCTTTTGTGTGCTTGAATACCCAATGAACATCGCATTTACACTCTTTGCCTCAAGCTTGTTCCTTTGCTCACTAGGGACAAACACAAAACACACACAACCAAATACTCTTAAATGTTCTATTTGAGGTTTAGTTTTATTCAAAACTTCAAAAGGAGATTGATTATTTAAGAGGTGAGTAGGGGTTCGATTGATGAGATAACACGCGGTTAAAACACCATCCGACCAAAACCGTTTTGGAATGTTCATGTGGAACATCATGGACCGAGTAACCTCCATGAGGTGTCTATTCTTCCTCTCGGCCACACCGTTTTGTTGTGGTGTGTATGGGCAAGTTGTTTGATGAAGGATCCCATGATTGGATATGTGTTCTTTGAAAGTTCGTCTTGTGTACTCACCACCATTATCCGACCTAAAAATTTTAATCTTGGTTTGATAATGGTTAGTTACATAGTTTTGAAATTGTTTAAAAGCTTCTAAGACCTTATCCTTTGATTGTAAAAGTGTAACCCAAGTGTATTTTGAAAATTCATCAATAAAAGTGACAAAGTATGTGTGATTATCTCTTGATTTACTAGGAGAAGACCACACATCCGAGTGCACAAGTTCAAAAGGCTTGTAAATTGTTGTTAATTTTTGAAAAACGGTTCAGCAATGTTTGCCCAAAATACAAGCTTCACAAGTTTGATGATCAAAAATCACATTTGGTAAAAGGGTTTTTAAAGCTTTTAAATGAGGATGACCAAGTCTAAAATGCCAAATAACATTGTTTGCTTCGGCTAAAACCGATCTAAAAGCATGACAAAATAAAGAACTAGAATTGTTTTCATCTAAGAAATAAAGATCTCCTCTTGTGATCCCCTTGCCGATGATCCTTTCACTCTTAATATCATGAAAGAGTACATCATTAAGACCAAAAATAACATTACAATTTAAATCCTTAGCAATACGTTTAACGGATATAAGATTAGAAGTGAAACTCGGCATATAAAGGGATTGAGAATCCTTATCAAACAATTTCAAATCTCCTAACCCTTCTATAGGTATCTTACTCCCATTAGCAATTATGACATTACCTAAAACCGGTCTAATGTTACTAATCAAGTCACGGTTGCTAATCATATGGTGAGAAGCTCCGGAGTCTATTATGATCGGTTTAAAGGTTCTATTGTCTATGTGTTGAGCACGAAGGGAGTAAGCATTAAGAGAGTAGGGATTATGGATGATACCGTTGCCCTTAAGGGCCTTGATGAGAGCTTCCAAGTCGGATCTCCTCACAAATTCATCGGTGTAAGGCACAATGGTCGTGGACTCCTCATCCTTGTCTTTACCGGTTTGGTGAGAGCTACTTGTGCTTGCTTTGCTCGCGGTGTCATCACTTGAGAAGTGAGCTCTTGCTTCCTTGAACTTGGCCGGCTTGAGATGAGGTTGAAGAATCCAACACTTTTCCTTTGAGTGACCCCTCTTCTTGCAATGTTCACAAGTCATAGACCTCCTTTCGTCATAGGACTTAGCCGAGGGCTTGCTTGTGTTGGTGGTTGGAGGCTTGTAGGCAACCTTGTTGGCGGTGACAAGTTCCTTCTTATGATCAAAGAGCTCAATAGATCCTTGTTCCCTTTGGAGTTGAGAGCATATCTCATCAAGGTTTGGAAGAGTCTCGGCTCTAAGGAGATGCTTGATAAGGTCTTTGTAGCTTGGATTGAGTGTGTGCAAGAGTCCAAAGACTATGTCTTCTTTCCTTCTCTTGTTGAGGATCTTTGCATCCACCGTGAAGGGCCTAAGCATTTCTAGCTCGGCCGAGAACCTTTTGGTCTTCTTGAAAGCTCTTCATGAGGTCGGAGTCAACATCCTCCGCCTCTAAGTCAACATCGGTTGAGAGCTCTTGCTTCTTGAGGATATGACCGAATAGGCCTTTTCCATGTAGATTTGTCTTCATGGTCCTAGCCCATAGCAAGTAGTTTATCCCTTTGAGAGTCACGGACATAAGATCTTCTTAGATTCCTTGTCTTCCATGGTTAAGACTTGAGATTTGAAGTGAAAAAGGTTTGGTCTTTGAGACTTAGCTTTGAAAAGCTTAGATCTTTGAGGAAAGACCGAGAATTTGAGAAGATGAGAGCTTGAATCTTGTGAAAGAAATGGGCTATAATCTTCTTAAGGAACCGAGTATCGAGTTACCGAGAATCACCGAGTGTCGAGAACCGAGAATCAAAACCGAATGAAATGAAAAGTATTGAAAGAGATTAGAGTATAATAGCGGAAGAGATTTAAGGTTTCAAGAGCTTAAAGCTCTGATACCATGTAAGAATTTAAGAGAATAGACCGAGAGTATTTGAGATTTAGGAGAGATTTGGGTTTGAATGTTCTTCATGTTCTTGAAGAACATAAAGAGAAATTAGAGAGAGAATATAGAGAATAGATTTTCATTTCATAAGTGTGTTAAACTCAAATTACACAAGGAGATAACATATATCAAACATAAGGCTAGAAGAAGAAGTCTCCAACGGCTAGATTTCAAACAGCAACAAGGGGACCACTCCTTTGTCCTTTGGTCCATAGCTCTAACGGCTCTTTAGTCGGTTGATATAGTCGGCTACATGGTTCAACTACATTGAAATATAGTTGACTACATGACTCAATAGTTTCATGCAACATGAGTGCTTATAAGTTCCTCAATGAGCTTTGTACAAGTTTCACGAACTTATCAAACATCTAACAACGCGTTTCTAGGACTCTAAACCAAGTTTCATGCAAGATGAGTGCTTATAAGTGTCTCGATTAGCTTTGTACAAGTTTGACGAACGTATGAAACATCTAACAAAGCGTTTCTAGGACTCTAAACCAAGTTTCACGCAACATGAGTGCTTATAAGTTCCTCAATGAGCTTTGTACAAGTTTGACGAACGTATGAATCATCTAACAACCTGTTTCTAGGATTCTAAACAAAGTTTCATGCAACATGAGTGCTTATAAGTTCCTCAATGAGCTTTGTACACGTTTGACAAACGTATGAAACATCTAACAACGCGTTTCTAGGACTCTAAACCAAATTTCATGCAACATGAGAGCTTATAAGTTCCTCAATGAGCTTTGTACAAGTTTCACGAACTTATGAAACATCTAAGAACGTGTTTCAAGGACTCTAAACCAAGTTTCATGCAACATGAGTTTTTATAAGTACCTCAATGTGCTTTGTACAAGTTTGACGAACGTATGGAACATTTAACAACGTGTTTCTAGGACTCTAAACCAAGTTACACGCAACATGAGTGCTTATAAGTTCCTCAATGAGCTTTGTACAAGTTTGACGAACGTATGAAACATCTAACAACGCGTTTCTAGGACTCTAATCCAAGTTTCATGCAACATGAGTGCTTATAAGTTCCTCAATGAGCTTTGTACAAGTTTCACGAACTTATGAAACATCTAACAACGCGTTTCTAGGACTCAAAACAAAGTTTCATGCAACATAAGTGCTTATAAGTTCCTCAATGAGCTTTGTACAAGTTTCACGAACTTATGAAACATCTAACAACGCGTTTCTAGGACTCTAAATCAAGTTTCATGCAACATGAGTGCTTATAAGTTCCTCAACGAGCTTTGTACAAGTTTCACGAACTTATGAAACATCTAACAACGCGTTTCTAGGACTCTAAACAAAGTTTCATGCAACATGAGAGCTTATAAGTTCCTCAATGAGCTTTGTACAAGTTTAACGAACGTATGAAATATCTAACAACGCGTTTCTAGGACTATAAACCAAGTTTCATGCAACATGAGTGCTTATAAGTTCCTCAATGAGCTTTGTAAAAGTTTCACAAACTTATGAAACATTTGACAACGCGTTTCTAGGACTCTAAACCAAGTTTCATGCAACATGAGTGCTTATAAGTTCCTCAATGAACTTTGTGTAAGTTTGACGAACGTATGAAACATCTTACAACGCGTTTCTAGGACTCTAAACCAAGTTTCATGCAACATAAGTGTTTATAAGTGTCTCAATGAGCTTTGTACCAGTTTGACAAACTTATGAAACATCTAACAACGCGTTTCTAGGTCTCTAAACCAAGTTTCATGCAACATGAGTGCTTATAAGTTCCTCAATGAGCTTTGTACAAGTTTCACGAACTTATGAAACATCTAACAACGCGTTTCTAGGACTCTAAACCAAGTTTCATGCAACATGAGAGCTTATAAGTTCCTCAATGAGCTTTGTACAAGCTTGATGAACGTATGAATCATCTAACAACGCGTTTCAAGGACTCTAAACCAAGTTTCACGCAACATGAGTGCTTATAAGTTCCTCAATGAGCTTTGTACAAGTTTGACGAACTTATGAAACATCTAACAACGCGTTTCAAGGACTCTAAACCAAGTTTCATGCAACATGAGTGCTTATAAGTTCCTCAATGTGCTTTGTACAAGTTTCACGAACTTATGAAACATCTAACAACGCGTTTCTAGGACTCTAAACCAAGTTTCATGCAACATGAGTGCTTATAAGTGTCCCATTTAGCTTTGTACAAGTTTGACAAACGTATGAAACATCTAACAACGTGTTTCCAGGACTCTAAACTAAGTTTCATGCAACATGAGTGCTTATAAGTTCCTCAATGAGCTTTGTACAAGTTTCACGAACTTATGAAACATCTAACAAAGCGTTTCTAGGACTCTAAACAAAGTTTCATGCAACATAAGTGCTTATAAGTTCCTCAATGAGCTTTATACAAGTTTCACGAACTTATGAAACATCTAACAACGCGTTTCTAGGACTTTAAACCAAGTTTCATGCAACATGAGAGCTTATAAGTTCCTCAATGAGCTTTGTACAAGTTTGATGAACGTATGAATCATCTAACAACGCTTTTCAAGGACTCTAAACCAAGTTTCACGCAACATGAGTGCTTATAAGTTCCTCAATGAGCTTTGTACAAGTTTGACGAACTTATGAAACATCTAACTACGCGTTTCAAGGACTCTAAACCAAGTTTCATGCAACATGAGTGCTTATAAGTTCCTCAATGTGCTTTGTACAAGTTTCACGAACTTATGAAACATCTAACAACGCGTTTCTAGGACTCTAAACAAAGTTTCATGCAACATAAGTGCTTATTAGTTCCTCAATGAGCTTTGTACAAGTTTCACGAACTTATGAAACATCTAACAACGCGTTTCTAGGACTCTAAACCAAGTTTCATGCAACATGAGTGCTTATAAGTGTCCCATTTAGCTTTGTACAATTTTGACAAACGTATGAAACATCTAACAACGTGTTTCCAGGACTCTAAACTAAGTTTCATGCAACATGAGTGCTTATAAGTTCCTCAATGAGCTTTGTACAAGTTTCACGAACTTATGAAACATCTAACAACGCGTTTCTAGGACTCTAAACCAGGTTTCATGCAACATGAGAGCTTATAATTTACTCAATGGGCTTTATTCAAGTTTGACGAACGTATGAAACATCTAAGAACGCGTTTCTAGGACTCTAAACCAAGTTTAATGCAACATGAATTCTTATAAGTATCTCAATGAGCTTTGTATAAGTTTGACGAACGTATGAAACATCTAACAACGCGTTTCTAGGACTCTAAACCAAGTTTCATGCAACATGAGTGTTTATAAGTGTCTCAATGAGCTTTGTACAAGTTGACGAACTTAAGAAACATTTATCAACGCTTTTCTAGTACTCTAAACCAAGTTTCATGCAACATGAGTGCTTATAAGTTCCTCAATGAGCTTTGTACAAGTTTCATGAACTTATGAAACATCTTACAACGTGTTTCTAGGACTCTAAACCAAGTTTCATGTAACATGAGTGCTTATCAGGGTCTCAATTAGCTTTGTACAGGTTTGACGAACGTATGAAACATCTAACAACGCGTTTCTAGGACTCCAAACCAAGTTTGACACAACATGAGTGCTTATAAGTTCCTCAATGAGCTTTGTACAAGTTTGACGAACGTATGAAACATCTAACAAAGCGTTTCTAGGACTCTAAACCAAGTTTCACGCAACATGAGTGCTTATAAGTTCCTCAATGAGCTTTGTACAAGTTTGACGAACGTATGAATCATCTAACAACCTGTTTCTAGGATTCTAAACAAAGTTTCATGCAACATGAGTGCTTATAAGTTCCTCAATGAGCTTTGTACACGTTTGACAAACGTATGAAACATCTAACAACGCGTTTCTAGGACTCTAAACCAAATTTCATGCAACATGAGAGCTTATAAGTTCCTCAATGAGCTTTGTACAAGTTTCACGAACTTATGAAACATCTAAGAACGTGTTTCAAGGACTCTAAACCAAGTTTCATGCAACATGAGTTTTTATAAGTACCTCAATGTGCTTTGTACAAGTTTGACGAACGTATGGAACATTTAACAACGTGTTTCTAGGACTCTAAACCAAGTTACACGCAACATGAGTGCTTATAAGTTCCTCAATGAGCTTTGTACAAGTTTGACGAACGTATGAAACATCTAACAACGCGTTTCTAGGACTCTAATCCAAGTTTCATGCAACATGAGTGCTTATAAGTTCCTCAATGAGCTTTGTACAAGTTTCACGAACTTATGAAACATCTAACAACGCGTTTCTAGGACTCAAAACAAAGTTTCATGCAACATAAGTGCTTATAAGTTCCTCAATGAGCTTTGTACAAGTTTCACGAACTTATGAAACATCTAACAACGCGTTTCTAGGACTCTAAATCAAGTTTCATGCAACATGAGTGCTTATAAGTTCCTCAACGAGCTTTGTACAAGTTTCACGAACTTATGAAACATCTAACAACGCGTTTCTAGGACTCTAAACAAAGTTTCATGCAACATGAGAGCTTATAAGTTCCTCAATGAGCTTTGTACAAGTTTAACGAACGTATGAAATATCTAACAACGCGTTTCTAGGACTATAAACCAAGTTTCATGCAACATGAGTGCTTATAAGTTCCTCAATGAGCTTTGTAAAAGTTTCACAAACTTATGAAACATTTGACAACGCGTTTCTAGGACTCTAAACCAAGTTTCATGCAACATGAGTGCTTATAAGTTCCTCAATGAACTTTGTGTAAGTTTGACGAACGTATGAAACATCTTACAACGCGTTTCTAGGACTCTAAACCAAGTTTCATGCAACATAAGTGTTTATAAGTGTCTCAATGAGCTTTGTACCGGTTTGACAAACTTATGAAACATCTAACAACGCGTTTCTAGGTCTCTAAACCAAGTTTCATGCAACATGAGTGCTTATAAGTTCCTCAATGAGCTTTGTACAAGTTTCACGAACTTATGAAACATCTAACAACGCGTTTCTAGGACTCTAAACCAAGTTTCATGCAACATGAGAGCTTATAAGTTCCTCAATGAGCTTTGTACAAGCTTGATGAACGTATGAATCATCTAACAACGCGTTTCAAGGACTCTAAACCAAGTTTCACGCAACATGAGTGCTTATAAGTTCCTCAATGAGCTTTGTACAAGTTTGACGAACTTATGAAACATCTAACAACGCGTTTCAAGGACTCTAAACCAAGTTTCATGCAACATGAGTGCTTATAAGTTCCTCAATGTGCTTTGTACAAGTTTCACGAACTTATGAAACATCTAACAACGCGTTTCTAGGACTCTAAACCAAGTTTCATGCAACATGAGTGCTTATAAGTGTCCCATTTAGCTTTGTACAAGTTTGACAAACGTATGAAACATCTAACAACGTGTTTCCAGGACTCTAAACTAAGTTTCATGCAACATGAGTGCTTATAAGTTCCTCAATGAGCTTTGTACAAGTTTCACGAACTTATGAAACATCTAACAAAGCGTTTCTAGGACTCTAAACAAAGTTTCATGCAACATAAGTGCTTATAAGTTCCTCAATGAGCTTTATACAAGTTTCACGAACTTATGAAACATCTAACAACGCGTTTCTAGGACTTTAAACCAAGTTTCATGCAACATGAGAGCTTATAAGTTCCTCAATGAGCTTTGTACAAGTTTGATGAACGTATGAATCATCTAACAACGCTTTTCAAGGACTCTAAACCAAGTTTCACGCAACATGAGTGCTTATAAGTTCCTCAATGAGCTTTGTACAAGTTTGACGAACTTATGAAACATCTAACTACGCGTTTCAAGGACTCTAAACCAAGTTTCATGCAACATGAGTGCTTATAAGTTCCTCAATGTGCTTTGTACAAGTTTCACGAACTTATGAAACATCTAACAACGCGTTTCTAGGACTCTAAACAAAGTTTCATGCAACATAAGTGCTTATTAGTTCCTCAATGAGCTTTGTACAAGTTTCACGAACTTATGAAACATCTAACAACGCGTTTCTAGGACTCTAAACCAAGTTTCATGCAACATGAGTGCTTATAAGTGTCCCATTTAGCTTTGTACAATTTTGACAAACGTATGAAACATCTAACAACGTGTTTCCAGGACTCTAAACTAAGTTTCATGCAACATGAGTGCTTATAAGTTCCTCAATGAGCTTTGTACAAGTTTCACGAACTTATGAAACATCTAACAACGCGTTTCTAGGACTCTAAACAAAGTTTCATGCAACATAAGTGCTTATAAGTTCCTCAATGAGCTTTGTACAAGTTTCACGAACTTATGAAACATCTAACAACGCGTTTCTAGGACTCTAAACCAAGTTTCATGCAACATGAGTGCTTATAAGTGTCCCATTTAGCTTTGTACAAGTTTGAAAAACGTATGAAACATCTAACAACGTGTTTCCAGGACTCTAAACTAAGTTTCATGCAACATGAGTGCTTATAAGTTCCTCAATGAGCTTTGTACACGTTTCAAAAACTTATGAAACATCTATCAACACGTTTCTAGGACTCTAAACCAAGTTTCATGCAACATGAGAGCTCTTAAGTTCTTCAATGAGCGTTGTACAAGTTTGACAAACGTATGAAACATCTAACAACGCGTTCTTAGGACTCTAAACCAAGTTTCATGCAACATGAGTGCTTATAAGTTCCTCAATGAGCTTTGTACAAGTTTGACGAACGTATGAAACATCTAACAACTCGTTTCTAGGACTCTAAACCAAGTTTCATGCAACATCAGTGTTTATAAGTGTCTCAATGAGCTTTGTACAAGTTTCAAGAACTTATGAAAAATCTAACAACTCGTTTCTAGGACTCTAAACCAAGTTTCATGCAACATTAGAGCTTATAAGTTCCTCAATGAGCTATGTACAAGTTTGACGAACGTATGAAACATCTAACAACGCGTTTCTAGGACTCTAAACCAAGTTTCATGCAACATGAGTGCTTATAAGTTCCTCAATGAGCTTTGTACAAGTTTCACGAACTTATGAAACATCTAACAACGCGTTTCTAGGACTCTAAACCAAGTTTCATGCAACATGAGTGCTTATAAGTTCCTCAATGAGCTTTGTACAAGTTTCACGAACTTATGAAACATCTAACAACTCGTTTCTAGGACTCTAAACCAAGTTTCATGCAACATGAGTTCTTATAAGTTCCTCAATGAGCTTTGTACAAGTTGACGAACTTATGAAACATCTAACAACGCGTTTCTAGGACTCTAAATCAAGTTTCATGCAACATGAGTGCTTATAAGTTCCTCAATGAGCTTTGTACAAGTTTCACGAACTTATGAAACATCTAACAACTCGTTTCTAGGACTCTAAACCAAGTTTCATGCAACATGAGTTCTTATAAGTTCCTCAATGAGCTTTGTACAAGTTTACGAACTTATGAAACATCTAACAACGCGTTTCTAGGACTCTAAACCAAGTTGCATGCAACATGAGTTCTTATAAGTTCCTCAATGAGCTTTGTACACGTTTCAAAAACTTATGAAACATCTATCAACACGTTTCTAGGACTCTAAACCAAGTTTCATGCAACATGAGAGCTTTTAAGTTCTTCAATGAGCGTTGTACATGTTTGACGAACGTATGAAACATCTAACAACGCGTTTCTGGGACTCTAAACCAAGTTTCATGCAACATGAGTGCTTATAAGTTCCTTAATGAGCTTTGTACAAGTTTGACGAACGTATGAAACATCTAACAACTCGTTTCTAGGACTCTAAACCAAGTTTCATGCAACATCAATGTTTATAAGTGTCTCAATGAGCTTTGTACAAGTTTGAAGAACTTATGAAAAATCTAACAACTCGTTTCTAGGACTCTAAACCAAGTTTCATGCAACATTAGAGCTTATAAGTTCCTCAATGAGCTATGTACAAGTTTGACGAACGTATGAAACATCTAACAACGCGTTTCTAGGACTCTAAACTAAGTTTCATGCAACATGAGTGCTTAAAAGTTCCTCAATGAGCTTTGTACAAGTTTCACGAACTTATGAAACATCTAACAACGCGTTTCTAGGACTCTAAACCAAGTTTCATGCAACATGAGTGCTTATAAGTTCCTCAATGAGCTTTGTACAAGTTTCACGAACTTATGAAACATCTAACAACTCGTTTCTAGGACTCTAAACCAAGTTTCATGCAACATGAGTTCTTATAAGTTCCTCAATGAGCTTTGTACAAGTTGACGATCTTATGAAACATCTAACAACGCGTTTCTATGACTCTAAACCAAGTTTCATGCAACATGAGTGCTTATAAGTTCCTCAATGAGCTTTGTACACGTTTCACAAACTTATGAAACATCTATCAACGCATTTCTAGGACTCTAAACAAAGTTTCATGCAACATGAAAGCTTTTAAGTTCTTCAATGAGCGTTGTACAAGTTTGACGAACGTATGAAACATCTAACAACTCGTTTCTAGAACTCTAAACCAAGTTTCATGCAACATGAGTGCTTATAAGTTCCTCAATGAGCTTTGTACAAGTTTCACGAACTTATGAAACATCTAACAACTCGTTTCTAGGACTCTAAACCAAGTTTCATGCAACATGAGTTCTTATAAGTTCCTCAATGAGCTTTGTACAAGTTGACGAACTTATGAAACATCTAACAACGCGTTTCTAGGACTCTAAATCAAGTTTCATGCAACATGAGTGCTTATAAGTTCCTCAATGAGCTTTGTACAAGTTTCACGAACTTATGAAACATCTAACAACTCGTTTCTAGGACTCTAAACCAAGTTTCATGCAACATGAGTTCTTATAAGTTCCTCAATGAGCTTTGTACAAGTTTACGAACTTATGAAACATCTAACAACGCGTTTCTAGGACTCTAAACCAAGTTTCATGCAACATGAGTGCTTATAAGTTCCTCAATGAGCTTTGTACACGTTTCAAAAACTTATGAAACATCTATCAACACGTTTCTAGGACTCTAAACCAAGTTTCATGCAACATGAGAGCTTTTAAAATCTTCAATGAGCGTTGTACAAGTTTGACGAACGTATGAAACATCTAACAACTCGTTTCTAGAACTCTAAACCAAGTTTCATGCAACATGAGTGCTTATAAGTTCCTCAATGTCCTTTGTACAAGTTTCACGAACTTATGAAACATCTAACAACGCGTTTCTAGGACTCTAAACCAAGTTTCATGCAACATGAGAGCTTATAAGTTCCCCAATGAGCTTTGTTAAATTTGAAGAACGTATAAAACATCTAAAAACGCGTTTCTAGGACTCTAAACAAAATTACATGCAACATGAATGTTTATAAGTGTCTCAATGAGCTTTGTACAAGTTTGACGAACTTATGAAACATCTAACAATGCATTTCTTGGACTCTAAACCAAGTTTCATGTAACATGAGTGCTTATAAGTATCTCAATGAGCTTTGTACAAGTTTGACGAACCTATGAAACATCTAACAACGCGTTTCTAGGACTCTAAACCAAGTTTCATGCAACATGAGAGCTTATAAGTTCCTCAATCAGATTTGTACAAGTTTGACGAACGTATGAAACATCTAACAACTCGTTTCTAGGACTCTAAACCAAGTTTCATGCAACATCAGTGTTTATAAGTGTCTCAATGAGCTTTGTGCAAGTTTGAAGAACTTATGAAAAATCTAACAACTCGTTTCTAGGATTCAAAACCAAGTTTCTTGCAACATTAGAGCTTATAAGTTCCTCAATGAGCTATGTACAAGTTTGACGAACGTATGAAACATCTAACAATGCGTTTCTAGGAATCTAAACCAAGTTTCATGCAACATGAGAGATTTTAAGTTCTTCAATGAGCGTTGTACAAGTTTGACGAACGTATGAAACATCTAACAACGCGTTTCTAGGACTCTAAACCAAGTTTCATGCAACATGAGTGCTTATAAGTTCCTCAATGTGCTTTGTACAAGTTTCACGAACTTGTGAAACATCTAAAAACGCATTTCTAGGATTCTAAACCAAGCTTCATGCAACATGAAAGCTTATAAGTTCCTCAATGAGCTTTGTTCAAGTTTGAAGAACGTATGAAACATCTAACAACGCGTTTCTAAGACTCTAAACCAGGTTTCATGCAACATGAATGTTTATAAGTGTCTCAATGAGCTTTGTACAAGTTTGACGAACTTATGAAACATCTAACAACGCGTTTCTAGGACTCTAAACCAAGTTTCATGCAACATGAGATCTTATAAGTTCCTCAATGAGCTTTGTTCAAGTTTGAAGAACGTATGAAACATCTAACAACGCGTTTCTAGGACTCTAAACCAAGTTTCATGCAACATGAGAGCTTATAAGTTCCTCAATGAGATTTGTACAAGTTTGACGAACGTATGAAACATCTAACAACGCGTTTCCAGGACTCTAAACCATGTTTCATGCAACATGAGTGCTTATAAGTGTCTCAATGAGCTTTGTACAACTTTCACGAACTTATGAAACATCTAACAACGCGTTTCTAGGACTCTAAACAAAGTTTCATGCAACATGAGAGCTTATAATTTCCTCAATGAACTTTGTACAAGTTTGACGAACGTATGAAACATATAACAACTCGTTTCTACGACCTTAAACTAAGTTTCATGCTACATGAGTGCTTATAAGTTCCTCTAAAGCTTTATACAAGTTTGAAGAACGTATGAAACATATATTAACGCGTTTCTAGGACTCTAAACCAAGTTTCATGCAACATGAGTGATTATAAGTATCTCAATGAGCTTTGTACAAGTTTGACGAACTTATGAAACATCTAACAACTCGTTTCTAGGACTCTAAACCAAGTTTCATGCAACATGAGAGCTTATAAGTATCTCAATGAGCTTTGTACAAGTTTGACGAACTTATGAAACCTCTAACAACTCGTTTCTAGGACTCTAAACCAAGTTTCATGCAACATGAGAGCTTATAATTAAGTTCCTCAATGAGCTTTGTACAAGTTTGACCAACGTATGAAACATCTAACAACGCGTTTCTAGGACTCTGAACCAAGTTTCATGCAACATGAGTGCTTATAAGTTCCTCAATGAGCTTTGTACAAGTTTGACGAACTTATGAAACATCTAACAACGCGTTTCTAAGACTCTAAACCAAGTTTCATGCAACATGAGTGCTTATAATTTCCTCAATGAGCTTTGTACAAGTTTGAAGAACGTATGAAACATCTTACAACGCGTTTCTAGGACTATAAACCAAGTTTCATGCAATATGAGTGCTTATAAGTTTCTCAATGAGCTTTGTACAAGTTTCACAAACTTATGAAACATCTAACAACGCGTTTCTATGACTCTAAACCAAGTTTCATGCAACATGAGTGCTTATAATTTCCTCAATGAGATTTGTACAAGTTTGAAGAACGTATGAAACATCTTACAACGCGTTTCTAGGACTCTAAACCAAGTTTCATGCAACATGAGTGCTTATAATTTCCTCAATCAGCTTTGTACAAGTTTCACGAACTTATGAAATATCTAACAACGCGTTTCTAGGACTCTAAACAAAATTTCATGCAACATGAGAGATTATAAGTTCCTCAATGAGCTTTGTACAAGTTTGACGAACGTATGAAACATCTAACAACGCGTTTCTAGGACTCTAAACCATGTTTAATGCAATATGAGTGCTTATAAGTATCTCAATGAGCTTTGTATAAGTTTGATGAACTTATGCAACTTCTAACAAATCGTTTCTAGGACTATAAACCAAGTTTCATGCAACATGAGAGCTTATAAGTTCATCAATGGGTTTTGTACAAGTTTGACGAACGTATGAAAAATCTAACAACGTGTTTCTAGGATTCTAAACCAAGTTTCATGCAACATGAGTGCTTATAAGTTCCTCAATGAGCTTTGTACAAGTTTCACGAACTTATGAAACATCTAACAACACGTTTCTAGGACTCTAAACCAAGTTTCACGCAACATGAGTGCTTATAAGTTCCTCAATGAGCTTTGGACAAGTTGGTCGAACGTCTGTAACATCTAACAACGTGTTTCTAGGACTCTAAACCAAGTTTCATGCAACATGAGAGCTTATAAGTTCATCAATGAGCTTTGTACAAGTTTGACGAACGTATGAAACATCTAACAACGCGTTTCTACGACTCTAAACTATGTTTCATGCAACATGAGTGCTTAAAAGTTCCTAAATGAGCTTTGTACAAGTTTCATGAACTTATGAAACATCTAACAACGCGTTTCTAGGATTCTAAACCAAGTTTCATGCAACATGAGAGCTTATAAGTTCCTCTATGAGCTTTGTACAAGTTTGAAGAACGTATGAAACATCTAACAATGCGTTTCTAGGACTCTAAACCAAGTTTCACGCAACATGAGTGCTTATAAGTATCTCAATGAGCTTTCTACAAGTTTGACGAACTTATGAAACATCTAACAACGCGTTTCTAGGATTCTAATAGAACTTTTATGCAACATGAGTGATTATATGTGTCTCAATGAACTTTGTACAAGTTGACGAACTAATGAAACATTTAACAACGCTTTTCTAGTACTCTAAACCAAGTTTCATGCAACATGAGTGCTTATAAGTTCCTCAATGAGCTTTGTACAAGTTTGACGAACGTATGAAACATCTAACAACGTGTTTCTAGGACTCTAAACAAAGTTTCATGCAACATGAGTGCTTATAAGTTCATCAACGAGCTTTGTACAAGTTTCACAAACTTATGAAACATCTAACAACGCGTTTCTAGGGCTCTAAACAAAGTTTCATGCAACATGAGAGATTATAAGTTCCTCAATGAGCTTTGTACAAGTTTGACGAACGTATGAAACATCTAACAACGTGTTTCTAGGACTCTAAACCAAGTTTCATGCAACATGAGTGCTTATTAGTTCCTCAATGATCTTTGTACAAGTTTCACGAACTTATGAAACATCTAAAAATGCGTTTCTAGGATTCTAAACCAAGTTTCATGCAACATGAGTGCTAATAAGTTCCTCAATGAGCTTTGTACAAGTTTGACGAACGTATGAAACATCTAACAACGAGTTTCTAGGACTCTAAACCAAGTTTCATGCAACATGAGTGTTTATAAGTGTCTCAATGAGCTTTGTACAAGTTTGACGGATTTATGAAACATCTAACAACGCGTTTCTAGGACTCTAAACCAAGTTTCATGCAACATGAGTTCTTATAAGTTCCTCAATGAGCTTTGTACAAGTTTCACGAACTTAAGAAACATCTAACAACGCTTTTCTAGTACTTTAAACCAAGTTTCATGCAACATTAATGTTTATAAGTGTCTCAATGAGCTTTGTACAAGTTTGACGAACTTATGAAACATCTAGCAACGCGTTTTTTGGTCTCTAATACAAGTTTCATGCAACATGAGTGATTATAAGTGTCTCAATGAGTTTTGTACAAGTTGACTAACTTATGAAACATCTAACAACGCTTTTCTACTACTCTAAACCAAGTTTCATGCAACATGAGTGCTTATAAGTTCCTCAATGAGCTTTGTACAAGTTTGACGAATTTATGAAACATCTAACAACGCGTTTCTAGGCCTCTAAACCAAGTTTCATGCAACATGAGTGCATATAAGTTCCTCAATGAGCTTTGTACAAGTTTCACGAACTTATGGAACATCTAACAACGCGTTTCTAGGACTCTAAACCAAGTTTCATGCAACATTAGTGTTTATAAGTGTCTCAATGAGCTTTGTACAAGTTTGACGAACTTATTAAACATCTAACAACGCGTTTCTTGGTCTCAAATACAAGTTTCATGCAACATGAGTGATTATAAGTGTCTCAATGAGCTTTGTACAAGTTGACGAACTTATGAAACATTTAACAACGCTTTTCTACTACTCTAAATCAAGTTTCATGCAACATGAGTGCTTATAAGTTCCTCAATGAGCTTTGTACAAGTTTCACGAACTTATGAAACATCTAACAACGCGTTTCTAGGACTCTAAACCAAGTTTCATGCAACATGAGTGCTTATAAGTGTCTCATTTAGCTTTGTACAAGTTTGACGAACGTATGAAACATCTAACAACGCGTTTCTGGGACTCTAAACCAAGTTTCACGCAACATGAGTGCTTATAAGTTCCTCAATGAGCTTTGTACAAGTTTGACGAAAGTATGAAACACCAACAACGTGTTTCTAGGACTCTAATCCAAGTTTCATGCAACATGAGTGATGATAAGTGTCTCAATGAGCTTTGTACAAGTTTGACGAACGTATGAAACATCTAACAACGCGTTTCTAGGACTCTAAACCAAGTTTCATGCATCATGAGTGTTTATAAGTTCCTCAATGAGCTTTGTACAAGTTTGACGATTGTATGAAACATCTAACAACATGTTTCTAGGACTCTAAACCAAGTTTCATGCAACATAAGTGTTTATAAGTTCCTCAATGAGCTTTGTACAAGTTTGACGAATGTATGAAACATCTAACAACGCGTTTCTAGGAATATAAACCAAGTTTCATGCAACATGAGTACTTAGAAGTTCCTCAATGAGCTTTGTACAAGTTTCACGAACTTATGAAACATCTAACAACGCGTTTCTAGAACTATAAACCAAGTTTCATGCAACATGAGTGCTTATAAGTGTCTCATTTAGCTTTGTACAAGTTTGACGAACGTATGAAACATCTAACAACGCGTTTCGGGACTCTAAACCAAGTTTCACGCAACATGAGTGCTTATAAGTTCCTCAATGAGCTTTGTACAAGTTTGACAAACGTATGAAACATCTAACAACGTGTTTCTAGGACTCTAAACCAAGTTTCATTCAACATGAGTGCTTATAAGTTCCTCAATGAGCTTTGTACAAGTTTGACGAACGTATGAAACATCTAACAACGCGTTTCTAGGTCTCTAAACCAAGTTTCATGCAACATGAGTGCTTATAAGTTCCTCAATGAGCTTTGTACAAGTTTCACGAACTTTATGAAACATCTAACAACGCGTTTCTAGGACTCTAAACCAAGTTTCATGCAACATGAGAGCTTATAAGTTCCCCAATGAGCTTTGTTAAATTTGAAGAACGTATAAAACATCTAAAAACGCGTTTCTAGGACTCTAAACAAAATTACATGCAACATGAATGTTTATAAGTGTCTCAATGAGCTTTGTACAAGTTTGACGAACTTATGAAACATCTAACAATGCATTTCTTGGACTCTAAACCAAGTTTCATGTAACATGAGTGCTTATAAGTATCTCAATGAGCTTTGTACAAATTTGACGAACTTATGAAACATCTAACAACGCGTTTCTAGGACTCTAAACCAAGTTTCATGCAACATGAGAGCTTATAAGTTCCTCAATGAGCTTTGTACAAGTTTGACGAAAGTATGAAACATCAAACAACGCGTTTCTAGGACTCTAAACCATGTTTCATGCAACATGAGTGCTTATAAGTTCCTCAATGAGCTTTGTACAAGTTTGACGAACTTATGAAACACCAACAACGTGTTTCTAGGACTCTAATCCAAGTTTCATGCAACATGAGTGATGATAAGTGTCTCAATGAGCTTTTTACAAGTTGACGAACTTATGAAACATTTAACAACGCTTTTCTAGTACTCTAAACCAAGTTTCATGCAACATGAGTGCTTATAAGTTCCTCAATGAGCTTTGTACAAGTTTTACGAACTTATGAAACATCTAATAAACGTGTTTCTAGGACTCTAAACCAAGTTTTATGCAACATGAGAGCTTATAAGTTCCTCAATGAGCTTTGTACAAGTTTGAAGAACGTATGAAACATTTTACAACGCGTTTCTAGGACTCTAAACCAAGTTTCATGCAATATGAGTGCTTGTAAGTTTCTCAATGAGCTTTGTACAAGTTCTACGAACTTATGAAACATCTAACAACTCGTTTCTAGGACTCTAAACCAAGTTTACTGCAACATGAGAGCTTATAAGTTCCTCAATGAGCTTTGTACAAGTTTGACGAACGTATGAAATATCTAACAACGCGTTTCTAGGACTCTAAACCAAGTTTCATGCATCATGAGTGCTGATAAGTTCCTCAATGAGCTTTGTACAAGTTTCACGAACTAATGAAACATCTAACAACGCGTTTCTAGGACTCTAAACAAAGTTTCATGCAACATGAGAGATTATAAGTTCCTCAATGAGCTTTGTACAAGTTTGACGAACGTATGAAACATCTAACAACGTGTTTCTAGGACTCTAAACCAAGTTTCACGCAATATGAGTGCTTATAAGTTCCTCAATGAGCTTTGTACAAGTTTGATGAACTTATGAAGCATCTAACAACACGTTTCTAGGACTCTAATCCAAGTTTTATTCAACATGAGTGATTATAAGTGTCTCAATGAACTTTGTACAAGTTGACGAACTTATGAATTATTTAACAACGCTTTTCTAGTACTCTAAACTAAGTTTCATGCAACATGAGTGCTTATAAATTCCTCAATGAGCTTTGTAAAAGTATTACGAACGTTTGAAACATCTAACAACGCGTTTCTAGGACTCTAAACCAAGTTTCATGCAACATGAGTGTTTATAAGTGTCTTAATGAGCTTTGTACAAGTTTGACGAACTTATGAAACATCTAACAACGCGTTTCAAGGACTCTAAACTAAGTTACATGCAACATGAGTGCTTATAAGTTCCTCAATGAGCTTTGTACAAGTTTCACGAACTTATGAAACATCTAACAACGCGTTTCTAGGACTCTAAACCAAGTTTCATGCAACATGAGTGTTTATAAGTGTCTCAATAAGTTTTTTACAAGTTTGACGAACTTATGAAACATCTAACAATGCGTTTCTAGGACTCTAAACCAAGTTTCACGCAACATGAGTGCTTAGAAGTTCCTAAATGAACTTTGTACAAGTTTGACGAAGTTATGAAACATCTAACAAAGTGCTTCTAGGACTCTAATCCAAGTTTCATGCAACATGAGTGATTATAAGTGTCTCAATGAGCTTTGTACAAGTTAACGAACTAATGAAACATTTAACAACGCTTTTCTACTACTCTAAACCAAGTTTCATGCAACATGAGTGCTTATAAGTTCCTCAATGAGCTTTGTACAAGTTTCACGAACTTATGAAACATCTAACAACGTGTTTCTAGGACTCTAAACAAAGTTTCACGCAACATGACTGCTTATAAGTTCCTCAATGGGCTTTGTACAAGTTTGACGAACGTATGAAACTTCTAACAACGTGTTTCTAGGACTCTAAACCAAGTTTGATGTAACATGAGTGCTTATAAGTTCCTCAATGATCTTTGTACAAGTTTGACGAACGTATGAAACATCTAACAACGCGTTTCTAGGACTCTATTACAAGTTTCATGCAACATGAGTGATTATAAGTGTCTCAATGAGCTTTGTTCAAGTTGACGAACTTATGAAACATTTAACAACGCTTTTCTAGTACTCTAAACCAAGTTTCATGCAACATGAGTGCTTATAAGTTCCTCAATGAGCTTTGTACAAGTTTCACGAACTTATGAAACATCTAACAACGCGTTTCTAGGACTCTAAAGAAAGTTTCATGCAACATGAGATATTATAAGTTCCTCAATGAGCTTTGTACAAGTTTGACGATCGTATGAAACATCTAACAACATGTTTCTAGGACTCTAAACCAAGTTTCATGCAACATAAGTGCTTATAAGTTCCTCAATTAGCTTTGTACAAGTTTGACGAATGTATGAAACATCTAACAACGCGTTTCTAGGACTATAAACCAAGTTTCATGCAACATGAGTACTTAGAAGTTCCTCAATGAGCTTTGTACAAGTTTCACAAACTTATGAAACATCTAACAACGCGTTTCTAGGACTCTAAACCAAGTTTCATGCAACATTAGTGCTTATAAGTTCCTCAATGAGCTTTGTACAATTTTGACGAACGTTTGAAACATCTAACAACGCGTTTCAAGGACTCTAAACCAAGTTTCATGCAACATGAGTGCTTATAAGTTCCTCAATGAGTTTTGTACAAGTTTGATGAACGTATGAAACATCTAACAACGCGTTTCTAGGACTCTAAAACAAGTTTCATGCAACATGAGTGTTTATAAGTGTCTCTATGAGCTTTGTACAAGTTTGACGAACTTATTAAACATCTAACAACGTGTTTCTAGGACTCTAAACCAAGTTTCATGAAACATGAGTGCTTATAAGTTCCTCAATGAGCTTTGTACAAGTTTCACGAACTTATGAAACATCTAACAACGCGTTTCTAGGACTCTAAACCAGGTTTCATGCAACATGAGAGCTTATAATTTACTCAATGGGCTTTATTCAAGTTTGACGAACGTATGAAACATCTAAGAACGCGTTTCTAGGACTCTAAACCAAGTTTAATGCAACATGAATTCTTATAAGTATCTCAATGAGCTTTGTATAAGTTTGACGAACGTATGAAACATCTAACAACGCGTTTCTAGGACTCTAAACCAAGTTTCATGCAACATGAGTGTTTATAAGTGTCTCAATGAGCTTTGTACAAGTTGACGAACTTAAGAAACATTTATCAACGCTTTTCTAGTACTCTAAACCAAGTTTCATGCAACATGAGTGCTTATAAGTTCCTCAATGAGCTTTGTACAAGTTTCATGAACTTATGAAACATCTTACAACGTGTTTCTAGGACTCTAAACCAAGTTTCATGTAACATGAGTGCTTATCAGGGTCTCAATTAGCTTTGTACAGGTTTGACGAACGTATGAAACATCTAACAACGCGTTTCTAGGACTCCAAACCAAGTTTGACACAACATGAGTGCTTATAAGTTCCTCAATGAGCTTTGTACAAGTTTGACCGACGTATGAAACATCTAACAACGTATTTCTAGGACTCTAAACCAAGTTTCATGCAACATGAGTGCTTATAAGTTCCTCAATGAGCTTTGTACAAGTTTGGCGAACGTATGAAACATCTAACAACGCGTTTATAGGACTATAAACCAAGTTTAATGCAACATGAGCGCTTATAAGTATCTCAATGAGCTTTGTATAAGTTTGACGAACTTATGAAACATCTAACAACTCGTTTCTAGGACTCTAAACCAAGTTTCATGCAACATGAGAGCTTATAAGTTCATCAATGAGCTTTGTACAAGTTTGACGAACGTATGAAACATCTAACAACGCGTTTCTAGGACTCTAAACCAAGTTTCACGCAACATGAGTGCTTATAAGTTCCTAATGAGCTTTGTACAAGTTTGACGAACGTATGAAACTTCTAACAACGTGCTTCTAGGACTGTAAACCAAGTTTCATGTAACATGAGTGATTATAAGTTCCTCGATGAGCTTTGTACAAGTTTGACGAACGTATGAAACATCTAACAACGCGTTTCTAGGACTCTATTACAAGTTTCATGCAACATGAGTGATTATAAGTGTCTCAATGAGCTTTGTTCAAGTTGACGAACTTATGAAACATTTAACAACGCTTTTCTAGTACTCTAAACCAAGTTTCATGCAACATGAGTGCTTATAAGTTCCTCAATGAGCTTTGTACAAGTTTCACGAACTTATGAAACATCTAACAATGCGTTTCTAGGACTCTAAACAAAGTTTCATGCAACATGAGAGATTATAAGTTTCTCAATGAGCTTTGTACAAGTTTGACGAATGTATGAAACATCTAACAACGCGTTTCTAGGACTATAAACCAAGTTTCATGCAACATGAGTACTTATAAGTTCCTCAATGAGCTTTGTACAAGTTTCACAAACTTATGAAACATCTAACAACGCGTTTCTAGGACTCTAAACCAAGTTTCATGCAACATTAGTGCTTATAAGTTCCTCAATGAGATTTGTACAATTTTGACGAACGTTTGAAACATCTAACAACGCGTTTCAAGGACTCTAAACCAAGTTTCATGCAACATGAGTGCTTATAAGTTCCTCAATGAGTTTTGTACAAGTTTGATGAACGTATGAAACATCTAACAACGCGTTTCTAGGACTCTAAAACAAGTTTCATGCAACATGAGTGTTTATAAGTGTCTCTATGAGCTTTGTACAAGTTTGACGAACTTATTAAACATCTAACAACGCGTTTCTAGGACTCTAAACCAAGTTTCATGAAACATGAGTGCTTATAAGTTCCTCAATGAGCTTTGTACAAGTTTCACGAACTTATGAAACATCTAACAACGCGTTTCTAGGACTCTAAACCAGGTTTCATGCAACATGAGAGCTTATAATTTACTCAATGGGCTTTATTCAAGTTTGACGAACGTATGAAACATCTAACAACGCGTTTCTAGGACTCTAAACCAAGTTTAATGCAACATGAGTTCTTATAAGTATCTCAATGAGCTTTGTATAAGTTTGACGAACGTATGAAACATCTAACAACGCGTTTCTAGGACTCTAAACCAAGTTTCATGCAACATGAGTGTTTATAAGTGTCTCAATGAGCTTTGTACAAGTTGACGAACTTAAGAAACATTTATCAACGCTTTTCTAGTACTCTAAACCAAGTTTCATGCAACATGAGTGCTTATAAGTTCCTCAATGAGCTTTGTACAAGTTTCATGAACTTATGAAACATCTTACAACGTGTTTCTAGGAATCTAAACCAAGTTTCATGTAACATGAGTGCTTATCAGGGTCTCAATTAGCTTTGTACAGGTTTGACGAACGTATGAAACATCTAACAACGCGTTTCTAGGACTCTAAACCAAGTTTGACACAACATGAGTGCTTATAAGTTCCTCAATGAGCTTTGTACAAGTTTGACCGACGTATGAAACATCTAACAACGTATTTCTAGGACTCTAAACCAAGTTTCATGCAACATGAGTGCTTATAAGTTCCTCAATGAGCTTTGTACAAGTTTGGCGAACGTATGAAACATCTAACAACGCGTTTATAGGACTATAAACCAAGTTTAATGCAACATGAGCGCTTATAAGTATCTCAATGAGCTTTGTATAAGTTTGACGAACTTATGAAACATCTAACAACTCGTTTCTAGGACTCTAAACCAAGTTTCATGCAACATGAGAGCTTATAAGTTCATCAATGAGCTTTGTACAAGTTTGACGAACGTATGAAACATCTAACAACGCGTTTCTAGGACTCTAAACCAAGTTTCACGCAACATGAGTGCTTATAAGTTCCTAATGAGCTTTGTACAAGTTTGACGAACGTATGAAACTTCTAACAACGTGCTTCTAGGACTGTAAACCAAGTTTCATGTAACATGAGTGCTTATAAGTTCCTCGATGAGCTTTGTACAAGTTTGACGAACGTATGAAAAATCTAACAACGTGTTTCTAGGATTCTAAACCAAGTTTCATGCAACATGAGTGCTTATAAGTTCCTCAATGAGCTTTGTACAAGTTTCACGAACTTATGAAACATCTAACAACACGTTTCTAGGACTCTAAACCAAGTTTCACGCAACATGAGTGCTTATAAGTTCCTCAATGAGCTTTGGACAAGTTGGTCGAACGTCTGTAACATCTAACAACGTGTTTCTAGGACTCTAAACCAAGTTTCATGCAACATGAGAGCTTATAAGTTCATCAATGAGCTTTGTACAAGTTTGACGAACGTATGAAACATCTAACAACGCGTTTCTACGACTCTAAACTATGTTTCATGCAACATGAGTGCTTAAAAGTTCCTAAATGAGCTTTGTACAAGTTTCATGAACTTATGAAACATCTAACAACGCGTTTCTAGGATTCTAAACCAAGTTTCATGCAACATGAGAGCTTATAAGTTCCTCTATGAGCTTTGTACAAGTTTGAAGAACGTATGAAACATCTAACAATGCGTTTCTAGGACTCTAAACCAAGTTTCACGCAGCATGAGTGCTTATAAGTATCTCAATGAGCTTTCTACAAGTTTGACGAACTTATGAAACATCTAACAACGCGTTTCTAGGATTCTAATCGAAGTTTTATGCAACATGAGTGATTATATGTGTCTCAATGAACTTTGTACAAGTTGACGAACTAATGAAACATTTAACAACGCTTTTCTAGTACTCTAAACCAAGTTTCATGCAACATGAGTGCTTATAAGTTCCTCAATGAGCTTTGTACAAGTTTGACGAACGTATGAAACATCTAACAACGTGTTTCTAGGACTCTAAACAAAGTTTCATGCAACATGAGTGCTTATAAGTTCATCAACGAGCTTTGTATAAGTTTCACAAACTTATGAAACATCTAACAACGCGTTTCTAGGGCTCTAAACAAAGTTTCATGCAACATGAGAGATTATAAGTTCCTCAATGAGCTTTGTACAAGTTTGACGAACGTATGAAACATCTAACAACGTGTTTCTAGGATTCTAAACCAAGTTTCATGCAACATGAGTGCTTATTAGTTCCTCAATGATCTTTGTACAAGTTTCACGAACTTATGAAACATCTAAAAATGCGTTTCTAGGATTCTAAACCAAGTTTCATGCAACATGAGTGCTAATAAGTTCCTCAATGAGCTTTGTACAAGTTTGACGAACGTATGAAACATCTAACAACGAGTTTCTAGGACTCTAAACCAAGTTTTATGCAACATGAGTGTTTATAAGTGTCTCAATGAGCTTTGTACAAGTTTGACGGATTTATGAAACATCTAACAACGCGTTTCTAGGACTCTAAACCAAGTTTCATGCAACATGAGTTCTTATAAGTTCCTCAATGAGCTTTGTACAAGTTTCACGAACTTAAGAAACATCTAACAACGCTTTTCTAGTACTCTAAACCAAGTTTCATGCAACATTAATGTTTATAAGTGTCTCAATGAGCTTTGTACAAGTTTGACGAACTTATGAAACATCTAGCAACGCGTTTTTTGGTCTCTAATACAAGTTTCATGCAGCATGAGTGATTATAAGTGTCTCAATGAGTTTTGTACAAGTTGACTAACTTATGAAACATCTAACAACGCTTTTCTACTACTCTAAACCAAGTTTCATGCAACATGAGTGCTTATAAGTTCCTCAATGAGCTTTGTACAAGTTTGACGAATTTATGAAACATCTAACAACGCGTTTCGAGGCCTCTAAACCAAGTTTCATGCAACATTAGTGCATATAAGTTCCTCAATGAGCTTTGTACAAGTTTCACGAACTTATGGAACATCTAACAACGCGTTTCTAGGACTCTAAACCAAGTTTCATGCAACATTAATATTTATAAGTGTCTCAATGAGCTTTGTACAAGTTTGACGAACTTATTAAACATCTAACAACGCGTTTCTTGGTCTCAAATACAAGTTTCATGCAACATGAGTGATTATAAGTGTCTCAATGAGCTTTGTACAAGTTGACGAACTTATGAAACATTTAACAACGCTTTTTTACTACTCTAAATCAAGTTTCATGCAACATGAGTGCTTATAAGTTCCTCAATGAGCTTTGTACAAGTTTCACGAACTTATGAAACATCTAACAACGCGTTTCTAGGACTCTAAACCAAGTTTCATGCAACATGAGTGCTTATAAGTGTCTCATTTATCTTTGTACAAGTTTGACGAACGTATGAAACATCTAACAACGCGTTTCTGGGACTCTAAACCAAGTTTCACGCAACATGAGTGCTTATAAGTTCCTCAATGAGCTTTGTACAAGTTTGACGAAAGTATGAAACATCAAACAACGCGTTTCTAGGACTCTAAACCATGTTTCATGCAACATGAGTGCTTATAAGTTCCTCAATGAGCTTTGTACAAGTTTGACGAACTTATGAAACACCAACAACGTGTTTCTAGGACTCTAATCCAAGTTTCATGCAACATGAGTGATGATAAGTGTCTCAATGAGCTTTGTACAAGTTTGACGAACGTATGAAACATCTAACAACGCGTTTCTAGGACTCTAAACAAAGTTTCATACAACATGAGAGATTATAAGTTCCTCAATGAGCTTTGTACAAGTTTGACGATCGTATGAAACATCTAACAACATGTTTCTAGGACTCTAAACCAAGTTTCATGCAACATAAGTGTTTATAAGTTCCTCAATGAGCTTTGTACAAGTTTGACGAATGTATGAAACATCTAACAACGCGTTTCTAGGACTATAAACCAAGTTTCATGCAACATGAGTACTTAGATGTTCCTCAATGAGCTTTGTACAAGTTTCACGAACTTATGAAACATCTAACAACGCGTTTCTAGGACTATAAACCAAGTTTCATGCAACATGAGTGCTTATAAGTGTCTCATTTAGCTTTGTACAAGTTTGACGAACGTATGAAACATCTAACAACGCGTTTCTGGGACTCTAAACCAAGTTTCACGCAACATGAGTGCTTATAAGTTCCTCAATGAGCTTTGTACAAGTTTGACAAACGTATGAAACATCTAACAACGTGTTTCTAGGACTCTAAACCAAGTTTCATTCAACATGAGTGCTTATAAGTTCCTCAATGAGCTTTGTACAAGTTTGACGAACGTATGAAACATCTAACAACGCGTTTCTAGGTCTCTAAACCAAGTTTCATGCAACATGAGTGCTTATAAGTTCCTCAATGAGCTTTGTACAAGTTTCACGAACTTTATGAAACATCTAACAACGCGTTTCTAGGACTCTAAACCAAGTTTCATGCAACATGAGAGCTTATAAGTATCTCAATGAGCTTTGTACAAATTTGATGAACTTATGAAACATCTAACAACGCGTTTCTAGGACTCTAAACCAAGTTTCATGCAACATGAGAGCTTATAAGTTCCTCAATGAGCTTTGTACAAGTTTGACGAAAGTATGAAACATCAAACAACGCGTTTCTAGGACTCTAAACCATGTTTCATGCAACATGAGTGCTTATAAGTTCCTCAATGAGCTTTGTACAAGTTTGACGAACTTATGAAACACCAACAACGTGTTTCTAGGACTCTAATCCAAGTTTCATGCAACATGAGTGATGATAAGTGTCTCAATGAGCTTTTTACAAGTTGACGAACTTATGAAACATTTAACAACGTTTTTCTAGTACTCTAAACCAAGTTTCATGCAACATGAGTGCTTATAAGTTCCTCAATGAGCTTTGTACAAGTTTTACGAACTTATGAAACATCTAATAAACGCGTTTCTAGGACTCTAAACCAAGTTTTATGCAACATGAGAGCTTATAAGTTCCTCAATGAGCTTTGTACAAGTTTGAAGAACGTATGAAACATCTTACAACGCGTTTCTAGGACTCTAAACCAAGTTTCATGCAACATGAGTGCTTGTAAGTTTCTCAATGAGCTTTGTACAAGTTCTACGAACTTATGAAACATCTAACAACTCGTTTCTAGGACTCTAAACCAAGTTTACTGCAACATGAGAGCTTATAAGTTCCTCAATGAGCTTTGTACAAGTTTGACGAACGTATGAAATATCTAACAACGCGTTTCTAGGACTCTAAACCAAGTTTCATGCATCATGAGTGCTGATAAGTTCCTCAATGAGCTTTGTACAAGTTTCACGAACTAATGAAACATCTAACAACGCGTTTCTAGGACTCTAAACAAAGTTTCATGCAACATGAGAGATTATAAGTTCCTCAATGAGCTTTGTACAAGTTTGACGAACGTATGAAACATCTAACAACGTGTTTCTAGGACTCTAAACCAAGTTTCACGCAATATGAGTGCTTATAAGTTCCTCAATGAGCTTTGTACAAGTTTGATGAACTTATGAAGCATCTAACAACGCGTTTCTAGGACTCTAATCCAAGTTTTATTCAACATGAGTGATTATAAGTGTCTCAATGAACTTTGTACAAGTTGACGAACTTATGAATTATTTAACAACGCTTTTCTAGTACTCTAAACTAAGTTTCATGCAACATGAGTGCTTATAAATTCCTCAATGAGCTTTGTAAAAGTATTACGAACGTTTGAAACATCTAACAACGCGTTTCTAGGACTCTAAACCAAGTTTCATGCAACATGAGTGTTTATAAGTGTCTTAATGAGCTTTGTACAAGTTTGACGAACTTATGAAACATCTAACAACGCGTTTCAAGGACTCTAAACTAAGTTACATGCAACATGAGTGCTTATAAGTTCCTCAATGAGCTTTGTACAAGTTTCACGAACTTATGAAACATCTAACAACGCGTTTCTAGGACTCTAAACCAAGTTTCATGCAACATGAGTGTTTATAAGTGTCTCAATAAGTTTTTTACAAGTTTGACGAACTTATGAAACATCTAACAATGCGTTTCTAGGACTCTAAACCAAGTTTCACGCAACATGAGTGCTTAGAAGTTCCTAAATGAACTTTGTACAAGTTTGACGAAGTTATGAAACATCTAACAAAGTGCTTCTAGGACTCTAATCCAAGTTTCATGCAACATGAGTGATTATAAGTGTCTCAATGAGCTTTGTACAAGTTAACGAACTAATGAAACATTTAACAACGCTTTTCTACTACTCTAAAACAAGTTTCATGCAACATGAGTGCTTATAAGTTCCTCAATGAGCTTTGTACAAGTTTCACGAACTTATGAAACATCTAACAACGTGTTTCTAGGACTCTAAACAAAGTTTCACGCAACATGATTGCTTATAAGTTCCTCAATGGGCTTTGTACAAGTTTGACGAACGTATGAAACTTCTAACAACGTGTTTCTAGGACTCTAAACCAAGTTTGATGTAACATGAGTGCTTATAAGTTCCTCAATGATCTTTGTACAAGTTTGACGAACGTATGAAACATCTAACAACGCGTTTCTAGGACTCTATTACAAGTTTCATGCAACATGAGTGATTATAAGTGTCTCAATGAGCTTTGTTCAAGTTGACGAACTTATGAAACATTTAACAACGCTTTTCTAGTACTCTAAACCAAGTTTCATGCAACATGAGTGCTTATAAGTTCCTCAATGAGCTTTGTACAAGTTTCACGAACTTATGAAACATCTAACAACGCGTTTCTAGGACTCTAAAGAAAGTTTCATGCAACATGAGAGATTATAAGTTCCTCAATGAGCTTTGTACAAGTTTGACGATCGTATGAAACATCTAACAACATGTTTCTAGGACTCTAAACCAAGTTTCATGCAACATAAGTGCTTATAAGTTCCTCAATTAGCTTTGTACAAGTTTGACGAATGTATGAAACATCTAACAACGCGTTTCTAGGACTATAAACCAAGTTTCATGCAACATGAGTACTTAGAAGTTCCTCAATGAGCTTTGTACAAGTTTCACAAACTTATGAAACATCTAACAACGCGTTTCTAGGACTCTAAACCAAGTTTCATGCAACATTAGTGCTTATAAGTTCCTCAATGAGCTTTGTACAATTTTGACGAACGTTTGAAACATCTAACAACGCGTTTCAAGGACTCTAAACCAAGTTTCATGCAACATGAGTGCTTATAAGTTCCTCAATGAGTTTTGTACAAGTTTGATGAACGTATGAAACATCTAACAACGCGTTTCTAGGACTCTAAACCAAGTTTCATGCAACATGAGTGCTTATAAGTGTCTCATTTATCTTTGTACAAGTTTGACGAACGTATGAAACATCTAACAACGCGTTTCTGGGACTCTAAACCAAGTTTCACGCAACATGAGTGCTTATAAGTTCCTCAATGAGCTTTGTACAAGTTTGACGAAAGTATGAAACATCAAACAACGCGTTTCTAGGACTCTAAACCATGTTTCATGCAACATGAGTGCTTATAAGTTCCTCAATGAGCTTTGTACAAGTTTGACGAACTTATGAAACACCAACAACGTGTTTCTAGGACTCTAATCCAAGTTTCATGCAACATGAGTGATGATAAGTGTCTCAATGAGCTTTGTACAAGTTTGACGAACGTATGAAACATCTAACAACGCGTTTCTAGGACTCTAAACAAAGTTTCATACAACATGAGAGATTATAAGTTCCTCAATGAGCTTTGTACAAGTTTGACGATCGTATGAAACATCTAACAACATGTTTCTAGGACTCTAAACCAAGTTTCATGCAACATAAGTGTTTATAAGTTCCTCAATGAGCTTTGTACAAGTTTGACGAATGTATGAAACATCTAACAACGCGTTTCTAGGACTATAAACCAAGTTTCATGCAACATGAGTACTTAGATGTTCCTCAATGAGCTTTGTACAAGTTTCACGAACTTATGAAACATCTAACAACGCGTTTCTAGGACTATAAACCAAGTTTCATGCAACATGAGTGCTTATAAGTGTCTCATTTAGCTTTGTACAAGTTTGACGAACGTATGAAACATCTAACAACGCGTTTCGGGACTCTAAACCAAGTTTCACGCAACATGAGTGCTTATAAGTTCCTCAATGAGCTTTGTACAAGTTTGACAAACGTATGAAACATCTAACAACGTGTTTCTAGGACTCTAAACCAAGTTTCATTCAACATGAGTGCTTATAAGTTCCTCAATGAGCTTTGTACAAGTTTGACGAACGTATGAAACATCTAACAACGCGTTTCTAGGTCTCTAAACCAAGTTTCATGCAACATGAGTGCTTATAAGTTCCTCAATGAGCTTTGTACAAGTTTCACGAACTTTATGAAACATCTAACAACGCGTTTCTAGGACTCTAAACCAAGTTTCATGCAACATGAGAGCTTATAAGTATCTCAATGAGCTTTGTACAAATTTGATGAACTTATGAAACATCTAACAACGCGTTTCTAGGACTCTAAACCAAGTTTCATGCAACATGAGAGCTTATAAGTTCCTCAATGAGCTTTGTACAAGTTTGACGAAAGTATGAAACATCAAACAACGCGTTTCTAGGACTCTAAACCATGTTTCATGCAACATGAGTGCTTATAAGTTCCTCAATGAGCTTTGTACAAGTTTGACGAACTTATGAAACACCAACAACGTGTTTCTAGGACTCTAATCCAAGTTTCATGCAACATGAGTGATGATAAGTGTCTCAATGAGCTTTTTACAAGTTGACGAACTTATGAAACATTTAACAACGTTTTTCTAGTACTCTAAACCAAGTTTCATGCAACATGAGTGCTTATAAGTTCCTCAATGAGCTTTGTACAAGTTTTACGAACTTATGAAACATCTAATAAACGCGTTTCTAGGACTCTAAACCAAGTTTTATGCAACATGAGAGCTTATAAGTTCCTCAATGAGCTTTGTACAAGTTTGAAGAACGTATGAAACATCTTACAACGCGTTTCTAGGACTCTAAACCAAGTTTCATGCAACATGAGTGCTTGTAAGTTTCTCAATGAGCTTTGTACAAGTTCTACGAACTTATGAAACATCTAACAACTCGTTTCTAGGACTCTAAACCAAGTTTACTGCAACATGAGAGCTTATAAGTTCCTCAATGAGCTTTGTACAAGTTTGACGAACGTATGAAATATCTAACAACGCGTTTCTAGGACTCTAAACCAAGTTTCATGCATCATGAGTGCTGATAAGTTCCTCAATGAGCTTTGTACAAGTTTCACGAACTAATGAAACATCTAACAACGCGTTTCTAGGACTCTAAACAAAGTTTCATGCAACATGAGAGATTATAAGTTCCTCAATGAGCTTTGTACAAGTTTGACGAACGTATGAAACATCTAACAACGTGTTTCTAGGACTCTAAACCAAGTTTCACGCAATATGAGTGCTTATAAGTTCCTCAATGAGCTTTGTACAAGTTTGATGAACTTATGAAGCATCTAACAACGCGTTTCTAGGACTCTAATCCCAAGTTTTATTCAACATGAGTGATTATAAGTGTCTCAATGAACTTTGTACAAGTTGACGAACTTATGAATTATTTAACAACGCTTTTCTAGTACTCTAAACTAAGTTTCATGCAACATGAGTGCTTATAAATTCCTCAATGAGCTTTGTAAAAGTATTACGAACGTTTGAAACATCTAACAACGCGTTTCTAGGACTCTAAACCAAGTTTCATGCAACATGAGTGTTTATAAGTGTCTTAATGAGCTTTGTACAAGTTTGACGAACTTATGAAACATCTAACAACGCGTTTCAAGGACTCTAAACTAAGTTACATGCAACATGAGTGCTTATAAGTTCCTCAATGAGCTTTGTACAAGTTTCACGAACTTATGAAACATCTAACAACGCGTTTCTAGGACTCTAAACCAAGTTTCATGCAACATGAGTGTTTATAAGTGTCTCAATAAGTTTTTTACAAGTTTGACGAACTTATGAAACATCTAACAATGCGTTTCTAGGACTCTAAACCAAGTTTCACGCAACATGAGTGCTTAGAAGTTCCTAAATGAACTTTGTACAAGTTTGACGAAGTTATGAAACATCTAACAAAGTGCTTCTAGGACTCTAATCCAAGTTTCATGCAACATGAGTGATTATAAGTGTCTCAATGAGCTTTGTACAAGTTAACGAACTAATGAAACATTTAACAACGCTTTTCTACTACTCTAAAACAAGTTTCATGCAACATGAGTGCTTATAAGTTCCTCAATGAGCTTTGTACAAGTTTCACGAACTTATGAAACATCTAACAACGTGTTTCTAGGACTCTAAACAAAGTTTCACGCAACATGATTGCTTATAAGTTCCTCAATGGGCTTTGTACAAGTTTGACGAACGTATGAAACTTCTAACAACGTGTTTCTAGGACTCTAAACCAAGTTTGATGTAACATGAGTGCTTATAAGTTCCTCAATGATCTTTGTACAAGTTTGACGAACGTATGAAACATCTAACAACGCGTTTCTAGGACTCTATTACAAGTTTCATGCAACATGAGTGATTATAAGTGTCTCAATGAGCTTTGTTCAAGTTGACGAACTTATGAAACATTTAACAACGCTTTTCTAGTACTCTAAACCAAGTTTCATGCAACATGAGTGCTTATAAGTTCCTCAATGAGCTTTGTACAAGTTTCACGAACTTATGAAACATCTAACAACGCGTTTCTAGGACTCTAAAGAAAGTTTCATGCAACATGAGAGATTATAAGTTCCTCAATGAGCTTTGTACAAGTTTGACGATCGTATGAAACATCTAACAACATGTTTCTAGGACTCTAAACCAAGTTTCATGCAACATAAGTGCTTATAAGTTCCTCAATTAGCTTTGTACAAGTTTGACGAATGTATGAAACATCTAACAACGCGTTTCTAGGACTATAAACCAAGTTTCATGCAACATGAGTACTTAGAAGTTCCTCAATGAGCTTTGTACAAGTTTCACAAACTTATGAAACATCTAACAACGCGTTTCTAGGACTCTAAACCAAGTTTCATGCAACATTAGTGCTTATAAGTTCCTCAATGAGCTTTGTACAATTTTGACGAACGTTTGAAACATCTAACAACGCGTTTCAAGGACTCTAAACCAAGTTTCATGCAACATGAGTGCTTATAAGTTCCTCAATGAGTTTTGTACAAGTTTGATGAACGTATGAAACATCTAACAACGCGTTTCTAGGACTCTAAAACAAGTTTCATGCAACATGAGTGTTTATAAGTGTCTCTATGAGCTTTGTACAAGTTTGACGAACTTATTAAACATCTAACAACGCGTTTCTAGGATTCTAAACCAAGTTTCATGAAACATGAGTGCTTATAAGTTCCTCAATGAGCTTTGTACAAGTTTCACGAACTTATGAAACATCTAACAACGCGTTTCTAGGACTCTAAACCAGGTTTCATGCAACATGAGAGCTTATAATTTACTCAATGGGCTTTATTCAAGTTTGACGAACGTATGAAACATCTAACAACGCGTTTCTAGGACTCTAAACCAAGTTTAATGCAACATGAGTTCTTATAAGTATCTCAATGAGCTTTGTATAAGTTTGACGAACGTATGAAACATCTAACAACGCGTTTCTAGGACTCTAAACCAAGTTTCATGCAACATGAGTGTTTATAAGTATCTCAATGAGCTTTGTACAAGTTGACGAACTTAAGAAACATTTATCAACGCTTTTCTAGTACTCTAAACCAAGTTTCATGCAACATGAGTGCTTATAAGTTCCTCAATGAGCTTTGTACAAGTTTCATGAACTTATGAAACATCTTACAACGTGTTTCTAGGACTCTAAACCAAGTTTCATGTAACATGAGTGCTTATCAGGGTCTCAATTAGCTTTGTACAGGTTTGACGAACGTATGAAACATCTAACAACGCGTTTCTAGGACTCCAAACCAAGTTTGACACAACATGAGTGCTTATAAGTTCCTCAATGAGCTTTGTACAAGTTTGACCGACGTATGAAACATCTAACAACGTATTTCTAGGACTCTAAACCAAGTTTCATGCAACATGAGTGCTTATAAGTTCCTCAATGAGCTTTGTACAAGTTTGGCGAACGTATGAAACATCTAACAACGCGTTTATAGGACTATAAACCAAGTTTAATGCAACATGAGCGCTTATAAGTATCTCAATGAGCTTTGTATAAGTTTGACGAACTTATGAAACATCTAACAACTCGTTTCTAGGACTCTAAACCAAGTTTCATGCAACATGAGAGCTTATAAGTTCATCAATGAGCTTTGTACAAGTTTGACGAACGTATGAAACATCTAACAACGCGTTTCTAGGACTCTAAACCAAGTTTCACGCAACATGAGTGCTTATAAGTTCCTAATGAGCTTTGTACAAGTTTGACGAACGTATGAAACTTCTAACAACGTGCTTCTAGGACTGTAAACCAAGTTTCATGTAACATGAGTGATTATAAGTTCCTCGATGAGCTTTGTACAAGTTTGACGAACGTATGAAACATCTAACAACGCGTTTCTAGGACTCTATTACAAGTTTCATGCAACATGAGTGATTATAAGTGTCTCAATGAGCTTTGTTCAAGTTGACGAACTTATGAAACATTTAACAACGCTTTTCTAGTACTCTAAACCAAGTTTCATGCAACATGAGTGCTTATAAGTTCCTCAATGAGCTTTGTACAAGTTTCACGAACTTATGAAACATCTAACAACGCGTTTCTAGGACTCTAAACAAAGTTTCATGCAACATGAGAGATTATAAGTTTCTCAATGAGCTTTGTACAAGTTTGACGAATGTATGAAACATCTATGAACGCGTTTCTAGGACTATAAACCAAGTTTCATGCAACATGAGTACTTATAAGTTCCTCAATGAGCTTTGTACAAGTTTCACAAACTTATGAAACATCTAACAACGCGTTTCTAGGACTCTAAACCAAGTTTCATGCAACATTAGTGCTTATAAGTTCCTCAATGAGCTTTGTACAATTTTGACGAACGTTTGAAACATCTAACAACGCGTTTCAAGGACTCTAAACCAAGTTTCATGCAACATGAGTGCTTATAAGTTCCTCAATGAGTTTTGTACAAGTTTGATGAACGTATGAAACATCTAACAACGAGTTTCTAGGACTCTAAAACAAGTTTCATGCAACATGAGTGTTTATAAGTGTCTCTATGAGCTTTGTACAAGTTTGACGAACTTATTAAACATCTAACAACGCGTTTCTAGGACTCTAAACCAAGTTTCATGAAACATGAGTGCTTATAAGTTCCTCAATGAGCTTTGTACAAGTTTCACGAACTTATGAAACATCTAACAACGCGTTTCTAGGACTCTAAACCAGGTTTCATGCAACATGAGAGCTTATAATTTACTCAATGGGCTTTATTCAAGTTTGACGAACGTATGAAACATCTAACAACGCGTTTCTAGGACTCTAAACCAAGTTTAATGCAACATGAGTTCTTATAAGTATCTCAATGAGCTTTGTATAAGTTTGACGAACGTATGAAACATCTAACAACGCGTTTCTAGGACTCTAAACCAAGTTTCATGCAACATGAGTGTTTATAAGTGTCTCAATGAGCTTTGTACAAGTTGACGAACTTAAGAAACATTTATCAACGCTTTTCTAGTACTCTAAACCAAGTTTCATGCAACATGAGTGCTTATAAGTTCCTCAATGAGCTTTGTACAAGTTTCATGAACTTATGAAACATCTTACAACGTGTTTCTAGGACTCTAAACCAATTTTCATGTAACATGAGTTCTTATCAGGGTCTCAATTAGCTTTGTACAGGTTTGACGAACGTATGAAACATCTAACAACGCGTTTCTAGGACTCTAAACCAAGTTTGACACAACATGAGTGCTTATAAGTTCCTCAATGAGCTTTGTACAAGTTTGACCGACGTATGAAACATCTAACAACGTATTTCTAGGACTCTAAACCAAGTTTCATGCAACATGAGTGCTTATAAGTTCCTCAATGAGCTTTGTACAAGTTTAGCGAACGTATGAAACATCTAACAACGCGTTTATAGGACTATAAACCAAGTTTAATGCAACATGAGCGCTTATAAGTATCTCAATGAGCTTTGTATAAGTTTGACGAACTTATGAAACATCTAACAACTCGTTTCTAGGACTCTAAACCAAGTTTCATGCAACATGAGAGCTTATAAGTTCATCAATGAGCTTTGTACAAGTTTGACGAACGTATGAAACATCTAACAACGCGTTTCTAGGACTCTAAACCAAGTTTCACGCAACATGAGTGCTTATAAGTTCCTAATGAGCTTTGTACAAGTTTGACGAACGTATGAAACTTCTAACAACATGCTTCTAGGACTGTAAACCAAGTTTCATGTAACATGAGTGCTTATAAGTTCCTCGATGAGCTTTGTACAAGTTTGACGAACGTATGAAACATCTAACAACGCGTTTCTAGGACTCTATTACAAGTTTCATGCAACATGAGTGATTATAAGTGTCTCAATGAGCTTTGTTCAAGTTGACGAACTTATGAAACATTTAACAACGCTTTTCTGGTACTCTAAACTATGTTTCATGCAACATGAGTGCTTATAAGTTCCTCAATGAGCTTTGTACAAGTTTCACGAACTTATGAAACATCTAACAACGTGTTTCTAGGACTCTAAACCAAGTTTCATGCAACATGAGTGCTTATAAGTTCCTCAATGAGCATTGTACAAGTTTGACGAATGTATGAAACATCTAACAACGCGTTTCTAGGACTATAAACCAAGTTTCATGCAACATGAGTACTTATAAGTTCCTCAATGAGCTTTGTACAAGTTTCAAAAACTAATGAAACATCTAACAACGCGTTTCTAGGAGTCTAAACCAAGTTTCATGCAACATGAGTGCTTATAAGTTCCTCAATGAGCTTTGTACAATTTTGACGAACGTATGAAACATCTAACAACGCGTTTTTAGGACTCCAAACCAAGTTTCATGCAACATGAGTGCTTATAAGTTCCTCAATGAGCTTTGTACAAGTTTTATGAACGTATGAAACATCTAACAACGCGTTTCTAGGACTCTAAACCAAGTTTCATGCAACATGAGTGTTTATAAGTGTCTCAATGAGCTTTGTACAAGTTTGACGAACTTATGAAACATCTAACAACGCGTTTATAGGACTCTAAACCAAGTTTCATGAAACATGAGTGCTTATAATTTCCTCAATGAGCTTTGTACAAGTTTCACGAACTTATGAAACATCTAACAACGCGTTTCTAGGACTCTAAACAAAGTTTCATGCAACATGAGAGATTATAAGTTCCTCAATGAGCTTTGTACAAGTTTGACGAACGTATGAAACATCTAACAACGTGTTTCTAGGACTCTAAACCAAGTTTCATGCAACATGAGTGCTTATAAGTTCCTCAATGAGCTTTGTACAAGTTTGACGAATGTATGAAACATCTAACAACGCGTTTCTAGGAAACCAAGTTTCATGCAACATGAGTGCTTATAAGTTCCTCAATGAGCTTTATACAAGTTTCACAAACTTATGAAACATCTAACAATGCGTTTCTAGGACTCTAATCCAAGTTTCATGCAACATGAGTGCTTATAAGTTCTTCAATGAGCTTTGTACAAGTTTGACGAACGTATGAAAATACTAACAACGCGTTTCTAGGACTCTAAACCAAGTTTAATGCAACATGAGTGCTTATAAGTATCTCAATGAGCTTTGTAAAAGTTTGACGAACTTATGAAACATCTAACAACTCGTTTCTAGGACTCTAAACCAAGTTTCATGCAACATGAGAGCTTTTAAGTTCATCAATGAGCTTTGGACAAGTTTGACGAAGGTATGAAAAATCTAACAACTTGTTTATGGGACTCTAAACCAAGTTTCATGAAATATGAGTGCTTATAAGTTCCTCAATGAGCTTTGTACAAGTTTGACGAACTTATGAAACATCTAACAACGCTTCTTAGGACTCTAAACCAAGTTTCATGCAACATGAGTGCTTATAAGTTCCTCAATGAGCTTTGTACAAGTTTGACGAACGTATGTAACATCTAACAACGTGTTTCTAGGACTCTAAACCAAGTTTAATGCAACATGGGAGCTTATAAGTTCCTCAATGAGCTTTATCCAAGTTTGACGAACTTATGAAACATCTAACAACGTGTTTCTAGGACTCTAAACCAAGTTTCATGCAATATGAGTGATTATAAGTGTCTCAATGAGCTTTGTACAAGTTGACGAACTTATGAAACATCTAACAACTCGTTTCTAGGACTCTAAACCAAGTTTCATGCAACATGAGTGCTTATAAGTTCCTCAATGAGCTTTGTACAAGTTTGACGAACGTATGAAACATCTAACAACGCGTTTCTAGGACTCTAAACCAATTTTCATGCAACATCAGTGTTTATAAGTGTCTTAATGAGCTTTGTACAAGTTTGACGAACTTATGAAAAATCTAACAACTCGTTTCTAGGACGATAAACCATGTTTCATGCAACATTAGAGCTTATAAGTTCCTCAATGAGCTATGTACAAGTTTGACGATCGTATGAAACATTTAACAACGCGTTTCTAAGACTCTAAACCAAGTTTCATGCAACATGAGTGCTTATAAGTTCCTCAATGAGCTTTGTACAAGTTTCACGAACTTATGAAACATCTAACAACTTGTTTCTAGGACTCTAAACCAAGTTTCATGCAACATGAGTGCTTATAAGTTCCCCAATGAGCTTTGTACAAGTTTCACGAATTTATGAAACATCTAACAACGCGTTTCTAGGACTCTAAACCAAGTTTCATGCAACATGAGTTCTTATAAGTTCCTCAATAAGCTTTGTACAAGTTGACGAACTTATGAAACATCTAACAACGCGTTTCTAGGACTCTATACCAAGTTTCATATTACATGAGTGCTTATAAGTTCCCCAATGAGCTTTGTACAAGTTTCACGAATTTATGAAACATCTAACAACGCGTTTCTAGGACTCTAAACCAAGTTTCATGCAACATGAGTGCTTATAAGTTCCTCAATGAGCTTTTTACAAGTTTGACGAACTTATGAAACACCAACAACATGTTTCTAGGACTCTAATCCAAGTTTCATGCAACATGAGTGATTATAAGTGTCTCAATGAGCTTTGTACAAGTTGACGAACTTATGAAACATTTAACAACGCTTATCTAGTACTCTAAACCAAGTTTCATGCAACATGAGTGCTTATAAGTTTCTCAATGAGCTTTGTATAAGTTTCACGAACTTATGAATTATCTAACAACGCGTTTCTAGGACTCTAAACCAAGTTTCATGCAACATGAGAGCTTATAAGTTCCTCAATGAGCTTTGTACAAGTTTGAAGAACGTATGAAACATCTTACAACGAGTTTCTAGGACTCTAAACCAAGTTTCATGCAACATGAGTGCTTATAAGTTCCTCAATGAGCTTTGTACAAGTTTGACGAACTTATGAAACATCTAACAACTCGTTTCTAGAACTCTAAACCAAGATTCATGCAACATGAGAGCTTATAAGTTCCTCAATGAGCTTTGTACAAGCTTGACGAACGTATGAAACATCTAACAACGCGTTTCTAGGACTCTAAACCAAGTTTCATGCATCATGAGTGCTTTTAAGTTCCTCAATGAGCTTTGTACAAGTTTGACGAACGTATGTAACATCTAACGTGTTTCTAGGACTCTAAACCAAGTTTAATGCAACATGGGAGCTTATAAGTTCCTCAATGAGCTTTATACAAGTTTGACGAACTTATGAAACATCTAACAACGTGTTTCTAGGACTCTAAACCAAGTTTCATGCAACATGAGTGATTATAAGTGTCTCAATGAGCTTTGTACAAGTTGACAAACTTATGAAACATCTAACAACACGTTTCTAGGACTCTAAACCGAGTTTCATGCAACATGAGTGCTTATAAGTTCCTCAATGAGCTTTGTACAAGTTTGACGAACGTATGAAACATCTAACAACGCGTTTCTAGGACTCGAAACCAAGTTTCATGTAACATCAGTGTTTATAAGTGTCTCAATGAGCTTTGTACAAGTTTGACGAACTTATGAAAAATCTAACAACTCGTTTCTAGGACGATAAACCATGTTTCATGCAACATTAGAGCTTATAAGTTCCTCAATGAGCTATGTACAAGTTTGACGAATGTATGAAACATTTAACAACGCGTTTCTAGGACTCTAAACCAAGTTTCATGCAACATGAGTGCTTATAAGTTCCTCAATGAGCTTTGTACAAGTTTCACGAACTTATGAATCATCTAACAACTTGTTTCTAGGACTCTAAACCAAGTTTCATGCAACATGAGAGCTTATAAGTTCATCAATGAGCTTTGGACAAGTTTGACGAAGGTATGAAAAATCTAACAACTTGTTTATGGGACTCTAAACCAAGTTTCATGAAATATGAGTGCTTATAAGTTCCTCAATGAGCTTTGTACAAGTTTGACGAACTTATGAAACATTTAACAACGCTTCTTAGGACTCTAAACCAAGTTTCATGCAACATGAGTGCTTATAAGTTCCTCAATGAGCTTTGTACAAGTTTGACGAACGTATGTAACATCTAACAACGTGTTTCTAGGACTCTAAACCAAGTTTAATGCAACATGGGAGCTTATAAGTTCCTCAATGAGCTTTATCCAAGTTTGACGAACTTATGAAACATCTAACAACGTGTTTCTAGGACTCTAAACCAAGTTTCATGCAATATGAGTGATTATAAGTGTCTCAATGAGCTTTGTACAAGTTGACGAACTTATGAAACATCTAACAACACGTTTCTAGGACTCTAAACCAAGTTTCATGCAACATGAGTGCTTATAAGTTCCTCAATGAGCTTTGTACAAGTTTGACGAACGTATGAAACATCTAACAACGCGTTTCTAGGACTCTAAACCAATTTTCATGCAACATCAGTGTTTATAAGTGTCTTAATGAGCTTTGTACAAGTTTGACGAACTTATGAAAAATCTAACAACTCGTTTCTAGGACGATAAACCATGTTTCATGCAACATTAGAGCTTATAAGTTCCTCAATGAGCTATGTACAAGTTTGACGATCGTATGAAACATTTAACAACGCGTTTCTAAGACTCTAAACCAAGTTTCATGCAACATGAGTGCTTATAAGTTCCTCAATGAGCTTTGTACAAGTTTCACGAACTTATGAAACATCTAACAACTTGTTTCTAGGACTCTAAACCAAGTTTCATGCAACATGAGTGCTTATAAGTTCCCCAATGAGCTTTGTACAAGTTTCACGAATTTATGAAACATCTAACAACGCGTTTCTAGGACTCTAAACCAAGTTTCATGCAACATGAGTTCTTATAAGTTCCTCAATAAGCTTTGTACAAGTTGACGAACTTATGAAACATCTAACAACGCGTTTCTAGGACTCTATACCAAGTTTCATATTACATGAGTGCTTATAAGTTCCCCAATGAGCTTTGTACAAGTTTCACGAATTTATGAAACATCTAACAACGCGTTTCTAGGACTCTAAACCAAGTTTCATGCAACATGAGTGCTTATAAGTTCCTCAATGAGCTTTTTACAAGTTTGACGAACTTATGAAACACCAACAACATGTTTCTAGGACTCTAATCCAAGTTTCATGCAACATGAGTGATTATAAGTGTCTCAATGAGCTTTGTACAAGTTGACGAACTTATGAAACATTTAACAACGCTTATCTAGTACTCTAAACCAAGTTTCATGCAACATGAGTGCTTATAAGTTTCTCAATGAGCTTTGTATAAGTTTCACGAACTTATGAATTATCTAACAACGCGTTTCTAGGACTCTAAACCAAGTTTCATGCAACATGAGAGCTTATAAGTTCCTCAATGAGCTTTGTACAAGTTTGAAGAACGTATGAAACATCTTACAACGAGTTTCTAGGACTCTAAACCAAGTTTCATGCAACATGAGTGCTTATAAGTTCCTCAATGAGCTTTGTACAAGTTTGACGAACTTATGAAACATCTAACAACTCGTTTCTAGAACTCTAAACCAAGATTCATGCAACATGAGAGCTTTATAAGTTCCTCAATGAGCTTTGTACAAGCTTGACGAACGTATGAAACATCTAACAACGCGTTTCTAGGACTCTAAACCAAGTTTCATGCATCATGAGTGCTTTTAAGTTCCTCAATGAGCTTTGTACAAGATTGACGAACGTATGTAACATCTAACAACGTGTTTCTAGGACTCTAAACCAAGTTTAATGCAACATGGGAGCTTATAAGTTCCTCAATGAGCTTTATACAAGTTTGACGAACTTATGAAACATCTAACAACGTGTTTCTAGGACTCTAAACCAAGTTTCATGCAACATGAGTGATTATAAGTGTCTCAATGAGCTTTGTACAAGTTGACAAACTTATGAAACATCTAACAACACGTTTCTAGGACTCTAAACCAAGTTTCATGCAACATGAGTGCTTATAAGTTCCTCAATGAGCTTTGTACAAGTTTGACGAACGTATGAAACATCTAACAACGCGTTTCTAGGACTCGAAACCAAGTTTCATGTAACATCAGTGTTTATAAGTGTCTCAATGAGCTTTGTACAAGTTTGACGAACTTATGAAAAATCTAACAACTCGTTTCTAGGACGATAAACCATGTTTCATGCAACATTAGAGCTTATAAGTTCCTCAATGAGCTATGTACAAGTTTGACGAATGTATGAAACATTTAACAACGCGTTTCTAGGACTCTAAACCAAGTTTCATGCAACATGAGTGCTTATAAGTTCCTCAATGAGCTTTGTACAAGTTTCACGAACTTATGAATCATCTAACAACTTGTTTCTAGGACTCTAAACCAAGTTTCATGCAACATGAGAGCTTATAAGTTCATCAATGAGCTTTGGACAAGTTTGACGAAGGTATGAAAAATCTAACAACTTGTTTATGGGACTCTAAACCAAGTTTCATGAAATATGAGTGCTTATAAGTTCCTCAATGAGCTTTGTACAAGTTTGACGAACTTATGAAACATTTAACAACGCTTCTTAGGACTCTAAACCAAGTTTCATGCAACATGAGTGCTTATAAGTTCCTCAATGAGCTTTGTACAAGTTTGACAAACGTATGTAACATCTAACAACGTGTTTCTAGGACTCTAAACCAAGTTTAATGCAACATGGGAGCTTATAAGTTCCTCAATGAGCTTTATCCAAGTTTGACGAACTTATGAAACATCTAACAACGTGTTTCTAGGACTCTAAACCAAGTTTCATGCAATATGAGTGATTATAAGTGTCTCAATGAGCTTTGTACAAGTTGACGAACTTATGAAACATCTAACAACACGTTTCTAGGACTCTAAACCAAGTTTCATGCAACATGAGTGCTTATAAGTTCCTCAATGAGCTTTGTACAAGTTTGACGAACGTATGAAACATCTAACAACGCGTTTCTAGGACTCTAAACCAATTTTCATGCAACATCAGTGTTTATAAGTGTCTTAATGAGCTTTGTACAAGTTTGACGAACGTATGAAAAATCTAACAACTCGTTTCTAGGACGATAAACCATGTTTCATGCAACATTAGAGCTTATAAGTTCCTCAATGAGCTATGTACAAGTTTGACGATCGTATGAAACATTTAACAACGCGTTTCTAAGACTCTAAACCAAGTTTCATGCAACATGAGTGCTTATAAGTTCCTCAATGAGCTTTGTACAAGTTTCACGAACTTATGAAACATCTAACAACTTGTTTCTAGGACTCTAAACCAAGTTTCATGCAACATGAGTGCTTATAAGTTCCCCAATGAGCTTTGTACAAGTTTCACGAATTTATGAAACATCTAACAAACGCGTTTCTAGGACTCTAACCCAAGTTTCATGCAACATGAGTTCTTATAAGTTCCTCAATAAGCTTTGTACAAGTTGACGAACTTATGAAACATCTAACAACGCGTTTCTAGGACTCTATACCAAGTTTCATATTACATGAGTGCTTATAAGTTCCCCAATGAGCTTTGTACAAGTTTCACGAATTTATGAAACATCTAACAACGCGTTTCTAGGACTCTAAACCAAGTTTCATGCAACATGAGTGCTTATAAGTTCCTCAATGAGCTTTTTACAAGTTTGACGAACTTATGAAACACCAACAACATGTTTCTAGGACTCTAATCCAAGTTTCATGCAACATGAGTGATTATAAGTGTCTCAATGAGCTTTGTACAAGTTGACGAACTTATGAAACATTTAACAACGCTTTTCTAGTACTCTAAACCAAGTTTCATGCAACATGAGTGCTTATAAGTTTCTCAATGAGCTTTGTATAAGTTTCACGAACTTATGAATTATCTAACAACGCGTTTCTAGGACTCTAAACCAAGTTTCATGCAACATGAGAGCTTATAAGTTCCTCAATGAGCTTTGTACAAGTTTGACGAACTTATGAAACATCTAACAACTCGTTTCTAGAACTCTAAACCAAGTTTCATGCAACATGAGAGCTTATAAGTTCCTCAATGAGCTTTGTACAAGTTTGAAGAACGTATGAAACATCTTACAACGCGTTTCTAGGACTCTAAACCAAGTTTCATGCAACATGAGTGCTTATAAGTTCCTCAATGAGCTTTGTACAAGTTTGACGAACTTATGAAACATCTAACAACTCGTTTCTAGAACTCTAAACCAAGTTTCATGCAACATGAGAGCTTATAAGTTCCTCAATGAGCTTTGTACAAGCTTGACGAACGTATGAAACATCTAACAACGCGTTTCTAGGACTCTAAACCAAGTTTCATGCATCATGAGTGCTTTTAAGTTCCTCAATGAGCTTTGTACAAGTTTGACGAACGTATGTAACATCTAACAACGTGTTTCTAGGACTCTAAACCAAGTTTAATGCAACATGGGAGCTTATAAGTTCCTCAATGAGCTTTATACAAGTTTGACGAACTTATGAAACATCTAACAACGTGTTTCTAGGACTCTAAATCAAGTTTCATGCAACATGAGTGATTATAAGTGTCTCAATGAGCTTTGTACAAGTTGACAAACTTATGAAACATCTAACAACACGTTTCTAGGACTCTAAACCAAGTTTCATGCAACATGAGTGCTTATAAGTTCCTCAATGAGCTTTGTACAAGTTTGACGAACGTATGAAACATCTAACAACGCGTTTCTAGGACTCGAAACCAAGTTTCATGTAACATCGTTGTTTATAAGTGTCTCAATGAGCTTTGTACAAGTTTGACGAACTTATGAAAAATCTAACAACTCGTTTCTAGGACGATAAACCATGTTTCATGCAACATTAGAGCTTATAAGTTCCTCAATGAGCTATGTACAAGTTTGACGAATGTATGAAACATTTAACAATGCGTTTCTAGGACTCTAAACCAAGTTTCATGCAACATGAGTGCTTATAAGTTCCTCAATGAGCTTTGTACAAGTTTCACGAACTTATGAATCATCTAACAACTTGTTTCTAGGACTCTAAACCAAGTTTCATGCAACATGAGTGCTTATAAGATCCTCAATGAGCTTTGTACAAGTTTCACGAACTTATGAAACATCTAACAACGCGTTTCTAGGACTCTAAACCAAGTTTCATGCAACATGAGTTCTTATAAGTTCCTCAATGAGCTTTGTACAAGTTGACGAACTTATGAAACATCTAACAACGCGTTTCTAGGACTCTATACCAAGTTTCATACTACATGAGTGTTTATAAGTTCCCCAATGAGCTTTGTACAAGTTTCACGAACTTATGAAACATTTAACAACGATTTTCTACTACTCTAAACCAAGTTTCATGCAACATGAGTGCTTATAAGTTCCTCAATGAGCTTTGTACAAGTTTTACGAACGTATGAAACATCTAACAACGCGTTTCTAGGACTCTAAACCAAGTTTCACACAACATGAGTGCTTATAAGTTCCTCAATGAGCTTTGTACAAGTTTGACCAACGCATGAAACATCTAACAAGTTTCATGCAACATGACTGCTTATAAGTTCCTCAATGAGCTTTGTATAAGTTTCACGAATTTATGAATTATCTAACAACGCGTTTCTAGGACTCTAAACCAAGTTTCATGCAACATGAGAGCTTATAAGTTCCTCAATGAGCTTTGTACAAGTTTGAAGAACGTATGAAACATCTTACAACGTGTTTCTAGGACTCTAAACCAAGTTTCATGCAACATGAGTGCTTATAAGTTTCTCAATGAGCTTTGTACAAGTTCTACGAACTTATGAAACATCTAACAACTCGTTTCTAGGACTCTAAACCAAGTTTCATGCAACATGAGTGCTTATAAGTTCCTCAATGAGCTTTGTACAAGTTTGACGAATTTATGAAACATCTAACAACTCGTTTCTAGGACTCTAAACCAAGTTTCATGCAACATGAGTGCATATAAGTTCCTCAATGAGCTTTGTACAAGTTTCACGAACGTATGAAACATCTAACAACGCGTTTCTATGAAACATCTAACAACGCATTTCTAAGAATCTAAACAAAGTTTCATGCAACATAAGAGATTATAAGTTCCTCAATGAGCTTTGTACAAGTTTGACGAACGTATGAAACATCTAACAATGTGTTTCTAGGACTCTAAACCAAGTTTCACGCAACATGAGTGCTTATAAGTTCCTCAATGAGCTTTGTACAAGTTTGAAGAACTTATGAAACATCTAACAACGCGTTTCTAGGACTCTAATCCAAGTTTTATTCAACATGAGTGATTATAAGTGTCTCAATGAACTTTGTACAAGTTGACGAACTTATGAATTATTCAACAACGCTTTTCTAGTACTCTAAACCAAGTTTCATGCAACATGAGTGCTTATAAATTCCTCAATGAGCTTTGTACAAGTTTTACGAACGTATGAAACATCTAACAATGCGTTTCTAGGACTCTAAACCAACTTTCATGCAACATAAGTGTTTATAAGTGTCTTAATGAGTTTTGTACAAATTTGACGAACTTATGAAACATCTAACAACGCGTTTCTAGGACTCTAAACCAAGTTTCATGCAACATGAGTGCTTATAAGTTCCTCAATGAGCTTTGTACAAGTTTCACGAACTTATGAAACATCTAATAACGCGTTTCTAGGACTCTAAACCAAGTTTCATGCAACAAGAGTGTTTATAAGTGTCTCAATGAGTTTTTTACAACTTTGACGAACTTATGAAACATCTAACAACGCGTTTCTAGGACTCTTAACCAAGTTTCACGCAACATGAGTGCTTATAAGTTCCTCAATGAGCTTTGTACAAGTTTTACGAACTTATGAAACATCTAACAAAGCGTTTCTAGGACTCTAATCCAAGTTTCATGCAACATGAGTGATTATAAGTGTCTCAATGAGCTTTGTACAAGTTAACGAACTAATGAAACATTTAACAACGATTTTCTACTACTCTAAACCAAGTTTCATGCAACATGAGTGCTTATAAGTTCCTCAATGAGCTTTGTACAAGTTTGACGAACGTATGAAATATCTAACAACGCGTTTCTAGGACTCTAAACCAAGTTTCACACAACATGAGTGCCTATAAGTTCCTCAATGAGCTTTGTACAAGTTTGACCAACGTATGAAACATCTAACAACGTATTTCTAGGACTCTAAACCAAGTTTCATGCAACATGAGTGCTTATAAGTTCCTCAATGAGCTTTGTACAAGTTTGACGAACATATGAAACATCTAACAACGCGTTTCTAGGACAATAAACCAAGTTTAATGCAACATGAGTGCTTATAAGTATCTCAATGAGCTTTGTATAAGTTTGACGAACTTATGAAACATCTAACAACTCGTTTCTAGGACTCTAAACCAAGTTTCATGCAACATGAGAGCTTATAAGTTCCTCAATGAGCTTTGTACAAGTTTGTCGAACTTATGAAACACCAACAACGTGTTTCTGGGACTCTAAACCAAGTTTCATGCAACATGAGTGCTAATAAGTTCCTCAATGAGCTTTGTACAAGTTTGTCGAACTTATGAAACACCAACAACGTGTTTCTAGGACTCTAATCCAAGTTTCATGCAACATGAGTGATTATAAGTGTCTCAATGAGCTTTGTACAAGTTGACGAACTTATGATACATTTAACAACGCTTTTCTAGTACTCTAAACCAAGTTTCATGCAACATGAGTGTTTATAAGTTCCTCAATGAGCTTTGTACAAGTTTCACGATCTTATGAAACATCTAACAACGCGTTTCTAGGACTCTAAACCAAGTTTCATGCAACATGAGTGATTATAAGTGTCTCAATGAGGTTTGTACAAGTTGATGAACTTATGAAACATCTAACAACGCGTTTCTAGGACTCTAAACCAAGTTTCATGCAACATGAGTGCTTATAAGTTCCTCAATGAGCTTTGTACAAGTTTGACGAACGTATGAAACATCTAACAACACGTTTCTAGGACTCTAAACCAAGTTTCATGCAACATCAGTGTTTATAAGTGTCTCAATGACCTTTGTACAAGTTTGACGAACTTATGAAAAATCTAACAACTAGTTTCTAGGACTATAAACCAAGTTTCATGCAACATTAGAGCTTATAAGTTCCTCAATGAGCTATGTACAAGTTTGACGAACGTATGAAACATCTAACAACACGTTTCTAGGACTCTAAACCAAGTTTCATGCAACATGAGTGCTTATAAATTCTTCAATGAGCTTTGTACAAGTTTCACGAACTTATGAAACATCTAACAACGCGTTTCTAGGACTCTAAACCAAGTTTCATGCAACCTAAGTTCTTATAAGTTCCTCAATGAGCTTTGTACAAGTTGACGAACTTATGAAACATCTAACAACGCGTTTCTAGGACTCTAAACCAAGTTTCATGCTACATGAGTGCTTATAAGTTCCTCAATGAGGTTTTTACAATTTTCACGAACTTATGAAACATCTAACAACGTGTTTCTAGGACTCTAAACCAAGTTTCATGCAACATGAGAGCTTTTAAGTTCCTCTATGAGCGTTGTACAAGTTTGACGAACGAATGAAACATCTAACAACGCGTTTCTAGGAATCTAAACCAAGTTTCATGCAACATGAGTGCTTATAAGTTCCTCAATGTGGTTTGTACAAGTTTCACGAACTTATGAAACATCTAACAACGCGTTTCTAGGACTCTAAACCAAGTTTCATGCAACATGAGAGCTTATAAGTTCCTCAATGAGTTTTGTACAAGTTTCAAGAACTTATGAAACATCTAACAACGCATTTCTAGGACTCTAAACCAAGTTTCATGCAACATGAGTGCTTATAAGTTCCTCAATGTGCTTTGTAAAAGTTTCACGAACTTATGAAACATCTAACAACGCGTTTCTAGGACTCTAAACAAAGTTTCATGCAATATGAGAGCTTATAAGTTCCTCAATGAGCATTGTACAAGTTTCACGAACTTATGAAACATCTAACAACGCGTTTCTAGGACTCTAAACCAATTTTCATGCAACATGAGAGCTTTTAAGTTCCTCTATGAGCGTTGTACAAGTTTGACAAACGTATGAAACATCTAACAACGCGTTTCTAGGACTCTAAACCAAGTTTCATGCAACATGAGTGCTTATAAGTTCCTCAATATGCTTTGTACAAGTTTCACGAACTTATGAAACATCTAACAACGCGTTTCTAGGACTCTAAACCAAGTTTCATGCAACATGAGAGCTTATAAGTTCCTCAATGAGCTTTGTACAAGTTTCAAGAACTTATGAAACATCTAACAACACGTTTCTAGGACTCTAAACCAAGTTTCATGCAACATGAATGCTTAAAAGTTCCTCAATGAGCTTTGTACAAGTTTCATGAACTTATGAAACATCTTACAAAGTGTTTCTAGGACTCTAAACCAAGTTTCATGTAACATGAGTGCTTATAAGGGTCTCAATTAGCTTTGTACAAGTTTGACGAACGTATGAAACATCTAACAACGCGTTTCTAGGACTCTAAACCAAGTTTCACACAACATGAGTGCTTATAAGTTCCTCAATGAGCTTTGTGCAAGTTTGGCCAACGTATGAAACATCTAACAACGTATTTCTAGGACTCTAAACCAAGTTTCATGCAACATGAGTGCTTATAAGTTCCTCAATGAGCTTTGTACAAGTTTGACGAACATATGAAACATCTAACAACGCGTTTCTAGGACTATAAACCAAGTTTAATGCAACATGAGTGCTTATAAGTATCTCAATGAGCTTTGTATAAGTTTGACGAACTTATGAAACATCTAACAACTCGTTTCTAGGACTCTAAACCAAGTTTCATGCAACATGAGAGCTTATAAATTCATCAATGAGCTTTGGACAAGTTTGACGAATGTATGAAAAATCTAACAACTTGTTTCTGGGACTCTAAACCAAGTTTCATGCAACATGAGTGCTTATAAGTTCCTCAATGAGCTTTGTACAAGTTTTACGAACTTATGAAACATCTAACAACGCTTCTTAGGACTTTAAACCAAGTTTCATGCAACATGAGTGCTTATAAGTTCCTCAATGAGCTTTGTACAAGTTTGACGAACGTATGTAACATCTAACAACGCGTTTCTAGGACTCTAAACCAAGTTTCATGCAACAAGAGTGTTTATAAGTGTCTCAATGAGTTTTTTACAACTTTGACGAACTTATGAAACATCTAACAACGCGTTTCTAGGACTCTTAACCAAGTTTCACGCAACATGAGTGCTTATAAGTTCCTCAATGAGCTTTGTACAAGTTTTACGAACTTATGAAACATCTAACAAAGCGTTTCTAGGACTCTAATCCAAGTTTCATGCAACATGAGTGATTATAAGTGTCTCAATGAGCTTTGTACAAGTTAACGAACTAATGAAACATTTAACAACGATTTTCTACTACTCTAAACCAAGTTTCATGCAACATCAGTGCTTATAAGTTCCTCAATGAGCTTTGTACAAGTTTGACGAACGTATGAAACATCTAACAACGCGTTTCTAGGACTCTAAAGCAAGTTTCACACAACATGAGTGCCTATAAGTTCCTCAATGAGCTTTGTACAAGTTTGACCAACTTATGAAACATCTAACAACGCATTTCTAGGACTCTAAACCAAGTTTCATGCAACATGAGAGCTTATAAGTTCATCAATGAGCTTTGGACAAGTTTGACAAACGTATGAAAAATCTAACAACGTGTTTCTGGGACTCTAAACCAAGTTTCATGCAACATGAGTGCTAATAAGTTCCTCAATGAGCTTTGTACAAGTTTGTCGAACTTATGAAACACCAACAACGTGTTTCTAGGACTCTAATCCAAGTTTCATGCAACATAAGTGATTATAAGTGTCTCAATGAGCTTTGTACAAGTTGACGAACTTATGAAACATTTAACAACGCTTTTCTAGTACTCTAAACCAAGTTTCATGCAACATGAATGTTTATAAGTTCCTCAATGAGCTTTGTACAAGTTTCACGATCTTATGAAACATCTAACAACGCGTTTCTAGGACTCTAAACCAAGTTTCATGCAACATGAGTGATTATAAGTGTCTCAATGAGGTTTGTACAAGTTGATGAACTTATGAAACATCTAACAACGCGTTTCTAGGACTCTAAACCAAGTTTCATGCAACATGAGTGCTTATAAGTTCCTCAATGAGCTTTGTACAAGTTTGACGAACGTATGAAACATCTAACAACATGTTTCTAGGACTCTAAACCAAGTTTCATGCAACATCAGTATTTATAAGTGTCTCAATGACCTTTGTACAAGTTTGACGAACTTATGAAAAATCTAACAACTAGTTTCTAGGACTATAAAGCCAAGTTTCATGCAACATTAGAGCTTATAAGTTCCTCAATGAGCTATGTACAAGTTTGACGAACGTATGAAACATCTAACAACGCGTTTCTAGGACTCTAAACCAAGTTTCATGCAACATGAGTGCTTATAAATTCTTCAATGAGTTTTGTACAAGTTTCACGAACTTATGAAACATCTAACAACGCGTTTCTAGGACTCTAAACCAAGTTTCATGCAACCTAAGTTCTTATAAGTTCCTCAATGAGCTTTGTACAAGTTGACGAACTTATGAAACATCTAACAACGCGTTTCTAGGACTCTAAACCAAGTTTCATGCTACATGAGTGCTTATAAGTTCCTCAATGAGCTTTGTACAAGTTTCACGAACTTATGAAACATCTAATAACGCGTTTCTAGGACTCTAAACCAAGTTTCATGCAACAAGAGTGTTTATAAGTGTCTCAATGAGTTTTTTACAACTTTGACGAACTTATGAAACATCTAACAACGCGTTTCTAGGACTCTTAACCAAGTTTCACACAACATGAGTGCTTATAAGTTCCTCAATGAGCTTTGTACAAGTTTTACGAACTTATGAAACATCTAACAAAGCGTTTCTAGGACTCTAATCCAAGTTTCATGCAACATGAGTGATTATAAGTGTCTCAATGAGCTTTGTACAAGTTAACGAACTAATGAAACATTTAACAACGATTTTCTACTACTCTAAACCAAGTTTCATGCAACATGAGTGCTTATAAGTTCCTCAATGAGCTTTGTACAAGTTTGACGAACGTATGAAACATCTAACAACGCGTTTCTAGGACTCTAAACCAAGTTTCACACAACATGAGTGCCTATAAGTTCCTCAATGAGCTTTGTACAAGTTTGACCAACGTATGAAACATCTAACAACGCGTTTCTAGGACTCTAAACCAAGTTTCATGCAACATGAGAGCTTATAAGTTCCTCAATGAGCTTTGTACAAGTTTCAAGAACTTATGAAACATCTAACAACGCATTTCTAGGACTCTAAACCAAGTTTCATGCAACATGAGTGCTTATAAGTTCCTCAATGTGCTTTGTAAAAGTTTCACGAACTTATGAAACATCTAACAACGCGTTTCTAGGACTCTAAACAAAGTTTCATGCAACATGAGAGCTTATAAGTTCCTCAATGAGCATTGTACAAGTTTCACGAACTTATGAAACATCTAACAACGCGTTTCTAGGACTCTAAACTAAGTTTCATGCAACATGAGAGCTTTTAAGTTCCTCTATGAGCGTTGTACAAGTTTGACGAACGTATGAAACATCTAACAACACGTTTCTAGGACTCTAAACCAAGTTTCATGCAACATGAGTGCTTATAAGTTCCTCAATGTGCTTTGTACAAGTTTCACGAACTTATGAAACATCTAACAAAGCGTTTCTAGGACTCTAAACCAAGTTTCATGCAACATGAGAGCTTATAAGTTCCTCAATGAGCTTTGTACAAGTTTCAAGAACTTATGAAACATCTAACAACACGTTTCTAGGACTCTAAACCAAGTTTCATGCAACATGAATGCTTAAAAGTTCCTCAATGAGCTTTGTACAAGTTTCATGAACTTATTAAACATCTTACAACGTGTTTCTAGGACTCTAAACCAAGTTTCATGTAACATGAGTGCTTATAAGGGTCTCAATTAGCTTTGTACAAGTTTGACGAACGTATGAAACATCTAACAACGCGTTTCTAGGACTCTAAACCAAGTTTCACACAACATGAGTGCTTATAAGTTCCTCAATGAGCTTTGTGCAAGTTTGGCCAACGTATGAAACATCTAACAACGTATTTCTAGGACTCTAAACCAAGTTTCATGCAACATGAGTGCTTATAAGTTCCTCAATGAGCTTTGTACAAGTTTGACGAACATATGAAACATCTAACAACGCGTTTCTAGGACTATAAACCAAGTTTAATACAACATGAGTGCTTATAAGTATCTCAATGAGCTTTGTATAAGTTTGACGAACTTATGAAACATCTAACAACTCGTTTCTAGGACTCTAAACCAAGTTTCATGCAACATGAGAGCTTATAAGTTCATCAATGAGCTTTGGACAAGTTTGACGAATGTATGAAAAATCTAACAACTTGTTTCTGGGACTCTAAACCAAGTTTCATGCAACATGAGTGCTTATAAGTTCCTCAATGAGCTTTGTACAAGTTTTACGAACTTATGAAACATCTAACAACGCTTCTTAGGACTTTAAACCAAGTTTCATGCAACATGAGTGCTTATAAGTTCCTCAATGAGCTTTGTACAAGTTTGACGAACGTATGTAACATCTAACAACGTGTTTCTAGGACTCTAAACCAAGTTTAATGCAACATGAGAGCTTATAAGTTCCTCAATGAGCTTTATACAAGTTTGACGAACTTATGAAACATCTAAAAACTCGTTTCTAGGACTCTAAACCAAGTTTCATGCAACATGAGAGCTTATAAGTTCCTCAATGAGCTTTGTACAAGTTTGACGAACGTATGAAACATCTAACAACGCGTTTCTAGGACTCTAAACCAAGTTTCATGCATCATGAGTGCTTATAAGTTCCTCAATGAGCTTTGTAAAAGTTTCACGAACTTATGAAACATCTAACAACGCGTGTCTAGGACTCTAAACAAAGTTTCATGCAAAATGAGAGATTATAAGTTCCTCAATGAGCTTTGTACAAATTTGACGAACGTATGAAACATCTAACAACGTGTTTCTAGGACTCTAAACCAAGTTTCACGCAACATGAGTGCTTATAAGTTCCTCAATGAGCTTTGTACAAGTTTGACGAACTTATGAAACATCTAACAACGCGTTTCTAGGACTATAATCCAAGTTTTATTCAACATGAGTGATTATAAGTGTCTCAATGAACTTTGTACAAGTTGACGAACTTATGAATTATTTAACAACGCTTTTCTAGTACTCTAAACCAAGTTTCATGCAACATGAGTGGTTATAAATTCCTCAATGAGCTTTGTACAAGTTTTACGAACGTATGAAACATCTAACAACGCGTTTCTAGGACTCTAAACCAAGTTTTATGCAATATGAGTGTTTATAAGTGTCTAAATGAGCTTTGTACAAGTTTGACGAACTTATGAAACATCTAACAACGCGTTTCTTGGTCTCTAATACAAGTTTCATGCAACATGAGTGATTATAAGTGTCTCAATGAGCTTTGTACAAGTTGACGAACTTATGAAACATTTAACAACGCTTTTCTACTACTCTAAACCAAGTTTCATGCAACATGAGTGCTTATAAGTTCCTCAATGAGCTTTGTACAAGTTTCACGAACTTATGAAACATCTAACAACGCTTTTCTACGACTATAAACCAAGTTTCATGCATGCAACATGAGTGCTTATAAGTGTCTCATTTAGCTTTGTACAAGTTTGACGAACGTATGAAACATCTAACAAAGCGTTTCTAGGACTCTAAACCAAGTTTCACGCAACATGAGTGCTTATAAGTTCCTCAATGAGCTTTGTACAAGTTTGACAAACGTATGAAACATCTAACAACGTGTTTCTAGGACTCTAAACCAAGTTTCATGCAACATGAGTGCTTATAAGTTCCTCAATGAGCTTTGTACAAGTTTGACGAACGTATGAAACATCTAACTACGCGTTTCTAGGTCTCTAAACCAAGTTTCATGCAACATGAGTGCTTATAAGTTCCTCAATGAGCTTTGTACAAGTTTCACGAATTTACGAAACATCTAACAACGCGTTTCTAGGACTCTAAACCATGTTTCATGCAACATGAGAGCTTATAAGTTCTTCTATGAGCTTTGTACAAGTTTGAAGAACGTATGAAACATCTAACAACGCGTTTTTAGGACTCTAAACCAAGTTTAATGCAACATGAGTGCTTATAAGTATCTCAATGAGCTTTGTACAAGTTTGACGAACTTATGAAACATCTACCAACTCGTTTCTAGGACTCTAAACCAATTTTCATGCAACATGAGAGCTTATAAGTATCTCAATGAGCTTTGTACAAGTTTGACGAACTTATGAAACATCTAACAACGCGTTTCTAGGACTCTAAACCAAGTTTCATGCAACATGAGAGCTTATAAGTTCCTCAATGAGCTTTGTACAAGTTTGACGAAAGTATGAAACATCTAACAACGCGTTTTTAGGACTCTAAACCAAGTTTCATGCAACATGAGTGCTTATAAGTTCCTCAATGAGCTTTGTACAAGTTTGTCGAACTTATGAAACACCAACAACGTGTTTCTAGGACTCTAATCCAAGTTCCATGCAACATGAGTGATTATAAGTGTCTCAATAAGCTTTGTACAAGTTGACGAACTTATGAAACATTTAACAACGCTTTTCTAGTACTCTAAACCAAGTTTCATGCAACATGAGTGTTTATAAGTTCCTCAATGAGCTTTGTACAAGTTTCACGAACTTATGAAACATCTAACAACGCGTTTATAGGACTCTAAACCAAGTTTCATGCAACATGAGAGCTTATAAGTTCCTCAATGAGTTTTGTACAAGTTTGAAGAACGTATGAAACATCTTACAACGCGTTTCTAGGACTCTAAACCAACTTTCATGCAACATGAGTGCTTATAAGTTTCTCAATGAGCTTTGTACAAGTTCTACGAACTTATGAAACATCTAACAACTCGTTTCTAGGACTCTAAACCAAGTTTCATGCAACATGAGAGCTTATAAGTTCCTCAATGAGCTTTGTACAAGTTTGACGAACATATGAAACATCTAACAACGCGTTTCTAGGACTCTAAACCAAGTTTCAAACAACATGAGTGCTTATAAGTTCCTCAATGAGCTTTGTACAAGTTGACGAACTTATGAAACATCTAACAACGCGTTTCTAGGACTCTGAACAAAGTTTCATGCATCATGAGAGATTATAAGTTCCTCAATGAGCTTTGTACAAGTTTGACGAACGTATGAAACATCTAACAACGTGTTTCTAGGACTCTAAACCAAGTTTCACGCAACATGAGTGCTTATAAGTTCCTCAATGAGCTTTGTACAAGTTTGACGAACATATGAAACATCTAACAACGCGTTTCTAGGACTCTAATCCAAGTTTTTTTCAACATGAGTGATTATAAGTGTCTCAATGAACTTTGTACAAGTTGACGAACTTATGAATTATTTAACAACGCTTTTCTAGTACTCTAAACCAAGTTTTATGCAACATGAGTGCTTATAAATTCCTCAATGAGCTTTGTACTAGTTTTACGAACGTATGAAACATCTAACAACGCGTTTCTAGGACTCTAAACCAAGTTTCATGCAACATGAGTGTTTATAAGTGTCTTAATGAGCTTTGTACAAGTTTGACGAACTTATGAAACATCTAACAACGCATTTCTAGGACTCTAAACCAAGTTTCATGCAACATGAGTGCTTATAAGTTCCTCAATGAGCTTTGTACAAGTTTCACGAACTTATGAAACATCTAACAACGCGTTTCTAGGACTCTAAACCAAGTTTAATGCAACATGAGTGTTTATAAGTGTCTCAATGAGTTTTTTAAAACTTTGACGAACTTATGAAACATCTAACAACGCGTTTCTAGGACTCTTAACCAAGTTTCACGCAACATGAGTTCTTATAAGTTCCTCAATGAGCTTTGTACAAGTTTGACGAAATTATTAAACATCTAACAAAGCGTTTCTAGGACTCTAATCCAAGTTTCATGCAACATGAGTGATTAGAAGTGTCTCAATGAGATTTGTACAAGTTAACGAACTAATGAAACATTTAACAACGATTTTCTACTACTCTAAACCAAGTTTCATGCAACATGAGTGCTTATAAGTTCCTCAATGAGCTTTGTACAAGTTTCACAAACTTATGAAACATCTAACAACGCGTTTCTAGGACTCTAAACCAAGTTTCATGCAACATGAGTGCTTATCAGTTCCTCAATGAGCTTTGTACAAGTTTCAAGAACTTATGAAACATCTAACAACGCGTTTCTAGGACTCTAAACCAAGTTTCATGCAACATGAGTGCTTAAAAGTTCCTCAATGAGCTTTGTACAAGTTTCGCGAACTTAGGAAACATCTAGCAACGTGTTTCTAGGAATCTAAACCAAGTTTCAAACAACATGAGTGCTTATAAGTTACTCAATGAGCTTTGTACCAGTTGACGAACTTATGAAACATCTAACAACGCGTTTCTAGGACTCTAAACCAAGTTTCATGCAACATGAGTGCTTATAAGTTCCTCAATGAGCTTTGTACAAGTTTCACGAACTTATGAAACATCTAACAACGTGTTTCTAGGACTCTAAACTAAGTTTCATGCAACATGAATGTTTATAAGTTCCTCAATGAGCTTTGTACAAGTTTGAAGAACGTATGAACCATCTAACAACGCGTTTCTAGGACTCTAAACCTAGTTTCATGCAACATGAGTGTTTATAAGTGTCTCAATGAGCTTTGTACAAGTTTGACGAACATATGAAACATCTAACAACGCGTTTCTAGGACTCTAAACAAAGTTTCATGAAACATGAGTGATTATAAGTTCCTCAATGAGCTTTGTACAAGTTTCACGAACTTATAAAACATCTAACAACGCGTTTCTCTGACTCTAAACCAAGTTTCATGCAACATGAGAGCTTATAAGTTCCTCACTGAGCTTTGTACAAGTTTGACGAACGTATGAAACATCTAACAACGAGTTTCTAGGACTCTAAACCAAGTTTCATGCAACATGAGTGCTTATAAGTTCCTCAATGAGCTTTGTACAAGTTTGACGAACTTATGAAACATCTAACAACGCGTTTCTAGGACTCTAATCCAAGTTTTATGCAACATGAGTGATTATAAGTGTCTCAATGAACTTTGTACAAGTTGACGAACTTATGAAACATTTAACAACGCTTTTCTAGTACTCTAAACCAAGTTTCATGCAACATAAGTGCTTATAAGTTCCTCAATGAGCTTTGTACAAGTTTAACGAACGTATGAAACATCTAACAACGCGTTTCTAGGACTCTAAACCAAGTTTCACGCAACATGAGTGTTTATAAGTTCCTCAATGAGCTTTGTACAAGTTTGACGAACTTATGAAACATCTAACAACGCGTTTCTAGGACTCTAAACCAAGTTTCATGCAACATGAGAGCTTATAAGTTCCTCAATGAGCTTTGTACAAGTTTCACGAACTTATGAAACATCTAACAACGCGTTTCTAGGACTCTAAACCAAGTTCCATGCAACATGAGAGCTTTTAAGTTCCTCTATGAGCGTTGTACAAGTTTGACGAACGTATGAAACATCTAACAACGCGTTTCTAGGACTCTAAACCAAGTTTCATGCAACATGAGTGCTTATAAGTTCCTCAATGTGCTTTGTACAAGTTTCACGAACTTATGAAACATCTAACAACGCGTTTCTAGGACTCTAAACCAAGTTTCATGCAACATGAGAGCTTATAAGTTCCTCAATGAGGTTTGTACAATTTCAAGAACTTATGAAACATCTAACAACGCGTTTCTAGGACTCTAAACCAAGTTTCATGCAACATGAGTGCTTAAAAGTTCCTCAATGAGCTTTGTACAAGTTTCAAGAACTTATGAAACATCTAACAATGTGTTTCTAGGACTCTAAACCAAGTTTCAAACAACATGAGTGCTTATAAGTTCCTCAATGAGCTTTGTACAAGTTGACGAACTTATGAAACATCTAACAACGCGTTTCTAGGACTCTAAACCAAGTTTCATGCAACATGAGTGCTTATAAGTTCCTCAATGAGCTTTGTACAAGTTTCACGAACTTATGAAACATCTAACAACGTGTTTCTAGGTCTTTAAACCAAGTTTCATGCAACATAAATGTTTATAAGTTCCTCAATGAGCTTTGTACAAGTTTGAAGAACGTATGAACCATCTAACAACGCGTTTCTAGGATTCTAAACCAAGTTTCATGCAACCTGAGTGTTTATAAGTGTCTCAATGAGCTTTGTACAAGTTTGACGAACTTATGAAACATCTAACAACGCGTTTCTAGGACTCTAAACAAAGTTTCATGCAACATGAGTGCTTATAAATTCCTCAATGAGCTTTGTACAAGTTTCACGAACTTATAAAACATGTAACAACGCGTTTCTAGGACTCTAAACCAAGTTCCATTCAACATGAGAGCTTATAAGTTCCTCAATGAGCTTTGTACAAGTTTGACGAATGTATGAAACATCTAACAATGAGTTTCTAGGACTCTAAACCAAGTTTCATGCAACATGAGTGCTTATAAGTTCCTCAATGAGCTTTGTACAAGTTTGACGAACTTATGAAACATCTAACAACGCGTTTCTAAGACTCTAACCCAAGTTTTATTCAACATGAGTGATTATAAGTGTCTCAAGGAACTTTGTACAAGTTGACGAACTTATGAAACATTTAACAACGTTTTTCTAGTACTCTAAACCAAGTTTCATGCAACATGAGTGCTTATAAGTTCCTCAATGAGCTTTGTACAAGTTTAACGAACATATGAAACATCTAACAACGCGTTTCTAGGACTCTAAACCAAGTTTCACGCAACATGAGTGCTTATAAGTTCCTCAATGAGCTTCGTACAAGTTTGACGAACTTATGAAACATCTAACAACGCGTTTCTAGGACTCTAAACCAAGTTTCATGCAACATGAGTGCTTATAAGTTCCTCAATGAGCTTTGTACAAGTTTGACGAACGTATGAAACATCTAACAACTCGTTTCTAGGACTCTAAACCAAGTTTAATGCAACATGAGTGCTTATAAGTATCTCAATGAGCTTTGTATAAGTTTAACGAACTTATGAAACAGCTAACAACTCGTTTCTAGGACTCTAAACCAAGTTTCATGCAACATGAGAGCTTATAACTTAATCAATGAGCTTTGTACAAGTTTGACTAACGTATGAAACATCTAACAACGTGTTTATAGGACTCTAAACCAAGTTTCATCCAACATGAGTGCTTATAAGTTCCTCAATGAGCTTTGTACAAGTTTGACGAACTTATGAAACATCTAACAACGCTTCTTAGGACACTAAACCAAGTTTCATGCAACATGAGTGCTTATAAGTTACTCAATGAGCTTTGTACAACTTTGACGAACGTATGTAACATCTAACAACGTGTTTCAAGGACTCTAAACCAAGTTTAATGCAACATGGAAACTTATAAGTTCCTCAATGAGCTTTATACAAGTTTGACGAAATTATGAAACATCTAACAACGTGTTTCTAGGACTCTAAACCAAGTTTCATGCAACATGAGTGATTATAAGTGTCTCAATGAGCTTTGTACAAGTTAACGAACTTATGAAACATCTAACAACGCGTTTCTAGGACTCTAAACCAAGTTTCATGCAACATGAGTGCTTATAAGTTCCTCAATGAGCTTTGTACAAGTTTGACGAACGTATGAAACATCTAACAACGCGTTTCTAGGACTCTAAACCAAGTTTCATGCAACATCAGTGTTTATAAGTGTCTCAATGAGCTTTGTACAAGTTTGACGAACTTATGAAAAATCTAACAACTCGTTTCTAGGTCTATAAACCAAGTTTCATGCAACATTAGAGCTTATAAGTTCCTCAATGAGCTATGTACAAGTGTGACGAACGTATGAAACATCTAACAACGCGTTTCTAGGAATCTAAACCAAGTTTCATGCAACATGAGTGCTTATAAGTTCCTCAATGAGCTTTTTACAAGTTTCACGAACTTATCTAACATCTAACAACGCGTTTCTAGGAATCTAAACCAAGTTTCATGCAACATAAGTGCTTATAAGTTCCTCAATGAGCTTTGTACAAGTTTCACGAACTTATGAAACATCTAACAACGCGTTTCTAGGACTCTAAATAAAGTTTCATGCAACATGAGTTCATATAAGTTCCTCAATGAGCTTTGTACAAGTTGACGAACTTATGAAACATCTAACAACGCGTTTCTAGGACTCTAAACCAAGTTTCATGCAACACGAGTGCTTATAAGTTCCTCAATGAGCTTTTTACAAGTTTCACGAACTTATGAAACATCTAACAACGCGTTTCTAGGACTCTAAATCAAGTTTCATGCAACATGAGAGCTTTTAAGTTCCTAATGAGTGTTGTACAAGTTTGACGAACGTACGAAACATCTAACAACGCGTTTCTAGGATTCTAAACCAAGTTTCATGCAACATGAGTGCTTATAAGTTCCTCAATGTGCTTTGTACAAGTTTCACGAACTTATGAAACATCTAACAACGCGTTTGTAGGACTCTAAACCAAGTTTCATGGAACATGAGAGCTTATAAGTTCGTCAATGAGTTTTGTACAAGTTTCACGAACTTATGAAACATCTAACAACGCGTTTCTAGGACTCTAAATAAAGTTTCATGCAACATGAGTTCATATAAGTTCCTCAATGAGCTTTGTACAAGTTGACGAACTTATGAAACATCTAACAACGCGTTTCTAGGACTCTAAACCAAGTTTCATGCAACACGAGTGCTTATCAGTTCCTCAATGAGCTTTTTACAAGTTTCACGAACTTATGAAACATCTAACAACGCGTTTCTAGGACTCTAAACAAAGTTTCATGCAACATGAGTGCTTATAAGTTCCTCAATGAGCTTTGTACAAGTTTCACGAACTTATAAAACATCTAACAACGCGTTTCTAGGACTCTAAACCAAGTTCCATTCAACATGAGAGCTTATAAGTTCCTCAATGAGCTTTGTACAAGTTTGACGAATGTATGAAACATCTAACAACGAGTTTCTAGGACTCTAAACCAAGTTTCATGCAACATGAGTGCTTATAAGTTCCTCAATGAGCTTTGTACAAGTTTAACGAACGTATGAAACATCTAACAACGCGTTTCTAGGACTCTAAACCAAGTTTCACGCAAAATGAGTGCTTATAAGTTCCTCAATGAGCTTCGTACAAGTTTGACGAACTTATGAAACATCTAACAACGCGTTTCTAGGACTCTAAACCAAGTTTCATGCATCATGAGTGCTTATAAGTTCCTCAATGAGCTTTTTACAAGTTTGACGAACGTATGAAACATCTAACAACTCGTTTCTAGGACTCTAAACCAAGTTTAATGCAACATGAGTGCTTATAAGTATCTCAATGAGCTTTGTATAAGTTTGACGAACTTATGAAACAGCTAACAACTCGTTTCTAGGACTCTAAACCAAGTTTCATGCAACATGAGAGCTTATAACTTAATCAATGAGCTTTGTACAAGTTTGACTAACGTATGAAACATCTAACAACGTGTTTCTAGGACTCTAAACCAAGTTTCATCCAACATGAGTACTTATAAGTTCCTCAATGAGCTTTGTACAAGTTTGACGAACTTATGAAACATCTAACAACGCTTCTTAGGACTCTAAACCAAGTTTCATGCAACATGAGTGCTTATAAGTTACTCAATGAGCTTTGTACAACTTTGACGAACGTATGTAACATCTAACAACGTGTTTCTAGGACTCTAAACCAAGTTTAATGCAACATGGAAACTTATAAGTTCCTCAATGAGCTTTATACAAGTTTGACGAAGTTATGAAACATCTAACAACGTGTTTCTAGGACTCTAAACCAAGTTTCATGCAACATGAGTGATTATAAGTGTCTCAATTAGCTTTGTACAAGTTACCGAACTTATGAAACATCTAACAACGCGTTTCTAGGACTCTAAACCAAGTTTCATGCAACATCAGTGTTTATAAGTGTCTCAATGAGCTTTGTACAAGTTTGACGAACTTATGAAAAATCTAACAACTCGTGTCTAGGACTATAAACCAAGTTTCATGCAACATTAGAGCTTATAAGTTCCTCAATGAGCTATGTACAAGTGTGACGAACGTATGAAACATCTAACAACGCGTTTCTAGGAATCTAAACCAAGTTTCATGCAACATGAGTTCTTATAAGTTCCTCAATGAGCTTTGTACAAGTTTCACGAACTTATATAACATCTAACAACGCGTTTCTAGGAATCTAAACCAAGTTTCATGCAACATGAGTGCTTATAAGTTCCTCAATGAGCTTTGTACAAGTTTCACGAACATATGAAACATCTAACAACGCGTTTCTAGGACTCTAAATCAAGTTTCATGCAACATGAGTGCTTAGAAGTTCCTCAATGAGTTTTTTACAAGTTTCACGAACTTATGAAACATCTAACAACGCGTTTCTAGGACTCTAAATCAAGTTTCATGCAACATGAGCGCTTTTAAGTTCCTAATGAGCGTTGTACAAGTTTGACGAACGTACGAAACATCTAACAACGCGTTTCTAGGACTCTAAACCAAGTTTCATGCAACATGAGTGCTTATAAGTTCCTCAATGTGCTTTGTACAAGTTTCACGAACTTATGAAACATCTAACAACGCGTTTGTAGGACTCTAAACCAAGTTTCATGGAACATGAGAGCTTATAAGTTCCTCAATGAGCTTTGTACAAGTTTCACGAACTTATGAAACATCTAACAACGCGTTTCTAGGACTCTAAACCAAGTTTCATGCAACATGAGTGCTTATAAGGGTCTCAATTAGCTTTGTACAAGTTTGACGAACGTATGAAACATCTAACAACGCGTTTCTAGGACTCTAAACCAAGTTTCACACAACATGAGTGCTTATAAGTTCCTCAATGAGCCTAGTACAAGTTTGACCAACGTATGAAACATCTAACAACGTATTTCTAGGACTCTAAACCAAGTTTCATGCAACATGAGTGCTTATAAGTTCCTCAATGAGATTTTTACAAGTTTGACGTACATATGAAACATCTAACAACGCGTTTCTAGGACTATAAACCAAGTTTAATGCAACATGATTGCTTATAAGTATCTCAATGAGCTTTGTATAAGTTTGACGAACTAATGAAACATCTAACAACGCGTTTCTAGGACTCTTAACCAAGTTTCACGCAACATGAGTTCTTATAAGTTCCTTAATGAGCTTTGTACAAGTTTGACGAACTTATGAAACATCTAACAAAGCGTTTCTAGGACTCTAATCCAAGTTTCATTCAACATGAGTGATTATAAGTGTCTCAATGAGATTTGTACAAGTTAACGAACTAATGAAACATTTAACAACAATTTTCTACTACTCTAAACCAAGTTTCATGCAACATGAGTGCTTATAAGTTCCTCAATGAGCTTTGGACAAGTTTCACAAACTTATGAAACATCTAACAACGCGTTTCTAGGACTCTAAACCAAGTTTCATGCAACATGAGTGCTTATAAGTTCCTCAATGAGCTTTGTACAAGTTTCACGAACTTATGAAACATCTAACAACGCGTTTCTAGGACTCTAAACCAAGTTTCATGCAACATAAGTTCTTATAAGTTCCTCAATGAGCTTTGTACAAGTTGACGAACTTATGAAACATCTACCAACGCGTTTCTAGGACTCTAAACCAAGTTTCATGCTACATGAGTGCTTATAAGTTCCTCAATGAGCTTTGTACAATTTTCACGAACTTATGAAACATCTAACAACGCGTTTCTAGGACTCTAAACCAAGTTTCATGCAACATGAGAGCTTTTAAGTTCCTATATGAGCGTTGTACAAGTTTGACGAACGTATGAAACATCTAACAACGCGTTTCTAGGACTCTAAACCAAGTTTCATGCAACATGAGTGCTTATAAGTTTCTCAATGAGCTTTGTACAAGTTCTACGAACTTATGAAACATCTAACAACTCGTTTCTAGGACTCTAAGCCAAGTTTCATGCAACATGAGAGCTTATAAGTTCCTCAATGAGCTCTGTACAAGTTTGACGAACGTATGAAACATCTAACAACGCGTTTCTAGGAATCTAAACCAAGTTTTATGCATCATGAGTGCTTATAAGTTCCTCAATGAGTTTTGTACAAGTTTCACGAACTTATGAAACATCTAACAACGCGTTTCTAGGACTCTGAACAAAGTTTCATGCATCATGAGAGATTATAAGTTCCTCAATGAGCTTTGTACAAGTTTGACGAACGTATGAAACATCTAACAACGTGTTTGTAGGACTCTAAACCAAGTTTCACGCAACATGAGTGCTTATAAGTTCCTCAATGAGCTTTGTACAAGTTTGACGAACTTATGAAACATCTAACAACGCGTTTCTAGGACTCTAATCCAAGTTTTTTTCAACATGAGTGATTATAAGTGTCTCAATGAACTTTGTACAAGTTGACGAACTTATGAATTATTTAACAACGCTTTTCTAGTACTCTAAACCAAGTTTCATGCAACATGAGTGCTTATAAATTCCTCAATAAGCTTTGTACTAGTTTTACGAACGTATGAAACATCTAACAACGCGTTTCTAGGACTCTAAACCAAGTTTCATGCAACATGAGTGTTTATAAGTGTCTTAATGAGCTTTGTACAAGTTTGACGAACTTATGAAACATCTAACAACACATTTCTAGGACTCTAAACCAAGTTTCATAAAACATGAGTGCTTCTAAGTTCCTCAATGAGCTTTGTACAAGTTTCACGAACTTATGAAACATCTAACAACGCGTTTCTAGGACTCTAAACCAAGTTTCATGCAACATGAGTGTTTATAAGTGTCTCAATGAGTTTTTTAAAACTTTGACGAACTTATGAAACATCTAACAACGCGTTTCTAGGACTCTTAACCAAGTTTCACGCAACATGAGTTCTTATAAGTTCCTCAATGAGTTTTGTACAAGTTTGACGAACTTATGAAACATCTAACAAAGCGTTTCTAGGACTCTAATCCAAGTTTCATGCAACATGAGTGATTATAAGGGTCTCAATGAGATTTGTACAAGTTAACGAACTAATGAAACATTTAACAACGATTTTCTACTACTCTAAACCAAGTTTCATGCAACATGAGTGCTTATAAGTTCCTCAATGAGCTTTGTACAAGTTTCACAAACTTATGAAACATCTAACAACGCGTTTCTAGGACTCTTAACCAAGTTTCATGCAACATGAGTGCTTATAAGTTCCTCAATGAGCTTTGTACAAGTTTCACGAACTTATGAAACATCTAACAACGCGTTTCTAGGACTCTAAACCAAGTTTCATGCAACATAAGTTCTTATAAGTTCCTCAATGAGCTTTGTACATGTTGACGAACTTATGAAACATCTACCAACGCGTTTCTAGGACTCTAAACCAAGTTTCATGCTACATGAGTGCTTATAAATTCCTCAATGAGCTTTGTACAATTTTCACGAATTTATGAAACATCTAACAACGCGTTTCTAGGACTCTAAACCAAGTTTCATGCAACATGAGAGCTTTTAAGTTCCTATTTGAGCGTTGTACAAGTTTGACGAACGTATGAAACATCTAACAACGCGTTTCTAGGACTCTAAACCAAGTTTCATGCAACATGAGTGCTTATAAGTTCCTCAATGTTCTTTGTACAAGTTTCACGAACTTATAAAACATCTAACAACGCGTTTCTAGGACTCTAAACCAAGTTTCTTGCAACATGAGAGCTAATAAGTTCCTCAATGAGCTTTATACAAGTTTCAAGAACTTATGAAACATCTAACAACGCATTTCTAGGACTCTAAACCAAGTTTCATGCAACATGAGTGCTTATAAGTTCCTGAATATGCTTTGTACAAGTTTCACGAACTTATGAAACATCTAACAACGCGTTTCTAGGACTCTAAACCAAGTTTCATGCAACATGAGAGCTTATAAGTTCCTCAATGAGCTTTGTACAAGTTTCACGAACTTATGAAACATCTAACAACGCGTTTCTAGGACTCTAAACCAAGTTTCATGCAACATGAGAGCTTTTAAGTTCCTCTATGAGCGTTTTACAAGTTTGACGAACGTATGAAACATCTAACAACGCGTTTCTAGGACTCTAAACCAAGTTTCATGCAACATGAGTGCTTATAAGTTCCTCAATGTGCTTTGTACAAGTTTCATGAACTTATGAAACATCTAACAACGCGTTTCTAGGACTCTAAACAAAGTTTCATGCAACATGAGAGGTTAAAAGTTCCTCAATGAGCTTTGTACAAGTTTCAAGAACTTATGAAACATCTAACAACGCGTTTCTAGGACTCTAAACCAAGTTTCATGCAACATGAGTGCTTAAAAGTTCATCAATGAGCTTTGTACAAGTTTCACGAACTTAGGAAACATCTAACAACGTGTTTCTAGGACTCTAAACCAAGTTTCAAACAACATGAGTGCTTATAAGTTACTCAATGAGCTTTGTACCAGTTGACGAACTTATGAAACATCTAACAACGCGTTTCTAGGACTCTAAACCAAGTTTCATGCAACATGAGTGCTTATAAGTTCCTCAATGAGCTTTGTACAAGTTTCACGAACTTATGAAACATCTAACAACGCGTTTCTAGGACTCTAAACCAAGTTTCATGCAACATGAGTGATTATAAGTGTCTCAATGAGCTTTGTACAAGTTTGAAGAACTTATGAAACATCTAACAACGCGTTTCTAGGACTGTAAACCAAGTTTCATGCAACATGAGTGCTTATAAGTTCCTCAATGAGCTTTGTACAAGTTTGACGAACGTATGAAACATCTAACAACGCGTTTCTAGGACTCTAAACCAAATTTCATGCAACATCAGTGTTTATAAGTGTCTCAATGAGCTTTGTACAAGTTTGACGAACTTATGAAAAATCTAACAACTCGTTTCTAGGACTATAAACCAAGTTTCATGCAACATTAGAGCTTATAAGTTCCTCAATGAGATATGTACAAGTGTGACGAACGTATGAAATATCTAACAACGCGTTTCTAGGAATCTAAACCAAGTTTCATGCAACATGAGTGCTTATAAGTTCCTCAATGAGCTTTGTACAAGTTTCACGAACTTATATAACATCTAATAACGCGTTTCTAGGAATCTAAACCAAGTTTCATGCAACATGAGTGCTTATAAGTTCCTCAATGAGCTTTGTACAAGTTTCACAAACTTATGAAACATCTAACAACGCGTTTCTAGGACTCTAAATAAAGTTTCATGCAACATGATCGTTCATAAAAGTTCCTCAATGAGCTTTGTACAAGTTTGACGAACTTATGAAACATCTAACAACGCGTTTCTAGGACTCTAAACCAAGTTTCATGCAACACGAGAGCTTATAAGTTCCTCAATGAGCTTCGTACAAGTTTCACGAACTTATGAAACATCTAACAGTGTGTTTCTAGGACTCTAAACCAAGTTTCAAACAACATGAGTGCTTATAAGTTCCTCGATGAGCTTTGTACAAGTTGACGAACTTATGAAACATCTAACAACGCGTTTCTAGGACTCTAAACCAAGTTTCATGCAACATGAGAGCTTATAAGTTCCTCAATGAGTTTTGTACAAGTTTCACGAACTTATGAAACATCTAACAACGCGTTTCTAGGACTCTAAACCAAGTTCCATGCAACATGAGAGCTTTTAAGTTCCTCTATGAGCGTTGTACAAGTTTGACGAACGTATGAAACATCTAACAACGCGTTTCTAGGACTCTAAACCAAGTTTCATTCAACATGAGTGCTTATAAGTTCCTCAATGTGCTTTGTACAAGTTTCACGAACTTATGAAACATCTAACAACTCGTTTCTAGGACTCTAAACCAAGTTTCATGCAACATGAGAGCTTATAAGTTCCTCAATGAGCTTTGTACAAGTTTCAAGAACTTATGAAACATCTAACAACGCGTTTCTAGGACTCTAAACCAAGTTTCATGCAACATGAGTGCTTAAAAGTTCCTCAATGAGCTTCGTACAAGTTTCACGAACTTATGAAACATCTAACAATGTGTTTCTAGGACTCTAAACCAAGTTTCAAACAACATGAGTGCTTATAAGTTCCTCAATGAGCTTTGTACAAGTTGACGAACTTATGAAACATCTAACAACGCGTTTCTAGGACTCTAAACCAAGTTTCATGCAACATGAGTGCTTATAAGTTCCTCAATGAGCTTTGGACAAGTTTCACGAACTTATGAAACATCTAACAACGTGTTTCTAGGTCTCTAAACCAAGTTTCATGCAACATGAATGTTTATAAGTTCCTCAATGAGCTTTGTACAAGTTTGAAGAACGTACGAACCATCTAACAACGCGATTCTAGGACTCTAAACCAAGTTTCATGCAACCTGAGTGTTTATAAGTGTCTCAATGAGCTTTGTACAAGTTTGACGAACTTATGAAACATCTAACAACGCGTTTCTAGGACTCTAAACCAAGTTTCATGCAACATGAGAGCTTATAAGTTCCTCAATGAGCTTTGTACAAGTTTCACGAACTTATGAAACATCTAACAACGCGTTTCTAGGACTCTAAACCAAGTTTCATGCAACATGAGAGCTTTTAAGTTCCTCTATGAGCGTTTTACAAGTTTGACGAACGTATGAAACATCTAACAACGCGTTTCTAGGACTCTAAACCAAGTTTCATGCAACATGAGTGCTTATAAGTTCCTCAATGTGCTTTGTACAAGTTTCATGAACTTATGAAACATCTAACAACGCGTTTCTAGGACTCTAAACAAAGTTTCATGCAACATGAGAGGTTAAAAGTTCCTCAATGAGCTTTGTACAAGTTTCAAGAACTTATGAAACATCTAACAACGCGTTTCTAGGACTCTAAACCAAGTTTCATGCAACATGAGTGCTTAAAAGTTCATCAATGAGCTTTGTACAAGTTTCACGAACTTAGGAAACATCTAACAACGTGTTTCTAGGACTCTAAACCAAGTTTCAAACAACATGAGTGCTTATAAGTTACTCAATGAGCTTTGTACCAGTTGACGAACTTATGAAACATCTAACAACGCGTTTCTAGGACTCTAAACCAAGTTTCATGCAACATGAGTGCTTATAAGTTCCTCAATGAGCTTTGTACAAGTTTCACGAACTTATGAAACATCTAACAACGCGTTTCTAGGACTCTAAACCAAGTTTCATGCAACATGAGTGATTATAAGTGTCTCAATGAGCTTTGTACAAGTTTGAAGAACTTATGAAACATCTAACAACGCGTTTCTAGGACTCGTAAACCAAGTTTCATGCAACATGAGTGCTTATAAGTTCCTCAATGAGCTTTGTACAAGTTTGACGAACGTATGAAACATCTAACAACGCGTTTCTAGGACTCTAAACCAAATTTCATGCAACATCAGTGTTTATAAGTGTCTCAATGAGCTTTGTACAAGTTTGACGAACTTATGAAAAATCTAACAACTCGTTTCTAGGACTATAAACCAAGTTTCATGCAACATTAGAGCTTATAAGTTCCTCAATGAGATATGTACAAGTGTGACGAACGTATGAAATATCTAACAACGCGTTTCTAGGAATCTAAACCAAGTTTCATGCAACATGAGTGCTTATAAGTTCCTCAATGAGCTTTGTACAAGTTTCACGAACTTATATAACATCTAATAACGCGTTTCTAGGAATCTAAACCAAGTTTCATGCAACATGAGTGCTTATAAGTTCCTCAATGAGCTTTGTACAAGTTTCACAAACTTATGAAACATCTAACAACGCGTTTCTAGGACTCTAAATAAAGTTTCATGCAACATGATCGTTCATAAAAGTTCCTCAATGAGCTTTGTACAAGTTTGACGAACTTATGAAACATCTAACAACGCGTTTCTAGGACTCTAAACCAAGTTTCATGCAACACGAGAGCTTATAAGTTCCTCAATGAGCTTCGTACAAGTTTCACGAACTTATGAAACATCTAACGGTGTGTTTCTAGGACTCTAAACCAAGTTTCAAACAACATGAGTGCTTATAAGTTCCTCGATGAGCTTTGTACAAGTTGACGAACTTATGAAACATCTAACAACGCGTTTCTAGGACTCTAAACCAAGTTTCATGCAACATGAGAGCTTATAAGTTCCTCAATGAGTTTTGTACAAGTTTCACGAACTTATGAAACATCTAACAACGCGTTTCTAGGACTCTAAACCAAGTTCCATGCAACATGAGAGCTTTTAAGTTCCTCTATGAGCGTTGTACAAGTTTGACGAACGTATGAAACATCTAACAACGCGTTTCTAGGACTCTAAACCAAGTTTCATTCAACATGAGTGCTTATAAGTTCCTCAATGTGCTTTGTACAAGTTTCACGAACTTATGAAACATCTAACAACTCGTTTCTAGGACTCTAAACCAAGTTTCATGCAACATGAGAGCTTATAAGTTCCTCAATGAGCTTTGTACAAGTTTCAAGAACTTATGAAACATCTAACAACGCGTTTCTAGGACTCTAAACCAAGTTTCATGCAACATGAGTGCTTAAAAGTTCCTCAATGAGCTTCGTACAAGTTTCACGAACTTATGAAACATCTAACAATGTGTTTCTAGGACTCTAAACCAAGTTTCAAACAACATGAGTGCTTATAAGTTCCTCAATGAGCTTTGTACAAGTTGACGAACTTATGAAACATCTAACAACGCGTTTCTAGGACTCTAAACCAAGTTTCATGCAACATGAGTGCTTATAAGTTCCTCAATGAGCTTTGGACAAGTTTCACGAACTTATGAAACATCTAACAACGTGTTTCTAGGTCTCTAAACCAAGTTTCATGCAACATGAATGTTTATAAGTTCCTCAATGAGCTTTGTACAAGTTTGAAGAACGTACGAACCATCTAACAACGCGATTCTAGGACTCTAAACCAAGTTTCATGCAACCTGAGTGTTTATAAGTGTCTCAATGAGCTTTGTACAAGTTTGACGAACTTATGAAACATCTAACAACGCGTTTCTAGGACTCTAAACAAAGTTTCATGCAACATGAGTGCTTATAAGTTCCTCAATGAGCTTTGTACAAGTTTCACGAACGTATGAAACATCTAACAACGAGTTTCTAGGACTCTAAACCAAATTTCATGCAACATGAGAGCTTATAAGTTCCTCAATGAGCTTCGTACAAGTTTCACGAACTTATGAAACATCTAACAATGTGTTTCTAGGACTCTAAACCAAGTTTCATGCAACATGAGTGCTTATAAGTTCCTCAATGAGCTTTGTACAAGTTTGACGAACTTATGAAACATCTAACAACGCGTTTCTAGGACTCTAAACCAAGTTTCATGCAACATGAGAGCTTATAAGTTACTCAATGAGCTTCGTTCAAGTTTCACGAACTTATGAAACATCTAACAATGTGTTTCTAGGACTCTAAACCAAGTTTCAAACAACATGAGTGCTTATAACTTCCTCAATGAGCTTTGTACAAGTTGACGAACGTATGAAACATCTAACAACGAGTTTCTAGGACTCTAAACCAAGTTTCATGCAACATGAGTGCTTATAAGTTCCTCAATGAGCTTTGTACAAGTTTGACGAACTTATGAAACATCTAACAACGCGTTTCTAGGACTCTAAACCAAGTTTCATGCAACATGAGAGCTTATAAGTTCCTCAATGAGCTTCGTACAAGTTTCACGAACTTATGAAACATCTAACAATGTGTTTCTAGGACTCTAAACCAAGTTTCATGCAACATGAGTGCTTATAAGTTCCTCAATGAGCTTTGTACAAGTTTGACGAACTTATGAAACATCTAACAACGCGTTTCTAGGACTCTAAACCAAGTTTCATGCAACATGAGAGCTTATAAGTTACTCAATGAGCTTCGTACAAGTTTCACGAACTTATGAAACATCTAACAATGTGTTTCTAGGACTCTAAACCAAGTTTCAAACAACATGAGTGCTTATAACTTCCTCAATGAGCTTTGTACAAGTTGACGAACTTATGAAACATCTAACAACGCGTTTCTAGGACTCTAAACCAAGTTTCATGCAACATGAGAGCTTATAAGTTCCTCAATGAGCTTTGTACAAGTTTCAAGAACTTATGAAACATCTAACAATGCGTTTCTAGGACTCTAAACCAAGTTTCATGCAACATGAGTGCTTAAAAGTTCCTCAATGAGCTTCGTACAAGTTTCACGAACTTATGAAACATCTAACAATGTGTTTCTAGGACTCTAAACCAAGTTTCAAACAACATGAGTGCTTATAAGTTCCTCAATGAGCTTTGTACAAGTTGACGAACTTATGAAACATCTAACAACTCGTTTCTAGGACTCTAAACCAAGTTTCATGCAACATGAGTGCTTATAAGTTCCTCAATGAGCTTTGTACAAGTTTCACGAACTTATGAAACATCTAACAACATGTTTCTAGGTCTCTAAACCAAGTTTCATGCAACATGAATGTTTATAAGTTCCTCAATGAGCTTTGTACAAGTTTGACGAACTTATGAAACATCTAACAACGCGTTTCTAAGACTATAAACAAAGTTTCATGCAACATGAGTGCTTATAAGTTCCTCAATGAGCTTTGTACAAGCTTCACGAACTTATAAAACATCTAACAACGCGTTTCTAGGACTCTAAACCAAGTTTCATTCAACATGAGAACTTATAAGTTCCTCAATGAGCTTTGTACAAGTTTGACGAATGTATGAAACATCTAACAACGAGTTTCTAGGACTCTAAACCAAGTTTCATGCAACATGAGTGCTTATAAGTTCCTCAATGAGCTTTGTACAAGTTTGACGAACTTATGAAACATCTAACAACGCGTTTCTAAGACTCTAATCCAAGTTTATCCAACATGAGTGATTATAAGTGTCTCAATGAACTTTGTACAAGTTGACGAACTTATGAAACATTTAACAACGCTTTTCTAGTACTCTAAACCAAGTTTCATGCAACATGAGTGCTTATAAGTTCCTCAATGAGCTTTGTACAAGTTTAACGAACGTATGAAACATCTAACAACGCGTTTCTAGGACTCTAAACCAAGTTTTACTCAACATGAGTCCTTATAAGTTCCTCAATGAGCTTCGTACAAGTTTGACGAACTTATGAAACATCTAACAACGCGTTTCTAGGACTCTAAACCAAGTTTCATGCAACATGAGTGCTTATAAGTTCCTCAATGAGCTTTGTACAAGTTTGACGAACGTATGAAACATCTAACAACGCGTTTCTAGGACTCTAAACCAAATTTAATGCAACATGAGTGCTTATAAGTATCTCAATGAGCTTTGTATAAGTTTGACGAACTTATGAAACAACTAACAACTCGTTTCTAGGACTCTAAACCAAGTTTCATGCAACATGATAGCTTATAACTTAATCAATGAGCTTTGTACAAGTTTGACGAACGTATGAAACATCTAACAACGTGTTTCTAGGACTCTAAACCAAGTTTCATGCAACATGAGTGCTTATAAGTTCCTCAATGAACTTTGTACAAGTTTGACGAACTTATGAAACATCTAACAACGTGTTTCTAGGACTCTAAACCAAGTTTAATGCAACATGGGAACTTATAAGTTCCTCAATGAACTTTATACAAGTTTGACGAACTTATGAAACATCTAACAACGTGTTTCTAGGACTCTAAACCAAGTTTCATGCAACATGAGTGATTATAAGTGTCTCAATGAGCTTTGTACAAGTTAACGAACTTATGAAACATCTAACAACGCGTTTCTAGGACTGTAAACCAAGTTTCATGCAACATGAGTGCTTATAAGTTCCTCAATGAGCTTTGTACAAGTTTGACGAACGTATGAAACATCTAACAACGCGTTTCTAGGACTCTAAACCAAATTTCATGCAACATCAGTGTTTATAAGTGTCTCAATGAGCTTTGTACAAGTTTGACGAACTTATGAAAAATCTAACAACTCGTTTCTAGGACTATAAACCAAGTTTCATGCAACATTAGAGCTTATAAGTTCCTCAATGAGATATGTACAAGTGTGACGAACGTATGAAATATCTAACAACGCGTTTCTAGGAATCTAAACCAAGTTTCATGCAACATGAGTGCTTATAAGTTCCTCAATGAGCTTTGTACAAGTTTCACGAACTTATATAACATCTAATAACGCGTTTCTAGGAATCTAAACCAAGTTTCATGCAACATGAGTGCTTATAAGTTCCTCAATGAGCTTTGTACAAGTTTCACAAACTTATGAAACATCTAACAACGCGTTTCTAGGACTCTAAATAAAGTTTCATGCAACATGATCGTTCATAAAAGTTCCTCAATGAGCTTTGTACAAGTTGACGAACTTATGAAACATCTAACAACGCGTTTCTAGGACTCTAAACCAAGTTTCATGCAACACGAGTGCTTATAATTTCCTCAATGAGCTTTTTACAAGTTTCACGAACTTATGAAAAATCTAACAACGCGTTTCTAGGACTCTAAATCAAGTTTCATGCAACATGAGAGCTTTTAAGTTCCTAATGAGCGTTGTACAAGTTTGACGAACGTACGAAACATCTAACAACGCGTTTCTAGGACTCTAAACCAAGTTTCATGCAACATGAGTGCTTATAAGTTCCTCAATGTGCTTTGTACAAGTTTCACGAACTTATGAAACATCTAACAACGCGTTTCTAGGACTCTAAACCAAGTTTCATGCAAAATGAGTGCTTATAAGTTCCTCAATGAGCTTTGTACAAATTTCACGAACTAAAGAAACATCTAACAACGCGTTTCTAGGACTCTAAACCAAGTTTCATGCAACATGAGTGTTTATAAGTGTCTTAATGCGCTTTGTACAAGTTTGACGAACTTATAAAACATCTAACAACGCGTTTCTAGGACTCTAAACCAAGTTTCATGCAACATGAGTGCTTATAAGTTCCTCAATGAGTTTTGTACAAGTTTCACGAACTTATGAAACATCTAACAACGCGTTTTTAGGACTCTAAACCAAGTTTCATGCAACATGAGTGTTTATAAGTGTCTCAATGAGTTTTTTACAACTTTGACGAACTTATGAAACATCTAACAACGTGTTTCTAGGACTCTTAACCAAGTTTCACGCAACATGAGTGCTTATAAGTTCCTCAATGAGCTTTGTACAAGTTTGACGAACTTATGAAATATCTAACAGAGCGTTTCTAGGACTCTAATCCAAGTTTCATGCAACATGAGTGATTATAAGTGTCTCAATGAGCTTTGTACAAGTTAACGAACTAATGAAACATTTAACAACGATTTTCTACTACTCTAAACCAAGTTTCATGCAACATGAGTGCTTATAAGTTCCTCAATGAGCTTTGTACAAGTTTCACGAACTTATGAAACATCTAACAACGCGTTTCTAGGACTCTAAACCAAGTTTCATGCAACATGAGTGCTTATAAGTGTTTTATTTAGCTTTGTACAAGTTTGACGAACGTATGAAACATCTTACAACGCGTTTCTAGGACTCTAAAACAAGTTTCACGCAACAGGAGTGCTTATAAGTTCCTCAATGATCTTTGTACAAGTTTGACGAACGTATGAAACTTCTAACAACGTGTTTCTAGGACTCTAAACCAAGTTTCGTGTAACATGAGTGCTTATAAGTTCCTCAATGAGCTTTGTACAAGTTTGACGAACGTATGAACCATCTAACAACGCGTTTCTAGGACTCTATTACAAGTTTCATGCAACATGAGTCATTATAAGTATCTCAATGAGCTTTGTTCAAGTTGACGAACTTATGAAACATTTAACAACGCTTTTCTAGTACTCTAAACCAAGTTTCATGCAACATGAGTGCTTATAAGTTCCTCAATGAGCTTTGTACAAGTTTCATGAACTTATGAAACATCTAACAACGTGTTTCTAGGACTCTAAACCAAGTTTCATGTAACATGAGTGCTTATAAGTTCCTCAATGAGCTTTTTACAAGTTTGACGAACGTATGTAACATCTAACAACGTGTTTCTAGACTCTAAACCAATTTTAATGCAACATGAGTGCTTATAAGTTACTCAATGAGCTTTGTACAAGTTTGATGAACTTATGAAACATTTAACAACGTGTTTCTAGGACTCTAAACCAAGTTTCATGCAACATGAGTGATTATAAGTGTCTCAATGAGCTTTGTACAAGTTGACGAACTTATGAAACATCTAAAAACGCGTTTCTAGGACTCTAAACCAAGTTTCATGAAAGACGAGTGTTTATAAGTTCCTCAATGATCTTTGTACAAGTTTCACGAACTTATGAAATATCTAACAACGCGTTTCTAGCACTGTAAACCAAGTTTCATGCAACATGAGAGCTTATAAGTTCCTCAATGAGATATGTACAAGTGTGACGAACGTATGAAACATCTAACAACGCGTTTCTAGGACTATAAACCAAGTTTCATGCAACATGAGTGATTATAAGTGTCTCAATGAGCTTTGTACAAGTTAACGAACTTATGAAACATCTAACAACGCGTTTCTAGGACTGTAAACCAAGTTTCATGCAACATGAGTGCTTATAAGTTCCTCAATGAGCTTTGTACAAGTTTGACGAACGTATGAAACATCTAACAACGCGTTTCTAGGACTCTAAACCAAATTTCATGCAACATGAGAGCTTTTAAGTTCCTCTATGAGTGTTGTACAAGTTTGGCGAACGTATGAAACATCTAACAACGCGTTTCTAGGACTCTAAACCAAGTTTCATGCAACATGAGTGCTTGTAAGTTCCTCAATGTGCTTTGTACAAGTTTCACGAACTTATGAAACATCTAACAACGCGTTTCTAGGACTCTAAACCAAGTTTCATGCAACATGAGAGCTTATAAGTTCCTCAATGAGCTTTGTACAATTTTCAAGAACTTATGAAACATCTAACAACGCATTTCTAGGACTCTAAACCAAGTTTCATGCAACATGAGTGCTTAAAAGTTCCTCAATGAGCTTTGTACAAGTTTCACGAACTTAGGAAACATCTAACAACGTGTTTCTAGGACTCTAAACCAAGTTTCAAACAACATGAGTGCTTATAAGTTCCTCAATGAGCTTTATACAAGTTGACGAACATATGAAACATCTAACAACGCGTTTCTAGGACTATAAACCAAGTTTCGTGCAACATGAATGCTTATAAGTTCCTCAATGAGTTTTGTACAAGTTTGAAGAACGTATGAACCATCTAACAACGCGTTTCTAGGACCCTAAACCAAGTTTCATGCAACCTGAGTGTTTATAAGTGTCTCAATGAGCTTTGTACAAGTTTGACGAACTTATGAAACATCGAACAACGCATTTCTAGGACTCTAAACAAAGTTTCGTGCAACATGAGTGCTTATAAGTTCCTCAATGAGCTTTGTACAAGTTTCACGAACATATAAAACATCTAACAACGCGTTTCTAGGACTCTAAACCAAGTTTCATGCAACATGAGAGCTTATAAGTTCCTCAATGAGCTTTGTACAAGTTTGACGAACGTATGAAGCATCTAAATACGAGTTTCTAGGACTCTAAACTAAGTTTCATTCAACATGAGTGCTTATAAGTTCCTCAATGAGTTTTGTACAAGTTTGACGAACTTATGAAACATCTAACAACGCGTTTCTAGGACTCTAATCCAAGTTTTATGCAACATGAGTGATTAGAAGTGTCTCAATGAACTTTGTACAAGTTGACGAACTTATGAAACATTTAACAAAGCTTTTCTAGTACTCTAATCCAAGTTTCATGCAACAAGAGTGCTTATAAGTTCCTCAATGAGCTTTGTACAAGTTTAACGAACGTATGAAACATCTAACAACGCGTTTCTAAGACTCTAAACCAAGTTTCACGCAACATGAGTGCTTATAAGTTCCTCAATGAGCTTTGTACAAGGTTGACGAACTTATGAAACATCTAACAACGCGTTTCTAGGACTCTAAACCAAGTTTCATGCAACATGAGTGCTTATAAGTTCCTCAATGAGCTTTGTACAAGTTTGACGAACGTATGAAACATCTAACAACGCGTTTCTAGGACTCTAAACCAAGTTTAATGCAACATGAGTGCTTATAAGTATCTCAATGAGCTTTGTATAAGTTTGACGAACTTATGAAACATCTAACAACTCGTTTCTAGGACTCTAAACCAAGTTTCATGCAACATGAGAGCTTATAACTTAATCAATGAACTTTGTACAAGTTTGACGAACGTATGAAACATCTAACAACGTGTTTCAGGGAATCTAAACCAAGTTTCATGCAACATAAGTACTTATAAGTTCCTCAATGAGCTTTGTACAAGTTTGACGAACTTACGAAACATTTAACAACGCTTTTCTAGTACTCTAAACCAAGTTTCATGCAACATGAGTGCTTATAAGTTCCTCAATGAGCTTTGTACAAGTTTAACGAACGTATAAAACATCTAACAACGCGTTTCTAGGACTCTAAACCAAGTTTCACGCAACATGAGTGCTTATAAGTTCCTCAATGAGATTCGTACAAGTTTGACGAACTTATGAAACATCTAACAACGCGTTTCTAGGACTCTAAACCAAGTTTCATGCAACATGAGTACTTATAAGTTCCTCAATGAGCTTTGTACAAGTTTAACGAACGTATAAAACATCTAACAACGCGTTTCTAGGACTCTAAACCAAGTTTCATGCAACATGAGAGCTTATAACTTAATCAATGAGCTTTGTACAAGTTTGACGAACGTATGAAACATCTAACAACGTGTTTCTAGGACTCTAAACCAAGTTTCATGCAACATGAGTACTTATAAGTTCCTCAATGAGCTTTGTACAACTTTGACGAACGTATGTAACATCTAACAATGTGTTTCTAGGACTCTAAACCAAGTTTAATGCAACATGGGAACTTATAAATTCCTCAATGAGCTTTATACAAGTTTGACGAACTTATGAAACATCTAACAACGTGTTTCTAGGACTCTAAACCAAGTTTCATGCAACATGAGTGATTATAAGTGTCTCAATGAGCTTTGTACAAGTTAACGAACTTATGAAACATCTAACAACGCGTTTCTAGGACTCTAAACCAAGTTTCATGCAACATGAGTGCTTATAAGTTCCTCAATGAGCTTTGTACAAGTTTGACGAACGTATGAAACATCTAACAACACGTTTCTAGGACTTTAAACCAAGTTTCATGCAACATCAGTGTTTATAAGTGTCTCAATGAGCTTTGTACAAGTTTGACGAACTTATGAAAAATCTAATAACTCGTTTCTAGGACTATAAACCAAGTTTCATGCAACATTAGAGCTTATAAGTTCCTCAATGAGCTATGTACAAGTGTGACGAACGTATGAAACATCTAACAACGCGTTTCTAGGACTCTAAACCAAGTTTCATGCAACATGAGTGCTTATAAGTTCCTCAATGAGCTTTGTACAAGTTTCACGAACTTATGAAACATCTAACAACACGTTTCTATGAATCTAAACCAAGTTTCATGCAACATGAGTGCTTATAAGTTCCTCAATGAGCTTTGTACAAGTTTCACGAACTTATGAAACATCTAAAAACGCGTTTCTAGGACTCTAAATAAAGTTTCATGCAACATGAGTTCATATAAGTTCCTCAATGAGCTTTGTACAAGTTGACGAACTTATGAAACATCTAACAACACGTTTCTAGGAATCTAAACCAAGTTTCATGCAACATGAGTGCTTATAAATTCCTCAATGAGCTTTTTACAAGTTTCACGAACTTATGAAACATCTAACAACGCGTTTCTAGGACTCTAAACCAAGTTTCATGCAACATGAGAGATTTTAAGTTCCTCAATGAGCGTTGTACAAGTTTGACGAACGTACGAAACATCTAACAACGCGTTTCTAGGACTATAAACCATGTTTCATGCAACATGAGTGCTTATAAGTTCCTCAATGTGCTTTGTACAAGTTTCACGAACTTATGAAACATCTAACGTGTATCTAGGACTCTAAACCAAGTTTCATGCAACTTGAGAACTTATAAGTTCCTCAATGAGCTTTGTACAAGTTTCACGAACTTATGAAACATCTAACAACGCGTTTCTAGGACTCTAAACCAAGTTTCATGCAACATGAGTGCTTATAAGTTCCTCAATGAGCTTTGTACAAGTTTCACGAACTTATGAAACATCTAACAACGCGTTTCTAGGACTCTAAACCAAGTTTCATGCAACATGAGTTCATATAAGTTCCTCAATGAGCTTTGTACAAGTTGACGAACTTATGAAACATCTAACAACGCGTTTCTAGGACTCTAAACCAAGTTTCATGCAACATGAGTGCTTATAAGTTCCTCAATTAGCTTTGTACAAGTTTCACGAACTTATGAAACATCTAACAACGCGTTTTTAGGACTCTAAACCAAGTTTCATGCAACATGAGAGCTTTTAAGTTCCTCAATGAGCGTTGTACAAGTTTTATGAACGTATGAAACATCTAACAACGCGTTTCTAGGACTCTAAACAAAGTTTTATGCAACATGAGTGCTTATAAGTTCCTCAATGTGCTTTGTACAAGTTTCACGAACTTATGAAACATCTAACATCGCGTTTCTAGGACTCTAAACCAAGTTTCATGCAACATGAGAGTTTATAAGTTCCTCAATGAGCTTTGTACAAGTTTCACGAACTTATGAAACATCTAACAACGCGTTTCTAGGACTCAAACCAAGTTTCATGCAACATGAGTACTTATAAGTTCCTCAATGAGATTTTTACAAGTTTCACGAACTTATGAAACATCTAACAACGTGTTTCTAGGACTCTAAACCAAGTTTCAAGCAACATGATGAGTTCTTATAAGTTCCTCACTGTGCTTTGTACAAGTTGACGAACTTATGAAACATCTAACAACGCGTTTCTAGGACTCTAAACCAAGTTTCATGCATCATGAGTGCTTATAAGTTCCTCAATGAGTTTTTTACAAGTTTCACGAACTTATGAAACATCTAACAACGCGTTTCTAGGACTCTAAACCAAGTTTCATGCAACATGAGTGCTTATAAGTTCCTCAATGAGCTTTGTACAAGTTTAACGAACGTATGAACCATTTAACATCGCGTTTCTAGGACTCGAAACCAAGTTTCATGCAACATGAGAGCTTATAAGTTCCTCAATGAGCTTTGTACAAGTTTGACGAGTGTATGAAACATCTAACAACGCGTTTGTGGGACTCTAAACCAAGTTTCAAGCAACGTGAGTGCTTATAAGTTCCTCAATGAGCTTTGTACAAGTTTTACGAACTTATGAAACATATAACAACGCGTTTCTAGGACTTTAATCCAAGTTTTATGCAACATGAGTGATTATAAGTGTCTCAATGAACTTTGTACAAGTTGACGAACTTATGAAACATTTAACAACGTTTTCTAGTACTCTAAACCAAGTTTCATGCAACATGAGTGTTTATAAGTTCCTCAATGAGCTTTGTACAACTTTGACGAACGTATGAAACATCTAACAACGTGTTTCTAGGACTCTAAACCAAGTTTCATACAACATGAGTGCTTATAAGTTCCTTAATGATCTTTGTACAAGTTTGACGAACGTATGAAACATCTAACAACGCGTTTCTAGGACTCTAAACCAAGTTTCATGCAACATGAGTGCTTATAAGTTCCTCAATGAGCTTTATACAAGTTTCACGAACTTATGAAACATCTAACAACGCGTTTCTAGGACTCTAAACCAAGTTTCATGCAACATGAGTGCTTATAAGTTCCTCAATGAGCTTTGTACAAGTTTGACGAACGTATGAAACATCTAACAACGCGTTTCTAGGTATCTAAACCAAGTTTCATGCAACATGAGTGGTTATAAGTGTCTCAATGAGTTTTGTACAAGTTTGACGAACTTATGAAACATCTAACAACGCATTTCTAGGACTCTAAACCAAGTTTCATCCAACATGAGTGCTTATAAGTTCCTCAATGAGCTTTGTACAAGTTTCACGAACTTATGAAACATCTAACAACTCGTTTCTAGGACTCTAAACCAAGTTTCATGCAACATGAGTGCTTATAAGTTCCTCATGTTGAGGAGAAATAGTCAATGGTCTAGGATAAATAGTCAACGATCTAGCGCATGACTAGTATCCGAACCATTATTGACCGAGAATGGAATTTGGAAGACTCCAAGTGGAAAAGAGGGTTTCTTGATGTGCAACGGCTACGAGACGTGGCTCCATGAGTTGTAGTAGACGTGGCACCATGATGTGTCGAGACGTGGTCGAAGGCGCGCGGGTCAATAAGGTGCCAAGACCGTACGGACGAAAAGCGTGCGGAAGACCGCATCTTTGACTCCACACGCGGTTCCTTATCTTTAAACGGCTCTTTTCCTCTCTAAACCCTATCTTGTATTCTACTTATATATATCACTATGTGTAATCAGTAAAAATCAAGAAACTTATCTATTCTCTCTATTCTCTAAACACAAATACACCGAACATGATTCCTTTCTTAATTCTTCTACTAATCTCTTGTTAATCCCCAATACTCTTCACATTTCTACATGGTATCAGAGCGTAATAGCTCCTAATCTCTCTATTCTGCTTCTTTTTGTGTGTTCTTAAGCATCACAAAGCTTAAAGACACAATTTTTCATCTATACTCATCAAAATCCATTCGGTGCACTGCAAATACTTTGTTTTTCACTCTGTTTCTTCGTAAAACACTATGTTTCATTCTGTTTCTTCAAAAAGTAACCTCCTTTCTTCATAAAGTCATCTCCTTTCTGGATACTAGGCAGATCCAAGTCATAAAGTCATCATCTTTTACTCTCAAACATGGAAGATACTCAAGATCATCATAGCTCCAAGCTTGCTTTACCATCGGTGATTCTAAAGCGGATAAACTATCTCCTTTGGACAAGGACTATCAAAACTGCTCTTGGAAGTCGGGGACTATGGAAACACATCTCTAAGGCTCATGATTCAATCAACACAGAGAGATCTCTCGGGGATGAAGGTTTAACCGAGGAGGTAGAGAAGTGGTTCCAAGGAGATCAACGTGTTTTAGGCATCATTCAACACACTCTAGATCCGGCGATTCTTGAAGCATACTCTTACTGTGAGACGGCTAAAGATCTTTGGGATACCCTCAAGAACATCTATGGCAATGTTTCCAATCTAAGCCGTGTGTATGAGGTGAAGAAAGCTCTTAATAACCTCTCACAAGAAGAAACCGAGTTCACCGCTCACTATGGGAAGTTTAGAGCCTTATGGGCTGAGCTAGAGATGTTGAGACCAAGCTCAATAGATGCTAAGGTGATTAATGAGAGGAAAGAGCAAGACAAAGTCTTCGGACTTCTATTGACTCTTAACTCAAGTTATAAGGACCTTATCAAGCATCTTCTAAGAGCCGACACTCTCCCATCTCTTGACTCGGTGGTTTCTCAACTACAAAGAGAACAAGGTGGTGATGAACTCTTTAGTAAGAAGGAGATAATCCTAGCCAACAAAGCAACGTTCAAGCCGCGAGAGGAGAGGAAGTCTATGGCGTGTGATTATTGCAAGAAGAAGGGGCACGTGAGGGACAAATGTTGGATTCTTCATCCCCATCTCAAACCAAGCAAGTTCATGGATCCAAAGGCAAACCTCTCGCAAGATGAATCGGTCCAAGGAGGGAGCTCTTCAAGCCAAGGAAAGGATGAAGAGGCGTTGGCGGTGGTTCCATTCACCGATGAATATGTCCTCAAATCCGACCTTGAAGCTCTCATAAAGGCCCTAAAGGGGTCCGGTATTGATTTCTTATCCCTAAATGCTATTAGGATAGATAAGCCAATAGTAGTAGATTCGGGTGCTTCACACCATATGATTAGTAATGAGAACCTTATGAGTAATATCAAACCGGCTATAGGAAATGTTATGGTTGCAAATGGTGGTAAAGTTCCAATAAAAGGTTTAGGAAATCTTAGGTTGTTTGATAGAGATATGAAAGCTCTATACATGCCTAATTTTACCTCTAATCTTTTATCGGTGAAACGAATTGCTAATGACTTGAATTGCAACGTTACATTTGGTCCTAACAATGTGATATTTCAGGATATTAACTCAAGGAAGATCATTGGTAGAGGAAGCACTAAGGGAGATCTATATGTGCTTGATGAGAGACCAACTAGTTCCCACTTATCTTTTGCGTTTAATTTTGTTTTATCCGAGGCCAATAATGTTATTTGGCATGCTAGATTAGGCCATCCTAATTCTAGAGCCCTTAAAATAATGTTGCCTCTTGTTTCTTTTGATAATAAACTTTGTGAATCATGCATCCTTGGAAAGCATTGCAAAACCGTTTTCTCAAAATCTAATAAAACTTATGATGCATATTTTGAACTTATCCATTCGGATGTATGGACTTCTTCGTACGTTTCTAGAGAAAACCATAAGTATTTTGTTACTTTCATAGATGAGAAGTCCAAATTCACATGGATAACTTTAATTTCATCAAAAGATAAGGTCTTAGATGCATTCAAAAAAATTCAAGCTTATGTTTCTAACCTTTATAATGCCAAGATCAAATGTTTTAGGACAGATAATGGAAAAGAATACACAAGCTATGCATTCAAAGACTACTTGGCTAAACATGGAATCTTGCATCAAACAAGTTGCCCATACACACCGCATCAAAACGGAGTAGCCGAGAGGAAGAATAGGCAGTTAATGGAGGTGGCAAAATCGATGATGTTCCACACAAATGTCCCAAAGAGATTTTGGAGAGATGCGGTTACATCGGCTTGCTACTTGATCAATAGGACACCAACTCAAATCCTTAATGATCTTTCTCCATTTGAAGTTTTAAATAAAACTAAGCCATCTATCTCTTACTTACGTGTGTTCGGATGTGTCTGCTTTGTCTTGATTCCAGGAGAACATAGAAGTAAGCTAGACGCCAAGAGTATTAAGGGGATCTTCATTGGGTACTCATCTAGCCAAAAGGGGTACACATGCTACATACCGGAAAGAAGAAGGGTCATGGTCTCAAGGGATGTGAGGTTCCTTGAAGGACAAGGTTACTACCAAGAGAAGAATTAGGATAGTATCAAGAACCTATCCACCCCGGCTCAAGATAGAGATAACCTACTCAAGAAACTCATGGAAGACCTTGGTCTAGATCTTAGCGGCGACACTAGTGGTGAAGAACCACAAGTGAACCAAGAACCTCACCTTGATAGTGAGGGGGAGAATGGACAAGAATCGGCTGCTCAACATGGAGGAGAAGATTCAACCCAATCTCCAACACAAACTCAAGCCGATTCGGGCTCACAATCAAGATGATGTTCCAGTTCAAACCCAAGAAGAAGATGGTAATGGTGAAGAAGTAGTACAGCCTCTAAGAAGGAGTACTAGAACCAAGAACCCTCCATCCAATTGGGTCAACACAAGGGTGTATTTCAACAACAACGCGGTGGCACATCCCATACAAGCCGTATGCAATATGGTGTCATTTCCACAAGAACACCAACTCTTCATGGCTTGCATTGATGGGAATTGGATTCCAAGGACATATGAGGAAGCTATGGAACATGATGTGTGGATAAAAGCCGTGGAAGAAGAAGATAAGGCCATGGAGCTAAACGAGACTTGGGAAGAGGCTAATTTACCTCAAGACAAGAGAACGGTTAGCTCACAATATGTCTTCACAATCAAGTACAAAAGCAATGGGGAGATTGAAAGGTATAAGGCTCGTCTAGTTGCGAGGGGCTTCACTCAAACATATGGTGAGGACTACCTAGAAACTTTTACCCCGGTTGCTAAACTTCACACCATAAGAGTGATCTTCTCCATTGCCACTAACCGAGAGTGGGATCTTTGGCAAATGGATGTTAAGAATGCATTCTTACAAGGAGAGCTAGAGGATGAGGTATACATGACTCCACCTCCGGGCATAAGGGACAAGATCACTCCGGGAAAAGTGCTAAGACTTAAGAAGGCCATCTACGGTTTGAAACAATCCCTTAGAGCATGGTACCACAACCTAAGCAACACTCTCCTTGATAAGGGGTTCAAGAAATCTGAATTCGATCATACTCTCTTTACAAGCAAGCGTAAAACAGGTATAGTAGTCATCCTCGTATATGTTGATGATATCATCATAACCGGGGATGACAAGGTAAGAATTGAGGCTACTAAAGCTCATCTCAAATTTGTGTTTGATATTAAATATCTCGGAGAACTAAAGTATTTCCTTGGTATTGAAGTGTGTAGATCCAATGAGGGTCTATTCCTATCCCAAAGGAAATACGTCCTTGATTTGCTTGTTGAAACAGGAAAACTTGGAGCTAAACCTGCAAAGACGCCCTTGGAAGAGAACTACAAAGATATCCGCAAGGGGGAGCTCGAAGACGAGCCATACAAAGACCCTAAACGATATAGAAGACTTGTTGGTAAGCTTATCTACTTGACCATAACTAGACCTGACATCTGTTTTGCTGTGAATCAGGTCTCACTACACATGCAAGCTCCAAAGAATCATCATTGGAACTTGGTGGATAGAGTGCTTAGATAACTCAAAGGATGACCCGGCCAAGGCATTTGGATGGGATGCGACAAGAACACAGAGATAGTGGGTTATTGTGATGCGGATTGGGCAGGTGATAGGGGAGATAGACGCTCCACAATAGGCTATTGCACGTTCATAGGAGGCAACCTAGTTACTTGGAAGAGCAAGAAACAAAAGGTGGTCTCATGTTCAACAACCGAGTCCGAGTATAGAGCCATGAGGAAACTAACTCAAGAACTGATTTGGCTCAAGGCTTTGGTCATGGATCTCGGTATTGAAGTTAAGAACCCAATCACCATGCACGCCGACAACAAATTTGCAATCAACCTAGCATCCAACTCCGTATTCCACGAGAGAACCAAGCACATTGAAGTAGATTGTCATAGTCCGAGAAGCAATGGTCAAGAAGATTACACTTCCATGCTTCACCAAGAGTGAAGACCAATTGGCAGACATCTTTACCAAGGCAGCAAGCACCAAGGTTTGTGAGTTCATCCACTCCAAGATGGGACTCACAAATCTCATCAAGCAATAAGAAGACCCTAACCGAAGCGGCTAGTACTCTTTTTCCTTAGCAAATTTTTATCCCAAGTAGTTTTACTTGCAAGGTTTTAATGAGGCTAGCCACGAGGTTCCAAGTCTAGCCATTCCATCCGACTAGTCTTGAGGGGGAGTGTTGAGAAGAAATAGTCAATGGTCTAGGAGAAGGGAATTTGGAAGACTCCAAGTGGAAAAGAGGGTTTCATGATGTACAACGACTATGAGACGTGGCTCCATGAGTTGTAGTAGACGTGGCACCATGATGTGTCGAGACGTGATCGAAGGCGCGCGGGTCAAAAAGGTGCCAAGACCGTGCGGACACGGAAACTGTGCGGAAGACCGCATCTTTGACTCCACACGCGGCTCCTTATCTTTAAACGGCTCTTTTCCTCTCTAAACCCTATCTTGTATTCTCCTTATATATATCACTATGTGTAATCAATAAAAATCAAGAAACTTATCTATTCTCTCTATTCTCTAAACACAAATACACCGAACATGATTCCTTTCTTAATTCTTCTACTAATCTCTTGTTAATCCGCAATACTCTTCACATCTACACCTCAATGAGCTTTGTACAAGTTTGACGAACGTATGAAACATCTAACAACGCGTTTCTAGGACTCTAAACCAAGTTTCATGCAACATGAGTGTTTATAAGTGTCTCAATGAGCTTTGTACAAGTTTGACGAACTTATGAAACATCTAACAACGTGTTTCTAGGACTCTAAATAAAGTTTCATGCAACATGAGTGCTTATAAGTTCCTCAATGAGCTTTGTACAAGTTTCCCGAACGTATGAAACATCTAACAACGCGTTTCTAGGACTCTAAACCAAGTTTCATGCAACATGAGTGTCTATAAGTGTCTCAATGAGTTTTGTACAAGTTTGTAGAACTTATGAAACATCTAACAACGCGTTTCTAGGACTCTAAACCAAGTTTCATGCAACATGAGTGCTTATAAGTTCCTCAATGATCTTTTGTACAAGTTTGTAGAACTTATGAAACATCTAACAACGCGTTTCTAGGACTTAAATCCAAGTTTCATGCAACATGAGTGATTATAAGTGTCTCAATGAGATTTGTACAAGTTGACGAACTTATGAAACATTTAACAACGCTTTCTACTACTCTAAACAGAGTTTCATGCAACATGAGTTCTTATAAGTTCCTCAATGAGCTTTGTACAAGTTTCCGAAATTATGAAACATCTAACAACGCGTTTCTAGGACTCTAAACCAAGTTTCATGCAACATAAGTGCTTATAAGTGTCTCAATTAGCTTTGTACAAGTTTGACGAATGTATGAAACATCTAACAACGCGTTTCTAGGACTCTAAACCAAGTTTCATGCAACATGAGTGCTTATAAGTTCCTCAATGAGCTTTGTACAAGATTGACGAACGTATGAAACATCTAACAACGCGTTTCTAGGACTCTAATACAAGTTTCATGCAACATGAGTGATTATAAGTGTCTCAATGAGCTTTTTACAAGTTGACGAACTTGTGAAACATTTAACAACGCTTTTCTAGTACTCTAAACCAAGTTTCATGCAACATGAGTGCTTATAAGTTCCTCAATGAGCTTTGTACAAGTTTCACGAACTTATGAAACATCTAACAACTCATTTCTAGGACTCTAAACCAAGTTTCATGCAACATGAGTGCTTATAATTTCCTCAATGAGTTTTGTACAAGTTTTACGAACTTATGAAACATCTAATAACGCGTTTCTAGGACTCTAAACAAAGTTTCATGTAAGATGAGAGATTATAAGTTTCTCAATGAGCTTTGTACAAGTTTGACGAACGTATGAAACATCTAACAACGTGTTTCTAGGACTGTAAACCAAGTTTCAAGCAACATGAGTGCTTATAAGTTCCTCCATGTGCTTTGTACAAGTTTGACGAATGTATGAAACATCTAACAACGCGTTTCTAGGACTATAAACCAAGTTTCATGCAACATGAGTTCTTATAAGTTCCTCAATGAGCTTTGTACAAGTTTCACAAACTTATGAAACATCTAACAACACGTTTCTAGGACTCTAAACCAAGTTTCATGCAACATGAGTGCTTATAAGTTTCTCAATGAGCTTTGTACAAGTTTGACAAACGTATGAAACATCTAACAACGCGTTTCTAGAACTCTAAATTAAGTTTCATGCAACATGAGTGTTTATAAGTGTCCAATGAGCTTTGTACAAGTTTGACGAACTTATGAAACATCAAACAACGCGTTTCTAGGACTCTAAACCAAGTTTCACGCAACACGAGTGCTTATAAGTTCCTAAATGAGCTTTGTACAAATTTCACAAACTTTTGAAACATCTAACAACGCGTTTCTAGGAATCTAAACCAAGTTTCATGCAACATGAGTGCTTATAAGTTCCTCAATGAGCTTTGTACAAGTTTGACGAACGTATGAACCATCTAACAATGCGTTTCTAGGACTCTAATACAAGTTTCATGCAAGATGAGTGTTTATAAGTGTCTCAATGAGCTTTGTACAAGTTTGATGAACTTATGAAACATCTAAAAACGCGTTTCTAGGACTCTAAATCAAGTTTCATGATAGTGAGTGCTTATAAGTTCCTCAATGAGATTTGTACAAGTTTCACGAACTTATAAGACATCTAACCACGCGTTTCTAGGACTCTAAACCAAGTTTCATGCAACATGAGAGCTTATAAGTTCCTCAATGAGTTTTGTACAAGTTTGACGAACGTATGAAACATCTAACAACGCGTTTCTAGGACTCTAAACCAAGTTTCACGCAACATGAGTGCTTATAAGTTCCTCAATGAGCTTTGTACATGTTTGACGAACTTATGAACTATCTAACAACGCGTTTCTAGGACTCTAATCCAAGTTTTATGCAACATGAGTGATTATAAGTGTCTCAATGAACTTTGTACAAGTTGACGAACTTATGAAACATTTAACAACGCTTTTCTAGTACTCTAAACCAAGTTTCATGCAACATGAGTGCTTATAAGTTCCTCAATGAGCTTTGTACAAGTTTAACGAACGTATGAAACATCTAACAACGCGTTTTTAGGACTCTAAACCAAGTTTCATGCAACATGAGTGCTTATAAGTTCCTCAATGAGCTTTGTACAAGTTTCACGAACTTATGAAACATCTAACAACGCGTTTCTAGGACTCTAAAAAAAGTTTCATGCAACATGAGTGATTATAAGTTCCTCAATGAGCTTTGTACAAGTTTGACGAACGTATGAAACATCTAACAACGTGTTTCTAGGACTCTAAACCAAGTTTCATACAACATGAGTGCTTATAAGTTCCTCAATGAGCTTTGTACAAGTTTCACGAACGTATGAAACATCTAACAACGCGTTTCTAGGACTCTAAACCAAGTTTCATGCAACATGAGTGCTTATAAGTTCCTCAATTAGCTTTGTACAAGTTTCACGAACTTATGAAAGACCTAACAACGCGTTTCTAGGACTCTAAACCAAGTTTCATGCAACATGAGTGCTTATAAGTTCCTCAATGAGCTTTGTACAAGTTTGACGAACGTATGAAACATCTAACAACGCGTTTCTAAGACTCTAAATCAAGTTTCATGCAACATGAGTGTTTATAAGTGTCTCAATGAGCTTTGTACAAATTTGAAGAACTTATGAAACATCTAACAACGCGTTTCTAGGACTCTAAACCAAGTTTCATGCAACATGAGTGCTTATAAGTTCCTCAATGACCTTTGTACAAGTTTCACGAACTTATGAAACATGTAACATCGCGTTTCTAGGACTCTAAACCAAGTTTCATGCAACATGAGTGCTTATAAGTTCCTCAATGGTCTTTGTACATGTTTGACGAACGTATGAAATATATAACAACGCGTTTCTAGGACTCTAAACCAAGTTTCATGCAACAGGAGTGCTTATAAGTTCCTCAATGAGCTTTGTACAAGATTCACGAACGTATGAAACATCTAACAACGCGTTTCTAGGACTCTAAACCAAGTTTCATGCAACATGAGTGTTTATAAGTGTCTCAATGAGCTTTGTAAAAGTTTGTAGAACTTATGAAACATCTAACAACGCGTTTCTAGGACTCTAAACCAAGTTTCACGAAACATGAGTGCTTATAAGTTCCTCAATGAGCTTTGTACAAGTATGACGAACTTATGAAACATCTAACAACGCGTTTCTAGGACTCTAATCCAAGTTTCATGCAACATGAGTGATTATAAGTGTCTCAATGAGCTTTGTACAAGTTGACGAACTTATGAAACATTTAACAACGCTTTCTACTAATCTAAACCAAGTTTCATGCAACATGAGTGCTTATAAGTTCCTCAATGAGTTTTGTACAAGTTTCACGAACTTATGAAACATCTAATAACGCGTTTCTAGGACTATAAACCAAATTTCATGCAACATGAGTGCTTATAAGTGTCTCAATTAGCTTTGTACAAGTTTGACGAATGTATGAAACATCTAACAACGCATTTCTAGGACTCTAAACCAAGTTTCATGCAACATGATTGTTTTTAAGTTCTCAATACGCTTACAAGTTTGACGAACGTATGAAACATCTAACAACGCGTTTCTAGGACTCTAATACAAGTTTCATGCAACATGAGTGATTATAAGTGTCTCAATGAGTTTTGTACAAGTTGTCGAACTTATGAAACATTTAACAACGCTTTTGTAGTACTCTAAACCAAGTTTCATGCAATATGAGTGCTTATAAGTTCTTAAATGAGCTTTGTACAAGTTTCGCGAACTTTTGAAACATCTAACAACGCGTTTCTAGGAATCTAAACCAAGTTTCATGCAACATAAGTGCTTATAAGTTCCTCAATGAGCTTTGTACAAGTTTGACGGACGTATGAACAATCTAACAATGCGTTTCTAGGACTCTAATACAAGTTTCGTGCAACATGAGTGTTTATAAGTGTCTCAACGAGCTTTGTACAAGTTTGATAAACTTATGAAACATCTAAACACGCGTTTCTAGGACTCTAAATCAAGTTTCATGATAGTGAGTGCTTATAAGTTCCTCAATGAGATTTGTACAAGTTTCACGAACTTATAAAACATCTAACAACGCGTTTCTAGGACTCTAAACCAAGTTTCATGCAACATGAGAGCTTATAAGTTCCTCAATGAGTTTTGTACAAGTTTGACGAACGTATGAAACATATAACAACGCGTTTCTAGGACTCTAAACCATGTTTCACGCAACATGAGTGCTTATAAGTTCCTCAATGAGCTTTGTACATGTTTGACGAACTTATGAAACATCTAACAACGCGTTTCTAGGACTCTAATCCAAGTTTTATGCAACATGAGTGATTATAAGTGTCTCAATGAACTTTGTACAAGTTGACGAACTTATGAAACATTTAACAACGCTTTTCTAGTACTCTAAACCAAGTTTCATGCAACATGAGTGCTTATAAGTTCCTCAATGAGCTTTGTACAAGTTTAACGAACGTATGAAACATCTAACAACGCGTTTCTAGGACTCTAAACCAAGTTTCATGCAACATGAGTGCTTATAAGTTCCTCAATGAGCTTTGTACAAGTTTCACAAACTAATGAAACATCTAACAACGCGTTTCTAGGAATCTAAACAAAGTTTCATGCAACATGAGTGCTTATAAGTTCCTCGATGAGCTTTGTACAAGTTTAACGAACGTATGAAACATCTAACAACGCGTTTCTAGGACTCTAAACCAAGTTTCATGCAACATGAGTGCTTATAAGTTCCTCAATGAGCTTTGTACAAGTTTCACGAACTTATGAAACATCTAACAACGCGTTTCTAGGACTCTAAACAAAGTTTCATGCAACATGAGTGATTATAAGTTCCTCAATGAGCTTTGTACAAGTTTGACGAACGTATGAAACATCTAACAACGTGTTTCTAGGACTCTAAACCAAGTTTCATACAACATGAGTGCTTATAAGTTCCTCAATGAGCTTTGTACAAGTTTCACGAACGTATGAAACATCTAACAACGCGTTTCTAGGACTCTAAACCAAGTTTCATGCAACATGAGTGCTTATAAGTTCCTCAATTAGCTTTGTACAAGTTTCACGAACTTATGAAAGACCTAACAACGCGTTTCTAGGACTCTAAACCAAGTTTCATGCAACATGAGTGCTTATAAGTTCCTCAATGAGCTTTGTACAAGTTTCACGAACGTATGAAACATCTAACAACGCGTTTCTAGGACTCTAAACCAAGTTTCATGCAACATGAGTGCCTATAAGTTCCTCAATTAGCTTTGTACAAGTTTCACGAACTTATGAAAGACCTAACAACGCGTTTCTAGGACTCGAAACCAAGTTTCATGCAACATGAGTGCTTATAAGTTCCTCAATGAGCTTTGTACAAGTTTGACGAACGTATGAAACATCTAACAACGCGTTTCTAGGACTCTAAACCAAATTTCATGCAACATGAGTGTTTATAAGTGTCTCAATGAGTTTTGTACAAGTTTGACGAACTTATGAAACATCTAACAACGCGTTTCTAGGACTCTATACCAAGTTTCATGCAACATGAGTGCTTATAAGTTCCTCAATGACCTTTGTACAAGTTTCACGAACTTATGAAACATGTAACAACGCGTTTCTAGGACTCTAAACCAAGTTTCATGCAACATGAGTGCTTATAAGTTCCTCAATGATCTTTGTACATGTTTGACGAACGTATGAAACATCTAACAACGCGTTTCTATGACTCTAAACCAAGTTTCATGCAACATGAGTGTTTATAAGTGTCTCAATGAGCTTTGTACAAGTTTGACGAACTTATGAAACATCTAACAACGCGTTTCTAGGACTCTAAACCAAGTTTCATGCAACATGAGTGCTTATAAGTTCCTCAATGACCTTTGTACAAGTTTCACGAACTTATGAAACATGTAACAACGCGTTTCTAGGACTCTAAACCAAGTTTCATGCAACATGAGTGCTTATAAGTTCCTCAATGATCTTTGTACATGTTTTACGAACGTATGAAATATCTAACAACGCGTTTCTAGGACTCTAAACCAAGTTTCATGCAACATGAGTGCTTATAAGTTCCTCAATGAGTTTTGTACAAGTTTCACGAACGTATGAAACATCTAACAACGCGTTTCTAGGACTCTAAACCAAGTTTCATGCAACATGAGTGTTTATAAGTGTCTCAATGAGCTTTGTAAAAGTTTGTAGAACTTATGAAACATCTAACAACGCGTTTCTAGGACTCTAAACCAAGTTTCACGAAACATGAGTGCTTATAAGTTCCTCAATGAGCTTTGTACAAGTTTGACGAACTTATGAAACATCTAACAACGCGTTTCTAGGACTCTAATCCAAGTTTCATGCAACATGAGTGATTATAAGTGTCTCAATGAGCTTTGTACAAGTTGACGAACTTATGAAACATTTAACAACGCTTTCTACTAATCTAAACCAAGTTTCATGCAACATGAGTGCTTATAAGTTTCTCGATGAGCTTTGTACAAGTTTCACAAACTTATGAAACATCTAATAACGCGTTTCTAGGACTATAAACCAAATTTCATGCAACATGAGTGCTTATAAGTGTCTCAATTAGCTTTGTACAAGTTTGACGAACGTATGAAACATCTAACAACGCATTTCTAGGACTCTAAACTAAGTTTCATGCAACATGATTGTTTTTAAGTTCTCAATACGCTTTGTACAAGTTTGACGAACGTATGAAACATCTAACAACGCGTTTCTAGGACTCTAATACAAGTTTCATGCAACATGAGTGATTATAAGTGTCTCAATGAGTTTTGTACAAGTTGTCGAACTTATGAAACATTTAACAACGCTTTTGTAGTACTCTAAACCAAGTTTCATGCAATATGAGTGCTTATAAGTTCCTAAATGAGCTTTGTACAAGTTTCGCGAACTTATGAAACATCTAACAACGCGTTTCTAGGACTCTAAACCAAGTTTCATGCAACATGAGTGTTTATAAGTTCCTCAATGAGCTTTGTACAAGTTTGACGAACGTATGAAACATCTAACAACGCGTTTCTAGGACTCTAAACCAAGTTTAATGCAAGATGAGTGCTTATAAGTATCTCAATGAGCTTTGTATATGTTTAACGAACTTATGAACCATCTAACAACTCGTTTCTAGGACTCTAAACAAGATTTCAGGCAACATTAGAGCTTATAAGTTCATCAATGAGCTTTGTACAAGTTTGACGAACGTATGAAACATCTAACAACGTGTTTCTAGGACTCTAAACCAAGTTTCATGCAACATGAGTGCTTATAAGTTCCTCAATGAGCTTTGTACAAGTTTCACGAACTTACATCTAACAACGCGTTTCTAGGACTCTAAACCAAGTTTAATGCAACATGAGTGCTTATAAGTTCCTCAATGAGCTTTGTACAAGTTTGGCGAACGTATGTAACATCTAACAACGTGTTTTTAGGACTCTAAACTAAGTTTATTGCAACATGAGAGCTTATAAGTTCCTCAATGAGCTTTATACAAGTTTGACGAACGTATGAAACATCTAACACCGCGTTTCTAGGACTCTAAAACAAGTTTCATGAAACATGATTGCTTATAAGTTCCTCAGTGTGCTTTGTACAAGTTTTACGAACTTATGAAACATCTAACAACGCGTTTCTAGGACTCTAAACCAAGTTTCATGCAACATGAGAGCTTATCAGTTCCTCAATGAGCTTTGTACAAGTTTGAAGAACGTATGAAACATCTAACAACCCGTTTCTAGGACTCTAAACCAAGTTTCATGCAACATGAATGCTTATAAGTGTCTCAGTGAGCTTTGTACAAGTTTGACGAACTTATGAAACATCTAACAACGCGTTTCTAGGACTCTAAACCAAGTTTCATGCAACATAAGTTCTTATAAGTTCCTCAATGAGCTTTGTACAATTTCACGAACTTATGAAACATCTAACAACGCGTTTCTAGGACTCTAAACTAAGTTTCATGCAACATGAGAGCTTATAAGTTCCTCAATGAGCTTTGTACAAGTTTGACAAACGTATGAAACATCTAACAACGCGTTTTCTAGGACTCTACACCAAGTTTCATGCAACATCAGTGCTTATAAGTTCCTCAATGAGTTTTGTACAAGTTTCACGAACTTATGAAACATCTAACAACGCGTTTCTAGGTCTCTAAACCAAGTTTCTGTTGAGACTAATGTTAACCTTTCAAAGGCATTAGGTCAAAACATGTTCAAACTTGTCTTACAAGGCAAGGTTTAAATAAAAGAATGATAAGGCAAGATGATAAGGAAGGAGAATAAAAGGAGATAAGTGTTAAAGGAGCTTGATAAGTAGATAAGCCAAACTGATAAAGGAGCGTGATAAGCAGATCAGCCAAAAGGTGATAAAGGAGCAACGACTCTCTTATGGATAAGGCACGGATGGAGCCAGCTCACACTGTACGGACCAGAGAGGACGCGCCTTTGACTCCACACGCACCAAAGCTTGACTCCACATGCTTCCCTGACCAAATCAGAGCGGCTACATTTTACCTAGATGCATCTTGTAATTTACTATATAATATCCTCTTATGCACATCATTGTAATCAAGGAGGCTAGTCCTCTCTTCAATAATATACTCTTTTCACAATTATTCTCCACAAATACTCTCTCTCTAATCTCTCTGAATCTCCATTACGCTCTAAACCGAAACTACCTATTCTCGTCACATATTCTCTACTCTCCTACATGGTATCAGAGCATTTAGCTCCTCTCCTAAGCATTTCCGCAAACTTAGTATGTTTATGGGTAAAGATTCTTGCTTCTTTACTCTTATGGGTGTAAGAACTTGTTGAATCTGATACCCTATCTTGTTATTTAATTTTTAAATTGCAACTAACCAATCATACCCAATACACAATCTTCACCATTTAATAATCTCACCTTCTCTCCCAAATTTATTATCCAATTCCTAAATATTATCTTTCTTTCATCATATCCTTCAAATTATTTTTCTTTCTTCTCTTCTTTTCCTTTCTATATCCTAGCCACCCACCCACCACCGTATAATCTCTTTGGTGGTGGCCATTTAAAATCATCTACTTGTTAGTTTATCGATATGGGTTGCGGTGGCTCAAGATTAGGAGGAGCAGCGGCAATGAGAGCGAATGAGGGCGGCGTTGTGCCCCTTCCGGCGGGTATACGTACACTTATTCGACGGAGGCTAGAAGAGATGAAGAAAAGAAGTCATGTAAACGTTTTAAAAGGGACCCAAACATTGTCGAAGAAAGAGCTTCTAAAACATGGTTCTTCTGAGGACGGAGAAGAGGCAGAAGAGAACGAGGATAAAATTATGAAGTCATCAGCTAGAGTTTCTCCGGTTTCTGATCTTCATGTGGAAGAGAAAAAAGAGGTTATTTATGAGAAGATTGTGCCGAAAAACGATGATGATGTTCAAGAAGATGAAAAGGTTGTAAAGAAACAAGATCATGATGAGGAAATTCATCATGATGAAAATGTTGATGATGTTGTTGAGGCCATCATTGTTGTTAAGAAGGAAGAAGACGTTGATGGTGTTAATGATCATGATGAGGTTATTGCTAATAAAAAGGAAGAGAATGATGGTGTCAATCATGAAGAGAAGATGAACAAATTAGATGAGAGGATGATATGTAATGGATCTCCAAGCTTTAGGGTTTATTGCGTCGATGTTGTTTCGGATGATGAGGAAGATAAATTCTACATCTTATATTATTAATACAGAAGACAGAGAGAGAAAATGAGAGTGAAAATCATATGTGTCGTCACGTGAGTAATTCTGACCCCACATTATTAAAAAATTTATTGAAATTCATAAAAGCCCAAAACAAAAACCCAAATTTATCACAAAAGTCTCTTAAACAAACATAATAATAAATGGATAATATATTTAGAAAATGTTGAAAAGCCCTTAAAATATAAAAAATATAATATTAAAAAAATCCATAAAAACACAATTTATAATTAAAAATAGATTTCCCTAATATTTATATGTTATATTTTATCACATTATATTTAAAATAATGATAAAACATATTGTTCATTTACAAATAACAATATTATTTTGTAAAATTGTATTTAACACCAAAATTCATGTGAAATGACAAAATTTGAACACATAATTTACGACTCATCGGTTGAACCACCGGTTCCCAAAATTTGAGCAAAGAATTTTCGGATAAGTTTATACATGAAAGAGTGATTAAACATTCATAGAAAATATGTTTAAAATATTTAAAAAACCTACAAAATATGATTTTAAAAAGCCCATGAAAAACACAATTTTATAATTTTCCTAATGTTTGTATGTTATATTCTCGCACAAAACAATGATAAAACATATTGTTCATTTATAAATATCAATATTATTTTGTAAAATTTTATTAAGCATCAAAGTTCATGTCAAATGGCAAAACTTGAACACAAAATTGACTTGAACCATCGGTTGATCCACCGGTTCCCGAAAGTTCAGTGGTTTTATCTGAATTTTTAATAATTCGAGTTTTATGACATATAGAGACCGGATTGACATATTTTCATTGTTATACGGATCATATCATGGTTTCAAAACACTATGTAGCTATTGTTTTTCAATGATAAACTTCAAATTAAACTCCGCGTTTAACGTGAATCACATGACATCCAAATTCTTTTTATCTCATTTTATACTACACATTGTTTTTACCAATAAATATTTCTTATTTTATTCCGTAAATTTTTATCTTGAGCTTGGCGCGGGTAACTTTCTAGTTCTTATACTATTTTTACACACATATGTATATATAAGAGTAAGATTATGTGTACCTATAAAAGTGTAAAGAAGAAAATATAGATGTGCTTTTGAAATACTACATACACTATAATGCTAATGCTTTTATCATAATTAGCGATATGATTTATTTTGCCTATGTCTTTTATCTAAATATTTCCTATGATTTTTTAATGTGATTTAAGAAACTAAAACCATATTTTATATTGAACTCTAATATCCAATATTCTCCTTTTGTAGAAAAAGATGGTGAAAGCACCCGAGAGTCGATGGAAACCGAAAGTGTCATCACATAGCACAAAGAGGTAATTAATAAAATCTCTTATACAACAAATTAAGTAGCTTACTAATAAAAACATTTGAGTTTTCTAATAATGATATGTTTGTATTTTATTAACTATATAACAAATGTATATAGGATGGAAGCATTGTTAAACAAGATAAGAAGGAAAGAAGAGGAAAGAGATTTGGAATAGCATTGCCGAAGAGGTATTTAGCGAATGTGACTGCGACTTGCTATGCGGGTGGAGGATGCATGGGCAACAACACCCAATCTCGACTTATGCAAGAGAAACCTAACCAATGATCCATCTAAACATATAAAATATGTTTTCCATGATAAACATTGAATTGTTGAAATAAGAAACAATGTAGATATGGTATGCTATGGATAATCAAAAACACACCTCACCGTGGAAACCACAAAGAAGTTGTTTAGGTCTTTGATTTGTTTCCAGAGACATGTTTCATAACTTGTATAACCTTTTCTTCATCTTTGCTTTCTCTCAAGAGGAATTAGAGTTTAATAAAATTTACTTTCTTTAAGTAATCAAATTTATTACTCCTATTAGTTTCAAGAGAGAATTAGTAAGGCCTAATCAAGTGAACACATATATTGTAAGAGGTGAATCTGAGTGTGTTTTGTTTGTTGTTGCAAACTTACAAGTGATAAACGAGATTTCACACTCGTTGTTTCGAATGTCTTATGTAGTATATAAGATGTCAATCCGAATCATGAGCAATTAAAGTACTAGAGTTTGCAAATAATAAACTTAGGGGGTGTATTGAAACATGAATTTTGGGAGATTTTAATATTTTTTTAAATCCCTTGTTATTCAACTAAGGGTTTCTAAATCTCTTCCCAAATCTTATGTTATTGAACATAACATTCGTTCAAAATCACTCAAAACACTTTACAATCTCATGTTATTCAATCAGTGCTTTATAAAAGCTATATCAAATCCCCTGCTATTCAAAAATTAGAAATCCCAACAAAAAATGGATTTAGAGAGACTTTAGATATATTTTTAGTTAAAAACAAATATCAAAAGGCCATCACCTTACACGATGGAATTTGAAGTGATTTCAATCACAAGCTAATTTTGTCATCAATATCATCTCTTTTATTTTTCTCGTCGGCATCTCTTATTCGGACATCGTTCTTAACCAAAATCAAAGAGCTTTCAGTCACCCCTCTCTTTTTCCTATGTTCATTGTTTCATAATGTTGTCGATTGTAGAATGTTCGGTCGCTTACGTCGACATCGATCCTTCATGTTCTTCATTGTTTGATGAATATAACATAAACATAAACTCTGATGATACTTTTGGGAAGATGGGTTTAGTACATGTTTTTGCTGCATTTAATTTTGACTTAGAATTTATATATGTTCTTAGCGGATGGGAAGGTTCAGCTCATGATGCAAAAATATTAAATGACGCTTTAACGAGAAATACAAATAGGTTCAAAGTTCTAGAAGGTATGTTTCTTATTATGAAAATATTTTTGCATTAATATATTTGAATTTTATCTTCTTTATATACATTACTTTTAAATGACGTTGAAACCATGTGGGCGGATGCTTTGGGTATGAAACTTTGATTCAACAACAAGTTTTCTTTATTTGATTTGTAGTTTTTCTTATTTTTACTTATGCTTTTTTATTATACATGAACCTGCATGGAGATTATATTAATAATAGTATTTTTATTTTTATTTTAGACGTTCTTTTGAACTTACACATTCTCAAATCACCTAAAATACAAAAGTCATTTAAGAAGAGAATCTTGTCAAATCACCAACAGAATTTCTTTTTTTATAAATTCTACCACAATCACATTGTTTTTCCTTCAAAATCTTCCTAAATCTCACCTAGAATCAAATCCACCAAACTAATTAAAATCTTTGATCCAATACAGCCCCTTAGTATAAGCAATTAAAAGATGGCTTTTGTTTTATGATTTCAATAAAAGAATAACGAGTACGAAAACGAAATTTAAAGTTGTAAAGATTCAATTAAAAGGATAAACAACCAAGTCGGGTACTTTAACGGGATTATCAACTTTCAGGTTTTTTATGTCTTTTAACAATTGTAACTTTAAGGTTTTGAAAACGTAATTTAGATCAATCCATTCCCGTGACAATGATCCTTTTCCTAACAAGTAAACTAAAACAATGTCTTGGATAGTTTAAGTTTTAGAAAATATTAAGTTCAAATCAATTCAACCACTAAACTTATTAACACAGATTCCTCGGTTAAGCTAGGTTTAGTTCTAAGGTAATTGTTCAGCAATCTTCACTCTTTTCCCGAAGGTGAAGTTTCCTGGATTCTATCAATTGAATGATCAGATCAATTAAAGCTTTAAGGTCGTTACACTAGATTAAAGTTTTATCAGGCTTTAATTCTAGACATCGATCAACCTAGAGTTGAATCACCCTTTTTTCCTCAACCTAATTGTCAATGGGAAACTACTCGCTAAGCATAATTAAACTCAAATCAATCATAATTAGAAAAAGCATAATATAAGTAAAGAGATTAAGGGTAAGAAAAACTCTGTTTATTGGTGCCCAAAATCTCTAGAGAAAGCAAGAACAAAAGTATGATAAAATATATGATAAAAGATAATTTATAAAACCTAATAATGAGTCTAATATATGAAAAACAAGTCTTGGGTCTTCAACAAAACGTCCTAAGTGGGCTTGGACTTCTCTTTTCCTTTTTCCGATCGAAAGAGAACTTTTCCTTTTATTTTTGCAGCCAATATCGACCATATTTTAGTCGATATTACAGGTCGATATCGACCTAATGTGGTCGATATGATAGGTCGATATTAGTTTTCTCTTCGTATCGGTCGGACGTGATCGATATAACATGTCGGTATTCTGAAGCAGATTGACCCGTCGTCAGTAAAACTGACATAACTTTAGATCTAACCGTTTACATCATCTTAAACACTTTCAAATTAATGAAAGCTAACATCCGTGGTTATCTTGTGGTAAAAATTAATAAAGATCCAATGGTGGGAACGTCTTCAACGAGTGTCTTTTTGAAGCTTTTCTTCTGAATTATCCGTCTTTTCCATCCTTGCACTCCTAAACCTGAAAACTCATGAAACAAACGCAAATGGAACCTATATGATACTAAATGCAACTTAAATGTGTTAGTTCTAATAAATAAATCAATGTGAAAACATGCAAAATACACAAGATATCAACTAGTAGTGTTTTCGATGCAAGTCGGAGTTAAGGACCTTAAATTTATCGAAATTCAGTGTTGGGCAATGATGCGTGAAGGAGAAGCAGAGAAACGGAACAAACTCAAAAGGCTTTTCTGTACTAAGGTAAGCTTCAGACTTCTCGTAAGGCAGCATTGAGTGTTTCTTAAGTGTTGTGTGTTTCATCAGCCTGCAACATTGTTCAATATGAGATTTTAGGTGTGGTTCAAGCTTGGTCAAGTATTTGGAAAGGTCGTATATATGTTGTGCTATATGATCAAGTCGTTTACAATTGGATTATTTGATGATAAAGAGAAGGAAAATGTTGGGAAATCATGACTGCTAATCAGTTATTCTATAAAGAGATGTGTTCGTATCATAATGGGAACAAGTTGCATTTGCCTCATAACTTTGCTTTGCTGGCTCTTAGGAACAGAGATGATCATGATGCTGATGAAAATAAGAAACATTAGATGGAAGATCTTGATGATGAGGATCATGATGGCACTTTAATGTTTTGAATTTTTTTTTGTATGTGAACTTGTGAATAAAAAACTCTATAACATTTTTTAAGAATCCCATTGGAGTTTAACAATTGAGAAAGTTTTCTATAATTTTATACTTAATTTTTTAAACCAAAAAAAAAAATAACGAATAATAATAAAAATGGCTCAAAAAGATATGGTGTTCTACCAATGGAGGTGCTCTAAGGAATATAAAACATAGACCATAAACAAATTGTTCAGCACCTACCATAATCGATTATTCCGCTTCTATTAAAATTAATACTTTATAGATTAATAACCATTAAAAAATAATAAAATATGTCGGTCCCAAGTTGGGCCAATGTAAAAAATGATCAATTTCGATAAATTGATAAGATAATAATTTTTAAAAAATTTCTTTGTAAAAATATGGTCCCAATAATATCATAAATTAATAATTGTAGTTTTATGCATATAATATATAGCTATGAAAACTTAGTAAAATATGATTACCTTAACTGTTTGTTTTCTTAAGATTACATACACATTAAATTTTATCAATACGTAAATGACAAAAAATTTCATAACGTTTTTATTATAAGTAGCATCTTAAAACTTTGTTTTACATAAAATAAATGTTTATAATCATTAAATGAACTTTATACAAATTTTATGGACTTATGAAACCCTAAACAATAATTTTTCGTAGAATTTAACTTGTGTTTTAAAAACTTTTAAAATAATTACGGAACTCGTAAAACACGTACTTTTATAAGATCTCAAATTTGGTAAAACTATCTCTATAACTTAATAAATATTTATTTAAACCATAAATTAATAATTATTAATTTATAGTGTAAACTAATATCACTATATATTTATTAAATTTTCGTAGTCCCAACATTATTAATTTATAGAGGTTTATTGTATATCTTATCAGGATCAATGGCTTATTTGCCACTTTCTCAAAAATGTTTGGTTTATTTGCCTTCCTTATTTTTCTGGATTTTAAAAAACCAAAAAATTCATACAAAAAAAATAATTTTTTTAATTTGAAAACGTCAATATTTTTTGTTTAATTTTACGGATTTGATAAAATATTTTAAAAATTGAAAAACAAATTTTAAATGTTTTGATAAAATCATCCGAATATGATTATAAAATCGATTTTAAAATATATTTTTGAAAAGTTTTAGGGTTTAGAAATCAAAATTCAACCTCTTGGGTTTGCAAATCAAAATTCAACCCCTTGGGTACAAAATCCAAATTCAAGACATTTCGAATAGTTTAGAGTTTAGGTTTGTGAATTTTGAATTTTTTATATAATATTTTCGGAATATAAAAAAAAGAGTGACATAAAGATCATTGGGTGACAGACCAAATCATTTTTTCTGGAAAAGTGGCAAATAAGACTCATCGTCATCTTGTGATGCAGAATTGAGTTGAATAATTGCATCACCAACAAGATTAAGATCCTCTACATGGTCGACATAGACATAAACTCTGCAATTAGTCTCAAACGCTTCACGGTTATCTCCAACGCCTTTGATTTCTACACTTTGGAGAATGTTCCTTTCCGGACTGAAGTAGAAAACGTAAAACGATTTTGATATAAACTTCCCTGACAAAACAATCTCACCTGGCTCTAAGAGTCACCCCAACGACAAAAACATTGGAGACGAGCAATTCAATTTTTGGCAAAGCGTAGACATGTTTGGACCATTCATGTTTCTCGACATCGATCTAGAACCCACATACACAACTCAATGGCTTCACATTTATCATATGTCAAATCTATCCCGCCTAATTTACCTTTATAGTTAACAAGCCTACACTACAAGAAATTGGGCTTTTAGCAACGAAATTTAGCAAGGAAATAGCGACGAATTATATAGCAACGAAATAGCAACGAATTGGTGACGAAATAGCAACGGCGAATCTTGTCGTCGCTATTTAGCGAGGTATTATTTCGTCGCAAAATTAGCGACGATTTAGCGACAATTTTGGCGACGAATGAAGTTTGCGTCGCTAAATCGTCGCTAGCGACGATTTAGCGACGAATATATATCCTTGCTAATTAGCGACGAATTAGCGAGGAGGGTCGCTAGTTAGGTAAGCACGTTTTCAAAAACGTTGCTAAATCGTTGCTAATTTTCCTTGCTAAATGGTTGCAAAAAATTTAGAATGGGACTACATAAACCCATCTACAATCTTCCAAAAATCACACCACAACACAATACAAAAACATTCACTCTATAAAAATATAAACACTATAAAAATTTCAATATGTCTCACGGTAATAACAATATATACGAGTTACGGTCTTGGATGTATCGGCATAAAGATCGATCGGGGGTAGTTACAGACGAATTTACGGAGGGACTTCAAGTATTCATGCAGCAGGCCGGAAACATGCAGAATACGCAAGATACCGGTAAAATGTATTGTCCATGTAAGAAGTGCGTTAACATTAAATACGAAATAGCAAGGATTGGTAATTTTTTTGCTAAATCGTCGCTATTTAGCGAGGATTTAGCAACGCTAACCTAATTTCGTCGCTAATTTGTCGCTATATTAGCGACGATTTAGCAACGATTTATTAAAAAAATCTAATTTTCGATGGATTACAGATTTAGGGGTTCAAGATCGTTGCTAAATCGTCGCTAAACATAATGACTATCGTTGCCAAATCGTCGCTATTTTGTTGCTAAGCATGATTCGTTGGCAATTCGTTGCTAAGTCGTTGCAAGCCTTCGAACTTTAAACCCCTAAAACACCACTTAATATCGATTTATATGAGTTTTGCTTGACTAAAAAAGTGTACAAAACTAATAATATATTTGTATAAAACCATAAAAATTATCGATTACAAAATTATATTTAACACATTTAAGCTAAGTAAACCATAACTTATAAGAGTTTATACTATAAAGTTCATAATAAACTAGTTTATAAGTTTTTTGTCATATATTGAGTTTGTGACTTCTTATGATCAATGTTATAAAGTCGTTTTGGTGAAAAAGTGGTAAAAAAACGATATAAACCAAATTTAGGGTTTTAAACCCTAAAATAAGGGTTTACCATTAGCGACGATTCGTCTCTAAATCGTCGCTAATGTCAAACCTCCTTAAATTCTTGTACTTGGAAGTACGATGAATGTCGTTTCGTGTCACGTTAATTTATAGCTACGAACTAGCGACGAAATAGCAACGATTCGTTGCTACATCGTCGCTATTTATATTTAGCGACGAAATAGCAACGAATTCTGACATACATGTACTTCTTAAATACGACGTAAGTCGCTTCGTGTCACGTTAACATATAGCAACGAAATAGCAAGGAATCGTTGCTAAATCGTCGCTATATGGATTCGTCGCTAAATCATCGCTATTTTTTCGTTTTCCGCGGGTGGGAAACCAAAAGGTTTAAACCAAAAGTGGCGACGAAATAGCGACGACACAAAATCCTATATATACCCGACGAGTTTTTCCCATTTTTCCCACAATCTCATTCTCTCTCTCTAAACATTTTCTCTCTCTAAATAAACCCAATCCAAAACCCAACTCCAAAAACATGTCTCAAAATAACCAACCCCCTCGTTATTATAATTTCATAAGGAACCGATCCGGTTTCACCTCTAATTCAAACCCACCCCAACAAAACACAATAGAAGAGACTATTACCGATGCTCCAGCCAATCCCCCCGTCGATTTACCACCACCTCAGCATCTTGGACCGCACATGCAGCAGATCCTCGACTTTCTTCGACAGGAGGGCCACCAGTACCTACCGTTGCTCCATTCCGAACAGCCAGAAGGGACATTTTAGTAAGTAATTAAAATATTTATATATATTATTTTAGGGAAAAACGCCAAAAAATTCTCCAACTTACAAAAAAATGTCGTTTAATTCCCCAACTCACCTTTGAGCCATTTTATTCCCCAATTTTTAAGCCGTTTATATTTAAATCCCTTTAAAGATTGATTAAGCCATTTTATACCCGTAAAAAGTTAACCGTTAATTCAATTTTAAACGACGTTAAATACCAAAACGACTGTGTTTAAGTTTAACTCTAATTAAAACGAAAACTCATAAAACGACGTCGTTTTACTTCTTGAAAAATCCCCAAATATACGAACCCTATACAAATCACAAAATCAATGTTTTTCTCGATGGTTTGGTCAAGTGTAAGATTTGATTGTCCCATGGAAGAGGATGCTACCGATTCAATATTAGTGTAACATATGTCATCGATATTATAATTCGTTAAATCGAAGGCGGATATCATTGATTGACAATACGGTTTTGTTGAATAAATTATCACCACTCTTGTTGAACCTGTCACGACCGGTCACCACCACCATCATGAAGCTTCAGATTTTTAGTGGGCTCCGATTGTGAATTTATTATATGTTTGGGCTTCTTTCAATATGAATTTCACGGGATCGACGGCGACGAGAACGATTTAGATATTTGCAAAGATTTGTATCGGAAAGAAGAGAGAAAGAGTTTTTGTGGTAGAGATGATGATAAGAAGAAAGTGGAGAAGAAAGCCAATAGTGGTTGAAAGAAGTCATTGATTCATAGATATTAGAGAGAAGAGATGGTCGGCCATTTTTTATAATCGTGGTTTCAGTGGTAGAGTAGGAAGAAGAAAGAATAAAAATGTAAAAGTGGGATTTGACAAAAAAAATTGGAAGTGTCAAAACGACGTAGTTTTGGATACTTTTGTTTAAATTATGACTAAAAGGTAAACACAACATTTTAATATTTAACGTCGTTTAACATTAAATTAACGTTGACTTTTTACGGGTTTAAAATAGCTCGGTCAACGTTTATACGAATTTAAATGTTTGATGCTTAAAAGTTGGGGAATAAAATGGCTCATATGTGAGTTGGGGAATTAAACAGCATTTTTTTGTAAGTTGAGGAATATTTTGGCGTTTTTCCCAATTATTTTATGCAATTTAATTAATTGATTTTCAATTAGAATAATTGCTAACGGTAAATTTATTTTTCGTACGTTTTGTGATAACAAGGTTAGTAGGAGTGTGTCGGATGTGATGAAGACGTATTTCGTGGAGCCGCACGTCAACTGGTCGCATGCGCCGCCTTATATAAGGGACATCTGGTTCGAATCTTTTGCGATAAGTAAAATTTTTAATTATTTAAATTTTAAAAATTAAACATTATAAAAATTTAATATAAATATTTAATGTAATAAAATAACATATATATTATATAAAATGTAATAATTATTACAAAATTTATTTTTTTATTATTTAAATTTTATTTTAATATTTTAAAAAACTCAAATAGCAAAAATGGCATTGGCGGGAGGAAGACATGTTTAAAGTCCGCAAGGGTTTCGAGGAGAAAGCCATGCATCGGCTCACTGTGATCATCAACAAATGGAAGACCAAGTGGCTGAAGAAGGGAGATGAGGCGAAACCCATAGCAATGGATGGGGAGGTGTGGAAGGGCCTTTGCAACTATTGGACGAACCCGCATTCGGTTCAAGTTGCGGGTAGGCGCTCCAAGTCCCGACTCACACCGATCGACGAGACTGGTCCATATGTCCACACTTCAGGACTGACTTCTTACGCCGGACGGCGTATTCAGATGGTATTATAATATAAATATATATTTAAAATTTAATTACTTTTTAAAAAAATATATAATTTAATTATAATTTTCAAAAGCGCGAGGAGATGGGCGAGCTTCCGCCCATTGTGGAAATTTTGAAGAAGGTCCAGAAGAGGAAGGACGAGACCTATGTGAGTTCACGATCTGAAAAGATCGTTTTCAGATCGTGAACGCATATGAGGCTAGACTCGCCGAGCGGGTTAGTTAGGGTTCGACGTCGGCCGATGGTAGTTCGGTCAACTCCTCGGGACAGCTGTCGGTCACCGAGTGCGACCAGATCTACTATGACGTAATAATTTCAAATAATTTAATTTAATTCATAATAATATTAATTATATTATCTAACGATTTTAAATTTGTCAATGTAGTTGGCCCCGAAATCGGCGGTTACTATAAGTGACTTCTCATATGGATTCTGAGGCTGAGGCGACGAGAAGAAGAGCTTCTCATCGTCAGCTCGTTGGAGGACGAATAAGAGACGTGGACGAGCCGGCCAACTCGGTGAAATATGGACTGCTAAGTATTGACCTCCACAGCTTCAAAACGCAATGAAACCTCCATGTTGATTTTGCTGGCAATCTCGGTAGTATTTCATGAATGAGATCAATAGGGATGATTAGCTGAGATGGATCATACTTGATATCACCACATTCATCTCCACTTGTTGTTGTTGTTGACCTTTTGTTTCCGGTTTCGAAGAAACCTTCAGTGTCCATGTCCTTGTTATCTTGACAAAAAAATATAATTAGACGAACCCTAACACTAGCAAGTATAGGCACACACACATAGAAACTTTACGTGTCCTATAAAATTCACAGAGAGGCAAAAAACGTCAAAACCCCAAAGCAGAATTAAGGAGAAAGAGGAGAGCTTACAAACCTTAACTTCGCGATTAGGGTTTGAAGGTTCAGAAAGAGATGGAGAATATTAAAAGAGTGAGAATCGGAGACGTGACGTGATGATGATTATGGGATTTAGGGTTTCAAGTTGTGAAAAGAAGAGGTTCAGCTGATGAGGGGGAAATAAAAAATATTAGTAATATTTACGATAAAATAGTTTTGGGTCTTTAGGTTAGACGATCCTTATTTGTTGACCATCTCGATCTATGAAAGAAACCGACAAAATTTATTAACTATTTAATGGGATTCATGAACAAAATAATTTAAAAATAAAAATTAAACAAATTTAATAATGCACCAATCATGGACCGCCACGTATCTAGTGGGGTCCATAAACAGTGCAAGATTCTTTAAAATCAGATCTTAGATAAGGAATTGAAGAGTCGATTTCTTAATTATTTTGTGAATCCCACCGACTAAAAGATTCCTCTAACAAACTCCATTAAAGATGTTTTTATTCTCTCATAATGTCAATTTTCGTAAACTATTTTGTTTTTTTTATTAATTTAAAACTACTCAAAACAATTAAAATGTGAGAGATGTAGAACAAATTTAAGATCGATGTCTTTCCTGTGAAATTCTCGTACCTTCTCTCCTACTTTTTTTTTTTTAAAGATTATTATAGTAGATGGACCTAGAAGAAACGTTTATTAGTTATGATAAAGTTGGTTCTGTAGTGACCATTATTCACTCATGTTGACATTTTTACCCTTATCGCTTTGCTTCTTTGATTTTTAAACATCAAATCCCCCTGACACAACTAACACAAAAATATCTAGTGTTGTATTTTTTTAATAGAACTTCTCTCTTCTAAAACTACTACGAAGTCGACATCTTGTTTATTTACTACAAAGTTCATAATTGGTTCTCGGCTTCGATTGTTGAGATATAGAGACGATATTAAAGGGACTACCAAAGAAATCAAAAATTCTAGAAGTATGTGTCGAAGAAAAATTTGTGTAGTTCACTCATGATGTTCAAATTTTGTATAGATTTATCTTCATCTTCATATATTCGCTATTGATTTCATTATTACTCAACAATTTTGAACATGCATTGCGGTTTACTTCCAAATTGTGTATCTCTGTTTTCGTTTGTAATCCTAAACGTTTTGGGGTTTTTATAGCACAATCTTATTGTGACTAGCGGCAAAGATTTAAGGTATATCTATTAAACAATTTCAAATCTATTAGTACTCGTACAATAGTTCCTTTCGTATCGCGATCGTTAGCGTATAAACGTGTTATCGTTTTATATATCGTACCCGCTAACAATTTATGTATCACACTAATGGTGTACTTGAGGATAATTATTTATTTAGAAGATAATCATTTTGTTAATGGATGATGGGTACAAAACTCCGTCGGAGTTCAATGGATATTCTTAATAATATATGTAATTGTTAAAGTTATATATTTGTTACATGTTAGTGGTACAATATTTTGTTTTCACAAACATGTACATTGATTGTTAGCCGATAATGTTGTTACTGTATATCTTATTTCTTATTTATTATAGTGGTCGTTTTATTTTGATGAAATCGGAAAATAGGGTAATGAGCAGGGGCGGCTCCACATAGGGAGCAGGGGGTGCAACTGCACCCCATGAAATATTGAAAAATACAAAATTTTCACTATTTTTCTTAACAAATTATTGCTAAAATTGTAAAATATGTGTATTTGCCCCTTATAAATTCAAAGTAAAACAGTTTTGCACTGGGTAAATTTATGTGCTAGATTCGCCATTGGTAATGAGTAACGTTAGCGACAACGACTTTGTCGCATATTTCATGGTTTCAAGTAGTGTTTCGAAGGGTCAATATTGATTTTCATGCGAAGAAACGATATATTGTGATAGTTCTGATTATTTTTTGTGAAATAAGGGGCAAAAACGCAGAGATGGTATAAAATTCCAACGGAGATTTCGACCAGAACTCGAATGAAGAATTTATTATTTCGAACTGTAATAAAGTTAATTGGCAAATAGAAGATGTATTGTCGAGGATAATGACTATTGTCACATTTTATTGTTCGATTTTGTTGTATAGATACAATTTTATTAACAATCTACACAATAATAATACAAAAATTAAGAGTGACCATTAAATGTATCGTTATAATTGAATGTTTAATAATTGCTCAAAACTAATTCTGAAAATTATGGTGGCCAGATTTTTAATTGATCATATTTTTAATACATGATGTCTTTAGAATGAAGTGCAATGGAGATGCTCCTATGATTTTTAGTGAAAACCTGATATATTTTACCTTTTTACACCCTTAACTATATTTTCGATGAAAAAACCCTCAAATTATTATTTATAACGAAATTAACCTTTTTCTATATAAAAATCTTAAATAGTTCGTTTTTAACAAAAAAAAATGTATATATTAAGATATTAAAAATAACATATTGATCGAAGTTTTACCACGACAGTAATAACCCCAAGTGCAAGGCATGTAGTAGTCGGGATTGAATCCATAAGGAGATAATGGATAAGACAACAAGAATATAAGAAATTATTCTAGATTAGATCATTTTCATGTTTGATTATGTCTAACAATTAAACAATAAGTAAATGATCTAATAATAAAAGTCAACTTAAGATCAACACTAAACAACTATAAGCTAAGAGGTATACTAAAGATAAAAACATGGATCTTGGGGTCAAGATCATGGGTTTTGGATGTATGAAATCAAGCTAATGATGTTAAACTAAACAAAGGTGAATGCTTTCTAGGACAAGGATCAGTAAGCTAGATAAGATCACTCTCATGACTCAAATTCATTCTCTAATCATCAAAACTACAAAATCTCTCAATCGAGTCTTAGATGAATAAGAATCATTAAGCATAAATCCTAAAAGTCCATCAATACCTTAGACATCAACTTTCATTGGCTAAGCATAAGAAACTAACACTAAACTTGGACTAGGCATTTCATCGAACACCTTTCGATGAAATGTCCTCTAGATTTTAGGCTAGATTAGCAAGGTCTATACTAGTGTTTAACCATTTAGTCCTATAGAAAACATAAACTAATCAACCTAAATATCATTAACTATCTGTAACGACCCTGACCCGCGGTCCATTACTTTGAGAGTCTAACCCTTTCTTTAATGTGATATTGTCCGCTTTGGGCCCTAAGACCCGCACGGTTTTGGTCTTGGTTTCCTTCCCAAAAGGCCTCACATTAAATTGGGGTTAAACTCTCCCTTATATATTAGATTTCCATTCTCTAAATATCCGATGTGGGACGAATGTCACAATTCACCCCCACTCAAAGGCGCAACGTCCTCGTTGCGCACCAGGCCCCAGACAATCGGCCCTCTAGGTCAGAACTAGAGTGGCTTCTCGCTCTGATACCACTTTGTAACGACCCTGACCCGCGGTCCGTTACTTTGAGAGTCTAACTCTTTCTTTAATGTGATATTGTCCGCTTTGGGCCCTAAGACCCGCACGGTTTTGGTCTTGGTTTCCTTCCTAAAAGGTCTCACATTAAATTGGGGTTAAACTCTCCCTTATATATTAGATTTTCATTCTCTAAATATCCGATGTGGGACGAATGTCACACTATCATCCATAACCCTAACCTAAAAAGACTCCAAGAGCCATTAATGAACTATTCACTAATCATGCTCAAGACAATAGATAAGATGATAGATGAAAACATAATGCAAATATAAGAAGATAAAGATAGAAGATTTGATAACTAAATACTCATAAACCTCAAAATATGATAAATGGTGGCTAAAACACTTAAGAGAAAAATAACATAAGCAAAGATATATTTAACCTAAAGTTTCACATTGTATTTATAGGAAAATGAAGAGAGAAGCCGGGTCAACACGGGACAAACCGGTCAACCCGGCTTTTTGTTGATTTCAGCGGTTTTATCCAGTGGTGACTGATGGAACGAACACATCGACATGTTTCCTCTGCGTCTTTTTCGGCGGCATGTTCAGGCGGTCAGAACCGCCGAGACCATCGTCCGTTTACTTCAACGGCATGTTCAGGCGGTTTGGCGACTACTGAGACCAACATCCACGAGTCCTTCAGTCTTCTTGTCTATGTGTCTTTCCTGGCGGCTTGTATCAGCGGTTGGGACCGCCGGGATGTCTTCTTCAACTTGGTTCCCTTTAAGCTCCATTGAGCTCCCCAAAGCTCTAAGTACCTGAAATGCATATATATAATGCAATGCAAAATGACCTATTCTATTAAACTAATTGAAACCTAAAACTATATGAAAATGCAACTAAAGTCCTACATAGTTATGCAAATGGATGCCTAAAAATATATAAATTACACGATCAGGACATAAGTTCACAATTTAGTAACAACGAAATAGTTTTCTTAAATAACAAAATAATGTGCAACTTGCTATTTAAAATTTTATATAAATTTTGGATATAATATGGTTTTTAAATAGATTATGTTATTTTTCAATCAAATAATAAACGGGAAAAATGTCAATTAAATCATGAACTTTCCAAATTCACCAAAAAAAAGCATGAATTTTCACGTGAACCATTTAAATCATATATTTTCGTTGACTAATGTTTTAAATCACGAATTTTTTTTTACTGAGATAAAAAGAGCACAAAATTGAATCTGTTAACGAAAAATTTGACAGTATGCTCAATTCCAGCCAATTGAAGTGTTCGGTTCTTCAAATAAACCTCAAACAGTGTCAAACTATTGCGTTAATAGACTTAACTTTGGACTCTTTTTGTTTAGGTTGTGCCCTTTTTGTTCCGGTAACAAAGAATTTATGATTTAAAACATCAGTCAATGAAAAATACATGATTTAAATGGTTCACGTGAAAGTTCATGCTTTTTTTTGGTGAATTTGGAAAGTTCATGATTTAATTGACATTTTTCCCAATAATAAACATATATTAGTCAAATTAATTAAAATGATGGGTTTATTAAATGATAACTATTACATTTTTTTAGACAAAATTGTTATTTTCATTTAACAAAAATCAGATGTAATTATGTAATTAGGTCTTTTTAAAGAATGATCTTTATATCATAACAAAGAGCTCAAAACTGAAACTATGATATAAAATGGGATTTTGGAAAAAAAGCTCTCGAAGTCATTTTCAATCGCGTTTTTACCCTTTATTGTTCGAAAAAGCAAGTCAAACCATCTAAATAATGGTCAAATAGCAATATAACCATCACGTGTATCGACGACGTGGCAAAATTAAGAGACGTTAATAATTAGACAGAATATAAAACGCACCGTTTCACTAAAATTAAAGGGATTTTGGCAAAAAAAACCCTCTAAGTCATTTTTCGTTTGCAACTTTACCCTCCATTGTCCGAAATAGGGATGGGCAAAAAATCCGGATCCGAAGAACCGAACCGAATCCGACCCGAAAATAAGGAACCGAACCCGAACCGAACTCGGCCAAATACCCGAACGGGTTTTACATTTCAATACCCGAACCCGAATGGACCCGAACCCTAAACTCGAATGTGTAACCGAACTACCCGAAATTTAATTAAATATATAAATATATTAGTAATTTTATATATGTAGTAACTTATATATCCAAAATTATAACATTTTCTTATATTTCGAGTAGTTTTGTATAATTTGAGTACTTTTAAATACTTTTGTATAATTTTAATTATCTTTTATTTGTATTATCCTAATAAAGTATGTATTTTTGAATATTTTAAAATATTTAATTTTTATAATTTTGGAGTTTTTAAAATAATTATGGGTACCCGAACCCGAAAAGAACCGACCAGAACCGAACCCGAAAAAATTAGAGAAACTCCCGAACGGGTCCTATAATCCTTTACCCGAAAATCCGAAACCCGAATATACCCGACTCGAACCCGAACAGGTACCCAAACACCCACCCTAGTCCGAAATAGCAAGTCAAATCACCCAAGTAACGGTCAACTAGCAATATGTAATCAGATGATTTGATTTGCTATTTTGAAAATGAGTTAAGAGGGTTTTTTTTTGCTAAAATCCCGTATAAAATTACATGATATGGAATATCATCAATAATCAATAGACATCAAATTGATTTCTTCGAGTTATTTTCTTGATTTCAAAAAAAAAATAACAAAAGGTGATATTACTTTTTTAACCCTTGATGAATCAAATCAACAAGAACGTCTATTTCATGTTTCTTGAGAGAGAAGCCAATCTCTACACCACCATTGCCTTGTCTACTCTCCGCCATCGAAATCGCTTCGCCTTTGTCTATCGACACAATCACCACTCTCTCCGGTTTCCCCCACCCGAAATCTAACCAGTATACTCCAAACCGGGTCGACCCGGCTACTGATAAAACCCGTGATCCACGTGGCACGTTCCCAAACGCTGCCAAAAGCTCTGGTATCTTCCACGCCACATTCTCATCGAGCTCCTCCACCGAATCGGTGACTAATCTTGCCGCCGCCAAAAATCCATCGTTGCCGAGAAACGTCTCCGCCGTTAACGGAAGTTTAAACGTGGCTGAGACGCAGTTTCCGAAATAATTCGCCGGTACCGGCGGATCAAGGAGACTACGACAATCCACCGCGAATCCGTACCCGACCGGTCGATTCGGATCTCCGCCGCGAGATCTGATTAAACACGTTAACACGTACGAGAAAGTAATCACAAACGTCGGCAATCGAAGCTCCTTCGACGGAGACGAAGAAGAAGCTTCGCCGGAGGATATCGATTCTCTCTTGAGACGTTCGCGAAGCGTTTGTATGTCTTCTCGAGTGAGATCGAGAGTGAATCGGTAGACATCGGAATTTATCTCCGGCGACGGAATCGGCTCTAAACTCTTGGGATTCTCCGGTTCTTTACCACCGGAGAATAATTTCGCCAAAGAGTGCCACGCGTCCAAAACCTGTGTGGCTAAATCAGTCGGTGGGTTTATAACCGTCCGATCAAAAATTGGGATTAGATCCTGCGGTAAAAAAGATTTCACGGTTTGATGATGATGTTGTTGTTGTTGCATGCAAATGTGGGCCCAGGATTTGAGAAACATGGTTGTCGTTTTTCCATCTAAAACGGCATGGTGTGCGTTAACGCCGATGCAAAACCCTTGGTTTGGCAAAAGCGTGACTTGAAACGACACGACGTTTGCAGATTCGTCGCAAACTCGTAGCTCAGACAATAACGGGTATAACTCAATCGATCGAAACGGTGCGTTTCCGGTTAGTAGCGAGAGATCTGCGTTTGATTCAGCTACGGTTAACGAAACGGCGTCGTTTGGTGAGTAGACGATACTCGGTTTTGGATGGAGAGAATTCCAGAGGATTTTGCCGGCGAGTGGGAGGAAGTGAGAGAGAGAAAAGGAAAGAGAGGATTTGAGATTGGGGACGATGACTGAGTCGAAGAAAGAGCGAGTCGCGTTGGTGAGTCGGTAGAAGATGACTCGTTCGACGGGGTGGAGTTTGAACCAGAGAAGGTCGAAGAAAGTGAGTGGGATAGTGACTGACTCGGACGAGTTTGAGTTTGATGGTTTGATTTGTGCCACGTCGATGATTTTAATCGATGAACCCATTTTTCGTGTGATGATGATACTAAGCGCTAGGATTTGTATATATATCTTATATTATTAATAGAGATAGAGAGAAAATTATTTCGAAAATCCAACGTATCATCACCAGAATTAAAAAAAGCCTTAAATTGAAATTTGAATACCAATGAAAAAGTCCACTTAATATCATATCTTATATTATGAATAGAAGATACGGAGAGAGAAAATGATGAGTAAAAATTACATGTGTAAGATTTATTAAAAGATTCACTTTTGGTCCCACATTATTAAAATATTTATTAAAAATTCATAAAAGCGCAAACAAAAGCACTAAATTTATCATAAAGTGTCTTAAATTGACATAATAAATGAATAATATATTTAAAAAATATTGAAAAACTCATAAAATATAGAAAATATAATATTAAAAAATCATAAGAAATACAATTTTATAATTTTTCATATATCGTCTTAATATTTATATGTTATATTCTATCACATTGAGTTCAAAATAAAGATAAAAGATATTGTTCATTTACAAATAACTATATTATTTTGTAAAATTGTATTCAACGCCAAAATTCATGTCAAATGACAAAACTTGAACACATAATTTACCGACTCATCGGTTGAACCGCCGGTTCCCAAAAATTGAGCAAAGAATTTTTCGGATAAGTTTAGACATGAAAAAGTGATTAAACCTTTCTAGACAATATGTTTAAAATATTTAAAAAGACAATGAAAAATATAATTTTATAATATTCATAATGTTTGTATGTTATATTCTCGCACAAAAAAATGATAAAACATATTGTTCATTTATAAATAACAATATTATTATTTAAAACTGTATTAAACATCAAAGTTCAAGTCAAATGAAAAAAATTGAGCACAAAATTCTTAGCCTCTGAAAATTCAGTGATTTTATCCGAGGTTTTAATAGTCCGAGTTTTATGACAAATAGAGACTGGATTGATATATTTTTCATTGTTAAACGAGTCATATCATGGTTTCAAAATACTATGTAGTTATTGTTTTTGAATGATAAATAGTAAATTATACGTAATGATAAATATTCAACATTGAAACGGCAATGATAATCTTTTTCGATGATAAATATTAAAATAGTAATAGTAATAATTTTTGTAAATAAAACATTATAAAAAGCAAAATACAATATATTTTGTATATATACTTCAAATTTAACCTACACGGATCACATGAGATCCAAATTCTTTTTTATCTCATTTTATACTATACATTGTTTTTACCAATAAACATTTCTTTTTCTTTTTCTATTACGTAATTTTTTATCCCGCGCTTGGCGCGGGTAACTTCCTAGTATATAAGAGAGATGTAGAAATAAGTATTAAATATTTGTCTGAAAAGAAAAAAATAAATTAGAAGAAATGATGAATATTATAAGGTAATTTCCGAAAATACCATGAAAAATAGTTTTTTGGACAAAAATACTATAGAAATTTTTTTCCTTAAATACCATTAAAAAGTTTTTTTGGATAAAATACCATAAACTTAAAATTAAGTTAAAACTTCTAAAAACATTTTTTTATTATTTCGAGAAATTTCTCAATATTATATGGTTTTAAACTTTTAGAGCATTAATATCAGTAGACTTTAAAAAAAAACCCCTTAAAATCTTTTTTAATTATTATTTTTTTATTTTTCGAAAAAAAAGAAAAGGAAACGGACCAATCGCGGACCGCCACGTGACAGTGGGCCCCGCAAACAGTTAAGATATACCTCTAATATTAGATTTTTAAAAAAAGTGTGGATCCCACAGTTTAGAAGTGGTGTAAGATATGTTGATGTTAATGGTCTTATGTATCAAATTGAAAGCTGGTCAAATAGCTAATAATTTTCAAAATTGGTGGTTATTATTTTCGGTAAATATTGACTATTATTTCTTACTATTACTACAAATAAAAAAGGGCAATTCTTATGAATACTACCAAAAAAGTTTTTATAACACAATTAGCACAGATTTTGAAAAGTTTTACAAATACCATTAAAAAGTTTTTTCCTCATAAATACCACAAATCTTAAATTTTCAAAATTACACCTAAAATCTCCAAAAAACTATACCCTACCCCTTCTAAACTATACCTTAAACACTATATAGCGAACCCAAATGAAAAAATTTAAAATCTAAAAGTGTTAAAACTCATTTTTTGAGTTTGTGGTATTTTTGTAAACTACTATTTTTGATGGTATTTTTGTTATAAAAAACATTTTAATGATATTTTTGTTATAAAAAACATTTTAATCATAATTACGAAAAATAAAAATTATATACGTTTTAAGATGAACCAAAAAAAAACCTAAACGTTAGTTACAGATCGTATTCCTGCCTATTACTTTAAATGGGTTGCCTTATCTTATTAGTCCATTTAAATCAATCACCTAACATTTTGTTTTGTGTAAAGAAAAAGAATATGACATGTGGAACGATCACCATTTTCATCAAATATTTTATAAATTTGATTATCAGAAAATAGCGTTACATTAAATTTTGTATTGTGGAATAGTATATGTTCAATCACGTGAGTTCGATTTAAATTGTACATGCATGGTCAGACCATCTCCAACAGAGAAACCCACAAAATTTCTTAACTATTCATTGGAATTCATGAACAGTTGATTTAAAAAATAAAAAATAATTAAAAACGCATTAATCATGTGTCGCCACGTATCCAAAGGGTCCACTAAATAGTTAAGATTTGGATCTTAAATAGAAAATATAAGATCCATATCTTAACTATTTAATGGACTCCACCTGCTAAAATCTCTTTAAGAAACATCAATCTCTCATAATTCTAGATAAATAAACTCCCATTTTGCATTTGTGTCATTCAACGATGTTAGTTTATGTATATATTTTAATTTATGTATATATATACACTAATACACAAACATGAGTTCGATTTATAATTCTATTGACGTTGGTCTAATTTACAATAGTCTTCAAATTACCACGAATTGTTTGCAAGTATATATCTCTAACTAAAATTCATAATATTTTCTAATACATTGGTTTTTGATTATAAAAAAAATTCTAATACATTGTTAATACATTTTATTCAGTATTTCTAGAAAAATAAAAATTAAAAATTACCAGATTTGGATATATATATATATATGCATAAGTCGTTGATTTATTAGGCTTAGGGAGAGGACGATGAGCCTATTAATTATTGAAAAATTCACAAAACTACACCCTTTCAATCCTTCTTTTACAAAACTACACCCTTTCAACCCTCCTTTTACAAAACTACACCTAATTCAATATTTTCACAAAACTACTCCCTTTCAAAATTTCAAAATTTTGATTTACCCTTTAAAAAATCACCAAAATTAAAATCTTTTCATTTGGGTTCGCTAATTAGTGTTTAGGGTATAATATTAAGGGGGTAGGATTGTGTGGGTAGGGTTTATTTGAATTTAATTTTGAGTATTTAGGTGTAGTTTTGTGAAGCAATTTTGAAATGGTGTAGTTTTGTGAAATGTAATTCAAATGGTGTAGTTTTGTGATTCTCCCTTAATTATTTGAGTAATTCACAAAACTACACCCTTCCAACCATTCCTTCACAAAACTACACCTAATTTAATATTTTCACATATTTACACCCTTTCTAAATTTTAAAAGCTTGATTTACCCTTTAAAAAATTACAAAAATTAAAATTTTTTCATTTGGGTTCGCTAATTAGTGTTTAGGGTATAATATTAAGGGGGTAGGATTGTGTGGATATGGTTTATTGGGATTTAATTTTGAGTGTTTAGGTGTAGTTTTGTGAAGTAATTTTGAAATGGTGTAGTTTTGTGAAATGTAATTCAAATGGTGTAGTTTTGTAATTCTCCCTAATTATTTTAGTACTATATTACATTTATTTCATTAGAACTCATATATTATCAATAGTTTACCTAAATACGTGTTAGAATGTAGTACTCATGTTATACTAAAAGCGGAAATTATATTTAACAAAATTATTGTATGTATTGTATATATATATATATATATATATATATATTTAAGATATATGAAATAATAAGATAATCTGAATATTATTATATATATATATATATATATATATATCAAATGAAATATTAAGATAATGTGTTAGAAATGAGTGGAGACGTAGACACAAGCGATTGAAAATTCAAAATTGGATTTTTCCATTTTTGTCAAATACTTAGAATTTGGAACCAACTTGAATTTGATGTTGTCAATATGAAGAAGAAAAGAGGATTATTCCTTATAATTTTTTTTGGGAGAATTACAAACTACACCTTTTTAATTGCATTTCACAAAACTATAATTTTTTTTTCATAATTCTAGATAAATTAACTCCCATTTTGCATTTGTGTCATTCAACGATTTTAGTTTATGTATATATTTTAATGGGTTAATTACTAGAATAGCTTTGGAAAGTAAGGTATTTATTATTTTAACATTCCAGAATGAGGTCTTACTAGAATAGCTTTGGAAAGTTGGTAAAAGTCCCATAAAGGGTTTGCCAAATTCTGTAATTACAAAATTGCCATTATCTAAAATAAATCAAACAAAATTAATTATATCTCTAATTAAAAACCCTAATTCTAAACCTAACTCTCTCACTCACTAAACCTAACTCTCTCACTCACTAAGCCTAACTCTCTCTAATCGACGGCGCCTCTCCACATCTCTTCCTCCACGGCGATTCCATCTCCACGACGTCTTCCTCCACGGCGTTTTCTCTCCACGGCGTCTCCTCTCAACGGCGTCTCCCTCTCCACGACGTCTCCCTCTCCAAGGCGGATCTCTCGGCGGCGGATCTCTCCACGGCGGATCTCTCCACGGCGGATCTCTCCACGGCGGATCTCTCGACGACGGCTGAAGCTTTCCACGGCGGAAGCTATCTTCTCGGCGTCTCTCGCTCCACGGCGCATCTCTCTCCGCGGCGTCTTTCTCTCCACGACGTTTATCTCCACGGCGGAACTCTCCACGGCGGAAGCTCTTTCCACGGCGTCTCTCCCCCAAACCACCAGTGAAACCACAGCTGTTTTTGTTCTCTTGTCTCTCAGAGGTAAGTTTGTACTCTCTGTTTATGTATTTGATTTAGTATTCTCTGTTTTAAAAGATTAGTTAGGTAAACTGTTTATTAGTTAGATATATTTGATTGATTTGTATTGTTTTGTGTATGTAGGAATGGCACACTATAGCAAAGAGATTAACAGGTATCCTCCTAGGCTTTATCCTCTAGGAAATTCACACTTTCAAAAAAGAAGCATGAATCATAACTGCCAGTTGTCAAGTTTAAAAGACTTGAAGAAATACATTGGTGAGACAGCTTATAACACTACAAGAAAACATGGATATTGCGACTGTAAAAATAGTCGCTATATAGTCGCTTAATCACAGTTTACGACGATTTGGCGACTACTGCAAGTAGTCGTAAATCGTTAGTCGCTTATGTCAATTGTCGTAAAATTAGTCGCTATTTTACGACTACGTTACGACTACATGTGTTAGTCGTTACGTAGTCGTATCATAGTCGGTAAATTATACGACTACACGACGTCAAATTTACGACTAATTCGCATCATAAAGAGGTACGTAATATTAGTCGTATTATAGTCACTAAATTTAGCGACTATGTTACGTCTATTTTATGACTAGGCGATGGATCGAATTACGATTAATTCGATATTCACAATTGTTATCGTCGTAGTCGTTGTGTAGTCGTAACTTTTAGTGACTAAATTACGACTCAAATATGATTGTTTGGTGACTACATTACGACTCATTTGTGATGATAAACGATTGTTTGGCGACTACCCCTTAAACGATTTCTATATATAATATTCATTTTTCTCGATTGCTATATTGTGGTATTGTTGCTTATAATTTCAAAATTAAACTGAAACCTAAAGAAAACACAAATCATAAAACATATTTTACATTTAAACCATCATCATTTCACAAGTCATAACACAAAGTAAAACACATACATGGTTTATTTAAAAAGTCATTACACATTATAGAATTAATAAGTTCATGAAAGTTGATGAAGAAGTAACCTAAGTAGCATGTGGAGGTGATGTTTGAGCTGTTGGTTGAGGGGTTGAGAGAGGCCTTGTGCTTGATCCGGATGAATGAGCCGTCATAAAATCTAGGAAGCCCGGATCTCGGCGGCGTAGATACTCTTCGACCAAGGACAAGTGTGCAAGCTTTTCCTTATGTTCCGCTACAATTTGAGAATTCTTTTCTTCAAGTTTTGCATTATAACTAACCTGTTCTTCAAATTTGCTCGAGTTTCCTTCAGCTTCTCTTCCAATGTCACAAACGCCAAAGAGTCTCCTTGTTTATTGGCAGCTGCAACATTCGGAAGAGTGATGCTTCCAACTCCATAAGGTATGCCTCGTGAGTCCTTCTCGTGGACTGTGAAAAGAAAGAAATGACCATCAAATAGAATGTAAGTTATGAAAGAACACCAAATACTACTCTATGGATTGTTAAAAAAAGAGATAAACATCAAAGAAGACAAGTTACTTGACCTTGAGGAAGATGTACGTATAGTCATCGGTGTGAGTTCCTTAACTCTTGAAGTGCCATCTGAAACACATGAAGGCTCCACCTGTATCTCGGACAACTTTTCTTGCAAGTTCTTCTCATAAGTTTCAGCGATCTTCTGTGCTTTTCGATCAACAAAGGTACCATCGGCTTTGTATGCGTCTTCACGAAAACCTCACCAACATTAACTGGTCTCCCTAATGTTTCTTCTGAAACATTACAAAACGAACAAGGATTATGAGATAATTAAAGTTTCAAAGAAATAAGAATAATATCAACAAATATATATAAGTTACTTACCATATTGACTTGCCTTTGTTGATAGGATGTAGGCCACGATAAGTGGATGTGAGGACCAAGACCATTTCGGTCAGACATACGAGCATTAGAATAGGTGATACTCCTTTGCTTTGCTTCTTCGGTATCCCGGTAATCAACCATCGTTTGCCAAACTTGTTTTGTTAATCCATGTAGGACGTTCTCGACTAGTCCTCACGGTGCTCACCATGTCTTTTAATCGCTTTTGACGGATAGTTTCAAAGAATTGTTGAACCGTGTGCCTGTTATCAAGGGATCCCAGGTGTGGATTTTCTTGAAAACAAAGAGAATATAATAAGGTTAGTGAAAAAAACATAAGGAAACTAATATTTTAAAAAGGCTAGAGTAAAGAAAACCTTACCGCGAACTCAAGAAACATCCTTTCTTTTTTATCCCGAGGAACACGTGTCCAACTATAGAAGGGACCATCGAATTTGTTTTTTAAAACTTTACTGATTGTGCGAACCAAATGTGAATGTTTGTCGCAAGTAAACCTGCAAGTGTATGGAAAAAAAGCAAAGACAGAGAGGAAGAGACCATTGTATCAAACTTCATCTCTTTCTTAACAAAATCATTAACTAACTAACTAACAATTATAAGACAGAGAGGAAGGAAGAGTGTATATATGATATGAGAGAATAGAAGAGACCATTGTATCAAACTTCATCTATTTCTTAACAAAATCATTAACTAACTAACAATTAAAGACAGAGGACTAACTAACAATTATCATTTGACGAAACCATTGTATCAAACTTCATCTCTTTCTTAACAAAATCATTAGTTCACAGAAATTGATAGCTAATAGACATTTAGAAAGCAAAAGACAATATGCCGAAAGACAATGCTAAGCATAACACAATGATAAACAAACACCATCTCTTTCCCGAAACATCATCAATTCACGAAACAAACATCATCAATTCACATCAATAAACAAACATCATCAATTCACGAAACAAATAGATTAAGAAAAGAAGTCATACCATTTGGAGTTAGGCGTAGGTGTAGGAGAGAGAAGCGTCACAAATTGTTCACGACCTGGCATGGTCAATAGAGCATTGAGAATCCCGAGCGAGTCCTCTTGAAGTTCCGGTAAGACTTCATCGAAATCGTTGTCGAAGTTATTCCCTTGGGAAGATGGGTAACTCGCTCGCCATGTGTGTTAGCAAGTGGATTGTTTTGAAATTCTTCGAGCGACTCTCTTCGCGGTGGTGATTAGCGGAGCTCTGGAAAAGCGCTTGTGGCGGTGGAAAGTCTCGGATTTGCGGTGCACGAGGAGTTGATTGTTGGGGTAAATTACGCAATGGTTCTTCGGGTGACCGATTCGGAGCAATTGGAGCCGCCGGTGTGAAATCGTCTTGTACCGGTAGAGAGTTCGGCCGTTTAGCTGGCACGGGTCTTTGAGAAACGTTGCCAATCATCTGCTCTCTTTCGACCTTTACTCCCGCCAGCCATGGTTTCAGTCGAAGACGGAGACGAGGATAGGAGGCGACGGCGGGTTAGGTTTCAGTCGAAGACGGAGACGAGGAGAGGAGGCGACGGCGGGTTAGGTTTTGTGAGATTACGGAGTCGAGGAGAGGAGAGGAGGCGACGGCGTAGAGGTATTAGGTTTTGTGAGATTAGGTTTTTTTTTCGTTTTAAGGCTTTGGTTAAGGTGATTTAAGTATTAATGAGTTTATGATAAACAAAAATGAGAGTGTAGCATAATGGTTAAGGTATATGTTAAATTGAAAAAGGACTTGGGTTCGATTCCTAGTGATATAATTTTATGTAATTTTTTTGTAATATTTGGTTTGGGCCCTAAAACTTAATATTTGTTGTTTTAGATTTACTTAATATTTAAAAGTTATAGTTTTGAAAACCGTATATTATTTTCAATTTAAATAATACTCATAAAAACACCTTAATTTATTCATCCTCATAAGGTTCATCATCGGAAGATGATAAATTACACTTGGAATTCATCCTGCGGGTCCGCGTCTCCGATATTGTAATCGAGGTCTATTGGGTTTGCGCTCTCTCCCAAATTTTCGCATATAAGATCTTCAACTCTAGTCACAAATACACCATCATCATTTTCTGTTTGCAAAAGCGTCTCTTGGACGATCGCATATCCTACATCTATATTTCTCCCGGGATTGACTTTTACAACATTGAGCCATACTTTTTTCGGTTTTCTTATGTATGGATATGGAATATAGCAAACTTGATGGGCTTGTGAAGCTGTTTGCAATATAAACATGTATAAATTATATCTTCATATGTTAGGGTGTGTCATTACTTAAATATTATGTGCATATATATATATATATATATAATAAGTACGTACCTAGAATAAATGGTTCATATTTATTATATTGTCTTGATGAAAGAACGTCTACAACGCCACCATTGTTCCTTCGAGTGCCTCTACCATTAACTGGATCATACCATTCACACTTGAAAAGTGTGATTCTCGAATTGGATATGCCCTCATAATGAAGTTCCATGATATCAGTTAAGATCCCATAGAAGTCTGATGCATCTGATCCATCTGCGTAATTTTCACCTTTAACAGATACCCCATAGTTACATGTCTTTCGACCAACGCCATGATTTTTTGTATGAAACAAATAGCCTCTTGTAAAATACATTGGCCATATTTTGACCTTGTTCGAAGGTCCATGCACTATCTCTTGAACCCAAGTAGGAAATGGGTTTGTGGCATTCCAATAAGTTACCTGCATAATATATATAAAATATAAATATATAAAATAATAAAATATAATTTTAATAATGCCATGAATATATATTTGTTCTTTACATAATCTTTAACCCATGAATGATATTCATCATCTCTTTTTGTGGAGAGTTCCTTTTCAGTAAGTCCTGTATATTTAGCCAAAATATATTCCTCGAACATTCTACACACAACACAAATATATGAGAACTTATGATTCTAAGAAAACCTAATAGGGGTCGAGAGATGGCAGCTATTATACCTCTCAATTGGCCGAAAATAGTCACAATTTCGTAAAACATATGAATGGGCGCATTTATAGTCTCTCTCGAAAGCCATATTTCACGCATTTCCCCACTTGGACGACCGACTTGAGTAAATATAGAAGGCACTCCGGGGACATGATAAATAGGCACTTCACCTTCATCGAATCTTGTTAATCTGGCCAAATGAGTTTTACGTATTTTAAATTATAATAAAAAGAATATATGGTCTTGTTTTTAGCTACCTTGATTATTATATACGCATTTACCTTGATTTTGTTTGTATAGTTGCGGCAAAGTAGTGTTCGAGAAATATGCAATCTCATCATTGATATATGATTCAACAATTGATCCTGCTTGCATATCTTTTATTTTTTGCTTTTCCCTTCAACTTTTTGAAGAACCTTTCAAAAAGATACATCCACCTATATTGGACGGGGCCTCCTAATTCGGCTTCATAGGGGAGATGTATAGGTAGGTGCTCCATCACGTCGAAAAATGATGGCGGAAATATCTTTTCCAAATTGCATAAGATTAAAACTATGTTTTGTTTAAGAATTTGGACGTGACTTGTACGCAAAGTTCTCGAACACAAGTCCCGAAAAAAGCTCCAATCCCTACAATATATATATACGTAGAATTAAAAGTCAAAAAACTATGTAGAATTAAAAGTACAAATATATGTACAATTAAAAATAAAAATTACCAGATAAAGCAATGTGAACGTTCGGTCTAAGAGTTCTGCAAAGATGAATGGTAGTAGTCGTTCCATAAAAACATGACAATCATGGCTTTTCATGCCTGAAAATTTTCCATTTTCCATATCAACACAACCGGCTAAATCGGATGCATAACCATCGGGAATTTGACCGCATGTTTCACACATTCCAATAAATTTCTTTTCGCGTCTTCGTCAATGTGTAGGTTGGGAAAGGAGCTTGACCCCCACTATCAATATGTAAATTCGGCCGAGAACAAAATCGTTCTATATCCCATCTTGACATGATGTTGTCTTTTGATTTACCCTTCACGCTCATAAGAGTGTTCATGATGTTGTCAAAAAAATTCTTCTCTGTATGCATCACATCAATATTATGCGGAGATTAAGGTCTCTCCAATACGGCAACTCCCAAAATATGCTTTTCTTGTGCCGGTTATGTTCTTTCCCATACCCACGCATCTTCTTTTCGTGACCGTTTCCACCCACGTCCTTAGTTGCGGAGGATTTATAACGACCAATCGCTCACAATAAACTTGCTCACCGGTCAAAGATTGAGGTGGGTACTCTCTAGATGCGTCTTTTCCCTTGAGAAAGTCTTTTTATTCCTCCTCATTGGATGATCATGAGGAAGAAATCTTCGATGGCAATCAAACCAGCATGTCTTCCTTCCATTAGGTAGATAAAAAGATTTTGTATCTTCCATGCATATTGGACAAGACAATTTACCATGGGTTGTCCATCCGATAACATCCCATACGCGGGAAAATCGTTTATCGTCCACAAAAGCACTGCCTTTAGATTAAAATTTTGATTTGAGGACACATCGTATGCATCGACTCCAATGGACCACAACTCTTTTAACTCCGCAATAAGAGGTTGGAGAAAGACATCAAGACTAGATCGCGGATGATTTGGCCCAGAATTCGAATTGTAAGAAACAAAAACTCTTCATTCATGCACATACCAGGGGGTATATTATATGGAGTCAAGATCACGAGGCCACAATGAATGATTACGAGACATGCCAAATGGATTGAACCCATCGGTACATAATCCCAGATATACGTTTCGGGGTTCTTCGGCAAACCGAGGATTTTGTTCTCGAAAATATCTCCATTCCGCCGCATCGAAGGATGAATCATTTCTCCCTCGTTTGCTTGGTGCTCGGCATGCCATCTCATTGACGCCGCAGTCTTGTGGCTCGATACATTCTCTTCAATCGTCCGCGATAGGTAGATACCACATCCGACTATACGGCACTTTCGTTCTCCGTCGGTCTTGTTTAGGCTTCCATCGTTGTGCACCACAAAAGTGACATTTATCTTCCTTTTCGTCTTCTTTCCGGAAGAGCATACAATTGTTAATACAAACATCAATTGTATAATATGGGAGGCCTAAATTTCGCATTAACTTTTCTGTCTCGTAATGTGAATTAGTAGACTTGTTTCCTTCGGTAAATAATCTGTTAGTAATTCGCAAACGGAATCCACTAACTTTTCACTCATGTTATAATCGACCTTATTTTGCGGGACTCGAGCGGCTAATGATAGCTGCGAGTGACCTTCACGGCAACCATCGTATAATGGATCTTTTGCACTTTCTAACAAGTTGTAGAATTTTTTTGAATGGTTAAATATCGGTTCTTCTACATTTTGATAACTATCTTGATGATAATTATCATCAACATTGACGTTGTAACGAAATGCATCATTTACCATATCTACATACCTATCTTCTACTACATTTTCTACTTCCTCATTCCCGGTAATATATGTCGGATCAATATGACTCGTTCCTAACCCCATATTGATCTCCTCTCCATGCATATACCAAATATAATAATCGGCATAAATCCTTTGCTAAACAAATGATTCCAAATTCTATTCCCGGGATAAATTTATTGTTTTTGCAAACACTACAAGGACAATAAAACTTACCGCCATTATCCTGTGTTAGAGGCCGACTATTTGCAAATGTCATGAACTGCTCCACCCCCGATTTGAACTCTTCGAAAAATTTCCCGTACCTTCATCAATCCTTTTATACATCCACTCCCGAGAATTACTATAATTAAAATTCCCCGACATTTTTTTGGTAACGAAACCTTTTTTATAACGAAAACTCTCCTTATTTAGTATGTTTTCAAAGAAAACATTTTTTGAAACTTGTTTTTCTTACAATTAAAAGAGATAATGAAAGGGAGAAATATGTGTGAATGATATCGAGTGAAATGGTGGAGTATATATAAGCCGTTTTAGCGACTAATTTACGACTAAAACTCGTAGTCGCAAAAAACCAGTACAACTACCCACCCACCTACCGATTATAAAACGTGTTTTTTATGCCAAAATTTGACGACAAATTGACGACTATATTACGACACGCCGAACTAGTCGTAGTTTAGTCGCTATTTTGCGACTACATTACGACTCGCCTCTACAATCTCCTATTAGTCGCATTTTAGTCACCAATTTATCGACTAATTTCAACACAAATTATATAGTCATCAATTAGTCGCTATTATACGACCATTTATCCGACTACATAGTTAGTCGCAATTTAACGACTATCGTACGACACTACGACGGAGTCGTAAAACTGTCGCATAATAATCGGTACGTAGTCGTCTATTGTGCGACTACTGATTTAGTCGCTGATTGTAGTCGCCAAATCCCAGTTTTCTTGTAGTGTAACTACATTCGGGATGAATCACAAGTGGGCGTGTTGCTGAAGCTGGCTGATAGTAATTACGTATGGTGTGCTAAGATTGTTCATCACTTTCTGACCCAACAATTGGCAATATCTAGGATGCATGAGATTTGGTGTCTTATTGAGGGTCATCCTCTGCGGTTCTCCCTTCATGAGTACGAAGACATAACCGGACTCAAGTGTCATACAATAGAGTCTGTTGATAAATATGATCTTGATCACACTGAGCTATGGGATGAGCTTGAAGTGGAACCAACAGTGGGTCCTAATTGGTTTGAGTTGGAAGCTGGGTTAAAAAAGTGTCATAGATGGACCTATGAGAACAAGTTGATGCTTGGATTGTTATATGTTGTTCATGTTGGAATAATGGGACTAGCTCGGACTAGCAGGATACCTCTTTCATATGCAGTCACCGTTATGCATGACGACGTGTTTGAGGCATTTCCGTGGGGTAGGGTTGGATTCAAGTGTCTAATTGATTCAATAAAAATTGTTGCATTGGAGAACAGATCTTATTCAATCCATGGATGTGTCCATGCTCTGGCTATATGGGCTTATGATAGTGTTTCGGAGTTGGGGAAAAAATGTGGAAAGGAGATTGTTGGAGATGATGATGATGATGAAGAAAAGCCGGCACTTCTAAGGTGGAATGGTTCTCGCCCAAGATTTACAATTGGGGAGTTTCTTGCAAGTGTGAAAAGAAAGAAAGATAAGGTAATTAGTTTTAACTTTTTTTATATATGAAAACAAATATTGGTTTATGTTGTGATCATTTATTTTCTAATGCAGCTGAATGTGAACATGGTTTCTTTCCGGCCAATGGAGGAGATATATCCATCGTGGCCTGGAGAAGAGGCAGCCGTCATTGGTGAATGTGAAGGTGTATTTAAATGCAAATTTGATATACTAAACATGTATGTGGTAGACTTAACATTGTTTTTTTGTATATAGGTGAACATAAGCCTCTTGACAACTTGCTCAGTGATATCATGAATGGCACGTTGAATCCTAAGCAATGGGAAGCTGTTGAGAAGAAAGGATATAAAAGAAAAATGTTTTCTGAGAGTAATGATGATGATGATGATGACGACTTCGTAGATCCACCCAAATCCAGAAAAGAAGGTGGTTCAATGAAGGGGAAGGCAAAGCATGTGGGTGAGAGTAGTGATGATAGAAGAGAAGGAGTAGGGGATAAAGTGGCAACTCTAGATGGGGTGTTGAAAGCACTATCTCAGCTTTCAAACAAGCTTGATAACATGGATACCAACTTAGGTGATAGAATATCTGCTATTGGCACTAAAGTTGATGCTATAGATCGGAAGGTCCAACATGTGTGTTAGAGTTTATGTTCTTTTGTTAGAGTTATACTCTGTTTGATAATCCTTTTTGTAAGGCAGAGATAAACTAATGATGATTTGTTAGAGTTTTATTATTTTAAGATTGTCAGAATGTGTGATGGATTTTAGTCGGCACATAAATTCAGATATGACATAAATAGTTAAAGTTTTATTATTTAAGATTGTCAGAATATGTGATGGTTTTTAGTCGGGCACATAAATTCATATATGACATAAATAGGTAGAGTTTTATTATTTTAAGACTGCCAGAATGTGTGAAGGTTTTTTTCGGCACAAAAATTCAGATATGACAAAAATAGTTAGATGGTTTTAGATTGTCAGCTTTTTGACAGAAAGCACAAAACAGACGTTAATTTCTTACATGAAGTACAATACAAAATATAATTTCGGACAACAAGTAAATAACAACAGTTATTTTCGGACAGCAAGTACATAACAACATGTATTTTCGCATAAAATTTCGCATAGGGTTTGGGGTTTGAAAAGTTTATAGGGTTTAATTTACAGGGTTTCGATAATGATAGAGTTTCATTAACGATATAGTTTAATTAATATTCATTGTAGTTTGGTTATATGGTTTGATTAATATATAATTATATGGTTTGATAAATATTATAGTTTGAATTATGTTATTGTTTGAATATTGTTATTGTTTGATTAATGTTATAGGGTTTGATTTTGCATATGGTTTGATAAATATTATAGTTTGAATATTGTTAAAGTTAATTTTCGCATAGGGTTTGCTTAATGTTATAGTTTGATTAATGTTATAGTTTGCTTAATGTTACAGTTTGATTATTGTTATTGTTTGATTAATGTTATAGGGTTTGATTTTGCATATGGTTTGATAAATATTATAGTTTGAATATTGTTAAAGTTAATTTTCGCATAGGGTTTGCTTAATGTTATAGTTTGATTAATGTTATAGTTTGCTTAATGTTAAAGTTTGATTATTGTTATTGTTTGATTAATGTTATAGGGTTTGATTTTGCATATGGTTTGATAAATATTATAGTTTGAATAATGTTAAAGTTAATTTTCGCATAGGGTTTGCTTAATGTTATAGTTTGATTAATGTTATAGTTTGCTTAATGTTAAAGTTTGATTAATGTTATAGTATAGAGTTTGATAAACATTAGTATTTCGTTCTTTAGTGTTTCATTGTTTAGGGTATAGGGTTTCGTTTTTTAGTAAGTATAGTGGTTCCATGTTTTCCACGTTAACCATGTTTTCCTAAGTCCATGTTGCACGTTTTTTTATTAATCTCATTTCAATATAATATAATAAGTTTGACATGTCACTATCTCTACCTTTACTTTAAATGTAGACCACTCACTTTCTAAAGGAAAAAAAACAGAAAGATAAGATGATAAACCATTGACCTAATACACTATATATGAGAACCCAATAAAACCCTAAAAAACCTAACCAGCCGCATACAACACACACAAAACATGACTTTCATCCCCAAACCACTTCTTCAAAAAGTTATGGTTAGGTTAGGTAGAAGTGGATTCCGATTTTTGGGGCCGTTCATTGGAGCTGGTAAGTATTTCAACGAAATTGCACTTTCGGATATGGTGTTAGGTGTAGTTAACGTCAACGAGTTTCGCGAAAGAGCAGATCTTGTTAATGAAGGTTCTATTTATCGCCCTTTCTTCATGAAATGTGTCCGAAGCAACAACCATATGGCGAAGTACCTTGAATCCGTTCGTGCTTTATCTCAACAAGGCCCCGATCAACAACATATAGACATGTTAGGAGAAGTTGCTCGTCATAGCCACGAGGCTCACTTTGCTTTTGGAATATTTCTGATCTGTTGTGGTCTTCTGGATCAAGGTCTCTATATTACTGCCAAATTTTTAGATAAATTTGAGGAATTTACGGAAAGTTGTTGCCATAGCTCAATCCGTTCAAACAATGATTTCGCATATGGGTACCTTGTGTAAACATGGTTTTAAAGGTCATTGGCATTTTTCCAATGATTTTTCACCACCAGTTTGCGGCCTTTCTCACTACACTTCGTATGATGTATGCCGTCATTGTTTCGCGTTGCACTACTCCTTGAATTTTGTTGACATGTGTTAAGTTATGTATGTCGTTTAATTGTTGTAATAAAGATACTGGTACTTTGGTTTATTGATGGTTATATTTAACAGTTCATAAATCTAATGTAATTGGTGGTTAAATTCACAGTTCATAAATCTAACATACATAAATGTTAGATTTTAAGTTCATAAATCTAATGTAACTTGTTGTTAGATTAACAGTTCATAAATCTAACATACATAAAAGTTAGATTTTAAGTTCATAAATCTAATGTAACATCCTGTTTATCAATGTTTATCATTAATCTAACAACCAGAAAGTCATACAATTAGGTAGAAACTCTAAGAGGACATGTTTTGCGGTTATGGCCTCTGCTTTGACACATCGAACAAGCATGCGTCTTTCTTGGTACAGACCGCGTAGTAGGTGTCTCGAAACGGCTTCTGAAACGACTCATCTTGGGGCGTCCAGCGGGGATTTTAACATTCGGTGGTTTACAAACTTTCTCTGACACCGAAAGAGGCAATATGATGGACTGATCCTTAGGCATGACAGATTTGGAATATCCGTTGCACAAATAATCCTTACGATAATATGGATGGCAAAGTGAGATCCTACATACTTTAGCCTTCTCACCGGCCGCAATTGCATGTACGCACGATAGCTTTTCTAGATCAAACATACGACATGTACAACTTTTACTCCCAAGATTGACAATATCTATGGAACCATCACTCCTAACTTCGAATTGATTCATATCAATTTCTTGTACTTTAAGAGTTTCCGCTTTACGAACCCGCTCCTAAAAAATGGACAACTAATTATAATAACATTTGATAACCATACGAATTATAAAGAATTATGTAACTTACTTGAAGTAGCGTTTCAACACCCTTCGTAAGTACCGTTGTCATCCGATCCGCTTGTTTTCTTCTAACAGCAAACCAACGCGTCAACAACGCCCTTACCGCGTCAACCATTTCAACAATGGGATATTTTCTAGCATCTTTAAGAACTTTATTTATTGATTCGGCATTGTTGCTTGTTGTGAAGTTATACCGCTCTCCTGGAAAATGTACTCGAGACCACATCCGCACATCAGCGCGTACCAAATAGTTATGAAGCGCCGGATTTGCAACTTGAATAAGGTGGAACCAATGATTAAAATCACCGGGACGGTAAGCTGTTGCTGCCTTCTTAACTAGTTTAAATGTTTCCTTACCATGGAAACTAGCCAAGATATTTTTGTGCAAGTGATAAGTACAAATTCCACGATGTGCAAGAGGATAAACCTTGGCTATTGCATTTCCTATAGATTTGTGCCTATCCGAGATAATAGAAAGACCAACATCATCTGGTATAACACGGTTAAGCTGCCTAAAAAACCATTCCCATGATTCATTGTTCTCCGAATCAACAATCGCAAATGCTAAAGGGAATATGTTAAAATTACCATCTTGCGTTGTTGCTAGTAGAAGCGTCCCTTTATATTTTCCTTTCAAAAAAGTTCCATCTACTACCACAACTTTTCTCATGAATGGAAATCCTTCTATGCTTGGAGCAAATGAAATGAACATATACATGAATCTGTCTAACTCATCAACTTCCAGCTTCGTAAAAGTTCCGGGATTCGCGCTTCTTATCCTATATAAATATGAGGGAAGATCTTGATAACCATCCTCAAAATTTCCCTTCACTAACTCTCTCGCAAATTTAAGTGTTCTATGCGCCTTCCAATAATCAACCTACACACAATATCAAGGGTTTACTGCCTACATATAACAACACACATAAGTTTCAAGAATCATAGTCTAACATTCACTTACCTTTATGCCGTAACGTAAATTTAAGCCTTCGGCTACATTCTGTGGGACAACACCGACACCCACACCACCTACAAAATCTTTGTACAAGTCGCCTAATATATCGGTGTCGCTTGTCGAGATCGATTTGAACGTTCGTCACCGAACATGTATGTGTCTTCTCCAACACTTTGATGTAAAATATTGTGGACCCCGGCAAAGTGGATGCCCATAATCTCCATTTACAACCAGGAACCCAACACTTAACACTATACAAGTGCGTTCTCGATCGAACGACGATAAAATCAAATTTCTCAAGAACCGTAAGCATCTTTAATCTTCTCTCCAAATCTACCCGTGACTCATATCGTTGCCCAACAAATAACGAAACACCAGTTCTAGACATTTCCATATATTCTTTACCTATCGTAGACATTTTACTATCACCTTCTTTATCTATGTCATCGCCTTTTTGGGCCTCATATTCATACTTTGATTCCGTGGGACACTCTTTCTCTCCCTCTGCTACCCCAAATTGAGAATACATACCGTAGTCTTCGTCCTCAGAACTCGCACCATCATGGTCATCACAATAGTCAAATCTGAAATTCTCTTCTTCCACATCTAAATCTTCTTGTTCCATATCTTCTTGTTGCATACCTTCTTCTTCCATTTTTTCATGTTGCATATCTTCTTCTTCCAGATCTCCTTCTTCTATATCTTCGTCGTCAAATAGAGGACCACTATGTTCCTCTTCTTTGTCCCGATAGGTTTTTTTCTCAGTGCGTTTGCTCGGACCTGCTTCCGTGTCGCAATTACCCTTTACCGATCTCTTTCGTAAACTTTTTATCTCGACGCATAGACGATTTGATTCCGTTTTACATCGACGAAGAAAACTCTCCAATTGTCTTTCATTACACACCAACACAGGAGGCACATCCAACGGAAGCTTGCTACGTACCTTATTAGCTAGGTTATAGCTCAACTTCACTTCATAATTACTTCGGTTTAATTCGAAATCTTCATAAACAATAGTAATCAAATCCGCAAAAGATGTTCTTCGATCTACACACAAGATCCGAGTTCCAAGATTTTCGTCAACATTAAACCACCAACGTTTTTTCTCAAAAACCCACTTACCACTCACTAAAATTATCTCCTCCTCCTTCAAAACATCCATTGATTTCACAAAATCACACTTGCAATCATTATTTTTCGAGGGAGATCCAGATACATTAACTTGGGAAAAACCCTAAAATTATCACGGTGCCACGTCATAAATCTAACTCGTGAATGCTATTTTAGTAATTAATGATCTGGCAAAATGAGAACAATGAAGCGGTAGACTTAAGTTTCACTCATAAGTCTGCCACCAAAGATATTAGATTTTCAGGATAGATATATCTGCCATTAACTCCACCGTTAGACTCTACGCTCTAACGTTAGAGTCCAACATTAGACTGATAGACACTATTGATCTATCGTTAGACTCTATTGCTGAATCGTTAGACCGCTAGACTCTATTGGTCTATCGTTAAACTCTATTTGTCTATCGTTAGACTCTTGTAAGTCTGCCATCAAGTGAATTAACTCTAACGTTTAAATCTAATTTCGCAATATCTCTAACGGTCTAACCAATAATTCTGTAGTCACTAAAATAAATCTAACAGTCTAACGACTAAGTCTATGTCTTGTCATAAATCTGCCGTCAAGTAAAGTAAATCTAATGTTAGACTCTACTGTATAACTAGTACGTGTAACACAAACATTAAAATATAACTCTAATGAATAAGTCTTCCACCATTGGAGGCACATATGCGGGAAATTTTGGCGCCAGTTTTTTTTTTTTTTGCGCTTTATTTTACTCAAAGAGCCAAGGGCTTTTTCGTATTAAACAAAATTGTTCAGAATGTCAGATGTTCCATTACATTTAAATAATTATGATACTTTCCAAAGCTATTTTAGCCATCTACCCTATTTTAATTTATGTATATATATACACTAATACACAAACATGAGTTCGATTTATAATTCTATTGATGTTGGTCTAATTTACAATAGTCTTCAAATTACCACGAATTGTTTGCATGTATATATCTCTAACTAAAATTCATAAAATTATCTAATACATTGGTTTTTGATTATAAAAAAAATTCTAATACATTGTTAATACATTTTATTCAGTATTTCTTGAAAAATAAAAATTAAAAAATTACCAGATTTGGATATATATATATATATATATATGCATGAGTCGTTGATTTATTATGTAGGCTTAGGGAGAGGACGATGAGCCTATTAATTATTTTGGTACTATATTACATTTATTTCATTAAAACTCATATATTATCAATAGTTTACCTAAATACGCGTTAGAATGTAGTACTCATGTTATACTAAAAGCGGAAATTATATTTAACAAAATTATTGTATATATTGTATATATATATATTTAAAATATATGAAATAATAAGATAATATGAATATTATTATATATATATATATATTTAAAATATATGAAATAATAAGATAATCTGATCATATTATTATATATATATATATATGAAATGAAATGAAATATTAAGATAATGTGTTAGAAATGAGTGGAGACGTAGACACAAGCGATTGAAAATTCAAAATTGGATTTTTCCATTTTTGTCAAATACTTAGAATTTGGAACCAACTTGAAGTTGATGTTGTCAATATGAAGAAGAAAAGAGGATTATTCCTTATAATTTTTTTTTGGGAGAATTACAAAACTACACCTTTTTAATTGCATTTCACAAAACTATAAATTTTTTTCATAATTCTAGATAAATTAACTCCCATTTTGCATTTGTGTCATTCAACGATTTTAGTTTATGTATATATTTTAATTTATGTATATATATACACTAATACACAAACATGAGTTCGATTTATAATTCTATTGACGTTGGTCTAATTTACAATAGTCTTCAAATTACCACGAATTGTTTGCAAGTATATATCTCTAACTAAAATTCATAATATTATCTAATACATTTGTTTTTCATAATAAAAAAAATTCTAATACATTCTCAAAAGGCTTTTCTGTACTAAGGTAAGCTTCAGACTTCTCGTAAGGCAGCATTCAGTGTTTCTTAAGTGTTGTGTGTTTCATTAGCCTGCAACATTGTTCAATATGAGATTTTAGGTGTGGTTCAAGCTTGGTCAAGTATTTGGAAAGGTTGTATATATGTTGTGCTATATGATCAAGTCGTTTACAATTGGATTATTTGATGATAAAGAGAAGGAAAATGTTGGGAAATCATGACTGCTAAGCAGTTATTCTATAAAGAGATGTGTTCGTATCATAATGGGAACAAGTTGCATTTGCCTCATAACTTTGCTTTGCTGGCTCTTAGGAACAGAGATGATCATGATGCTGATGAAAATAGGAAACATTAGATGGAAGATCTTGATGATGAGGATCATGATGGCACTTTAATGTTTTGAATTTTTTTTTGTATGTGAACTTGTGAATAAAAAACTCTATAACATTTTTTAAGAATCCCATTGGAGTTTAACAATTGAGAAAGTTTTCTATAATTTTATACTTGAATTTTTTAAACCAAAAAAAAAATAACGAATAATAATAAAAATGGCTCAAAAAGATATGGTGTTCTACCAATGGAGGTGCTCTAAGGAATATAAAACATAGACCATAAACAAATTGTTCAACACCTACCATAATCGATTATTCCGCTTCTATTAAAATTAATACTCTATAGATTAATAACCATTAAAAAATAATAAAATATGTCGGTCCCAAGTTGGGTAAATGTAAAAAATGATCAATTTCGATAAATTGATAAGATAATAATTTTTAAAAAATTTATTTGTAAAAATATGGTCCCAATAATATCATAAATTAATAATTGTAGTTTTATGCATATAATATATAGCTATGACAACTTAGTAAAATATGATTACCGCAACTGTTTGTTTTCTTAAGATTACATACACATTAAATTTTATCAATACGTAAATGACAAAAAATTTCATAACGTTTTTATTATAAGTAGCATCTTAAAACTTTGTTTTACATAAAATAAATGTTTATAATCATTAAATGAACTTTATACAAATTTTATGGACTTATGAAACCCTAAACAATAATTTTTCGTAGAATTTAACTTGTGTTTTAAAAAATTTTAAAATAATTACGGAACTCGTAAAACACGTACTTTTATAAGATCTCAAATTTGGTAAAAATATCTCTATAACTTAATAAATATTTATTTAAACCATAAATTAATAATTATTAATTTATAGTGTAAACTAATATCACTATAAATTAATAAATTTTCGTAGTCCCAACATTATTAATTTATAGAGGTTTTATTGTATATCTTATCAGGATCAATGGCTTATTTGTCACTTTCTCAAAAATGTTTGGTTTATTTGCCATCCTTATTTTTCTGGATTTTAAAAAACCAAAAAATTCATACAAAAAAAAATAATTTTTTAAATTTGAAAACGTCAATATTTTTTGTTTAATTTTACGGATTTGATAAAAATATTTTAAAAATTAAAAAACAAATTTTAAATGTTTTTGATAAAATCATCCAAATATGATTATAAAATCGATTTTAAAATATATTTTTGAAAAGTTTTAGGGTTTAGAAATCAAAATTCAACCTCTTGGGTTTGCAAATCAAAATTCAACCCCTTGGGTACAAAATCCAAATCCAAGACATTTCGAGTAGTTTAGAGTTTAGGTTTGTGAATTTTGAATTTTTTATATAATATTTTCGGAATATAAAAAAAAGAGTGACATAAAGATCATTGGGTGACACACCAAATCATTTTTTTTGGAAAAGTGGCAAATAAGACTCATCGTCATCTTGTGATGCAGAATTGAGTTGAATAATTGCATCACCAACAAGATTAAGATCCTCTACATGGTCGACATAGACATAAACTCTGCAATTAGTCTCAAACGCTTCACGGTTATCTCCAACGCCTTTGATTTCTACACTTTGGAGAATGTTCCTTTCCGGACTGAAGTAGAAAACGTAAAACGATTTTGATATAAACTTCCCTGACAAAACAATCTCACCTGGCTCTAAGAGTCACCCCAACGACAAAAACATTGGAGACAAGCAATTCAATTTTTGGCAAAGCGTAGACATGTTTGGACCATTCATGTTTCTCGACATCGATCTAGAACCCACATACACAACTCAATGGCATCACATTTATCATATGTCAAATTTATCCCGCCTAATTTACCTTTATAGTTAACAAGCCTACACTACAAGAAATTGGGCTTTTAGCAACGAAATTTAGCAAGAAAATAGTGACGAATTATATAGCAACGAAATAGCAACGAACTGACGACGAAATAGCAACGAACTGACGACGAAATAGCAACGGCGAATCTTGTCGTCGCTAAATCGTCGCTATTTAGCGAGGTATTATTTCGTCGCAAAATTAGCGACGATTTAGCGACTATTTTGGCGACTAATGAAGTTTGCGTAGCGACGATTTAGCGACGATTTAGCGACGAATATATATCCTTGCTAATTAGCGAGGAGGGTCACTAGTTAGGTAAGCACGTTTTCAAAAACGTCGCTAAATCGTTGCTAATTTTGTTTCCTTGCTAAATCGTTGCTAATTTTCCTTGCTAAATGGTTGCAAAAAATTTAGAATGGGACTATATAAACCCATCTACACTCTTCCAAAAATCACACCACAACACAATACAAAAACATTCACTCTATAAAAATATAAACACTCTAAAAATTTCAATATGTCTCACAGTAATAACAATATATACGAGTTACGGTCTTGGATGTATCGGCATAAAGATCGATCGGGGGTAGTTACAGACGAATTTACGGAGGGACTTCAAGTATTCATGCATCAGGCCGGAAACATGCATAATACGCAAGATACTGGTAAAATGTATTGTCCATGTAAGAAGTGCGTTAACACTAAATACGAAATAGCAAGGATTGGTAATTTTCGTTGCTAAATCGTCGCAATTTAGCGAGGATTTAGCAACGCTAACCTAATTTCGTCGTTAATTCGTCGCTATATTAGCGACGATTTAGCAACGATTTATTAAAAAATCTAATTTTCGATGGATTACAGATTTAGGGGTTCAAGATCGTTGTTAAATCGTCGCTAAACATAATGACTTATCGTTGCCAAATCGTCGCTATTTCGTTGCTAAGCATGATTCCTTGCCAATTCGTTGCTAAGTCGTTCCAAACCTTTGAACTTTAAACCCCTAAAACACCACTTAATATCGATTTATATGAGTTTTGTTTGACTAAAGAAAGTGTACAAAACTAGTAATATATTTGTATAAAACAATAAAAATTATCGACTACAAAATTATACTTAACACATTTAAGCTAAGTAAACCATAACTTATAAGAGTTTATACTATAAAGTCCATAATAAACTAGTTTATAAGTTTTTTTGTCATATATTGAGTTTGTGACTTCTTATGATCAATGTTATAAAGTCCTTTTGGTGAAAAGTGGTAAAAAAACAATACAAACCGAATTTAGGGTTTTAAACCCTAAAATAAGGGTTTACCATTAGCGACGATTTAGCGACGAATCGTTGCTAAATCGTCGCTAAATGTAAATAGCGACGATTTAGCAACGATTCGTCTCTAAATCGTCGCTAATGTCAAACCTCCTTAAATTCTTGTACTTGGAAGTACGATGAATGTCGTTTCGTGTCACGTTAATTTATTGCTACGAACTAGCGACGAAATAGCAACGATTCGTTAAATCGTCGCTATTTATATTTAGCGACGAAATAGCAACGAATTCTTACATGCATGTACTTCTTAAATACGATGTAAGTCGCTTTGTGTCACGTTAACATATAGCAACGAAATAGCAAGGAATCGTTGCTAAATCGTCGCTATATGGATTCGTCTCTAAATCGTCGCTATTTTTTCGTTTGCCGCGGGTGGGAAACCAAAAGGTTTAAACCAAAAGTGGCGACGAAATAGCGACGACACAAAATCCTATATATACCCGACGAGTTTTTCCCATTTTTTCACACAATCTCATTCTCTCTCTCTCTAAACATTTTCTCTCTCTAAATAAACCCAATCCAAAACCCAACTCCAAAAACATGTCTCAAAATAACCAACCCCCTCGTTATTATAATTTCATAAGGAACCGATCCGGTTCCACCTCTAATTCAAACCCACCCCAACAAAACCCACCCCAACAAAACCCAATAGAAGAGACTATTCCCGATGCTCCAGTCAATCCCCCCGTCGATTTACCACCACCTCAGCATCTTGGACCGCACATGCAGCGGATCCTCGACTTTCTTCGACAGGAGGACCACCAGTATCTACCGTTGCTCCATTCCGAACGGCCAGAAGGGACATTTTGGTAAGTAATTAAAATATTTATATATATTATTTTATGCAATTTAATTAATTGATTTTCAATTATAATAATTGCTAACGGTAAATTTATTTTTCGTAGGTTTTGTGATAACAAGGTTAGTAGGAGTGTGTCGGATGTGATGAAGACGTATTTCGTGGAGCCGCACGTCAACTGGTCGAAGGCGTCGCCTTATATAAAGGACATCTGGTTCGAATCTTTTGCGGTAAGTAAATTTGTTAATTATTTAAATTTTAAAAATTAAACATTATAAAAATTTAATATAAATATTTAATGTAATAAAATAACATATATATTATATAAAATGTAATAATTATTACAAAATTTATTTTTTATTATTTAAATTTTATTTTAATATTTTAAGAAACTCAAATAGCAAAAGTGGCATTGGCGGGAGGAAGACATGTTTAAAGTCCGCAAGGGTTTCGAGGAGAAAGCCATGCATCGGCTCACTCGGATCATCAACAAATGGAAGACCAAGTGGCTGAAGAAGGGAGATGAGGCGAAACCCATAGCAATGGATGGGGAGGTGTGAAAGGGCCTTTGCAACTATTGGACGAACCCGCATTCGGTTCAAGTTGCGGGTAGCTGCTCCAAGTCCCGACTCACACCGATCGACGAGACCGGTCCATATGTCCACACTTCAGGACCGACTTCTTACGCCGGACGACGTATTCAGATGGTATTATAATATAAATATATATTTAAAATTTAATTACTTTTTTAAAAATATAAAATTTAAAAATATATAATTTAATTATAATTTTCAAAAGCGCGAGGAGATGGGCGAGCTTCCGCCCATTGTGGAAATTTTGAAGAAGGTCCAGAAGAGGAAGGACGGGACCTATGTGAGTTCACGATCTGAAAAGATCGTGAACGCATATGAGGCTAGACTCGCCGAGCGGGTTAGTTAGGGTTCGACATCGGCCGATGGTAGTTCGGTCAACTCCTCGGGACAGCTGTCGGTCACCGAGTGCGACCAGATCTACTATGAGGTAATAATTTCAAATAATTTAATTTAATTCATAATAATATTAATTATATTATCTAACGATTTTAAATTTGTCTATGTAGATGACCCCGAAGACGAAGAAGAACCGCACTTTTGGAGTCGGTTCGATGGAGACGGTTCCCGCTGCTTCTTCTTCGCAGCCTCGTCGCACTGCCCAAGATCACGCCGAAGAGAATGTTCGGTTGATGAAGCAGATCGCGGAACAAGAAGTCCGCTATCAGAACATCAAGGACTTCTTCTCCATCATCGCGATGGAAAGTCCAAACCTCGAGATGTTGATGCACCAGCGGGGAGTTCAACCGACCCAGCCACCAGTGATCCCTCCAGATGTAGCGGCAGCTCAAGACCTTGGACGTGATCTCGGGATTGATGATTTCGTCGTCGATCCCGCCGATCCCGATGATCCCGCAGACCCTGATGTTTAGTTTTATTGTTTTTTTAAAATATTATGCTAATTTAGCGACAAATTAGCAACGATCCGTTTTCGCAAAATCTTTAAATTGGAAATTTATTTTTTATATATCGTCGCTAATTCGTCGCTAATGTTTCACGATAAACGTCGCTAAAGCGAGGAATTAGCGACGACACCTAAATAGCGACGATTTGACGGCGTCACTAAATTAGCGACGAATTAGCGACGATTCTAAAATAGCGACGATTTAGCGATGATTTGTGATTAGCGACGAGCGTATAGCGACGAAATTATTCTCGTCGCTAAATCGTCGCTATTGGCCAATAGCGACGAAATATGGTGTTGCTATTTGCCCAGTTTCTTGTAGTGCTAGTACCAAATCGATAAAAAACGAACTCCGCGCCAATGAATTTAAAAAATTTCTCAGACCTAATATCAAAAAAAATAATCATCATATAAGGCGGTTCACTAAATGTCTTAGTAATAAAAAACCCCTTCAGATATATATTTATCGTACGAGGGACAATTGAAATTAGGGACCGATCTTAGACGTTTCCCGGTTCCTAATGTCAGAAATTTATGATATTTGCTTTCGTCGCAAAACGGATAAGACTCGGCGATCACCTTGAATTGCTTGTCGACCGGATCAAACCCTAGAAAGCTTGACGACTGTCCGTAGGTACCTGGTGTAGATAAGCGAACGTATTTCCCCGTGATTGGGTTTATCACACAAACATGATAACCAAACCTTTGTGGTCCAGTAATCAGGGATATAGATCAAACCAGAGGAGTAGCTACAATTATCATAGTACATAAGCATCTCTCCAATGAGTTTCCTATGAAAATCGGCGGTTACTATAAGTGACTTCTCATATGGATTCTGAGGCTGAGGCGACGAGAAGAAGAGCTTCTCATCGTCAGCTCGTTGGAGGACGAATAAGAGACGTGGACGAGCCGACCAACTCGGTGAAATATGGATTGCTAAGTATTGACCTCCACAGCTTCGAAACGCAATGAAACCTCCATGTTGATTTTGCGGGCAATCTCGATAGTATTTCATGAATGAGATCAATAGGGATGATTAGCTGAGATGGATCATACTTGATATCACCACGTTCATCTCCATTTGATGTTGTTGTTGACCTTTTGTTTCCGGTTTCGAAGAGACCTTCAGTGTCCATGTCCTTGTTATCTTGACAAGACATCTACAAAAAAAAATAATTAGACGAACCCTAACACTAGCTAGTATAGGCACACACACATAGAAGCTTTACGTGTCCTATAAAATTCACAGAGAGGCAACAAACGTCAAAACCCCAAAGCAGAATTAAGGAGAAAGAGGAGAACTTACAAACCTGAACTTCGCGATTAGGGTTTGAAGGTTCAGAAAGAGATGGAGAATATTAAAAGAGTGAGAATCGGAGACTTGACGTGATGATGATTATGGGATTTAGAGTTTCAAGTTGTGAAAAGAAGAGGAGCAGCTAATGAGGGGAATATAAAAAATATTAGTAATATTTACGATAAAATAATTTTGGGTCTTTAGGTTAGACGATCCTTATTTGTTGACCATCTCGATCTATGAAAGAAACCGACAAAATTTATTAACTATTTAATGGGATTCATGAACAATATAATTTAAAAATAAAAATTAAACAAATTTAATAACGCACCAATCATGGGCCGCCACGTATCTAGTGAGGTCCATGAACAATGCAAGATTCTTTAAAATCAGATCTTAGATAAGGAATGGAAGAGTCGATTTCTTAATTATTTTGTGAATCCCACCGACTAAGATTCCTCTAACAAACTCCATTGAAGATGTTTTTATTCTCTCATAATGTCAACTTTCGTAAACTATTTTGTTTTTTTTTTCATTAATTTAAAACTACTCAAACCAATTAAAATGTGAGAGATGTAGAACAAATTTAAGATCGATGTCTTTCCTGTGAAATTCTCATACCTTCTCTCCTACTTTTTTTTTTTTTAAGGATTATTATAGTAGATGGACCTAGAAGAAACGTTTATTAGTTATGATAAAGTTGGTTCTGTAGCGACCATTATTCACTCATGTTGACATTTTTACCCTTATCGCTTTGCTTCTTTGATTTTTAAACATCAAATCCCCCTGACACAACTAACACAAAAATATCTAGTGTTGAATTTTTTTTAATAGAACTTCTCTCTTCTAAAACTACTACGAAGTCGACATTTTTAATCAAAAACATAAGCTTTCTCTTCTTTTTCTTTTGGATTCTTCTTATCTTGTTTATTTACTACAAAGTTCATAATTGGTTCTCGGCTTCGATTGTTGAGATATAAAGACGATATTAAAGGGACTACCAAAGAAATCAAAAATTCTAGAAGTATGTGTCGAAGAAAAATTTGTGTAGTTCACTCATGATGTTCAAATTTTGTATAGATTTATCTTCATCTTCATATATTCGCTATTGATTTCATTATTACTCAACAATTTTGAACATGCATTGCGGTTTACTTCCAAATTGTGTATCTCTGTTTTCGTTTGTAATCCTAAACGTTTTGAGATTTTTATAGCACAATCTTATTGTGACTAGCGGCAAAGATTTAAGGTATATCTATTAAATAATTTCAAATCTATTAGTACTCGTACAATAGTTCCTTTCGTATCGCGATCGTTAGCGTATAAACGTGTTATCGTTTTATATATCGTACCCGCTAACAATATATGTATCACACTAATGGTGTACTTGAGGATAATTATTTATTTAGAAGATAATCATTTTGTTAATGGATGATGGGTACAAAACTCCGTCGGAGTTCAATGGATATTCTTAATAATATATGTAATTGTTAAAGTTATATATTTGTTACATGTTAGTGGTACAATATTTTGGTTTCACCAACATGTACATTGATTGTTAGCCGATAATGTTGTTATTGTATATCTTATTTCTTATTTATTATAGTGGTCGTTTTATTTTGATGAAATCGGAAAATAGGGTAATGAGTAACGTTAGCGACAACGACTTTGTCGCATATTTCATGGTTTCAAGTAGTGTTTCGAAGGGTCAATATTGATTTTCATGCGAAGAAACGATATATTGTGATCGTTCTGATTATTTTTTTGTGAAATAAGGGGCCAAAACGCAGAGTTGGTATCAAATTCCAACGGAGATTTCGACCAGAACTCGAATGAAGAATTTATTATTTCGAACTGTAATAAAGTTAATTGGCAAATAGAAGATGTATTGTCGAGGATAATGACTATTGTCACATTTTATTGTTCGATTTTGTTGTATAGATACAATTTGATTAACAATCTACACAATAATAATACAAAAATTAAGAGTGACCATTAAATGTATCGTTATAATTAAATGTTTAATAAATTGCTCAAAACTAATTATGAGAATTATGGTGGCCAGATTTTTAATTGATCCTATTTTTAATACATGATGTCTTTAGAATGAAGTGCAATGGAGATGTCCTATGATTTTTAGTGAAAACCTGATATATTTTACCTTTTTACACCCTTAACTATATTTTCGATGAAAAAACCCTCAAATTATTATTTATAACGAAATTAACCTTTTTCTATATAAAATCTTAAATAGTTCGTTTTTAACAAAAAAATGTATATATTAAGATATTAAAAATAACATATTGATCGAAGTTTTACCACGACAGTAATAACCCCAAGTGCAAGGCATGTAGTAGTCGGGATTGAATCCATAAGGAGATAATGGATAAGACAACAAGAATATAAGAAATTATTCTATATTAGATTCTCTTCATGTTTGATTATGTCTAACAATTAAACAATAAGTAAATGATCTAATAATAAATGTCAACTTAAGATCAACACTAAACAACTATAAGCTAAGAGGTATACTAAAGATAAAAACATGGATCTTGGGGTCAAGATCATGGGTTTTGGATGTATGGAATCAAGCTAATGATGTTAAACTAAACAAAGGTGAATGCTTTCTAGGACAAGGATCAGTAAGCTAGATAAGATCACTCTCATGACTCAAATTCATTCTCTAATCATCAAAACTACAAAATCTCTCAATCGAGTCTTAGATGAATAAGAATCATTAAGCATAAATCCTAAAAGTCCATTAATACCTTAGACATCAACTTTCATTGGCTAAGCATAAGAAACTAACACTAAACTTGGACTAGGCATTTCATCGAACACCTTTCGATGAAATGTCCTCTAGATTTTAGGCTAGATTAGCAAGGTCTATACTAGTGTTTAACCATTTAGTCCTATAGAAAACATAAACTAATCAACCTAAATATCATTAGCTATCATCCATAACCCTAACCTAAAAAGACTCCAAGAGCCATTAATGAACTATTCACTAATCATGCTCAAGACAATAGATAAGATGATAGATAAAAACATAATGCAAATATAAGAAGATAAAGATAGAAGATTTGATAACTAAATACTCATAAACCTCAAAATATGATAAATGGTGGCTAAAACACTTAAGAGAAAAATAACATAAGCAAAGATATATTTAACCTAAAGTTTCACATTGTATTTATAGGAAAATGAAGAGAGAAGCCGGGTCAACGCGGGACAAACCGGTCAACCCGGTTTTTTGTTAATTTCAGCGGTTTCATCCAGTGGTGACTGCTGGAACGAACACATCGACATGTTTCCTCTGCGTCTTTTTCGGCGGCATGTTCAGGCGATCAGAACCGCCGAGACCATCGTCCGTCTACTTCAACGGCATGCTCAGGCGGTTTGGCGACTATTGAGATCAACATCCGCGAGTCCTTCAGTCTTCTTGTCTATGTGTCTTTCCTGGCGGCTTGTATCAGCGGTTGGGACCGCCGGGATGTCTTCTTCAACTTGGTTCCCTTTAAGCTCCATTGAGCTCCCCAAAGCTCTAAGTACCTGAAATGCATATATATATAATGCAATGCAAAATGACCTATTCTACTAAACTAATTCAAACCTAAAACTATATGAAAATGCAACAAAAGTCCTACATAGTTATGCAAATGGATGCCTAAAAATATCTAAATTACACGATCAGGACATATGTTCACAATTTAGTAACAACGAAATAGTTTTCTTAAATAACAAAATAACGTGCAACTTGCTATTTAAAATTTTATATAAATTTTGGATATAATATGGTTTTTAAATAGATTATGTTATTTTTCAATCAAATAATAAACATATATTAGTCAAATTAATTAAAATGATGGGTTTATTAAATGATAACTATTACATTTTTTTAGACAAAATTGTTATCTTCATTTAACAAGAATCAGATGTAATTATGTAATTAGGTCTTTTTAAAGAATGATCTCTTTATCATAACAAAGAGCTCAAAACTGAAACTATGATATAAAATGGGATTTTGGCTAAAAAGCTCTCGAAGTCATTTTCAATCGCGTCTTTACCCTTTATTGTTCGAAAAAGCAAGTCAAACCATCTAAATAATGGTCAAATAGCAATATAACCATCACGTGTATCAATGACGTGGCAAAATAAACAGACGTTAATAATTAGACATAATATAAAACGCACCGTTTCACTAAAATTAAAGGGATTTTGGCAAAAAAAAACCCTAAGTCATTTTTCGTTTGCAACTTTACCCTCCATTGTCCGAAATAGGGATGGACAAAAAATCCGGATCCGAAGAATCGAACCGAATCCGACCCGAAAATAAGGAACCAAACCCGAACCGAACTCGGCCAAATACCCGAACGGGTTTTACATTTCAATACCCGAAAACCCGAACCCGAATGGACCCGAACCCTAAACTCGAATGTGTAACCGAACTACCCGAAATTTAATTAAATATATAAATATATTAGTAATTTTATATATGTAGTAACTTATATATCCAAAATTATAACATTTTCTTATATTTCGAGTAGTTTTGTATAATTTGAGTACTTTTAAATACTTTTGTATAATTTTAATTATCTTTTATTTGTATTATCCTAATAAAGTATGTATTTTTGAATATTTTAAAATACTTAATTTTTATAATTTTGGAGTTTTTAAAATAATTATGGGTACCCGAACCCGAAAAGAACCGACCAGAACCGAACCCGAAAAAATTAGAGAAACTCCCGAACGGGTCCTATAATCCTTTACACGGAAATCCGAAACCCGAATATACCCGACTCGAACCCGAACAGGTACCCAAACACCCACCCTAATCCGAAATAGCAAGTCAAATCACCCATGTAATGGTCAACTAGCAATATGTAATTAGATGATTTGATTTGCTATTTTGAAAATGAGTTAAGAGGGTTTTTTTTTTACTAAAATCCCGTATAAAATTACATGATATAGAATATCATCAATAATCAATAGACATCAAATTGATTTCTTCGAGTTATTTTCTTGATTACAAAAAAAAAATAACAAAAAGTGATATTACTTTTTTAACCCTTGATGAATCAAATCAACAAGAACGTGGCCGGAGATAAATTCGCCGTTAACGGAAGTTTAAACGTGGCTGAGACGCAGTTTCCGAAATAATTCGCCGGTACCGGCGGATCAAGGAGACTACGACAATCCACCGCGAATCCGTACCCGACCGGTCGATTCGGATCTCCGCCGCGAGATCTGATTAAACACGTTAACACGTACGAGAAAGTAATCACAAACGTCGACAATCGAAGCTCCTTCGACGGAGACGAAGAAGAAGCTTCGCCGGAGGATATCGATTCTCTCTTGAGACGTTCGCGAAGCGTTTGTATGTCTTCTCGAGTGAGATCGAGAGTGAATCGGTAGACATCGGAATTTATCTCCGGCGACGGAATCGGCTCTAAACTCTTGGGATTCTCCGTTTCTTTACCACCGGAGAATAATTTCGCCAAAGAGTGCCACGCGTCCAAAACCTGTGTGGCTAAATCAGTCGGTGGGTTTATAACCGTCCGATCAAAAATTGGGATTAGATCCTGCGGTATAAAAGATTTCACGGTTTGATGATGATGTTGTTGTTGTTGCATGCAAATGTGGGCCCAGGATTTGAGAAACATGGTTGTCGTTTTTCCATCTAAAACGGCATGGTGTGCGTTAACGCCGATGCAAAACCCTTGGTTTGGCAAAAGCGTGACTTGAAACGACACGACGTTTGCAGATTCGTCGCAAACTCGTAGCTCAGGCAATAACGGGTATAACTCAATCGATCGAAACGGTGCGTTTCCGGTTAATAGCGAGAGATCTGCGTTTGATTCAGCCACGGTTAACGAAACGGCGTCGTTTGGTGAGTAGACGATACTCGGTTTTGGATGGAGAGAGTTCCAGAGGATTTTGCCGGCGAGTGAGATGAGAGAGAGAAAAGGAGAGGACGATGACTGAGATTCGAAGAAAGAGCGAGTCGCGTGACTGAGTCGAAGAAAGAGCGAGTCGTTGGTGGTCGGTAGAAGATGACTCGTTCGACGGGGTGGAGTTTGAACCAGAGAAGGTCGAAGAAAGTGAGTGGGATAGTGACTGACTCGGACGAGTTTGAGTTTGATGGTTTGATTTGTGCCACGTCGATGATTTAATTTAATAGTACATGTTTTGATTTAATTTAATATTCAAATACACAAAAAATACACAAAAAAATACACAAGCACTCTACATAAGAACCCTTGATAAACATGCTCTAAGCGCTAGTAATTGTATATATATCTTATATTATTAATACATGAGACAAAGAGAAAATTATTTCGAAAATCCAACGTGTCAACACCAGAATTAAGAAAAGCCTTAAATTGAAATTTGAATACCAATGAAAAAGTCCACTTAATATCATATCTTATATTATGAATAATAGAAGATACGGAGAGAGAGAAAATGACTGTAAAAATTACATATGTAAGATTTATTAAAAGATTCACTTTTGATCCCACATTATTAAAATATTTATTAAAAATTCATAAAAGCCTGAACCAAAAAGCCTAAATTTATCATAAAGTGTCTTAAATTGACATAATAAATGAATAATATATTTAAAAAATATTGAAAAACTCATAAAATATAGAAAATATAATATTAAAAAATCATAAGAAATACAATTTTATAATTTTTAATACATCGTCTTAATATTTATATGTTATATTCTATCACATTGAGTTCAAAATAAAGATAAAAGATATTGTTCATTTACAAATAACTATATTATTTTGTAAAATTGTATTCAACGCCAAAATTCATGTCAAATGACAAAATTTGAACACATAATTTACCGACTCATCGGTTGAACCGTCGGTTCCCAAAAATTGAGCAAATAATTTTTCGGATAAGTTTAGACATGAAAAAGTGATTAAACCTTCCTAGACAATATGTTTAAAATATTTAAAAAGACAATGAAAAATATAATTTTATAATTTTCCTAATGTTTGTATGTTATATTCTCGCACAAAAAATGATAAAACATATTGTTCATTTATAAATAACAATATTATTATTTAAAATTGTATTAAACATCAAAGTTCATGTCAAATGAAAAAACTTGAGCACAAAATTCCGAGCTTCTGAAAATTCAGTGATTTTATCCGAGGTTTTAATAGTCCGAGTTTTATGACAAAGAGAGACCGGATTGATATACTTTTCATTGTTAAACGAGTCATATCATGATTTCAAAACACTATGTAGTTATTGTTTTTGAATGATAAATAGTAAATTATACATAATGATAAATATTCAACATTGAAACGACAATGATAATCTTTTTCGATGATAAATATTAAAATAGTGATAGTAATAATTTTTGTAAATAAAACATTATAAAAACCAAAATACAATATATTTTGTATATATACTTCAAATTTAACCTACACGGATCACATGAGATCCAAATTCTTTTTTATCTCATTTTATACTATACATTGTTTTTACCAATAAACATTTCTTTTTCTATTACGTAATTTTTTATCCCGCGCTTGGCGCGGGTAACTTCCTAGTATATAAGAGAGATGTAGAAATAAGTATTAAATATTTGTCTGAAAAGAAAAAATAAATTAGAAGAAATGATGAATATTATAAGGTAATTTCCGAAAATACCATGAAAAATAGTTTTTTGGACAAAAATACTATAGAAATTTTTTTTCCTTAAATACCATTAAAAAGTTTTTTTGGATAAAATACCATAAACTTAAAATTAAGTTAAAACTTCTAAAAACATTTTTTTATTATTTCGAGAAATTTCTCAATATTATATGGTTTTAAACTTTTAGAGCATTACTATCAGTAGACTTTAAAAAAAACCTCTTAAAATCTTTTTTAATTATTATTTTATTATTTTTCGAAAAAAAAGAAAAGGAAACGGATCAATCGCGGACCGCCACGTGATAGTGGGCCCGCAAAGAGTTAAGATACACCTCTATTATTAGATTTTTTTGAGGTGATTTTTTTAAAAAAGTGTGGATCCCACGGTTTAGAAGTGGTGTAAGATATGTTGATGTTAATGGTCTTATGTATCAAATTGAAAGCCGGTCAAATAGCTAATAATTTTCAAAATTGGTGGTTATTATTTTTGGTAAATATTGACTATTATTTCTTACTATTACTACAAATAAAAAGGGCAATTCTTATGAATACTACCAAAAAAGCTTTTATAACACAATTAGCACAGATTTTGAAAAGTTTTACAAATACCATTAAAAAGTTTTTTCTCATAAATACCACAAATCTTAAATTTTCAAAATTACACCTAAAATCTCCAAAAAACTATACCCTACCATTCTAAACTATACCTTAAACACTATATAGCGAACCCAAATGAAAAAATTTAAAATCTAAAAGTGTTAAAACTCGTTTTTTGAATTTGTGGTATTTTGTAAACTACTATTTTTGATGGTATTTTTGTTATAAAAAACATTTTAATGATATTTTTGTTATAAAAAACTTTTTAAGGGTAATTTTAAAACAAAAACTTATTTTGATGGTATTCTAAGGAATTTCTCTAAAAAAAATTAGTTCCATGCATACACGATTATAGTGCAACAATTTAAAATCCATAAACGAATTAAAATATATGTAAATAAAATAAGGGAGAATCACAAAACTACACAATTTGAATTACATTTCACAAAACTACACCATTTCCAAAATACTTCACAAAACTACACCTAAACACTCAAAATTAAATTCAAATAAACTCTACCCAAACAATCTTACCCCCTTAATACTATATACCCTAAACACTAATTAGCGAACCCAAATGAAATTTTTTTAATTTTGGTAATTTTTTAAAGGTTAAATCAAGCTTTTAAAATTTTGAAAGGGTGTAAATATGTGAAAATATTAAATTAAGAGTAGTTTTGTGAAGAAGGGGTTGAAAGGGTGTAGATTTGTGAATTCCTCATAAAATAACTTTAACAAAATATCATAATTACGAAAAATAAAAATTATATACGTTTTAAGCTGAACAAAAAAAAAACCTAAACGTTAGTTACAGATCGTATTCCTGCCTATTACTATAAAAGGGTTGCCTTATCTTAGTCCATTTAAATCAATCACCTAACATTTTGTTTTGTGTAAAGAAAAAGAATATGACATGTGGAACGATCACCATTTTCATCAAATATTCATAATTTTTTTTTTTTTTGTCAACATTTGGGCCACAAATTGTCGGCCCATTAGCCAAACCTACACTATCGTAGGCGCGGGGAATCGATCCCGGGTGGGGTGGTGCTACCTGTCTCATGTGGACTTTATAACTGCCACTAGACCAAGGTCACTTCCCAAATATTCATAAATTTGATTATCAGAAAATAGCGTTACATTTTTTCTTAAACGTTACATTTTTTCTTCTTTTAAAATTAGAAACTATGGAACTCATTTTTTCTTTGTTTGAATTAAAAAAAGAAATTTAATAATAGTAAATAGAACAAAGAGGAGATCACAATGAAATTTAGTGATTCTAGATATGTATATATAGATATAGTGAATACTTTTCGTTTGATTACTTTTTCTTTTTTTGTTTTTCCTTTCTTTTTTTTCTTATTTTTTGTTTTGCCTTTTTTACTAAACGTTACATTTTTCTTCTTTTAAAATTATTAACATTTTTCCTAAACATTATTAACATTTTTCCTAAAATTATTAACATTATTAACATTTTTTCCTAAACATTATTAACATTTTTCCTAAATATTATTAACATTTTTCCTTTTTTCTTGTTTTAAAACTATTTTTTTCTTGAACATTATTCTAACAACAACAATGAGTGTTTAATTTATAAGATTTCCATTTTTAAGGTGTTTTCATTCTTCTTTTTTCCTATTCTTTTAAAAAGATTCATTATTTTAATAATAAAAAATGTCGCGATCTAAATTAATCTTGACACGTGTCACGATCTGTTGAATTATAATTAAACATGCTCACTTGTATATAATAAGATAAAAAAATTTAAATTCTTAATATATATGCAACATTATAGAATATCATTTATTTTGAAATGAGAGAATAGTATGTAGTAAGAGATTTTTTGGTTTATGCATTTTAATGGGGGTTTGATTTATATGTAAAATATAAACTATTATTTTTATATTTAATTTTGTTTATTGATAATTTAATCAATTAATTGATGATGTGACATGCTTTATATATATGATGATATAATTGACATTGTTATATTTTATTATAGAAATTTTGGTTTTCAAAAGTTAGTAACTTAGAGCATCTTCAATGGTGTTATTAAATATGAGTTTCTTAAAATAAAAAAAAACAAAAATAGTTTTATTTGTGATGAGTTTCTTAAATTATCAAGAAACCCACCTCAATGTCACTAAAATTACTTGGTTTAATAACTCTGGGGTGAGTTTCTTCATAATTTAAGAAACTCATTCCAAATAAAACTATTTTTGTTTTTCTTTTTATTTTAAGAAACTCATAGTTTAAAAAGAGCATCTCCAATGATCATGTTTTATTTGAGTTGTTTAACTATTTTTCATTTTCTTTTTGTTTTAATTTTGTGTTTAAGAAATTTGTGATGCATTTACTCTTATTTGTTGTCCAATGGTAGAACCCATATGGGTTTTTAAAAAAGATGTATATTTCAATGGTGAAATTTCAATAATCCCTGTAACAAACAAAAGACACAAACTCAAACAAAATATATTTAGTACATGTCAGATCTAAGTGTAGTATTAATGGTTCAATCTCAATAATACTTGTGACCAATTCAAATATCCCTTTCATTCTACACAATTATCAAGTAACTAAAAAGAGAGATGAGAGAACCGTGAACCCAAAAATTAAATCCGTTGAGGCAGAATTGGTGATCACCCGCTAACAATAAGCCAAACCCATTTGTAATCAATGTGATTCCGAAAGTCCAACTCTTCGAGAGAGTTCCGGCGAGGAAACTGTCGTTATTGTCAAGATCTTTAGCGACGCCGAGAAAACAACTTTGATTCTCTCCGTTGCGAATCAACCCAAGAAAAAAAAAAGAATCACGATGATCAACGAAAGATATCTTGAGAAAAAGGAAATCTAGAAAAAAAATTAAATCACTTTTAAAAAAACAAAAAAAATTCAACCAATAAAAATAATCCACGTATGGGTTGCTTAATATTTCTAAAACTCCTTCTGCAATATACGTTGCTATGAGTTTTTAAACTGACACATTATTTTTAATTTAAATATTACATCCAAATAAACTAAAAACCCTTAAGAAATCTTTAAACTACACCGTTGGAGGTGGTCTAACACCATTGGAGATATTCTTACAGTTAAAAATGATATTTACTATGTGAGATTAGATATAAATACTTTTATTTTAATAAATATTTTATAATTTAAATTGATGTTTTGATTATTGTATAAGTGTTAGATAGACTAAATAACATGTCTGAAATCAATGAAACCATCAACACTAATTCACTATGTATATTTTTTTTATCATCTATTGGTTAAAGAGAAATTCACAAAACTACACTCTTTCAACCCTCACTTCACAAAACTACACCTAATTCAATATTTTCACAAGTTTACACCCTTTCAAAATTTTAAAAGCTTGATTTACCCTATTAAAAATTACCAAAATTAAAATATTTTCATTTAGGTTCGCTAATTAGTGTTTAGGGTATAGTATTAAGGGGGTATGATTGTTTGGGTAGAGTTTATTTGGATTTAATTTTGAGTGTTTAGGTGTAGTTTTGTGAAGTATTTTGGAAATGGTGTAGTTTTGTGAAATGTAATTCAAATGGTGTAGTTTTATAATTCTCCCTTGATTAAAAACATAAATAATACATTTTGTTTCTAACGGGCTTATACAGAAGTATTTAAGTCCAATAACGAAAATTAAAACAAAAGCCCAAATAAACTAGAAAACCCTAAAGAGAATTAAAGAAGAGCTCCATTGTCACGTCATAGCCGCCAAGCTATACAACAAACTTCGCCGGAGGTTTTGCCGATGAACGGATGTCGCCGCCTTGGTAGGAATCGATGCGCCGCCTTCATTTTCTTCATTTCACCGTAGAAAACTTATGATTAACCGGAAACCGAGAAAGAAACGCCACTTCTTACAGTTTATCAAACCCGCTGAATCTGAACTTCTTTAACACCTCATCTTCTCTAAAAACTTGAAACTCTTCTTTTTATAATATCTTAGGGTCGTCGATTTGGGAATAAAGCCAGATGTAGTCGTTGTGAAACTACACCGGAGATAACCACCGCACATCACCGTTAATTGGAACCGCCGATGTCGATTAACAAAGCCGGAAGATCTGAACAAATCACAATCTCCAGAAGCAGAAGCGGTCACCAGAGTTAAAGAAACCTTCGGTACCGAAGCAAAAGCGGTCATCAGAGCTAAATAAGCCTCCGATACCGACGCCAAATCTAGTGACTAGTGCTAAGTAATCCACCGTGTCAGAGATAAGTTGGTCATCCTCGTTACCTAAAGTAACCGATGCCAAAAACTCAGATCTGCTTTCTCTCTCTGAAAAATACGAGAGAGAGAAGAGAGAGAAAGCGATCCTAGTTCGTGTGTCCACTAATTCACTATGTATATTACAAACGTTTTTTTTTCTGATAACATACTTATAATTATTTAGCCATTTGAGTTCATTTTAAAAGTTTGGTTAGTATATTACTCTTATAGGCACTTTTGTCTTATGTAATTACACTATAAAGCACTTATACATGTAGGTGTACTTTTTCAGAAGCAAAAGACTCTTATACCCCCTTTAACTAATTTTACAACAAATTCAAACTATTTGGTCGAACCAAATTATTCAACTTTTGAATTTTGAATTTAAATTTTATATCACATTAAATGATAATTTAAAACCC